>CABFOC020000048.1:0-675826 GCA_902141235.2 Clonostachys solani
TAAGTATAAATTAATATTTTAATATTATAATAAGTTATTAAATATATATTAAAAGAAAAAATACTATTTATAATAAGAAATATAATATAAATAGAATATAAGAAGTATATATATATTATTAGCTAAAAATTAAAATAATAAAGATTTAGTATTATAATAATACTTATAATTTATAATAAAAGATAGTAAATACTATTTAATACTTAAATAGCCTCTTTAAGTTATTAAGCTATTAAAAGGGGTATTAAAATTAATTACTATAAAGAATTATAAATAATATACTATAATATCTTTATATAATTTATTAATAATAGAAAATAAAGAATAATACTTTTCCTTTACTTAATAAAAAGATACCCTTTAAGTATATTAATAAATAAATACTTTACTTATAAATAAGCTACTTAATATTAATTAATATTCTATCTTTAAGGAGACTTAAAAAAATACTTTAAAGAATATAAATTTAAGGAATTATTAATTAAGTTATTAAGAATAATAATATAAGATTATAAGGAAGATAAAATTAACTTATAATATAAATAAAAAGCTTAAAAAAATTAAATAGCTTATAACTATAAGGATATATTAAATAATATATAAATTAAAAATATTTAAATTATTAATATATAAATAATTAATATTTAACTTAGTAAGGAAAGAGATAATAAAAAACTATATAAAGAAATCTCTAAAATAATATAAAATTAAGAAGAGAATAAATATTAATATTAAGAATAAGCTATTATAGTATTATTAATTAAAGATAAAAAAAATTAATAAGAAATAAGAAATTACCTTTATAAATAAAAGGGAATAAACTATAATTACTTTAAGGAGAAAAATACTTTAAAGAATAAAAGAAATTAGCTAATAATAAAGAAGTTCTAAAAGTATATTTAAAATATATAAATATACTTAAAATACTTAAGGAACTCTTAAAAAATACTTAAGTATAATAATAAATATAATAAACTTAAGAATAAGTTAATTAAGTAAAAAATAATAATTACTATTTATAATAAAGCTATAGAATAATAAAATATTAAAATTAAAGGACTTTAAAATAATAAAAATTAAAAGCTTTATTAATATTATAATTAATATTAAAAATTATAAAAAGAATACTTATTACTTTAATAAATTATAAAGTATAAAGAGATTATATCTTATTAATAATAATTAACTAACTCTACTTATTATAAGGAAAAAAGGAGAAACTTTATATAGTATTTAATATTAAAGGAATAATTTAAATATAATAAAGGATTATTAACTTAAAGATTAATTATTTTATAATAAAGATTTAAGGAAAGAAATTTAATATTACTTATAATATAATATTATTAAGTACTTATAATATTATATTAAGATTACTTTAGCTAAAAGATATAAACTTATTAATTAATTAGCTTATTAACTATATAAAGTAAAGGATACTTTATAAATTAATATTAAGATTAATAAAATTAAAATTTATTAAATATTAAAAGAACTTAATAAAACTTTAATAATTAAAGTATTATTATAAAAAAATAAGAATAATAACTTATAATAATAAGTAATATAGTAGATTTAGCTTAATAATACTATAACTTAATATAAAATAAAGTATATTTTAATAGGAACTATAAGAATAATAAGAATATTAACTTAAATATAAAAATTAAGAAATTACTAAATATTAATTTTATTAATTAAATATAAATAATACCTTAATAAAAAAATAAATATAATCTTAAGTTTATCCTTTAAAATAAAGAAGCTAGAAGAAGAAGAAATAAAAGATAAACTAAAAAAACTAAAGAAAGATTAAATAGAATATATCCTTAAGGAATACTAGGTCTATAAGAAACTATTTAAAGAAACCTTTAAAACTAAATTATTATAATATAGTTAATAGAATTATAAAATCTCTATTATTAAAGGAGGAGAATTAGCTTTTATAAACTATATAACCTTATAAAACCTTAATTATAAATACTTATAAATATATTAATAATATAATAAAAAAGCTATATATAATTATTAACTTTATCTATAAATATTTATAATATTTATATTAAAGAAAAAAAGAAACTATAATTAATTATAGATTATTATTACTTAATAAGATATTTTATAAGAATAAAATACCTTTATTATTAATTATAGAACTAAGGGATTAACTATAAAGTAAATAGTAATTTACTATATTAAACCTTAAGAGAGCTTATAACTTTAATATAAATTAAAAAGAGATAAATAGAAAATATATTTAAAATAAAGTTTAGCTTTTATAAGTATCTTATTATACCCTTTAGATTAATAAATATACTTATAATATTTAATAAATAATTAATTAAGTACTTTAAAAGTATTTAATATTTTATAATTATTTACTTTAATAATATCTTAATCTTCTTAAATAACTATAAGATATATTAAGAATATATATATAAGTCTTAAAAAAATAAAGATATTAATTTTTTAGTAAACTAAGAAAAGCTAGTTTTTTATTATAAAGTTAACTTTTAATATACTATTTAATTTAATAAAATATAAATAGAGAAAGGAAAAATTACTATAATTACTAAATAAAAGAATTTATAAATATTAAGGAAGTATAACCTTCTTAAATTTATAATTCTATTAATAATTTATTAAAATTATAGAAAATTATATTACTCTTATATAACTTATAAAAAAGGATAATATATTTAAATAAATTAATAAGTAATAAAATATATTTATTAATATAAAAAATAATATAACCTTTAAACTATATTATAATATTTAACCTTATAAGAGAATAAAGCTTAAAACTAATACTTTAGATTTATAATTAATATATAAATTAGCTAAAAAGATAATAATAAAATCTTATATCTTATAGCTTCTATTTAAAAAACTATATAATATAGAACTTAAGTACTTTATTTATAATAAAGAATTCCTAATATTATATATATATTTAAGAGTTTAAATACTTACTACTTAGGAATAATATATAAGTAAAGTATATATAAATTATAAAAATATTTAGTATTTTACTATAACTTAATAATTAAGTAGAAGATAAATATACTATATTAAATATTTATCCTAATTTAACTATAAGATTATATACTAAAAAGGTTAGAAAATAAAAGAGTTAATACTTTTAGCTAAAAAATAAAGTATAAAGAAGTAATACTAAAATAAATAATAATTATTCTTAATAAATAATAAAGGATACTTAATATAGAAATCCCTTAGAGCTATACTTAAGAAATAGTATATATTAAAATTTAAATAGAGATTATCTTTAGCTTAAAGAAGCTATAATAAGAAGTAAGGATAATACTTATTAAAGAGATCTATAAGTACTTACTTTTAAGATATTAAAGAGTTAAGAAAATATTTAATAAGATTAAATAATACTATAATTACCTAAGTTTATAAAAAGAAATATAAACTATAATCTTAGAATATAATACTTATATAAGAATTAAGTCTATATAATATAAGCTATATAAAGAGCTTAAATTAATCTTAATATTAAAATAACCTTAATAAATAATATCCTTTAATTATATTATAAAACTACTAAAATTTAAGGAATTAATAACTAAAATAGAATATAATAGTATTTTAATAGTTATTAATAAACTTACTAAGTATAGATATTTTATACTATATAAAGAAATAAGTTCTATAGAAGACCTTATATATTAATTCCTATAATATATAGTTAATTATTATAAATTACTTAATAAGTAATATTAAATAAAGGAATAATATTTACTTTAAGTTTTAGTAATTACTTATAATATAAATAAATATAAAATATAAGCTTTTAATAGCTTATTACTATAAAGTAATAAATAAATAAAATATTTAAATTAAATATTAAAATAATATTTATAAATATATATTAACTATAAATAGAATAATTAAGTATAATTACTATTTATAATATAAATAATATATAATAATATAATATAAAAGTTAATCTAATTATTATTTATATATATAAACTATAGTTATAAACTAAAGTTTTTAAGTAAACTAAAGTTTAATAAACTTATAGTACTTATTATTATACTTATAAAAGAAATATTATACTTATTATATATAGAAATATAAGGTAAACTAAAGTTTATATAATAAAAAATAAAAAAATACTATAATAAAATAAGATTAAGGGATTAATCTTAAAAGAGAGAGATAAAGTTTACTTATTTTAAAAAAATATTATAATAATAAAGCTAAATAATAAATTAAACTATAAAAAACTTAGATTATTTAAAATTATAAAGAAAAAATTAAATATTAATTATAAACTTTTATTACTAAATATAATATATATTTACTTAGTTTTTTATATTTTATTACTTAAAAAAGTACTAAAAAATATATTAAATTAAGATTACTTAATTAAAGTTTATAAAGAAGAATTTAAATTAAAAAGAATTTTAAAGAAAGAAATTAAAAATAAATAAATATTTATTTAATAAAATAGAAAGATTATAATAAAATAATAATATATAGGAACTTATTAAATATTTAAAGAATTATTAATATTTAATATACTAATTTTATTAAAAAAAGAAGAAAGATTAATAACTTTACTTTAAGTAATACTACTAAAGAGATCCTTTATAAAAGGATTAAAGATAAAGCTAGAAAAATTAATTATTTATATAGTATATAATATTTAAACTTAGAATACTAGCTTAGCTTCTTAAGCTTATATTTACTTTAGCTCCTCTTAATAATTTTTCTCTTTACTTCTTTTTATTCCTTCTTTTCTAATTTCTTTATATTATTTAAACCCTTTTTTAATATTTTTATACCTTTTTATAAAGCTACTTTTATATCTTCTATAAATATAAAATATATATAAATATTATTACTAACTCTACTTTTACCTTTAACTCCTTATCCTTTAAATAAAATAGCTTTTTATTAATTTTCTTAATTATAATAAGTTAATAAGTATAAGGAAAACTAAAAGAAGAGGTATATACTTAATAATATTAAGGAGTAAGTATTATTATATAAGTAATTAATATATATATATATAGTATAATAATTTAAACTTAGAATAATAAAGTAATTTATATCTTTTTCTATATATTAAGTATAAAGTATAACCTTAAACTTATAAGTAAAAATATACTTAGATTTCTAAGTATATTTATATACTAAATTAGATTTCTTTTATTTAGAAATATAGTTAGATATTTTATTAATATATATATAATATAAATAAATATAAGGCTAAGTATATACTAAGATAGAAAGGTATAATAAGCTAACCTTAAGGATAAAACTAATAAGGAGGGAGTATTATATTATAAATAAAAGCCTCTATTAAGCTATAAGAAGTTATATATAAAATAGATTAATAGCTCTACCTTAGGGGCTAATAATATTAATTTATTACTTAGATAAAGTAATAGCTTAATAATAAGATAATAATAACCTTATTATATATATATATTTATTTCTTAAATAGAAATACTCTTTTAAATAGTTATTAATATAATTACTATTACTTTTATTAAAACTAGCTCCTTAATACTTATATATTAGTAGTAACTTATATAGTATTTAAATAACCTAATTATATTACTTAAAATAATACTCTAATTAGTTTAACCTTAACCTACCTTAGACCTTATTTAGTATAAGTTATTTAACTATTATACTTATAGCCTCTTCTTAAAGCTATAGGTATTACTATACTATAAAGCTAGTAGCTATTTCTTAATAAGAAGAATTAGGGTTAAACTAAGAGCTATTAGTTAATAAATCTAAAGTATAAGAAGGTTTAAGAGAATATATACTAAGCTTAATATATATAATTATACTAACTATAGTATAAGTAATACTAGGCCTAATTACTTAGGTAATTATAATATTACTTACCTTTATCCTTACCTTAAGTAAGAGATTATAAGTAATTCTTATAAAAGTTATTATATAGACTCCTAGAGCTTAGAGAGCTTAAGGAGCCTTTATAGGAGTAATTATAATTACTCTCCTCTCTATCCTTTTAGTATCTTTTATAAGGGTAAGAAGGAGGAGGTAGAGGAGTAATTAAATTAAGGGAATCTAGACCCTTAAGCTTAAAAAAGGGGTCCTTATCCTAGTTATTACCTAGGGGTTAAAAGTACTTTAGGTTATTAAACTTAAGGTGCTCCTCCTCTAGGGGAGTAAGAGTTAGCTCTTTTAAGAGCACTTTCTTAATACTTTAAATATAATATTATTTAGGATATATCTTTAAGAAATCTCTTTTATTATAGATAAGTATCTTAGCTATTATATTAAGTAGATTAAAGAGGAAAGAAAGAGAATTTAAAGCTTTTAATTATAAAGTTAGAAGATAAAAAGCTCTTAAGTACTTTAAATTATAAGGTAAAAAGCTTTTAAGATTATTATATTATCTCTTAACCTTTAATAAGCTAATTATAAGGAAAGTTAATTAATAAGTAAGAATATTCTTACTTACTAATTAATATAATAAGCCTTTAAGCTATTAAAGAGATTAAATTAAATTATATACTTATTAAATACTTTATATACTTTATTAATAATAAATATATATAATACTTAATATAATAATTTATAAGTATTTAATTAAAAGCTATATTAAATTAATAAAATTAAAGCTTTTTAATTAGAGGGTATATTAACTAGAGTATAGACTAATTAGATAAAGTATATTATAGATATATACTTAAAAAGTATAGTAAGTTTAATTAAATACTACCTAAAGATCACCTAAAGCCTTTATAGTATAATACCTTCTAGCTATAATAAAAAAAGGATAAAAGAGGTACTTTAGTTTAATAGGAAATATAATCTAAAGCTTTAAATTAACTATAGATATATATATCTAATTAAAGGAAATCTATCTATAAAAAGAGGTAATTTTTTTAGGTTTAAATTAATAAACTAAAATAGTTTATAATAAATCTTTTATCCTTATTATTCTATACTCTATAATTAAATATTATACTTTTAGTATTAATAAATTAACTTTAGGGTAGGATTTAGTATTAGCCTATTTAAAAGTGAATTTATAGAAGCACGTAGAAGGGTCTTCGTAATGCTATATGCAATCTCTTAGGTTTATTATATTTTCTACGTCTACCAAGTCTCTGTAGTGGAATTCAACTATATAGTCTTAGGCGGTAGACGATGGTATGCCAAGGCGACAAAAAATCCCCGATCTGAACTCCCGTAGCTTGGCATAATGCACAGCACGTTCAAAGATGCATATGCTGCGATACATGGACTCGTGGTTCTGCGAGTAAGTACCTACACCTATGTGTGGTATTGTTCTAATTAAGGTAAGTTTCGGTGATGCCTCTTTGGGAAATCTCCAGTTGGTGGATCGAATCGCATGTTTGGGGTCAGGGTCGGTGACAAGATATTAATGGCAAATGTGCATGAATCCACAGATCAATCAATATTATGACTGTCGGGTTAGTTGCTGCGACCTGCCTATGACGGAAACCCATGTATGAGGCAGACTTGTGAAATCGCTATGAAGCAGAAGGGCCATGTGGTACTGGGCCCTGTTCTGGCTGCTGGCTGTTGATACTACGGTAGGAGATCTACAATCAACTTCAGACATGATACTAGCAGTAATGGCATTTTAACAGCACTTTGGGTGAAGTGCGTCCAATGTTACATGTAGGCTACCCAAGAGGCCCATAACATCACGGACCTCCGGCATAACCTAATCAAGTGGTATTTGGTTTAATCAGGGTAGATGGAGTGAAGTTAATATATCCACGACATTACTCCATGTCATTCTGTATGGGGGAAATCCTCCATGCAGCCCCAGCCAATGGCTGAGCAAGATGGATGTGCATCCTCCAATACACTTCCAAAGCTTGTTTACTTTCTGCTATAGGGCGGACGGCTAAATTTAGCACATTCTCAACCTCGCAGCCAGTTGATATTTGTTGGATGGACTTATCTAGAGATGTATATAAGTCACAAGTTCCTCTCCTTAGACTTCTACCTGCTCTTTCATTAACAAACAACCACACTATCAATCTACTTCTTCTAAGAGCCAGTCTGCCCTTATTCTTTGAAGCCAATTTTCTTTCTACTACATAGTTTCTCGCAATTTTCCCGAATTTTCATTTCTTCCTATTGTATTTTATTCAAAATGGTCGCCGCTAAGCAACTCAGCCTCGCTGCCATGCTCTGGCTTGGACTCGCTAGCCGAGGACTCGCCCTGGAGATCGATGAAACCAACAACGACCTCAACCTTGTGGCCAGAGATGATCTTGATCTCGAAACCCGTGACCTCAACTGGGATCTCGATCTTGAAGAGCGAGACGAAGATTTTGACCTTGAAGAGCGGGACGAGGATTTTGATCTTGAAGCCCGAGATGAAGATGAAGAGCTCGAGGTTCGGGACGAGGATGTTGATCTCGAGGCTCGTGACGACCTTGAAGTTCGCAGGGGAGGAGGCGGTGGCGGCGGCCGTGGCTCTGGAGGTGCTCGAAGCCACCGTCACACACGAGACCTCGAAGTCCGTAGGGGAGGAGGTGGTGGTGGCGGCCGTGGCTCTGGCGGTGCCCGAAGCCACCGTCACACACGAGACCTCGAAGTCCGTAGGGGAGGTGGCGGTGGTGGCGGCCGTGGCTCTGGCGGTGCTCGAAGCCACCGTCACACTCGAGACCTCGAGGTCCGCAGGGGAGGAGGCGGTGGCGGCGGCCGTGGCTCTGGTGGTGCTCGAAGCCACCGTCACACACGAGACCTCGAGGTTCGCAGGGGAGGAGGCGGTGGCGGCGGCCGTGGCTCTGGTGGTGCTCGAAGCCACCGTCACACACGAGACCTCGAGGTTCGCAGGGGAGGAGGCGGTGGCGGCGGCCGTGGCTCTGGTGGTGCTCGAAGCCACCGTCACACACGAGACCTCGAGGTCCGTAGGGGAGGAGGCGGCTCAGGCTCTGCCGGGGCTCGTGGCCACCATCACTAAGAAGATGGTATTTAAATCGGCTCACCCCCTAGAAGTTCTGTTAGGGGTTCGAAGAAGATGGGTTCGTCAAGGGGATGGCGACATCCCAGAAATGCCTTCGGAATGGCGAAGAAACCTCGGGTCCTGGGGAGGCCCTTTTTGACTTCAACACGGGGAACAAATGGATTGAAAGCGGTCTTTGTATATCATATGAATAGATGTAGAGTTCGAGTTGGCTGGATAGGGTGTTGTGTTTTAGCTAGAGTAGTTCGGATTCATGGCTTTGAT
Organism: Clonostachys solani; assembly: GCA_902141235.2. Classification (NCBI taxonomy): domain Eukaryota; kingdom Fungi; phylum Ascomycota; class Sordariomycetes; order Hypocreales; family Bionectriaceae; genus Clonostachys; species Clonostachys solani. The sequence continues at coordinate 9,236 of CABFOC020000048.1, forward strand.
TTGTTTTTTATGACGTGGCTCACTAGCCAATTTTCTTTTTGAACACCTTTCAGAATTGAAGATCTTCCTCCCTTTGTATCATGACCTATATCGAATTTCATAGGTTCATCAACACCCTATGTGACTTAGGGCCGAGGACTACCAGCGAGGTAGGACACTCTTGCCCGTGTTAAGGGACGTACCGTGTGTTGTTGTTTTATCGGCGCAAACCTTTGTAACCAGTCTATCATACATTCGGTATTTGTTTTTGTACAAAAGCCTTCGTTATCTGTTCCTTTTCAGCACAAGCCTCGTGGGGAGAAACTCACTTTGTTGTCCACCCTTGGCAAGAAAGCTTTCTCTTTTGTCTCCCCCTGCTAATTCAAAGAGAGCCACCAACTTAAATAACCTCAGCTTTCAGCTGCAATCGATGCATGATCATTGACGTTCAACTTACAACGTATCAAGCAAACTGGCGTGAGACTGACCTAGCTTCATTCTTACTTAAATCACACTGCGCTCCTTATTACCTGAGAAACATGGCAGAGGGGCGGCCTCTTTATCACGACAATGAGGCAGAGCCATTCAAAAGCGTTGTATACTTGGTATGCGACGGTGCTTCGGGCTTGCAAAAGTTCGACCTACTGATGCATCATCACGACATGGTGATTGCTATTGCTGAGAATGAAGTAGAGAAAGCTCATGTGCTGCATCTGCAAAATATACGCAAGGACACGCTTTCTGAGGCCGAAACTGCCATCAACAACTTCTTGGACAAATTTGAACCGCTCGGTGATGGCGACACTCTTCAGAATACCACCCTTCAGAATACCGTCTTTCAAAACTTTGGCCTGGTTTGCGATCTACTGGATGAGTTGGATGAAGATGCTAGGTGTGAGATCGAGAAGGTGAAGAAGAAGCTAAGCAATATAGAAAACGACAGCCTTCACTATCCCAAGAGAGTCAAGGACACGACGCCCGGGAAATTCAACCCAGTTTCTGAGATGATTGCTGCCTGCAGCGACTTTCTGGACCAGGCAGAGTCAATTATGTCGAAAGCATACGAGAATGCTTGCGGGTACCGTCCTGGAAGAGATGGGGAGATATGGATGACGGACTCTTATCTATCTCACCAGTGCCTTCGAAAGTATCTTGGAGAGCAGAGCGAAATTCGGGACCTCACCTTTCGTTGGGAGACGCGTGTGAACAAGAGTTCCACTGGGCAGCGAACATTCGATGTGTGTTTTTAGGATGGTTCAGAGTGGGTGCATCGCCCAAAGGAAAACTTAGAATAGGGGCTTCTCTGTTACATTCACTCTACGCAGTCAATAGGATGACGGAATGTAGGCATCTGATGAAAATACTAGTCAATACTTTGACTCTGAGCTCCCTGGGGAAAAGGATTCGCGTGACATCCATGTATTGGGAACTTAGGTAATGCCTGTTAGAACTTAACCAGGGCCTTGGGCTACCTGTCCTAACAAAAGGTACATAGGTAGCCTGTAGTACTCAGTAAGAGGCACGGTAATTGATTCCCATTTACACGCTCTTACCTTAAAAACGCGTATTTTAGTGATCCAAACGCGTCCCAACAGCATTTGACATCATCGTGCGACACGAATTAATACGAATTACATCTATTCCTCACAGCTTTCATATCAAACCTCAAATACACCATGTCGCAACCAATGCTGGAAATTCAAAACCTGATTAAATCAGGCGAAGTCAAGTCAACCGCTCACTTGCTGCCATGTCGCGTGCACCACGACGGATCTATTGATCCCATAGAATCATTCTGGAAGCCCATTGATACTGAAGGTAGGAATGGACCAATCTTGTGCGAAATGCCTGGAAATTCTAACAAAATCATTCAGAAGGGAAGAAAGAGGCATATTTTCGAGGTCGCAAGCTTCACGCGAAGGCTGTTCCGTTACCAAGCCAATTCAGAGGCATTGTGGCAGAACGACAAGTGGCAGTACCTCAACCAACGGATCCCTACGCACCGATCGATCTGGAGAAGGAGGATGACGATGATGCACCCCCGGTGGATAAGATGAAAGCGCTCGCAGAGTTCGACGAAATCATGGTATGGGGTCATGAGAATGTCACCAATGCCGCCGATGATACCTACGTGAGAAGCTTGGAAGAATGGGTTGAAGCTTCGGAGCGCGTAAGATGATCGATATAATGGAGGAAATGCAGTACTGACGCACATTAGATCCACTCCTACGAAGAGGACACTCCCGCCGAAGCGAAGTGAAGCAGACACTCGGATACTGAAAGAAGAAAAACACCATCCAGCGCCAAGGGGAATCCTTGAAGCCCTGCGTATGAACAAATATAATATGAGTGATTCAGCTTGCGGATAAAAGGAGAAGGTAGCTAGGGTATTACCAATCTGCGAGGAACCGCAAGCTGTTCAGTCGAGCTGGCATCCTCAATACCTATTAATTAGGGCGCTGATATCAGATGCGACGCCACTTAGAAACAGCCGTCAAGGGCCTGAGTATGCGCCTCCATGCAAGGCTTCATTAATCGTGGATCAATTGACCATGGACCTGCGCAGAAGGAGGATAATTATCAACTGAATAGGAGGGTTATCATTTAAGACACAAGTCGACAAAACGCCATATGCATTCATGTTTATACAAATACGGAAACGCCTTCCTGTGCTCTGTACAAGGAGAAGATCTAACATCTGAAATACTTCTGCTCAACCCAGCGAGGTTCTTGAGTGTCTAGAATGTTGCAGACAACAACGGTGACTTCCGGAAAGACAGTGGTTAAACGGTGCAAGCCAACCCTGCCGGCCGAATAAGTGGCAATGACAATCCGATCAAGCGCGACACCGTGATCCACGAGGACCTGAACTGCCATGAGAGCAGCACCTCCGCTAGCCATTTGAGTATCCAGAAGCAATACACTCTCATGCTCGTGAATGTCCTCGGGTAGTCTAATATAGTGAAGCTCTGGTTCGCCAGTGGAGTAGGCGGACTGGATCAGGAGACGACCTGTCCTGCAGTCCGGAATTGTCTTTCGGAGAGCAGATTCGAATGCGGACCCTCCCCTGAGGCAAATCACGGCGCTGACCTCGCCCTTAGATACGAGGCCAGCGTACTTGTTTCCCTGAGGAGTTTCAACGTCCCAGCTCTTGAATTGGACGTTGTTGAGAGCCCTGGTGTTCACGTGTTAGTAACATATACAGTCAATGAGGTTCTCTCAAAGTTTGTGTGAAAACTTACTGTTCAATAATTAGACTGGCTAGTCGGTCGAAATAGAAGATGAAGTCTTCAGCATCAGTGTCAATGTTCTGCAGAATGGTGTTCATGAACTTGAGCTGCGGTGTTTCGTTGACAACCACAACCCGCTCTGATAATGGCTGCTCCTTGCACTCCATTTCGAGCTTGGATAGGGCTTCCCGATGATGCGTGGACTTCTCAAAGAGCTTGCGTTCGATATACTGAACCATCATTTCTATTTCATGTGAGCATTTAGTTAGATATGGCCATGCCTGAGGGCCTGGACTTACCAAGAGCAACCCTGTTCTCGATACCTCGTGGTACAATGAGATCGGCCACCTTCCTCTGAGGCTCGACATACTGTGGGTCGAGGTGTCAGAAAGGCTAAAAGCTAAATGAAAAACTCATTGCAGACACACCTTCTCAAAGTTGGGCTTCACGAACCCGAACCACTGCTTGATGCATCCCTCGACATCTCTGCCACGCTCACGGACGTCTCGAAGGACTGGTGAATCGCGTCAGTTTAGCTCGTTCATTTCATCATGAGTTGTCGGAAGGTAAGCCTACTTCTCCTAGAAAGACAAGTGTCTGCATCGGCTTCACAATAGATCTAAAAATCCAGCATATTAGTTGAGGACAAGCCATGGGGCACTAGGCGGGCACCATACACCCATGTCAATAAGGTCCAACACCCTGGGATCATATAAGGCGAAAATGCCCTCGAGAATGAGCACGTGAGGAGAGTAGATTGAGGTTGTCTCTTCTAGTCGTTGATGCTTCGCGAAAGAATAGACGGGAATCTCTGCCCGTTTTCTTGATTTGCCTGGTTAGCTTCCTTGGGATCTGCCTGAAGGACGAGGAGAGATGGAGCCTTGTCCTTACCCGGCCTTAAGATCCCTCAGACGCTCCACGAGGATGTCAAAGTCAATTGCCTATCGAAACTGGTTACTTGGTTTGGCCTTTGAAGGAGATCTCTTGTATTGGGAATTTGACTGTACCTCGGGAGAATCGAAGTCGTATTCATTTGCGAAGGCCAACTTGGACTGGGCAGGAGTCAAAGTTTTGTAGAATGAATCCTGACTTATTGTTAGCTAGAGATCTCGGGCTTCTGGCTGGTAAAGTATTTTCATGCCATTGACATAATTACAACCCAAGGCAGATTGAGCTTTCTAACAATCGCCTGGGAGATACTGGACTTCCCAGAACCAGAGCTGCCAGCTATGGCAATAATGCTGACATCCGCCCATGGTGGGGAATAGTAGGCTCGCTTCTGAACAGTGACATGGCTCTCGAGCTTGGACATTGCTACTCTCCCAGCGGGTTGATGGATGGTTAGTCTTCAGTGTTGAACCGGCAAGAGGCTGAGATTCAATAGCCGAGTCAGATGGGGTGGGCTTGTGAACAGGTTCGGCTTGTAGGCGGAATTCTGCTGAACTGGACTGTGTTGCGCGGATTAGGTTTAGTGTCAAGGTGCGCCCGGGGTTGTTATCATCACGGCTCCGCATGAGAGAGGGATCTGATAGCGAGCGTAGGGTTCTGTGCTGCTGCATACATAGGCCCGATTTCAATCAGAAAATTTCGAACCCTGGATCCTGGATGCAGGTGAAATAAACTGCGCATGTGAAGGATTAGGTGAAGGTCCTTTCGGCATGGAGGCTGTGAAGCTTGACGGTCGGTTTATTGCGTTCTACTGGCATTGGCGCTAAGTTTATATAGGCAGACACAACCAAGCCCAGCTGGCCGCCTTGGCTGGCTGAAGAGGCTGGCTCACGGGGAATGATCATGGGGTTCTTCCCTGGGCCAGCCGTCCGCTGTTTCGTGGTGGCACTAAGGTGTGTACTAACTAAGGCTGTAGCGGTGAAAGGTGGCTGTCAGCCTTCAGCAGACACATTGGTCTTGAGAAGCTCTAGGCAGAGAACAACACACGGTTTGAAGACATCAGTCAATATCAATACTTTCTGTGACAGCACCGCTTGTAAGTAGTCGGTCTCGAGCTACGTTGCACGCGAGCTGGGGTGGAGAGATGATAGCGCAGGAGCCTCCTTGTGACACCTCAAGGTCAGCTTCACTAGTGGCACGCATAATCTTCGGCCCGTGTAAGTGGGCCCTCTGTACCTTCTTTAGAGCTCCCGCTGCGCAAGCTCTGCTCTTTCATTCCTTTCCATCACAAATTCTGACTCCAAGCCACATTGCTTTCACTGTGCACGTTAACTGTACGTGTACTTCAAGGCCTTGTGACACGCGGCACGCATTGCAAATGCGTTAATACCTGGATCGTATCCGGCATTTGCCAGGCTTTCACATCTGCCACGCGCTGTTTAGATTCTGAAGAGTGAGAAGAAGAGGAACTGGACACCACCAAAATGGTGCGTCATGGCCCATAGCCAGATGTCGCATGTCTTTTAACATAGACACCAGGCGTCCTCGACATCAACAACCACGCCGAGCAAGCACGCATTCACCCAGCGCGTGCAAGATGTTCGGTGTCCCAAGAGGTATGTGCCTGTCTCATCTCCAGTTTACCCTCCCTCACCCCCCACGTTGAAATGATGATTTTTATATCAATGGGAATCTCTCCTAGCAAATTGATGCGGAGAAAAGATATCACTTCTTTTTTTACCTGATTCACCCCATGCAATTACCTACTTTTTATTGGACACCTTGCATGAAACATCCAGCTAATCGGTGGACTAGTGACATCAACGCATTGATCTTGGACTACCTGACAATGGAAGGCTATTCCATGGCTGCTGCCAAGTTCTCCAAGGAAGCGAATCTGCAACCCCAGCAGGATGATGCGTCCATTCGATCACGGCAAGAGATTCAGCACTATATCCATATAGGGAATTTCGAAGCCGCCATCGAGACCTTGAACGAGTATGACCCCGCGGTAAGTTGCGCATGCCTTTATGAAGTACTTTCACTCCTCTCCCTCCCGCTATATGATTAGAACACGAGTTTTACATGCACCACGCTGAGCCCTTCGGGCCTTGGATGAGAAACAACCACTTTATTATGATATTTGCCTAATTTCATCTTCTTGTCTTCATCTCCAGTTTGTTTGATGACACCAGGAAGCTGACCGTATGACACAGATACTTGATGAAGATGAGTCGTTGCATTTTGCGCTACTGCGACTGCAGCTAGTTGAACTCATCAGGGTCTGCAATGGTGATGGCGGTGACATCACCGAAGCCTTGAAGTTTGCTCAGGAGCATCTTGGTCCTCGTGCACCTGTTAACCCTCAGTTTCTGGAGGACCTAGAAAAGACAATGGCGTTGCTTCTTATTCCACAGGAGTCTCTTGAACCTCCATTGGCTGCTCTGCTCGACCCCTCGATTCGACGGGAAACTGCAGACCGAGTAAATCGGGCTATTATGGAGAGGCAGTCTAGAAGAGTCATAGCCGGAATCCGCAATCTTGTAAAAATGCGATGCTGGGCAGAGAATACAGCTCGAGATTCGGGGGTTCCTCTTCCAGATAACATTGATATTGGCTTGCATGGAGATGATTCTGACTCGCTCTCCAACTCTCTCACCCACTCAGAGAATGGACGTCACTTCGATAATGGAACACATCATGAGAATGGCCATGAGCCTATGATTACGACCTGAGAAGGGTCTTCGTCTAGAGATCAGTGGACAGCAATTGCCGTCGTGCGTGCGCTTATTGGTATGAGTGCAAACGCTTAGTTGCGCTTCAAGATGCATGACTATGATTATATGATGGATACTTCACGCTGGCGTTCGGATATGGTGTAGCGGATTGGGTTATATGTATTGGTTCTGCTTAGGGGCGTCTTGGTCTTCCACCGGCGCATTAGAAATACCATGCTTCACGGTCTCCGTTAATTTGACACCGGAGCTTGCGCCTACAAAACCGATGCCATTCGTTGGAAATGTTGTAGCTCGTAACTGAAAATGGACATGTAACAGAACTAAAAAGAAATCGACGTTGCGTGAACTGCCTATAATTTTATGTACAATACTTCCGCAGTACGAAAGATCCTCTTCTATTTCGTTCGAATGTGCTTGAGCTTCCTGTCCGAATACAGGAAGTTGTTGGCATATGCCTTGGGAGTGATCTTTCGAGAGTTGGGCTCCTGGACAAAGTACTCGTAGCCCTGCTTGTTGGCGAAGCGGATCGCATCCTCCTTGGACTTGAAGTTGAGGTGAGTGCCCTGCATGAAGTCTGCAGATGATTGCCATCCCATCAGAGGGTTCTCCCATCGGTGGCCCTTGGAGAGGATATCCCAATCCATACGCCAGTCCTCGCCTCGCCAGGTTCCGGACTGAGTGGCGGCCTTCGATTCCTTGTAGATTCTAGAAAAAGGTTAGAGAACCGCTCAATTGATGTCCCTACTACAACCGAGAGAAGTGTAGACGGACCGAACGGTACGGGCTTGGAGCTCACGAGGAGCACCGGAGATGACAGCCGCGGGAAGAATGCCCTCCTCGCTGCCATCCTGAATTCGCTTCGGGACCGGGGTGAACGTTCTAGGATGTACCCAATTAGCTTCCACTCGAATCACAGTCGGGGTTTATAGCGCGTACGAGGTCGCTTTGTCCGGAGAGATGCTGTAGTCGGGCTGGTTGGCGTCCGAGGGAGTGGCCGGGACCTTGACTGGCGCAGGTGTGGTCGAGCTCTCGAAACGCTTAGGGGCGGAGGCGAGAGCGGCGCGAGAAGCAGCCGCCCCCTTGAGGAGCCGCAGGGCGTTTGCCAATCGAACAGAGGCCATGGCTCGAGGTGTGCGTCTTGAGAGCGGCGATTTGATGGTCAAGACGTAACTGAGGTGCGATGTTTGAGGTCGAGGTGATTACCAGCGAGAAAGTGGGGGCCGTTGATTGGCTGGTACGGAGCGAAGATTTTCCCGGAACCAAACGAGCGCTTTTCGGCTGGACCTTGGAGATCCGCCTCTAAGCATTATCTTCCTCGACAAACAGCTTGCAATTGAGCGTCTCGACGGAACGACGCAAACTACGGAGTCTAATTTTCACGAGTGAATTCTTCCCGAACCACCGGCATCATGAGCTTCGTCACCCGCCGAGCGCTCTCCACGCTCATCCCCCCCAAGGTCAGTCTTCGGCTATTCCACGAGCAAGGCTCGGAACAAGGGACCAAGCTAACTTTTGTCCTCGAAACAGATCGCCTCTCCTAAGGTACGAGACAAATCACTTCTCCGCATGCACTCGCCATGATCAATTGCCCTGCGCCGATAGCAGAGTCTCGCGACGGCTCTCCCGCCGACCGGCTTATTTGGGACACGATGAGAGGATGGACTATCCGCACGAACAAACGAGCTGACACCTTGGGTAATCGATAGGCCATTGGCGCTGCTCCCGACGCCCTGCGCATGCAGAGAGTCGTCAGCTTCTACGAGAAGCTTCCCCGTGGTGCCGCCCCCGAAGTCAAGGCCAAGGGTCTCCTCGGTCGCTACCAGGCCCGTTACTTCGGCAAGAACGCCTCCGTCACGCGTACGTCTGCCCTCTATCATGCTTGCTGTCTGCTGGGAAATTGAAAATTGACATGCTGCGAATAGCCATCATCCACGTTCTGGCCTTCCTCATTGGTATCGGCTACCTCCAGAACTACTACTTCCATCTCCGTACGTACCACCCCTCACAGGGATGCTGTTATGTAAAAAAGACTAACAAGAAGCTAGGCCACCACAAGAACAATGCTCACTAAAGAGTGACAAGCTGGAATGGATTCTTACCCCTCATGAAGGGCTGTGTACTGTACATAACCTCTAGGAAGTGTCATAGAGCATTGCAAAATATCTCTTTTGTACACCTACACCTACAAGAAGCTGGTTCCCTCTGCACTATGATCACGTGAACTTGTTGTGAAGGTCTGAGATGCGTCAGATGTCATTTGCTTGTGCGCTTTGATTGGTTAGGCAGTGTCTGTTTCAGGGGACGATGTGTTTGAATGTGGTTCCTTCGCTTTAAGGGAGCTCTAGCATGGATTGCAGTCCCCAAACAAGTGCGCTTGCCATCCCAGTGACGAGTTACTCTAGGCAGAACCCAGACTGAAGGGTTAGTGAGTCATGTGTGATGTGAATGAAGGGCGCAATGCCATGCTCGAGAACTCGCCAGTCGCAGTCAACACAGACAAGAGAGATCGGGACACAAAACGCGCTAAACCGCTTTGGGGCACGCCGGGTAGCAGGTACGCCAATAAGCAGGTACAGCGGTGCTTCCCAGGGCAGCAGCGCTCTTCAAGGCCAGCCAAGCACCTTGCACAGATCCGATTCAATCAATTTCCATCTTATTATTAGTCTTGCTGAATGGGGGGGAAGCCAGGAGGAGAAAAAAAAAGCAATACGTAGCCTCCAGCCAATTACGTTCGGCAAACGGCTATTGGCCTCATGCAGGCAAATTCTGTCGCCCATTTGCATCAGACAATTAGATAATACCTCTGTGTGTGTTCTCATAGTCGCAATAGCCATTCACTCGTGAGTTTCTTTACCTTGGTATTGCTTTGCAACCGTGAGCGTTTTGGTGGCGCTAGGCCGAAATCAGGTGCGCTGTAGCTCTCAAGATTCAGCGCCTTACCAGTAGCCAAACTCAGGTGTTACCCATCCACTTTCCAACCTCACCTCACATATTGCAGCCGCAATCTCCAACACCTCCTCTTCTCTCGGCCACAGTCACCCAGAAGCCGACCCTTTCCCGACCATATTAATCGAGTATCCCTTCGCGGCGAGCCTTCCGAGGCCTTTACCCACTTCAGCTCTTGATACCTTACCCTTACTCTTCAGATCGATCTTTGTTCGCATTAATAGCCACGTTTATTACCTCTCGAGCCTCTTCTTGTCGCCAGCCTGCTCCACGGACATAGCGTTGGTGATCAAGGCCGGCTCGTCAACAAGTCGCGTTCGCAACCAAATTTTCGGCGCTGAACCGTCACGCAGCCGTGATCGCATCACCAGAGGTGCCGCTCCACGACGTATGATGGCCACTGCGCCCACCATCGATAGCCCTGCCGATGTTCCTGTTGCCTCGTCTGAACCTCGCTTTGTGAGTCACTTTTTCCTTGCGCTTCTTGCGGAGCGGTCCCCGACCCTTGGAGACCAGCAGACAAGGCTTTTCATTCGTTTTTTTTGCAGGGTTCCCCGCTGACGCAACACACACAGGCCGCCGATTCTCACGATGTCGACCCCGATGTACCGATTGTAAATGGCACGGCCAACTACGGAGATATCGAGAACAAGCACATTACGAACATCGAAGACTCTTCAGCTCCTACCGAAGCCAGCGTTAGCGGAGGATCCGACACCGAAGCCTCGCGAGCTGACGGATCTAGGCAGGGCAAGGATGACGAGAAGGGCCACAACCGGACGGGCTCATCTATTAAGAAGCCGGCAACGTTCAAGGCAGTGTCAGTCAACAAAAAGTTTCTCGCGTCCAAGGTGACTACCCCTGGGGCTACGGCGAAAGCAGGCGACATCTCCCGACCGAGCTCGAGCACCCCTCCACCAGGAGCCTCAACACCGAGCAGCTCGAAGCCACGGTTGATTGCGAAAACTGCGCCGGGGGCAGGGTCGAGATTATCATCTCTAGTTAATGGGGGGAAACCGGCATCTGCCCCAGACGCAAGCGCCGTTTGGAATAAGAACAGACGTAGGTGGCACCTGTGTTGTTCGACCACTCACTTTGTACTGACCTATCTTCCGTATAGCCGTTCCGGTTGCCGACCCAAAGAAACTAACAGACGAAGAGCTCAAGAAATATGGAATCCACGTGGCTAGTCGCCTTGAGGAAGACGATATTCAGGGCCAGAGTAAATGGGCAGATCTAGATGATGACGACGACGATTGGGCTCCCGAAGCGATCACTTGGACTGACGGAACCAAAACTACGCTTCCGCACCCGGAGGAACACCCCCCTCCCACTCCCACTGTCATCGAGAACGGGCCAGCTCCAGTGCCGCCGAAGAGCCTTGTCCCTGAGAAAGCACCATCTCCTGCGCCTCCCCCCTCTACGAGCTCACCACTTCCGAAGCCTTCTGGACTAGCTTCCGGTCGGGGATTGAAACTTAAAGCGTCGCCCCAGGAGAAGCCAACTCTAGTGGCAAAGCCACCTGCCCCTCCGCAGCCTAATAAGTCCCCCTGGGCTACCCTTCCACCTGTCGACAAGTCGTCTCCCTTAGTAGCTGAAGCAGGACTGCGCGGACAACTTAGAGATTCGATATCCCATAAAGGTGGCCCTCCATCTGGATTGCCACCAAAGGAGATCGCCGCAGATGATTTCAGTCGGCCGACGTGGAGAGATGGTTCTGTGCATGCCAACAGGGAGTTGTTCAACTCTCAATCTGGACGGTATGAACCAGTGGCTGAACGACGGGGCTCACAGAGCAAGCACCCGGCACTACTGCAACGTCCAGTACAAGGCGACCAACCTGCGGAGCCCTCCAGCTCCTTCCAGACCTATAGGCAATCGCAAGATGGGCATTTTGGTCGACGCCGGGCTTCTTCCAACATCAGTGGTGGGAGTGGTTCGTTTTATCGGATGGGCAAGGGCAATGAAGCTCACATGCCAGGTCACGAGCACCTAGAAGTCCGGAGACCTTCTCAAGCGGGTTCATCTGATAGCCCAGTTTCGCCCGCCGCGATGCCTGCCCGATACCAAACGTCCCAAGGCTCATGGGGGCCGCAAATTTCGCCTAGGCCTAACTTCGCACAGCTCCCGCAAGCTGCCCCCCTGGGGCCTGGCGCGATACCTGGACAACAACCGGCTCAGCAGGGTGTGGATGAGATAGAATATCAGAAAAAGCTCATGAGAGAGCGTAATGAGCTCGCCCGCAAGCGCCGCATGGAGCAGGAAGCAGCCGAGGAGACCGCCAAGCGAGAACGTATCCAGAAGAAGTTGGAAGCAATGGGCCCTCCCCCACCAAAGAAAAGCGACAAGGTCGAGCCCCAGACAGGAAGTGACGGACCAAAGCCTACACATATCCAGCAGCGTGAACAGTCTGAGAATCCTGCAGGACCCAATCAATCATCTACCGCCAAGTCTGAGGAAGCTACCCAAGTTTCCGCCGAGTCCAGTCCTGCCGCCGCGCCTTCGAATACAGCCGTGACGCCAGAGACAGCTTCGAAGAGGCTTTCTTCCGACCAAGAGGCAAAACCGGACATTTGGACCGGTTCCAGGTCACGAAGTGATCGGTTTACCCCATGGGCCCCAGGCTCGCAACCCCAGACCAGAAACGTTTGGGGATCTCCAAACAATGATCGAGGACTCGGCAATGGGACATTTGACCCGGATCTTGGTCGAGCGCTCAATGCATCCGGGGCCTCTGCGCCAATTGGAAAAGGCCCTTCGCCCATCGCCCCTCCTGGACCAACAAGTCCGTCGCAATCTCGATCAAAGCAACCTCCTGCGCCAATCGGGTCAAGAGCTTCTCGTTTTGTGCAACCCGTGTCTGACCTGGCTTCAAAGTGGGTTGCCTCTGTTGCTGAGGGCGACAAGGCAATCAACGCAGCACGACTTGCTGACAGAGCCGAACGTGATCGCAAGCTGGCCGAGCGTGGACTGACTGCGGAAGATGTTCAACCTGTTATCAAGGAGACATGGCGTCCTGTGAATGTCCCGGGCGACGGAACACGGCAGCCGATGAGTGCCACTGATCCCAATGCTTCCCACAAGGGTCCTTGGCAAGCGCCTGGGGACGTTCCTCCGAAGGAAGGTTCGATTGCCTCTCATGCAGGAGTGATCGGCGCTCCGGGCAATTTAGTCCTGCCACACCCATCTCCGGGATCACAATCTCAGTCGCGATCCTCTCGTTTCTTTCCTGCCAAAGATGTGCGGTTGGAGGGCCAAACCACTGCCCACAGCTCGCGGCCTCAATCGCCCTCGCCTCCTCCCCCAACCATGGATGACCACCCGGCGTATGAAGGCAATGTGATGCACCCTCACGTTTCCTTGCCCAAGCCACAGCCCATCGTGAAACTTCCTCCTTCTGCCCAATCAAACCAGGCTCAGCAGCAACCGCAGAGGTCGAATTTCGCCTGGGCGACACCGGCTCCATTTAGGGACACCACCCGCGCCCCCCCGCAGTCCTTGCCGCCTGGTCGTCGGGCTGGAGATATGTTGGAGAGGGATTGGCAGAAGAAATTCGATAACCTCTTCAGCGACGGGAAGCACCAACACCATATCCCAAGCCATCCCCCGAGCCATCCTCCGAGCCACCCTCCGAAATCGTTGGTCGTGGATGCTGCCAGTAAGAGCGCCCTGGACCACGTCATCCAACCGGATACGGCTACCGTTTCACTCCCTGGTCGCACACACACCTCCGTCATGGACGTTATCAGGAATGCAATCTCCAAGCCAATGGCCGAGGAGTGCTTCGATGAGCCTGAGATCGGGTCTCTGCCTCAAGTACGGGTTCCTCACAAGGCCCCAGAGGCAGCTTGGCATCCAGCCGAAGCCCAAACAAAGCCTCTTCCGAAGCGATTTTCAGTCCAAGCGACGGGTGCAGAACCGCTTTATTTCTCAGCTGAAGTAGCGGGCAATGGCAACGCTATGCATATTTACTTCCCAGGAATGCCTGAATCCAGAATTGTGATTCTTCCTTTCTCTGCTACCCGCGGAGGTCGCGGCGGTCATGGACGTGGCTCACGCAGCCGTGGAGGCCACCGTGGAAACCGAAGGGATAACTCTAGTCAAGATGACAGAGAAACCAGCTCGAACCATTCTGGCCGAGGAGGGCGGAGTAGCTACCGAGGTCGACGAACGGACAACTGGACCCGATCAACCCCTCCCCATTCCTCACCTAAGTCCTCAGCGCAGGCATAGAGCAATCAGAATTCTGGTACGACGACCTGCATGCTGTAATTAATCTCGCAGCCATGCCAGAAAAAAGATGGATGCCCGAATCGAATCACGTTTCATATCTGTACTACGGAGATACCGCATACAGTATGTAGTGCTTTGCGATGTGGCGACATATTGTCTTCCCTAACACAAGCAACGCAACGTGTTTATAATCTCCGGGCGATAACCCTGGAGAACAAACGACCAGAAACTCATAATATGTTTCTGGACCTTTCTTCTTGTTGACTCAATTCCTTGTTTCATTACTATTCTCGCGACATTTATACTCTCTCGACTTGACTCGATTCTTTCACTGTGGATGGGATTCGAAGGTGAAGGGTTTTCAATAAGCAATTCCCTCTCCCTAGCCTGGCGGCCTGAGATTATATGGAACTCAGTCGCCCACCGAAATAAATCCCCGCGGCATGTTACCGTTTACTTCACCCCAGGCGTCTGAATATGGATAGGGTGGACTGATGGGAAACAACGAAGCTATTGGGGTTGGAGCCTTGAGACGGAGTAACCTGGATGCTACATAATCACACTCGCAGAACCACGACTGACTGAAATGTTATTAATCAAATATAAAACATTGAAACGTCCGAAATTTAGAGTTTGTTGATCGTGAAAACCCCATCTTTAGAAACTGACCCCTTTTGTGTGAGTTGATCGTAAAGAACCTAAAGATTAGGTGCTGCCTGACCCTCTAAATCCTTGATATCCTTTGACAATTTTGTGAGCTACGACTAAGGTCTTAGTAAGGATCCGCCAAAGAAGCGCCTCCTCCACCTTTTCATGCACGTCGTTGGACGATGAATGGATGTAGAGGCAAAAAAAGCTTGTGATGGCTGCTGCTGCGTTATTTCGGCCTCGCCAGCCTTCCACCACGGCCACTCTCCAACTCTTGCGCTCTCTGAGGTTTTGTCCTTCAACCTGCACCGGCAGTAGCCTCCCCTCAATTGCGTTTGCCAGTACCAGACGTGCTCTTTGCACGCGCCCGACCAGCTTTGCGACCAGACCAGGTGCAGCTACACGCACGACGACGTCATTTGCATCACCCCGCCATCGGCCTGCAGCACCTTCACCTTCACCTTCATACTCGCCCTCACTCTCACTCTCGCCCCGCGCCATGTCGTCCGCAGCCTCCCTGGTAGAGTCCGCCAAGAAGGCCGCCGCCTTCCAGGCCGTCAATGATCATCTCCTCCCCGAGCACCGCTTCGTCGGCATTGGCTCCGGCAGCACCGTCGTCTATGTCGTCGATGCCATCGTCGCCAAGGGTCCCGAGTTTTACGGACCCATGACCTTCATCCCTACCGGCAGCCAATCCAAGGGTCTCATCCGAGCCGCTGGCCTCAACCTCTCCAACCTCGATGAGCGCCCCGTCGTGGATGGCAAGAGCGTGCCTCTGGACGTGGCCTTTGACGGCGCTGACGAGGTCGACGAGGACCTGAACCTGATCAAGGGAGGTGGTGCCTGTCTCTTCCAGGAGAAGCTCGTCGCTATCGCGGCCAAGAAGTTCATCGCCGTGGCCGGTACGTCCAACCTCTAATATTCTCCCTCTCGCACAAGTGAATTTGACTAACTCAGCTTTACCGCAACCGTAAAGACTACCGCAAGCAGTCTCCCCGCCTATGCACCAAGTGGCTGACCATCCCCATCGAGGTCCTCCCCCTGTCCGCGCCAGACGTCCTCACCCGCCTGCAGGCCATGGGCTCGCCCAAGCCCGCCGTCCGCTCCGGCCTGCCCAGCAAGGCCGGCGAGTGCGTGACGGACAACGGCATGTGGATCATCGACGCCCCCTTCCCCCCCTTGCTGCTCCCCAAGGACCTCGGCCCCTCCGAGGACGGCGCGGGCAGGAACGGCGGTAAGTGGGAGGTGGGCAGGCTCGCCCAGGAGCTGCTCAGGGTGCCGGGGATCGTCGAGATCGGCCTCTTCCACGGGTTCAACGGCACCCAGGCCGTCTCTCTCGGCCTGGTGGGCCAGGCTCAGAAGCCCGTGGCGGCGTACTTTGGCACGGCTGATGGTTCTGTCGATGTGCAGCTTGCGGCATAGGGGGTTTCATTTTCACTTGGGTTTTCTGTGACGGGATTCACGGCGAAGTGAGAGCATCGATGGTGATGCAGTAGGGAGAAAATATAGATAAAATCTTACATGAGGAAAAAAATATTGTTCACATCTAAAGGATTGATTTGATCGTCATGGTCTAGAATATTTCTAGAAATGAATGCCCTGTTGCCTGGGGGAACATTCGTACTTACTGTAAAGTGACATTTGCCGCAAGTCTGGATGAACATGGTCTGTACAGTGCATGCCCTTTATGAACTTGGAGAACCATCGGCTCAACCTGTTCCTCGGTAGCCTCTTGCCTGCCCACCCTTCTACAATTTCCTGAACGATGTGGCTTGGGGGCATAGAGTGATTTATATAGTCCCAGGTACCCAATGATGTGCTCCGGGAACAACACAACCTGTTCCCCATCGACAAAGATTCCAGATGAGGAAATCATAATTCATCGTCATCATAGGTTTCCTCTCATCATGATACTCTCAGCGCTGAATTAAGGCTGTGAAGCTTGCAGTGGCTGAGTGTGTGTTATATTGGCGAGCATGATTTCTACGCCCTGGCTTTTCGTTTCGAATATTTGGACTCCGAGAGTTACACTTCTCTTTTGATAATATGTTGTTCTTTATCGAAAACAAGAAAAAAATAAACAAACAGAGATAGCAAAATATGGAAACCATCTATCGCAAACTCTGCAATTTTGGGGTTAAGAGCTAGGCATTCAGCCACCCTTCATTTGCCAATATGCCCGAAACTTTGACCGCCATATGCTTGGTTGAACTCCAGACTCCTTGAACCCCTCTCCCAACTCTACCAGACAGTTGACATTCATCATACACCGTGGTTGCATTATCATAGAACAATCTTCGCTCGGGGAATAGCATCCCCTTGCAAGTTAAATTGACACCCGCCAATAACACGCAGAGTTCGCTTAAAATTCTTCAACTGCGCAGTTGGGATGCAGGACATAAATGATGTTTGCTGCTGCGGCAGATGATCCTGCGGCGTCGTCGCTCATTAAACCCTCTCCGCGAAGGGCCATAAGAATCTTGTCCTGTAGATTGCAAGGTCAGTGTCCATCGATTTGATTAGACGAGTCGAAGACTGGGGCCTGCGATGAATTCCATTATTACGTACCTTGACCATTCTCTTGAGAACCATGTTGGCTAGCGTCTTCTCCGTCTCGTAGCTCTCTTCGTTCTCCAGTTCCTCCTCCACGTCTTCCAGATAGCGATTGATGAGCTCCCCGCCCTCGATACCGTCGCCGCTGGCCGTCTCGTCGTTCTTGATGTGCTGAACGAATGCGTTGACCATCTTGATGTACTTTTCGTATGTGATCTTCTGCTTCTTCCTTCCTTGGGAGTCTTCGCCTTCTTGATCTGCCGCGGCGCTGTCCTCCTCGACAACGCGACGCAGAGCCTCGGCCTCTTCTTGAGTGTCTTCCTCGTCACCATCCATCTCGACATCGTCGTGCTCAACGGAGATGATGCTGGAGCGCAGAAGAGTGTATGCCTCGACGACCATTTCGGGGCTGATTTCCTCGGTACAGTTGACCTTGGCGATAGCCTCAGACAGACGGATCATACTTTCGAGCTGGCGAACGGTGATACGGTAGGAATTCTTGCCAACGCCGCCCTGTGCGTCGTCGGCGCGCAGCTCCTTGTATTTCTGCACCAGGACCTCTTTGGCTTCGGGGGTGAATTCGGGCTTGAAGGTCTTGGCGAAGCGAATGTAGCGCTGGAGCTGCTCTGTGCTGAACTCAGGCTCGACGGCCGCGTCTCTGAGTTGATGGATACCGACAATGTGCTCGGCCAGATGGCGATCGCTTTGTTCGTTGCACTCGTCGAGAACGACGAAGAAGAGATCGAAACGGGACATGATGGGGGCTGACATGTTGATGTTGGCGCGGAGACTGGTCTTGCGGTTATATCGACCGCCAACAGGGTTCGCCGCTGCCAGGATACTGGTGCGCGCATTCAGCGTGGCCTGGATACCTGCCTTGGCGATGGAAATGGTCTGCTGTTCCATGGCTTCGTGGATGGCAACCTGGTCCGCGATATCCATCTTGTCGAACTCATCAATGGCGCAGATACCGTTGTCAGCCAACATGAGGGCACCGGCCTCAATTGTGAATTCACCCGTCTCTTCGTCCTTGACTACGGCGGCGGTGAGACCGGCGGCGGATGAAGCTTTACCACTGGTATAGACCGCACGAGGCGCAAATGAGCAAACGTACTTGAGGAACTGTGACTTTGAGGTAGAGGGATCGCCGACGATGCAAATGTTGATGTCTCCACGAAGCTGCATACCCTCAGGTGTTGTCTTGTGCACACCAGACAGGAGCTGGAGCAGAATACCTTTTTTGACGTACTCGTGCCCGTACACCATTGGGGCCATCGAGTTGACAAGTCGAGAGTAGATTCGATCGCCGTGCACCATGGCTCTCAGATCATCAATTTCAGCATTGTTCATGCTTGACAACACAGTTGCTTGTGCTTCTTCCGCAGATTGCTCAGTCTCAGTGGCGTTGCTCTGGGTCATGGCATTGATGATCTCGGCCGCGGTATCAGCGCCAGACTGACCAGAGCCAGACGTGTCTGGGGACACCATGCAAGCAAGGAACGCTAGTCGGTATGTGAGATCACGAACACCCAGAGCCTTCAGACCCGTGACACCGCTGCCTCCTGCATCATCTCCTCGCCGATCATCACGGACTGAGGTGACTTTGTTTCCTGGCAGACCGAGCTGGCTCACATCAGGTACGACGATTAAACTTCCAGTGAAGATGCACTTCTCTCCAGCCTTTGCTCTATCGACGATCTCACCTCGCAAGATGACGTCCATCGTTCGAGGCATGCTTCCAGTTGGAATTTCGGAACTATTCTCTTGAATTCGGACCTTTTGCCAATCCACAAATGTGCTGTGTCGGATATCGAGTTGCCAGGCAAACCGATTCTGGCAGGTTTGGTTAGGGCATTGCGTTGGTTCAGAATATCTGAAGGTCTGCTCCACGTTGGGTACAACGTTGCGGCAAGCTTCGCAGACAAAGGTTGCAAGCGAAAGCTCTGGCCTGACTTCGGATGTTCTCGTGACTGTGCCTGAGATGGAGAGGAGCTGGCCAATGTGGGATGAACGTAGGCTACGGACTCTTGAGACGAGTGGCAAGTTGTAGAATGCCACGGAGAAGAGCTTATCCGTCTGCTGATGTTCGTTTTTGCGGTGAGAAGGTTCGGACTGGCTCGCAGATCCAAGGTTGCTCGCGGCAGATGTAGCCAGGGTGGAAGCAGTTGGCTGGCGATGTTCGCGGAAGTACTGGGGCTCATACTTGGCGATCATGTTGTGCAGAGCACCAGTAATGAATGGGATAAAACGGTAGTACTGGTTGATAACACCATCGGCCAAGCTGCCACTTTGCCATGATACCAGGTGCTTGTAGTCAACGTATATGGTTGAGAGTTGGTATGTTCGCATGCCTCTGATCTGGGCAATGTAGTACTTATCGGTGGTAACGGCGCTCGATGTCGGTGCGCCAGACGAGAGAGGATCTTCAGCAAAACTAGTAGAAGGTTAGGAACACAATTGAGACGATTTCTTCGGAGGAAGGTCATACCCTTCAAGGAATTGCTCGAAATGCTCCTGGACAATCATGCCAATCCTGTCGTCGATCTTAGGGATATTGGCAGCGTCAGGTATCCTCGAACTACGGGGAACCTGATCGTCTGCAAATCCATCTCCGTCAAACTCACTCGCAGCACCGGTATTCTCTGACGGCGGCCCGCGGGGTCTGGCTGATGATGAGGATGGAAACCCTCGTCTGGGGGTAGCTCCTCCTCGAGAGAGGGCATCCGACATTGGGAAGCCGGCTTCGCTTGAGGCAGCCATTTTGGTAGTCTCGTATCTAGAGTGAATGTGGGAGTGAAAGATATCCTATTCTCTAGGCTTGATAATTCACCATGAGAAAGGTATAATCAATCGGTACTGCTGGGTTGGGATGATCTTCTAGAGTGGAGGCAAGTCGGGGTCGAGAAATTTGGGTGGATTGATGCAACTAATTTACGCGTCCGAGGCGCGGGACAAGACGCGACGCGTTGAGGGGCTTCGGTGGGGGGGACAAGGGAGCTGACCACCACCAACGACATCGGCCCACGAATACCCTGGGACACTCTTGAATAATTTTGTTTCTGTTCATAGACTAGTGATCCCCTTACATATCTAGTCATTACACTGGGGGATCATAGCGCATGCTTAACTATGGGGACTGACAGGCCCTGCACTGCATGCAGCTGGTCTTCAGACCGGCAAGCACAATGCCGATATCACAGCCACGTCAAGCTCACTCATGCTATGTATGATCGTGGGGTTTGGTCAGTAGGCTCACAATTGATAATCAAGGAGCGTCCCACTGCACCCCCCAACTACGAGGCTGGCAACCTCAGGTTTCTGAAGGAGCACACCAACCTTCCGGTTCCAACTGTTATGAAGGATTGGTCCGAGGATGGGCGCCATTTCATCGTCAATGAAAAGTTGACAGGCCAAACTCTGAATACCGCCTGGCCCAGATTGTCCCCTGATGAGAGGCGCCGTATTGCAAAGCAAACCGCCGACTACATCGCAGAACTTCGAAATCTCCACTCGCCACGGATTCAAAGCCTCACGGGAGAACCCGTGTATTCCACCTTCTTGTTCCTAGCAGGCCCGACCAAACCTCACGGTCCTTTTAGTAGCGACCAAGAACTCTGGGCTGAGCTGGATAAGGTCCTCGTAAATGTTCCTAAGAAGGCTCGTCAACGTCTTCAGAAGCAGATGCCAGCCGCAACTCCCTTTACATTCACACATGGAGATTTGACAAATGTTAATATCATGGTTGATAAGGGCAATCTCACTGGGATTATAGATTGGGAGACAGGTGGTTATTTCCCCGTGTGGTGGGAATTTGCCTCGGCAAGTGTAGGCCTGGGACAGGAGGACAAAGAATGGAAGACTCTACTACAAGAGTATATGCCACAGTTTAAGGAGGCCAAGGAATTTTGGTTGGATTTCTTTTCCCTATCCAGATATCCGAAGTTGGATTCACGTGCAATAGCTTTCTTCCAGAACATGGAAGCCGATATGCAGCCGCCGCGGATTCTCGGGTCAGTTCCCAGCTAATATGATGATAGGGAATGTACTGGCATCCCGCCGCCCCAAAATAAGCATGAGCTCCTTCAGCCAGTAGTTGAAACGTGGAAAATATTATTCATTTGGTAGATTTGTTGTAATATCGTGGGTAAATATGGTACAACTCGACATTAAAAACTGATGGCTTGAGCCAGTCTGGCTATCATCCAACAGAGCTGGAATCTAGATGGCCCATCTCTTTCTTGACAGGGTCGCACAGTGTGTATTGTCTTTCGGTAATATGACAATCTCATGCTTTCCGCTTGGATTTCGGCCTTTTCCCTTTTGCTCCGGTGCTTCCTTTGCCTTTCTGAACTGTCGGATACCGATGTGCATGATCGACATCAAACCCGGGTTTGTGTTTACGGAACAGAAGCATGGTGACCCGAGCATCTTCAACACTCGAATGTGCACCGCTTTGAATCTCTATGCTCAAGATTTCCTGGGCCAGGTTTCGTAGTGAAGGTTTTCTCCCATTGCCGTATTTTCTGAAAGGCGGATATTTGGCAGTATCCCTAATGTCTCGTGGTGGATGAGGCAGTTTAAGGGCCTCAAGGTCGTGCTTGATATCATGGCCAACTAGTATGCGGTGTTGAAGAATAGTGTCGACATCTTTCTGAACTTCTTCGAAGTCCCGTGCGAATCTCATCTCCTTCGTGCTGATGCCGCTTACCTCGGTCCTCCAATTCGTAACCCTCTCCTTTGGCTTGACGTACGAATCATATATTTGCTTGCCATGGAAGTCGACGATACTGACACGTGCCAAGGCAGACTCATAGCCACCTGGGCCAACTCCTACCATTTCACAATCAAGGGCAACGTATTTGCCTATGTCAACCCCTTCCGTAAGACCGTGATTGACTCTATCCTTTGTACCAGGGGTCATCATTGAATGGCCTTTGACCCCGAGGTCATACGCCTCTGCCAACGCCTCAGCGGATATGTCGTTGTCTGCGGCCCATAGTGCCAGGGAGGGAGATACGCCCTGTTTCGGCTCTTGCTCAATCCTGGTACTTTGAACAGCCCCCATGGGCTGATTATTACGGTTTGCTCTGTTTTTGGCTTTGACTGCTGGTTTTTGGGATGATTTCCGAGCTGCTGCTTGGGCTATCTTTGCTCTTTTGGGGCCTGATTGTGTTGGTTCTGTCGGCTTTCGCTTCAACGAAGGCTTTGCGGCAGACTCGATTTTCAATTTAGCTTGAAGCTTCTTCCAATTCGAGGATAATTCTGCCATAATTTTAAATAAAGTATTACCAAGACATTCCTTGAATCCGGGGGATGAAATTCTCGTCGACCTAATGACACTCTCTGGGGATTATTCTAATGATCTTAGTAGGGCCAAAATGGAATCTCTTAAAGTGGGTAGTGAAGTTAAGTCTAACAGGGTCTAGCTCAGTCGCGAAATATTCTCACCGCCTTTGCGATAAGATAGCTCTGGGGATTTCGATAAGATTCTGCCGCCCCTCCAAAACGTTCAACATTCAGAGATTCCGTCTCCGGTCATTCTGAAAGCACCCCATCTGTAAAATCCATCAACAACTTCCACGCGCAACAACTTTCCATCATGGCTGTAAGCACTCCCGGTGGAGAGGCCACCGTTGGATCCGATGCGCCCAAAAAAAAGGGACCTGCGACACCCGACACCATCACCTCCGGCTGCATCGCTTGGGTGGAGAAAGACGGCAAGCCACGACGCGCCGAGATTCTTAGCATCAAGACAACCAAGAGTGGCAAGCAGTTCTATTGTAATTTCGATAACTTCAACAAGCGTCTGGATGAGTGGGTACCTGTGGCACGAATTGATTTCAGCCAAGACGTAGAATGGCCGAACCCAGAGAAGGACAAACCTAAGGAGCCAAAGAAGAAGGCGCCACCGCCAAACAAGAAGACTCTGGTGTCGAAAAAGGCACAAAAGCGCCCTGGAACCAAGCGAGAACAATCTACAGTGTCGGAAGCCAGCACGCCGCATCCATGGACAGGTATGAATCTTCTCTCGCTCCCATCGTATAAGTCAGATCTGGTATCTAACCGCTGAGCTTTAGAGTTCGTCGAGTCACAGGAACAACGAAAGTCGGCATCGATCGGACCCGAAGGTGAAACGCAGACAACAGATAGTGTGGAAGCTAGTGCGACGCCCGGGCTGGGCGAGGAAATGGACATCGACGACAAGGAATCGCAAGAGAGGAAGGATGGTCACGGATTCAGCCGCGAAGACGAAATTGAGAAGTTGAGGACGTCCGGCTCGATGACTCAAAACCCCACCGAGGTCTCGAGAATCAGAAATATTTCCAAGGTCCAATTCGGGAAGAACGACCTCTTCCCTTGGTATTTCTCGCCCTATCCAGAGGTGTTCAGCTTGGAAGACGTTATTTACATTTGCGAGTTTTGCCTGGGTTATTATGGCGACGAATTTTCCTTTGTGAGGCATCGAAAGAAGTGCACTCTTCAACATCCTCCTGGAAATGAGATCTACCGGGACGAATACATTTCCTTCTTCGAGATTGACGGAAGGAGACAGCGCACATGGTGCCGGAACCTCTGCTTGTTGTCAAAAATGTTCCTGGACCATAAAACACTCTATTATGATGTCGATCCTTTCCTGTTCTACGTCATGACAATCAGGAGCGACAAAGGATTCCATCTCGTGGGGTATTTCTCAAAAGAGAAGGAGAGTGCAGATGGATATAACGTAGCCTGTATTTTGACGCTACCTCAATACCAGCGAAAAGGTTTCGGTCGACTCCTAATTCAGTTTTCCTACGAACTTTCAAGGATCGAGGGGAAGCTTGGCTCGCCAGAGAAGCCCTTGTCAGATTTAGGTCTTCTCAGTTATCGTCAATTCTGGTCGGAGAACATTATCGAGCTTCTGATGGGGTACAATGAGCGAGAAGAGAAAGCGACAATCGAGGCCATCTCGACAGCGCTTGCCATGACAACACAAGATGTTGAGCATACGCTTCAAGCTTTGAAGATGCAAGTGTATCACAAGAGCGACCACAAAATCATTATCCCAGAAAAGCTCATTAAGCAGAGAGAGAGGCAATTAACGAAGAAGAGGCGGGTTATTGACGCAGAAAGGATACAATGGAAGCCGCCAGTGTTTACGGCTTCCAGCAGGACTTGGGGCTGGTAGTTGAAAACCTGGCCTTATGATTGCTATTTAAACCTCTATCCACCTTTGCGATTTGTCTAGGACTGTCTCTATATTCTTGCTGTTGTACTTAGCGTTGACCTGTGTTTTTCTTTTATGAGATTTACGATAGCCCTCAGAACTTAATCCATTTGAAACTGAGAATGTTTCCATTTGAGGTATCATTACGTTCTTGATTGGCTCGTACGGTTGAAGCTGTCCTGAGAAACGAGGTTGGGGTGGGATTTATTCTGCGAAATACTTGGCGTTTAAACGGCAGACTAGGAATGCAAGGCAAGCCATTACGGTATCAGGTGTGTGACATTGAAGTTGAGCCCTCAAAACTCAAATAATGTACCAATACTATCAGATCATCGAGGGCGATAAATAAATTCTAAAGAGACAATGCATTTAATATTGGTTATATATCTCGTTTTATACCACTACATTCTTAGGCCTGTTCATAAACACCCTTCAATGCGATGTTTCATTTCTTCTGTCACCCAGGGAATGTACCTAAAACCTGGGGAAAGCAGGAGCTTCTTACGCGTGCCCCACTAACATACCTTATGCTGTCTCCTGTGCTGGGACTTGTTTCGCACTGCTTGCAACTACAACTGACTGGGCCACGTAGGCAAGCAGTCTTGTGCATGCGAATCGCCCAAACATGTCTTTGCGAATGCTGGCAGCTAGCCTGCTGGTGGCCTTTGGGCCAGCGTGGCTTCCCAGTGTTGCAGGCCAACAGGATCCATTGAGCCGTGTCAAGGAGGCATGCCCTGACTATGCTCAGTACGCCGCATATCCACAGTATGGCCCCTTCTCTCCAAGCTCAGGCGATGATGAACTCAGCTAATTGCGTCCAGTCGCCCTCTTAGCAGCGGGCCCCTTGGCCTGCCGTTCCAGCGTCCCGATTCACGATGCCGAACTTTCCACTCCGATGAGATCGAGAGGGTCATTGACGAAGTGACCTCGCGTATTGAGGACCGCGACCTGGCCCGATTATTCGAGAATGCCTTCCCTTCCACGACCGATACGACTGTCAAATTCCACACTGATGGGAAGAGTACTGGATTCTTCCGCTTTGGAGGGTTGAAGAGCTTTGGGGAGGATGGCGCATGGAAGGGGCCTCAGTCGTTCATCATCACGGGAGACATCATCGCCGAATGGCTGCGAGACTCTACCAATCAACTACGGCCATACCAGACATTGGCTCAGAAGGACCCTGCAATCTTTCAACTTCTTCTAGGGGCCATCAATACTCAGTCCGAGTATGTGATTGAGTCGCCGTACTGCAACGCTTTCCAACCGCCACCAATTAGTAACCTCCCCATTGCTTCGAATGGCCAGGACGACAAGGTCCATCCCGCTTATGAGCAGAATTTCGTTTTTGAATGCAAGTATGAGCTTGACTCTTTGGGCCATTTCCTTGCGCTGGCCAATGATTTTTACGACCACACTGGGTCAACTGATTTCGTCAACCAACGTTGGTTATTAGCCGTCAAGACATTGCTCCAAGTTCTAGAGCAGCAGTCCCAGCCCGCATTTGATCCAAAAACAGGGAAATATCTTAGGAACGAATACACTTTCCAAAGAAACACGAACATAGGAACAGAAACCCTAAATCTACAAGGACTTGGCAACCCTTTGAACAGTGGGACGGGCCTTGTCCGCTCTGCCTTTAGGCCTAGCGATGATGCTACGATTCTAGGGTTCTTCATCCCAGCCAATGCCATGATGTCCGTTGAGCTCTCTCGCGCGTCCAAAGTGCTCAAGAAGGCGGGCAAGTCCGCCCTAAGCGCCGAGCTCGAGAAATGGAGCACGCAGCTACGAGATGGTGTTATGGAACACGGCATCGTCAAGCATAAGAAATACGGCGATGTATTTGCTTACGAGGTGGATGGCTACGGCTCCTCCATTATGATGGATGATGCCAACTACCCCTCTCTACTTGCGCTGCCTGTTATGGGCTTTTGCGATGTTGATGATCCAGTATACCAGAACACAAGAAAGATGATTCTCGAGAAACAAGGCAACCCATACTATCTGGAGGGAAGGGACTTTAGAGGAATTGGAGGTTCGTTCTTCCCACCAGCCATCCTGATTGTAAACTGTACTGACAACATGTAGGCCCGCACATTGGGTTGAGAAACGCATGGCCGATGAGTCTTCTAATCCAAGCACAAACGTCAGACGATGACGAAGAGATCAAGGACTGTCTTGATTTGGTCTTGAACTCAGCGAAGCTTGGTCTTGTACACGAGAGCATCGACGTAGACCGCGCAAGCCAATACACCCGGAGTTGGTTTGCCTGGGCGAATGGCGTTTTTGCTGTCACCATCCTAGACTTGGCAAAGCGAAAGCCTCATTTGATATTTGGCGAGGGTGCCAAACCATACGAGGTTTGATCAGAAGAATCAATGTAAAATTGCGTTTCTGAAGACGGGATCTTGGAGTATCTGGAGTATTCAATGGCGTACATGGTGGGATATTGGGCCATGCTGCTGAGCCGGCATGATTTTGGGTCTGCGTTGGGTATGCGATTGCGTGCTTCATTTCATAGCCGGGCCATTGCGATTATTGGATTACCTGCCCAGTTGAAGTGCCATTACTTTGCGTCAACAAGTGTCACCCGGGCCCATCTTGTGTTGAACCCACAAGTTGTCAATCGCGCCCAATTGCCCGATTAATAATGTATATTTGAATCCATACCAGCGACAAAGTAGCTCGCTCCTCCGGCCGGTCGCAGCCTTCCCGCTTTGTGTAACCTTCCGGCGACAGCCTCTCTTCACACCTCAAACCAGCTCACAATCTGGCAACATCCTGATGAAGGACGAGGTATTTCCAGATTCCAGTGCTATGCCTGTTGAGCCCCTCCATTCAATTCGCATCAACATCAACATGACCAAGCACGCAATCAACTTCCTCCGCGGCTGGCCGTCCCCCTCACTCCTCCCCGCACACCTGCTCGCCGGCGCCGCCCAGCGACTTCTAACCAACCCCACGGTCTTCGTGCCCGCTCTCCAGTACGGCCCAGATGAGGGCTACAGACCTCTGCGCGAGGGCCTGGCGACCTGGCTTGGGAGGCACTACAGCGTAGACCCCGACCCGGAGAGGATATGCATCACCGGGGGCGCGAGCCAGAATGTCGCCAACGTCCTGCAGAGCTACACTGACCCCGTGTTCACCAGGGCCGTGTGGCTCGTGGCGCCCGTCTTCCACCTTGCCTGTCCCATCTTTGAGGATTCGGGGTTCAGAGGCAGGTTGCATGCGGCGCCGGAGGACGAGGACGGCATTGATGTCGAGGTTCTCGAAGCCAAGTTGAAAGCGTTCGAGGAGTTGGAGAGCAAGAAGGGGGATCGTGGGGAGGTGAGAACTGGTTTATTTTCTATCTAGATTAGGTGTTTCGATCGCTGATTTCCAGAAATGCAGCCCTACAAGAACCCCGGCCCGCTGAGGAAACTGTACAGGCACGTCATCTATGTCGTTCCGAGCTGCGGCAACCCATCCGGCAAGACAATGTCCCTCAAGAGGCGCGAGGGCCTCGTGCGGCTGGCCCGCAGGTACGACGCCCTCGTCATCGCGGACGACGTCTACGACTTCCTCCAGTGGCGCATCCCCTCGGAGCAGGGTGTCTGGCCAGCCGAGATGCCGCCCGAGGCGTACCTCCCCCGGCTGTCCGACATTGACCAGGCCCTGGGGATCCCGGAGGGCGGGTTCGGGAACGTCGTCAGCAACGGCTCCTTCAGCAAGATCGCCGGCCCGGGCGTGCGCACGGGATGGGCCGAGGGCACGAGGGCGTTCGCGTTCGGCCTGGCCCAGACGGCCAGTTCGAAGAGCGGCGGCGCTCCGAGCCAGCTGTGCGCCGCGATGCTGAGCGATCTGGTACACAGCGGGGAGCTGCAGACGCACATCGACCAGGTGATCCGGCCGAGCCTGCAGAGGAGGCACAAGCTGATGCTGGATACGCTCCGCAGACACCTTGTGCCGCTCGGTGCGGAGGTGCGGCATGGCAGTCTGCTGGGCGCGGATATCTACGGGGGCTATTTTGTCTGGATCGCGCACAATCTCGGTGTGTCGTCTGATGTGATCAGTAAAGCTGCGCAAGAGGAGGAAAACATGATTATTGGAGGGGGCTACATGTTTGCGGTCAAGGGGGACGACTCGGTCAGGTTCGACAATGAGATACGGCTCACATTTGCCTGGCTGGAAGAGCAGGACATTGTCGACGGGGTGGAGAGGCTGGCCGCACTGCTTCAAAGGATAAAGGCAAATCCAGAGCAATATAGAGCTACGGGAGGCAAGACAGCACAAGACCAGGGTCGTGTTGTAGATTCTTTCAAGTAAGGGCGCCCAAAAAGGTTATAATAAAATTATGGTAGATTTCTTACAGGGCCTTCTAAACTAATGGTATGACTTCTTGGCGAAAAAGGACATGATGTTTCCCTGTGCGCCCTTTCCGGTGGGTTTCTTGGCTTTCCCTCCTGATGAGGCGGGAGTAGACGAAACAGATGAGCCAATTGCGGGTTTCTTGGGCGGAGGAGCTTCGTCTTCTGAAAATGACTCCCAGCCGGGCTTTTGTATCGTAACTAATACTTGTTAGTAGAGTTCCCAAGATGAAGCAGTGAATGTCTCTTACCAAGGTAGCCTTGTTCATCCATGACGCGCTCCTTCTTCATGACCTTTCTTCTTCCCCTTCTCCGGCCATTAGTGGTTGTGGTGGTAACTTCGGTCGGTTCCTTCTCCTTCTCCTTCGGCTCTTCTTCTGGCTCAGGCTCGGGTTCAGGTGCCTCTTCCATCTCCTCGTCGGCAGGTTCCTCCTCGGATTTCTCGTCTTCGTCGTCCTCCTCCATCATCCGCCTCAATTCTTCCTCCCGCTGCTTCCTTGACTTCCTCACAGCATCCGAATCCTTGTACTCGGCCTTTTCTTGCGCAATGTCCTCGTCGTCAGCTTCTCCGTCGTCCGAGAGCGCCATCTCAGTGTCCTCCTCCTTTTTCGGCTCCGGCTTTGGCTTGGGGGGCTTCGCTTTGGCAAATGATTGCATAATACTTCCGGATCCCCCTCGTTTCAATGCCGGAGCTGGCTTCGAGGCACTGGAGGTCGGCGTCTCAGAGGATGATGGCGTTTGTGAGGTGGGTTGCTTCTTGAGCTTGGCTGCCGCCGCTGCAACTTCGAATGGCGAGGGCTTCTTGGCAGCAGCTGGCTCAGATTTGATAGGAACAATTGGCTGGGCTTTGGGGGGTTGAGCCTTGGCGGGTTGTGCCTTGGTAGGTTGACTGGTGGAAGCGCCTGGCTTGGGGCGTGCTTGACGGTCCCTCCGCGTCACATTCAGATTCCTGATTGTTCCATACTTCTCGCCAGCCGTCAAGGGGTCTTCTTTTGAAGTGTACTCGGCCAATGATTTGGCCACATCATAGAGAAGAGACACGTCCCGCTGGGAACCGGGGGCGAGACTATACACATGTATTGACGCAACCTCCTGGTACTCTGCGAGGGCGGCTGAATTTTCCTCTTGTTAGCATTTAGTTCATTGAAGAGGCCCGTTTGAGTGTTTCAGTACCTTCTAGATTCTCCTGGCCGACCAGGGCCAAGGTCGTCGTGGGAACTGTTTCAGAAAGAGGCTCATGTTCAGGCATTGAGCTGCTCATCTCGACATCCCCGTCTTCAGCAGTGTTGTTCTGGGTCTTGGTACCATACACTACATAGGTAGCATGGATCGACTCTGCCTTGATACCATTTTGATAGGTATGATAGTCGTACAGCATTCTATAATTCCGTCATAAGCCATTGATAAGTAAATCAGGCCATGAAATTTCTTACTCTTTTGCCGTGTTGACATGTATCCCGAGCGCTCTGCTGAGAAGTCTGTATGTGATCTGGGCTCTGGTTAGCTGGTATCTAAATTGGGCTGGGATGAGCTCTGCTCACTGGTTGCTCATCGCTGAGAAGCCGATCGGCCAGAAATTTCTTGTATTCGTCCATTTTCAACCGGGAATATGGAGGTTCTCATCCGATTATTAGTTTAGTATGATTTTGGGTTCTTTCAAATTCCCGCTTAGAATCTTCCAAGATTCTGGCCTGAATGTTGAATGAAGCCCTTTCGACATCGAGGTTCCAGCACGACGCGAACCAGCAACGCGGTCTCACGTGGAAGCTTAATTAGCTGGCCACTGATTGGCAAGTGCGCCCCACTAGCTGCATGGTTCTGCCTGCTCAACCAGCCAATTATTCATCAAACAGGTTTAATCTCTTATCGAGTCTTTAAGTCTTGGCCAGAATTTTAATTGATTGGGCCGTTTCGCACCCGCAGCGCGTCCACCGCGTCTCCGTTCGTCTGAGCGTAGGCCTCGCTCCACGACAGCGTACCTCTGATCCTAGGAATCAATTCGGAACTGATTTGATAACATTGTGAGGCTTTGTTAACTTTTTATCACCCCCCCAAACAACCTAACCACCCATTCCTTCACCACAATGCCCGAAAACGACGTTGCCGACTCGACAGACTGGCTTTCGACGTCATTACCTGCGCTGGCGCGAGTCGAGGCATCACTTCGCTGCCAAGTGTGCAAGGACTTCTACGAAACACCCATGATCACAACCTGCTCACACACGTTCTGCTCGCTGTGCATCCGGAGAGCCTTGTCCATCGATAGCAAATGTCCAGTGTGCCGTGCGGGAGAGCAGGAGGTCAAGCTCCGCAGCAACTGGTCCGTGGAGGAGGCGGTGGAATCTTTTAAGACGGCGCGATCTGCCATACTGGAACTTGCGCAACGGAAACCTGACCCGCCACCTCGGTCGCCGAAGAGGAAAACGAGAGACGAGGATGCATCACAGCCAGAGCCTGCGCCCGATGCGAAGAGGCTACGGTCGTCGGCGAGGTTGAGCCGAAACAAGCAGCCAGTGTCATATGCGGTGGCGCCAGAGGTTGAAGAAGAGGAGGTTGTACCAGCTAGCGACGCGGAAGAGGATGAGTTTGTTCCTGAACCTGGTAAGACCATCATTATCTTGAGTATAGACCTGGTTATCCCGAAACTAACTGTTGAAAGACGATGGCTTGGTTGCCTGCCCCATGTGCCAGAGACGGATGAAGGAGTGGCAGGTTTTTGGGCATATAGAGTCATGTACTGGACCTTCACCAAAGAGGCAAAGTACAAATACAGATAAACCGACGCAGCTGGGCGCCACAGAGCGGATACACAACACAACCTACGAAAGGCTACCGGGTCTGAGTTACGGCTTATTCAAGGAAAACGCCTTACGCAAGAAATTGGGCGACCTAAAGATACCCAACCACGGGCCCCGACAAATTCTCGAGAAACGACATCGGGAATGGGTGACACTGTGGAACGCCAACTGCGATGCGGCACGACCAAAGAATCGTACGCAGCTATTACAGGATCTTGATACGTGGGAGAAGACGCAGGGAAGTCGTGCACCAACCACAGGCCGAGCAGCTCAAAACGCTGCCATGATAAAAGATAAAGATTTTGACGGTGCCGCCTGGGCGACTCGACACAACGGTTCGTTCCAGGATCTAATCGCAAACGCCAGGAAATCAAGTATGGAAGCAAAGCAGAAACCAAAGACGGATGAGAGTCCTGAAGCCCCTCCTCCAAAGGACGGCATACCTCAAGAAACTGGCGAAGCGGTAATAGGTGTGATTCCTGGCTCTGTACATACACAGACGCTTGATACCAATGAACATAACCCACCCACTGGATCAGGAGGGATCCCCGGGCTGATAGAAGGAAGCAATAGTACAAGTACAAGTATATTGGTACCAAATGTCCAGCAGGTATCTGAAGTATCTTCTGGGGAAACAAATAGCTGCTCTACCGGCAATTAATATCGACAATTTCCCAGGACCCTATCGTCCGTTCAAACTACATATATCCATGATTAACGTCTAAAAGTATCACACCAAATAACGGTATGCCTTTGTAATGGCCATGACAATAGCCGCACAAGTCTTATAACTCCGCAAAATTAGCCACCCCATAGAGAATAATAGGTATTTTCATACCATCACATCACTAGTTTGCCAACAGTTCCGCTTCCTTCTCTGGTTGACTCTCGATTGACAGGTTCGCAATCCCTGTCTCTGATGTGGGCGTCTGCGCCTTCTCCCTCGCTGGCTCGTCTGCCACAGGCACCTCGGGGAGCTTCTCCAGCTTCTCGAGTGCCTCGGCCTCCTCCTTCTTGCGTTGCGCTTCCTCCTTGGCGCGCTTCGCCGCCGCTTCCTTCTCCTTCTCCAGCTCTTCCAGCGCCTCCAGCTCCTCGTCGATTTCGGCCTCGTCGATAGGGGCACCGACCGACTCGGCGAGAATGGCCGCCACCTCGTCTGCCGTGCCCATCTGCTCCCTCAGCCGGTCCATCACGCTGCCCACCTTCTCAACGCCTCCCGTTGCCGCGTTGAGAGTCTTGAGGACGCTGGAAGAAGACTCCATCACTTTGAGAAGTTGCACCTGATCGGCGGCTTGCTGGATCTTGTTGGCCACCTCCTCGAGCTGGTTCAGGGTGGTGTACCGCGACTGCAGAGAAGCCTCGGCGATCTTCTTTGATTTTAGAGCAGCGAGCGCGGATATTTTGTGCTTGCGCATGACAGCAGACCTGGCGGTCTGCTCCAGCTCCTCGACCCGTGTGTTGAGGAGGGAAATCTGGTGCTTGAGATTGGCCGTAAGCTCTTTGATCGATGCGACGGTGGCGTCCTCCTCCGTGAGCTTCCTATCGCCATCGCCGCCGCCCTTGATGCGCACCGTTTGGCCATCGTACTCCACCGTCTGCTTCTCCCGGGCGAGGAACCTCAAGAGCACGTCGATATCCTGCTCCGATAGCCGCTGGCCGGGGACGAGTTCTGCGGCAAACGTAGTCTCGAACTGGGTCTTGGTGAAGACGCGATCGAAGATGGACGTCTTCCCTGCCATTCTCTCGCTCAGCTCCGCAGCCGCCGACTCGAGGTTCTGCATCGCCACGTACCGGCCTGCTGGCAGCGTATCCTCTCCCCTCGAGGGGTCAACCACGCCCAGCTGGCGCAGCGTCCATCCCACCACAGTCCAGGGGAGCTCTCCCCAGCCACGCTGGTATATGTTCGTCTGCGCCTTGAGGAAGTCGTTGAGGGGGACGAGGTTCTTGGCCGCGACCGCCTCTCGCACGACCGTTCCCAACGCCAGCGGCTGGCCGAACTGTCTGCTCTCAAAATGGCGTAGGATCGAGTTGTCAATCTTGAGTATCAGGGGGCTGGATTCGGTGTTGTATTTAGAAAGGATGCCTTGCGAGGCGAGGTGGGATAGGGCGTGGTTCCATGCTGAAATGTTGGCTTGGTACCCATCGGGGTTCAGCGTTCGCTGTGATCTGAAGTCTGAGTATAATGCAGGGAGACGTGACCTGCTCATGCCGCGTCAGCATAATAGAAAAACAACCAACTCAGGGTCTGTTGTGGGGGATTTGTGCATACTTGCGGAAGTTGCTGTCATGCTCGTTAAGATAGTCGGCAAGCTCGCCCATGATGCAGGCGAAAACGGGGCAGCCAAGCGCTGGATCAGATATTTCGGTGTGTTGTCGGGTTGGCAATGGTAACAGTGGTCGGTAATGGGTATCAAGATAGGATGAAAAACAAAAACGCCGAGAATTAAATGCTATTGTTTGCTAGCACACGAGGGCGCGCACGCGGACCAAGAGGCAGAGAGAGGCTAGATGCAGTGCTCGGTGACGTTGGCGGCCTTATCCGCTGGCTTGTGCTTATCAGTGCCATCCAACCCAACACCCCACCATGGATTGTCCAACATTCAACCACAACCACACATTAATGAATGGATGCGAGTTGAAAATACGCTTGTCACTTCGATCACCGTCATTGCAAATTCGAACTTCTCAATTTTACGCTATATATGTGAACGGCCCTTTTTTGTTTAGCTTGCGATGTTGCAATGTACTGATCTGGCTCTTCATAAACTCTAGAAAGGGTTTCGTAGAAGCTGGCTGTTATGTCACCGTCTCTTATGATAGCTTCGCATATCCAACGAAGGCCACCAAGTTTTATGTCCCCTAATAATATCATTCCAACATTCAACCGAGGCTGGATCATGTCCGAATATATTTCTTCGAGCTTTCGGTTCACTTCCCAGTCGGATTTGTCCTCAAACCCAAACATCTCTATTTCGTCATTGCTCATAAAATCTACCGTAACAATGTATCAAGTCGAAACATCACAGTAAATATTTGTATGTTGTCGCTTCGCGGCGCTCCTCAAGCTTATAGCGCAATCATACCGGTATAACCATACAGGAAGCAGAGCTTCTCATCGGCATCATGTGAAGAAACAAAGTGGTAGTAGATTAATATACTTTGTATTTTACAGCCATGATGCCCCTGTACGCCATCTATTCGTAATTCGAGTCGCTCCCAACTCTTATCAAAACCCTGCCTTGCCATTCTCTTCCGTCCCGTCGTCCCGCAGAGGCGCCGTCTCAATGACGCTTTGCGGCCTGCCATTGCTCGGCCGCCTCCGTCTCATGTCCGTCAAGGCTTCGCTCTCCTCGTCTATTTCATCATCCAAGTCGTCGTCACTCGCATCGTCCAGGTCGTCGTCTACAAGGTCAAGCTGTTCCGCGATGGTGCGCGCAAGAGAGGTGACGAACTGGCTCGCCTCGTCATATCCCGATATGCCCGTCTTGGGAGGATTCGAGGAGTAGATGTTCCGCGCGTGGTTTATACATCGCTGTCCGGGGATGTACTTGGCCTGCTTGACCCATGCTTCCGCGGCGAGGGCACTCCACATTGCAGACTTGCGGCTGCGGGCCCCCCAGTGCCAGCTACCGACACCTTCTTTGCAAGAATAGGCGATTGCTAGACGCTCCTTGGCCAAGGCTTCTCCGATGGGGCCGAGGATCTTCAGGTCGAGCAGCCGTGTACCCCACCTGCCCGCATCGTCGATGTTGTTTCCTCCCCTGATTCTAAGAAGCTCAATGCCGAGGATTAAACTTCGTATCGCGCCATAGGGCGAACTGCAGCGTGTGTGGTATGAATACACTGCAGATTCGAGCATCTGGTCCACGGTTTCTGCTCGAGCTTTGGATGTGAGCTGGTGCGGGATCATCAGGAGACTGAGCGCCGCCATCTCATTCGCAGCAGCTTGGTATTTCCAGGCCTTTGCATCAGCAAAGTCTGCCCGCAACAAGTCGTATGTAGAGTATGCCAGCCTCCAATCTCGTAGCATGAACGCGTAGTCTGCTAATTTCCGCATGATGGCCTCCGGCGCCTCCGCCCGGTAGAATCCCGACATATCATAATTGTCGGTACCTCCTACGTTGATCGAGGATCGAGAGTTGCCACCAAAACTGGCCCACTTCCTGGACAGATTCATAAATCGACCGGCCAGACCCCTCCTACGTGAGGCGACCTGGTCATTCCAGATGGAGACATTGCGCTCCATTTTAGGCAGGAGGGACAATGTGACCAGCTCGCGAACAAATGTCCTGACGGCAGTAGCATCAGATTCAAATATATATCGTAAGGGGTCCTCGAAATCTTCCTCATTCTCGCTGCGGCGGATTTCTGCCAGCTCTTCCTCTGCTGGCATCCAGTCGCTTCGCGGGATCGGGATGCTATCGTCATCCGTCTCTGCACTTTGACTACTACGCAGTCGCAGAAGATGGCAATCTTGTCCAAAATGCCGCCTCATCTGCTCATAGAGGGCCATCGACCGAGTAATATCGTCATTTTCTTCGTCGTGAACCAGTACATAGAACCGTAGGTAGTCGCCGTCGACCCACG
Organism: Clonostachys solani; assembly: GCA_902141235.2. NCBI lineage: Eukaryota > Fungi > Ascomycota > Sordariomycetes > Hypocreales > Bionectriaceae > Clonostachys > Clonostachys solani. The sequence goes on from CABFOC020000048.1 coordinate 45,386, forward strand.
GAGGGAGCTTCTTGGGCCCTGTGCTGGTTTCGTTGTATATCCGACGCAGTTCTCCCACCGAGTCCTCTGAACCAGCTGTGACAGCGACAATGCAAGCCACGGGGTGAGTGAAAGTCTCATGCGGAGCAATAGGCATCGCTGAGAGCAGACGCCGTAAATAGAGCGCGTAGTATGGAGACGTAGCCTCAGTGTCTAGCCCTTGAGTAGACGACAGAGCGGCGTGGAAGGGGGAGCTGAGAAACGACTCTTCGGCAAACGACAGATGACGGCTAACAACCGACTCGACATCTACCAATGCCTTTTGATCCCGCGTGAGGGCCGGTCCCTGCTTCTCTCCATTCTTGCCGTCACCAAAGCCACCCTGCATCAAGCTGGGCGTCCTTGTTCTCGTCCCCGGCTGGTCCACGTTCTCACCAAACTTGGTGAATCGAAGGGAGAACTCCTCCGCTATCTTGCTCACTCCGTTGCTATCCCGAACCGACACCTTACCCTGGATTCGCTCACCAAAGGGTCTCAAGAGCTCCCAGAAGCCCTGCTGGAAACCCTTCTTTGCGGCAAGCTCCTCCACATCATCGGAAGCGTAGATGGCGACATGGGGGACAAACGCCTTGAGCATAAGGTTGACCGGATCACCAGGGTTCTCCCCAACGTTGACGTCCGGTAGTGACCTGCCCGATGGGGGCCCGAAGACGGTGGAGGAGAGCACTCGTGACGGCGATCCGTGCCCCGCGGGGGACATTGGCCTCGAGCCTGGCGGGGACAGCGTGGACGCATACAGAGACGCAGCCGACGGGTGGTTCCGCCTGAACGCAATGGTCGTTTCTGAGTCGGACATGGAGAGCGGATCGCCGGTTAGCGAGTGCGCCATGCTGGGCAGCTTGATGGCGGCGGCCGAGGCCGGGGCTGGGAGCGCCTGGATCGGTTCCGTCGGCGGGGCGTCATCGCTGAGAGGCTGTGTCATGAATGCGGCTTGCTCGGGGTGCGGCCGGGAGACTCGTCTTGTCTTTGCTAGGCTTCGCTGGGCTCTTCAATGGTGGTCTAAGGAATGGTCGCTACCTCGTAGGGTGCATGAGGCGCGCAAAGCGTAATCTGCGTGATCCCGAAAGGCTGAGTAGAATTCCGGATCCGCATGTTCTTCAGGGCTCGTATCTCAGCATTGGAGGGGGTTCAAAGACTCCTCAAACCAAACAAAGCGAATCTCGGGCGTTACGGACGATGGGGGGTATCACCATTCGGAATGTTGAAGTCGCCCAACACCGTCGCTTGACAGCGGTTAGCCCCACATCGTAGTATCGGGGCCCATCAAGGCACTTTACGATATGGCTATCTGCATAGCAGAGACATGGCCCAGGCTTCGTGCATGTGAAACTTTGGTTTGCGAAAGGTAACTTTTCCCAAGCCATTCCAGCAACACGAAGCTCGAAAAAAAAAAATTAGATTCGCCATGCCCGGAGATCTCACAGATTACCTCGCCTCGCGATATCTCGTTGCAGACACCAAGCCCAGCAAAAAGCGCAAGCGCAAGCAGGCACCAGCCGCGTCCGGGCTGCTGATCACCGACGACGACGATGGATCATGGGGCAGCAAATCAGGTGCTGCCCAAGACGACGACGCCGATGGCCCCGTGACCGTAACGGGGAGAACTTCAGAGTTTCGCAAAGCCAAAAAGAGTAACTGGAAGGCAGTGGGCGATGATGGCGAGCCCAGCAAGGACGACAGCGCAGCGGCCGATGCCATTCTCGCCGCTGCTGCGGCAGAACAGGACGCCGAGCGCGAAAAGGAAGACGAGATGCCCGTGGTGGATGACTCAAGCGTGGTCAAGATGAGCGACGGGACACACGCAGGGCTGCAGAGTGGTGCCGCCGTCTCAGCACAACTTAAGCGACGGCAGCGCGAGGAGCGAGAAGAATTCGAGCGCCATCAAAAGAACGGGAAGGAGGCAGAAACAGTCTACCGTGACGCGACAGGCCGAAGAATAGACATCTCAATGAAGCGTGCAGAGGCGCGTCGAGCAGCCGCGGAAGCCGAGGAGAAAGAACGTCAAGCCTTGGAAGACTTGAAAGGTGACGTCCAGATAGAGGCAGCAAGAAAGAGGAGGGAACGGCTAGAGGACGCAAAGACTATGGCTTTCGCAAGGAGAGCCGACGATAAGGAGATGAATGACGAGCTCAAGGAGCAGGATAGGTGGAACGATCCCATGATGCAATTCATGACGGAAAAGAAGAGCACGAAGTCCAAGGGCAAGTCAAAACACCGGCCTATTTACCAAGGGGGCGCACCCCCAAACCGATACGGGATCAAGCCTGGTTACCGGTGGGATGGAGTGGACCGAAGCAATGGCTTCGAGGCCGAGAGATTCAGAGCAATCAATAGGCGTGAGATGAACAAGGGGCTGGAGTATTCATGGCAAATGGACGAATAAGCAGCGCAACATGATATATGTTTTCATTGGAGATACCCTCGAAACACGCAAGTGTGTGTAATTATTATTATTTATTCCGCAAATAGTTCCAGACTGCTTCAAACTCAGTTTGAAAATGAGCTTCCTCAAGATTATATTTTCTGTTTAAGTGATTCGCTGTGACCTTTTCCAGAAAGGTCCTGGCTATAGGCAATCTTACTGTCTAGAATCTTGCTGAAATCAACAACATTCGGGACTCTATTTCAAGGCAACTAAGGTAGGTAGTTCCAGATATCGTCAGACGATGCCTAGTCTAGGACTGCCAACTTGACAGAGCAGCTACCTATTTCTACGACGGAGTCGCTTGTCCGGTCCATAGTCGCATGTGACTTTCACCAGGTCGATCCAGTCTTTCTTCAACATCTGGCCAGGCTTCTCTCCAATCCGCCCAAGAAATGGCTTGATCAGTTCGCCAATAGTAATTCCCTCGGGGGGGATCTTTTCCTCAATTTCCCACGCCTCGATTCCTTTACCTGCTGATGACACAGGGGAAGCACCTGGGAAGGCGCTATTAGCACAGTTCAACGGGAGCTTCTTACTGCTGTACTTACTTCCTAGTCCAGGGTTGGGACTACCCGCCCGAGACGCTGATGGGGATCCCTGGCCACTTCCAACAACCTTGATCTTCTTCTTCTTGATCTTGGCACCAGCACCGTCAGACATCTCACCTGCGGTCACCTCTCCGTCGCTACCAGAGCCAGCGCCACCGGTCTTCAGCTTGCGCACGTGCAGGGGTGTTCCCGCGCGACTTCCACCAGCCGGAGTGGCTGTCTTCTTCATCTTCTTCCTCGACGATTCGTTTCCACTAGATTCTGAAAGCGTCGGGGAGCCTGCTCTTTTCAGGCTTTTGGTCTTTGCCGGGTCAGATTTCGGCTTGCCCTGTGCGCCGCTCTTGCCATCTTTGTCTTTGTCTTGATCCTTGCTGTCGTTTGTACCCTTTCCATCCGCTTGGTCTTCCTCCTCCTTGACCTCTTCCTCATCATCAGATGATTCGTCAGCAGACTAAGGTGTGACATGTTAGCTCTATCTCCTGCCAAAAAGTAGGAATCAAACTAACCGAGCTATCCCAGGGGTTATCCTCTGAGTTCTCACTCTCATAAACATCTTCCCTATCTCGCTTGATGAGAGCCTTCTTGGTAGTTTTACCATACTTCTTCCTGTCCAACTCCTCCCGCAACTGATCCTTCAAGTCCTTGTCAACCTCCTGCTCATCGCCATCACCCCAAAGATTAGCACCAAGCTGCTCACGACGGATCCGGTCTTTCGATTCCTTGGTATCTTCATCATCGTTCCTTTCGAAGGTGACATTCTCATCGTCATCCTGGAACTCATCTCCAGATACATCCAATTCATCATGTTCGAGCTTTTCTTGTCTCGTTGCATTCCTGAAAGTGGAACTCTCTGTCTTGACCATGGTACCTTTACCATATAGCAGTCGGCGGGTTGCCTCCATGTCGGCAGCCTGTGCTTTCTGATCCTCGTTCTTCATCACCCATCGTCCAACGTCCACTTTACGGTTCATGAAGGCCTCGGCCTGGTCGATAGTGAAGGGTTGGAAAGGAGGCTTGGACGAGAATTTGTACCACTTTTCCAAGGGTAGCATTCGAAAAACTTGTGAATCAATCTTGAAAACAACAGTGTTCTCAGAGAGCGCAGCCACGTAGTTGCCCACCCACACATTTTTGCCATCCGCGTCCTCCAGATGCCAGGGAAGGGCCTCTTCATATCTCAGGTCGGACTCTTTCTTGGCTGCCTCGGTCTTGTGTGTCCGATGAAACATGGTCTTTTCCTCCTTTTGCTTCTTTTTCGGTTTTGGGTTGGGGTCTTTGGCTACTGGGGCGATCTTGGCCTGGTCAATCGCTCGCTGTGCTTCCTTATCCGCCTTCATTTGAATCATCCGCTCCCTTTCAGACTCGTCAACCTGAGGAGCCTCGGGCTCTTCAGTACGGACAGTTCGGCCAGCCGGCGGCTGTCGGGCATCTCGGCGTTGAAGCGTGACTGGGCGCGCAAAGTCATTCTGGTCGGTTGGATCAACAGGCTTGTCATCCAGCTTGGACTGAGCAAATTTCATGAGGTGGAAGCGCATCCCTTGCAAAAGCTCCCTCTTTGTCGTAAAAACGGGGATGTCGCGAGCCCCAGCGGGCTTTGGGTCCATCCAGCCCTTGTTTGCTTCGCGTCGCTGAGCAAGACTCTGTTGCGCGCCATTCTGGGCATTCGATCTCGGAGCAGGAGGAGCAGGAGGGGGGGGAGCATTCGGTCCGCGCCGTGGGGCCACCATAGGATTCGCTGGCTTCCTTCGCATAGGACGCAATGGGTTCGCCTTCTGCATCGGCGGCCTTGGGGCGCCGTTTGGCCTTCCGGGCGGTGGAGCGCTCATCGCGGCGAAGCGATGAGGTAGATGTGCATATAGATACTGATATGACTAGTCGGACTATTCGCCAATGGCTGCAGGCGTGCTGGGACTGAGAGGCAGGTTGTTGAGTCGAAGCCCAGCGCGACACTATGTCAGGTCAACTTCACGGGGCTCGCGAGGCAGACCAGCAGCGCGGCGCAAAGCCCGGTAAGGTTTCTTTACGTCAGCAGAGTCAGAAGCAGGCACAGAAGTGCTTGACCGAAACGCTCAATCAGGCAGCTGCAAAGGGGTGTCGAGTGCCGACAGAGTAGAGTAGCCAGAGGCGTGGACAAAGGCACGATGGATGGATGGAGGATACGAACATGCAGCAACAGGGCCGACACTTCTAGCCCCAGAAATAGATAGATATGACGGAGAAAGGCGCTGGGTGAGGCAGGGAGAATTAAAGCGGGGAGGAGCTACCTTGTCACTCACTACCTCAGTAAGGTATCCCGGCATCCTGTACTGAGTACTTGGCGAATACGAATCTTGAGGTAGCATAGGTGCTTGCCCTTCAATGCTGACCTTGTCACTTAGCATGATTCTTCTATTGTGATTTTCTCCTAAGGTTCAAGTTCTCTTTTTATCAGAGCTTTTCTCAGCTTCCCCCCTTCCAATTCTCAAAGGAGCAGCAAATATACGCTTTGAAGTGGCACATGGCGCTTCATCTCGTCCTGTCAAGGTACCTGCCGATGATCGAGGTGAGGTACCGAGGTACATTACATTCCGACCTATCCTAGATGGAGCTGGGCAGTGATGTTTCTTAGCCATTGCTGTAGATGTGCATGGTAGAGCGCTGGGAACTTGCTCCGATACGACTCGCAACTCGATACTACATACCACGGGAAGAGACGGCCGAGCCAGCTGCCCGAGCAGCGCATTACATCAGTCGCAAGGATCCACCGCAGACGCACAAAAGCGACGCGCTCCAGCTGACGAAAGTTCTCCTGCTGGAGCTCTGTCTGCCCACTGGGTCAAAGAGGGGCACCATGCCTGATTAGGCTTTTCGGCTGGAACATAGCGAACACGCCTGTCGAATCAGCGTTCTACTGCTTTCTTTCAGAGCCACAACAACCTGAGATTCTCTGCCCATTCTCCCTCAGACAACAACACCATTACAATCAACCATTTACGCCTGTCCATCCATCAGATCGCGCATGCGGAATCCCCCTTTGCATCTCATCCAAGAGTCTCACGGTGCTCCTTGGTCGCCGGATTCATGTAAGAGTACTTCAGAGCAACTATCACTCAAGCTTTCAGCTTCCAATACAAGAATCTGTGGAATACGTTTTCTCACACAACATACGCCACCCGAAAGGGAGAAAAAAAGAAAAAAAAGGGAAATAACCCACTTCATATTGGCTGTCGGGTAAAACAATGTAATAAGACCAAATTAATCAACCAACAAGCCAAGTATTTTGAGCCCTCCCAACCTGTCAACTCACCAACAGCTCTCTGCCTCGTCAACTCGGCTTCAAAACGCAATCATGGATTCTGTTCCCACCTCCTCCACGGGACGATCAGGCCCAGGTCTCGAAGACCAGCTGCGGAATCTAATTCTCACAAACGGACCGCCAGGTAGCCAGTCCACGCAAGAGCCCGCAGCCTCCCAGCCAACTGCCAGCCCAGGTGATGTGAATGACCACCATAAAGCCAAAAAGAGGCCGAATCAAGCACAGCGGCGTCAGATGAATTCCCAATTCAATATCCCAATTGACACCCGGGCCCCAGCAACTCCCGAACCCCAGAGACATGGCCGTGGTAATTCTGGTCCAGGAGGTCAGAGGTGGCGTAACCCAGGCCCTGACCCTAGGCAAACAGACTTCCACCAGCATGGAAATGCAAGTCAGTTCCATAACAACACCATGCCATCCAAGCCCTATGCGCATGGTCATGGCCCTCACAATAACCAATCTTCTTCTGGCTATTACTCCCCCCATAATAAACGTCCGCAGCGGGGATCTTTGGGCCAGCAATCACCTTCCAGCTGGCGCGGCTCTCATTCTAGCCCATCTCAGCAGCCTCGCAGACTAGTCTTCCGCCCCGAAGAGATTGTGAATCAATCGGCCTTTTTAGAGCAACTTAGCTTCCAGGTCGTCTCGGGTTCAGAGATCGAGCGATCCGAGATTTCTGAGAAAGAAGCGTTCCGCATGAGAATTGAGAGTATCATCAGGGATGTGATAACACAGCATGAGCAAATACTCGCCCAGCGATGGGACTTTCCGTCTCCCTCAGTTGAGCTCAAATGCTTTGGTAGTCTTGCCTCCGGATTCGCCACCAAGGCGTCGGATATGGATTTGGCTCTTCTCTCTCCATGCTCGCAGATTCCGCCAGATGCCAAAGAATCCCCTATTCCTCGCCTCATTGAGAAGGCGCTTCTCGATGCTGGATTGGGTGCCCGACTGCTGAGTCGTACGCGTGTGCCTATCATCAAGCTCTGCGAAAAACCTTCACAGCAGTTGTATGATGACTTATCTGCGTACCGCAAGGCCTGGGAGGATGGACTTCATGATATTCACGACGGACAAGAAGAGGAGGAAGCAGACCACGAAAACCCTGGCAATCCAGCCACAGAGGAACACGAGGAACCGGTCGCAGAGTCTCCCAGAACAGACAATACCATCTTAAAGTCTGACGAGTTCGATATTCCCTCTCCCAGCGGTGGAGAGCCGCAGCGATTTTACCTCAGGCAGGGACCTAAAGCCAGCATCTCGGCGTACTCAGCTCTTGCAAAGCATGTGTTACGCAAGGCTGGTGGGCGTGACGTTCGTGGAGCAACCTCGTATAGTTTCTCCGACCACGAATGGGATGTTTTGAGCAGGGTCTGTGCAGCTTTTGTTCGTGGCCTTTCTGACTCGGAGCTACGACAAAGACTCCAAAGTTATCCATCTCTTCAATTCAAATCTGGGAACAACCAGCCGGACCGACACTCCATGAAGGCAGTATCGTGTCAGATCGAGGGAGAGCAGTTTTTGCTTGACCTCAATCGACTCTGTGAGAAATCCGGGGTTGATATTCGCCAATTCCAGACAGACCAAACAATGATGGCCTGGTCAGAGTTACAGTACCGAACTGACTATGGTGTCGACCCTGTGCAATATACCAGGGAGGTCCAGAATGCTTTGGAAAGACTGAGAAAGGTACCCTTCAGCCGGATCATTCTGCTGGAGCAGGGGCCCGGTGAAACACCCACATCGTATCACCTTCGGGCTTCTAGCGCCCTTGATGAACTCGTAAAGGAACCCGGTCCAGACGCTGAAAGCCTCGAAAGAGCCACAGTTGGGCACTATGTTTCAGGTATCTCGACGCATGAGCTTCGGCTCGCTCTCGAGGCCGAGTATGAGGGAGCGTCGCAAAAATGGAGTCTTGATACAGTTTCCCGCAGGCACAAGGCCCTCGCCCTGGCTCGCGAATTTGCCAGGACTCTGGAGAAGGGTGTTTTTAAATCGGTAAACGTTGCTGATGTCCAAGAATATATCAAGATACTTAGGACATCGCCACAAATCACAGCTGACGGTCACATTGATGATTCCGTCGCACCAAAGATATCAGCATTGGTCTCCCGGGTGAGAGCCGTGACGGATCCGCACGCATTGACTCGTAATCAGCAGAATCAAAAGTACAAGGACCAATTAGAGTTTCCAAGCTCTGGGTGTGGTGTTCAGTGTGATATCAACTTCTCGGCTCTACTCGCACTACAGAACACCATTCTTCTACGCTGTTATTCGCTCACTGACCCGAGGGTGCGACCAATGGTACTATTTGTGAAGCACTGGGCCAAGATGAGGGGTATCAATTCAGGTTATCGAGGCACCTTGAGCAGCTATGGCTATGTCCTCATGGTGCTACACTATCTTGTCAATGTGGTGCAGCCCTTTGTGTGCCCCAACCTGCAGCAGCTTGCCCCCCCTCCACCACCTGGCATATCACCCGCCGATATCGAGAAAAATACTACACTCTGCGGGTATCGTGTTCACTTTTGGCGCAATGAAGAAGAAATTATGCACTTGGCTTCTCTGAATCAGTTGAACAGGAACACTGAGTCAATCGGCAGTCTCTTGCGAGGCTTCTTTGAATACTATGCCCAGAACAACTTCCTTAGCAACAGACAAGGCAAAGGTTTTGACTGGGGACGAGATGTTCTCAGTATTCGCACTCCTGGAGGACTCGTATCGAAACAGGAAAAAGGATGGACTGGGGCCAAAACAGTCTACGAGCCACAGGGCGACGCCGCCCAGACTACAGAGCTAAAGTCGCCTCAGCCCGCAACCGATGCCGATACCCAATCAACAAAGCCCCGTGGAAGGGCTGGGGACTTCAAGGAGGTCCGCCTTCGGTACCTCTTTGCCATTGAAGATCCGTTTGAACTCGACCACAATGTTGCTCGGACCGTAACACATAACGGCATCGTCTCAATTCGTGATGAGTTCCGGCGGGCGTGGCGGATAATCAAGCAATCTGGATGCGGGGCAGTCAATGAAGACCTCTTGCTAAACTGCCAAGATGAGCAGCAGCAGCAGCAGCAACAACAACAACTCCTACCTGAGGGAGCTGTAGTTTCACTTTCAGACGTCATGCTTGACATCCATGGTCCTGGAATGTTTGAAAATCAAAAGTGAATTCAAGGATAATTGGAGCCACGTTTGTGGGCAATCTGAATGACGAAGAGAGTTTGATGTGTCATGAAATGATGGTTTATGAAGGATATGGCTGATGTCAGGGAATCGTGTGTATTTCGGGATGTTACGAATGACTGCGGCCGTCTTGGCAGTCAAATCATATCTATATCTTAATTCTATCTTTTTTCATTCTTCATCCCCAAGTAAGCTAAAAATGCTTCCTCCTGCCGCGACCTTTGGTGTTGCGAACCGTTTTGTCGGTGGGCCGTTGCCTTTGTTCTCCTTCTTCCTCTTCTTCCGTGCCTTCTTCCCTATGACTTTTATGACAGGGATATCAACAAAATTTCGCAGTAAATCAGAAATCTTGAGTGCTAGCTTCTGTTGTAATAGTTCCTCCGTTCGTTTCACTAACGGAAAGTCTGTAAATCCAGGAAGTGGTTTGAGAGCCTCGTGGAGCTCCCTTGCTTCTGCTGGCAAATGAATCCACGCACCATCTGGCACAAGCGATAGGATTTGCTTCAGTATTCTGAAAGAGTATAAAGAAGCCTGTAAATGAGCCGCAAAGTGAATAGTGTCCCAAGGAATTTTTGGTTTGGAAGTAGGCCAGGCATTTTCTGACGATTGTGTCAAGATCTGGAGGATATGGGATTGCTTCTCTTGTTCTTGGCATTCTTTTATATTCAATGCCATGCAGAGAAGTGTCCAGCAGGAGATACCGTCAACCCCATCGACGAGATCTTTCGTCTGCTGCAAAGTTTGCAAAAAGCTTTGAAGCAACTCTATGGCTTCTTGCTGAGAAATTTTGCCGACCTCTCTGCCTTTGTGACCCACATTCTGGACCCTTCGATACTCATGAACTGTTGAGTTGGAGCCTGGGACTAGCCACCTGTATATAGAGTATGCGAGCTGTCGAATGGGAGTACATGGTTCCCAGGCGCTCCCTCGCAGGGGGTTTTCTATCAACACAGGAAGGAATATCCGGCTTTCTGAGCTTGAATCAACCGGGGTGTCCTCTGTGGGGTTTCCAAGTTGCAGAACCAGTTCTGATACTCTTGGGTCGAGGTTGCGCAATTGCACAGTCTCTCCCTGAGCTGTGATAGGCAAGTTAGCCAGTTCATGCTGCAAATATTGCTGACAGAACTTGTTATACTTGACCTCATCAGGGATTAAGGAAGAGCAATTTTGAACGAGCTGAGAGATGCTGGTATGTGGATCACGATAGACCTCATATCCAAACCTACAGATGTTTCCACCTGAGGGCTTCAGGCCCAGCCTCTCGCATATATTTTTTGAATCATAGACAAGGCATTTCCAGGTATCTGTGGCACTAGCGTGAATGTCACGGAAGAAGACGACTCTCCCTTGGCCGAGATCATGGATCAGCAAGTCCGAGTCAGATGTGAGGACAATCCCTCCGTGCGCGGCAAGGTGCTGGGCACAGAAGGCATCCGCCTCGCCCGGCACGAGACTCACAAGGTGACGGTACCTGGGGCATTGATTAAGCGCATCAATGATGGCGGGGACAAGGAAGCTCGGTGGTACAAGCTGCTTGTGGGTGCTTGGCTGTTTGGTTGTGAAGAGATCAAGATTCTCTTCGGCTGTGCCATATAAGTGTTTGCTATCGCAACCTTTGGGGCTGTTGTTGCAAAATTGCATGAGCTGGATAAAGAGCTTTGCCGACCTGTCCATGCGGACATCTCGTTTTCCAATAGGTAGATAGGCGTCAAAATAGATGGCATCACTGAGAAGAAGCTATCAGTCAAATGAGCTCATAGTTGCTGGTTTTAACATGACTTTCAACGGTCTGGCCGTTCTTACATTTTCTTAACCTGCAAAGCTAGAATATCGAGCCATTGAATTACAGACCGGCCTAGAAGATCATACGAGGGCTGGGATATTCCATTAGATCTACAAATGGAGAGAATAGTGTAGGCCAGCGCTGGGCCATCAATGACGACATGTTGATCTGTGAAAACCCCCGACACGCCATATGGCTGTAGGGTAGCCGTGAGGCCTGGGATGCCCATCGTGATGGCACCGGCCTGGAGTTGGTGGGGGTCAGAGTTTCCCGGGCCCCCGGACGAGGCGGTTCGTGCTTGCCGGGATACAATTAGGGAACAGGGAGATAGGGAATGGACTGCATTATGGCGCAAATGATTGTCAGGTTGGTGGTACAGTCGGTCCCAAGCGACACTCTAAGCGAAGAAAGCCTGTGTTTGCTCTGGGCGCTTGTCTGCCCTGGACTCACCGGCCCGCTGAGAAATTTCTGACCAGCGCCCGATAAGCTGCTTCCCGGTTACTTCCCCACTGACGCCATTGGATGCGCCCGCTTATCTTTCCGATGCACAGTGCGCACACGGTACAGCAGTGCCAAGGGCGTGCAAACGAATGAGCTATCAATGCTGCATACTGTGTCAGTACTGAGAGAGCACTGTATCAGCCCGGCTCCACCCCCCCAGCCAACAACCGTGGTTATTGGCAGGAGCAAGGGACCTGGAAGAAAAATAATAAAGCTTTGCTCCATCCCTCCACGACAACTTCGCCCTTCTTCCTCTTCTCTGCACCGCACCAAGTTCCCCCTCGGCCACGTCTTTGCCCTCTTGTCGTGGGTTAATCGACGGCGAGCCGAAGTCACCATGCGCAACACTCTCATTTTTGCCGGGAACTCTGTTCCCGTTCTCACTGGACAAATCTGCGAGAACCTGGGCATGCAACCTGGCGAGGCTGAGCTGACCCAATTCGCAAATGTGAGCTTCCAACGTCGCTTTGCCCCTGCTGCTGCCGATTCTCCTTGTACCTGAGCCTTGTTGATTTCCGTCGCTTTGTTTGCGCGACAAAGATTGGCTGACTTGGCTTCGTGTGAAGGGCGAGACCAGTGTCAGAATCCTGACCAGCGTCCGTGAGAAGGACGTTTTCGTCGTCCAGTCCGGCAGCTCCAGGATCAACGACTCAATCATGGAGCTTCTGATCATGATCAGTGCCTGCAAGGGCGGGTCCGCGAACAAAGTGACAGGTTAGACCTCTTCCTGAAACGACCATTGCCGTCGCTGAATCAAGCTCACAACTTGATTAGCTGTCCTACCCTACTTCCCCTACAGCCGGCAATCGAAGAAGAAGGCCCACCGTGGCGCAATCACTGCGCGCATGCTGGCTAATCTTCTCGGGGTGGCTGGCGTTAAGCACGTCATCACCGTCGACCTTCATGCCTCACAAATGCAGGGCTTCTTCCGATGCCCAGTTGACAACCTCCACGCCGAGCCCATCATCGCCAAATGGATCCGCCGAAACGTGGAGAATTGGAGAGATGCCGTGGTTGTTTCCAAGAATGCAGGTGGTACCAAGCGAGTAACATCTTTGGCCGATGCCCTGAAGCTGAATTTTGGCATGGTCACAACGGATCGCAAACGGTCCAACCTGTCAAACAGCCTGATTTTGCCACACTTTGATGCTGCTGGATATCACAGGCCACAGGAAACTGAAGCCGCCGGTAGCAGCCTCTCAAAGACGAATAAAGATGATGAGGATGAGCTTGCGGAAGAACCCACGACTCCCGTCAAGGCTTCGGCTTCTACCTCTCGTGTGATCGCCGACTCCAATGGCTCACCGACACAACTTGGTGGTCTTGGCATTCCAATTAAGCGCAACGACAACCACTCATCCTTGTCTCTGGCGGAGCGAGAATCTTCAAATGGTACTCCATCCTCATTCGATGATAGACGCCCAAGCGAGGTGATTCACACTCGCTTGGTCCAGGGTCACGTTGTCGATGATGACTTCCCGTCTCCGGAGCGATCGACGGCGGCCAATAGCGTCTATGACGACGACGCCATGACATCGTCTGTGTATGCACCAGGAGGCCAGTCACTGGGTGGATCTGGTGATGCAGCTCATAGCTCAGACGATGAGGACAGCCATCTCGAAGATCCTCAGTTCGAGCACATGATCACTCTCGTGGGCGATGTTCGAGGTCGGACAGTGTTCATCGTCGACGACATGATCGACAAGCCAGCATCTTGGATCGCTGCCGCCGAAACCGTCGTAAAGAGGGGTGGTGCTAAGAAGGTGTACTGCATTGCAACACACGGCGTCTTTGGCGATGACTGCCTGGGGCAACTTCAGGCATGCGAATATATTAACAAAATTGTAGTCACCAACAGTTTCCCCATCAACGAGCAGAGGGCCAAGTTTACCAACAAGCTTGTGATCCTAGACCTGTCGTTTATGCTCTCTGAAGCCATTCGCCGCAACCATTTTGGAGAGTCGCTCTCGCCTCTCTTCCAGCACTACTCTGACTAGACGCCCGGCCTGTCGAGGAATATGTGCTATTGCTGCTGTGCTCAAGATAGCCTTTGCTATCTCATCCAACCATTTGATACAATATTTGATTTTGATATTTGCTACTAGCGTGGCGTTAGGCGAGTGGAAACAGGGCGGGAAGTTGAACGAAACAAGCCCGAGCAAGAATGTATGCAAAAACTGCCTTGAGGTAGGAGACTTCGAATGACATCGAAAAGTCCTGTCTTCTGTTGCTTTGTCCCTCTGTTCGGTGTGACATGTTTTGTGGTTACGTTGTGATGTATGTTGAGGACTTTGGTCTCACTGTGTTCTCTCTTACCCAGCGGTTGCTGTCCTTGTGATGGCCAGGATTCAATTCAACCCAGAATGGATTCTGAACGGAACGTTGGTAGATTAAGTTTTCTCGATCTTAGAAGGCTCCTGACTCCGGTCTTCTTGACTACTGCCTTCGGGCGTATGGGTTGGGGGCAAGAGAATTTTTCGGACATCTCCTCTGTGGAAAAGTTTCCTTAGTTTTGAGTACTGATATCAATTTACTATCATTTTCTCGTACTTGGTTATATCCCTCCAGTTGCCTTGAAATTGCTCGGCTAATATGTGCTTGTCTATTATACAAAGTTCACGGGGAATCGACCCAAGCGTTTTATGCTGCCCTGCGGTGCATGATTGTAGCAGATGCCTACCGAGACCTGTTAGTTCATTGTTCATAAAAGAGGCCGTTTCAATCTTACCTGGTGGTTGGGGAAGATGAGGGAGTCGGCGACAACAACATTCTCTGGGCGAGAAGCTGTGAACACGATGACCTCGGCGATGTCATCGGGGGTGAGAGGAGTGCATCCACTGAGAGGGAATTAGTTTGGGTTCTTGCCATGAGGCTAGTCATTGGGCAATACTCACGCATATACGGCATCGGCCTTGGACTTGTCACCGTAAAAGCGGACCACGGAGAACTCCTGTAGAAGGTGACGTTAGAGGGAGGTTTGGTATAGATCCGGGGGGTGTATTCATCGGTATATTGGAGATCTGCGGCATGTTTGCGCGAACTTACAGACTCAACTTGTCCAGGGTCGACGGAGATGACACGGACGCGCGACGCAACAAGCTCTTTCCGCAAGCTCTCAGTGAAGCTCTTGACGGCGGCCTTGGATGCGCAGTAGATGGAGCCGCCGGGGTAGGGCTCACGTCCTTTTTGGCACCACCGTCAGTGAGATTGGACCTCTCTTCATGGCTTTCGTGTAAGTGGGGGGAGAATGACAAACCGGCAATAGAGGAGATGTTGATAATGTCGCCCTGGCCACCCTCAGGGCGCTTGAGGAAGATGGGTAGAATGGCCTGGGTCATGTTAATGAGGCCGGTGACGTTGGTTGCGAACATGACGTTGATGTCGTCCTCCTTGATCTCAGGAGCTCGGTCGACACCCCTGACGAGACCACTACATCTTGTTAGTTAACTGTTTTCTTTTTGTTTCTCTGCATATTTCCCTAATAAATTAAAATCGAGACCCAATTGTAAGAAAAACTCACGCATTGTTCACAAGGACATTGATATCCCTCCACTCCTCGGGTAGGTTCCCCACGAAGCCCCTCACGGCATCGGCATCGCTAACGTCGAGCTTGACAGGCAAGACCTCGACGCCTTCGCCCACCTCCTTCCGGATCTGGTCCCGGAGCTCCCTGAGCGCGTCCTCGCGACGGGCAGTGAGGATGAGACGCAGGCTCGAAGGGCTGGTGCGGGCGAACTCGAGGGCGGTTGCGCGGCCGATGCCGGAGGAGGCGCCGGTGATGAGGATGGTCTTGCCGGAGAGGCGCTTGGCTGCTGCCGCGGTGGCCATTGTGTGGGCGAAGAAGGAGGACGGGATGTGATGCGGCGGTCTGAAGGGGAGGAGGGATTGGGGCGGGAGGGGGTTTTGACGGAGGAGGGAGCGGAGGACTGCCGCCGACTTGGTGAGGAACGGCATGAGGGTCAGAGATGTGAGGATCCGGCCTTGAGGGGCGGGACCGGTGATGGGGGGTTGTGATTAGACTGAGGCAGTAGCGGATGATGTGATGAGGGGCATACGGGTAGAAGCCAATGCGGACTTAGATTTGACCGCAGTGGATCGACCTGGTGCTGGATGAAGAGGATGGATGATAATGATCATGGATGGCCGGCGGCGCGTATCCGATCTTGCAGCCGTGCCTGTATCCCCGCATAAGTGTCTGTCCACCTTATCTCGATGCTAGGAGCAAGGAAGGGCAGTCCGACCAGCCAGGCACGAAACTCGGCCGAGATCCACCAAAAGCACTCAATTGCTCGCCGAGAAAGCGGAGAGGGTCCGAGAGCTCGGAGACAGCCCGACCGGTATAATAATGCCAGGGTCTTGGCCATCCATCGTGTTTGTCACCTAGTAAGGTAGGATCTGGCCATTTTCACGGTCACTGAGAACTGCAAAAGGGAGCTTGTTCAGGTTATCTCATTATCCTAATACAAAGTCGCTAAAATCTGCCAGCTAACTCCTGCAAAGGCTTGACCTATATTTATTATCAAAGGAGCTCTATCATGCTGAAGGCCAATCAATCCTTATCATATGCAGAACAAAAAATGAACGCCGTGAAATGCATTGGGCTTGGGCTTAGGCAGGAGCTGCCGCCTGTGAGGCAAGTCTCTCAGCTGTCCGCCGCTCCCCCTCTTCAACAACTCGCTCTTGGCGCTGTTCTTGGAAGTTCTTGCGCTCGCGCCTGAAAGCCGGAAGTGTGGTCAGGATTCCCAGGCCTCCAATACCTGCTGCTATCAGCATCCCGTTGCGGAACATGTTCGAATAGGCCATCTCAAGGGCTTCCTGCTGAATTTCAGTCAATGGGGTGCCAACATGCCCGAGGGTTTGAAGCTGCTCTGCAGTCAAAAGCCCCACTAGATGCTGCCTAATTTCATTCTGGAGCAATAGAGTGGACGCGGAAATCCCAAGACTGCCACCAAGGATGCGGAGCTGGGAGACGATACCCTGGGCGGGCGCTGTCAATCTGTTAGAATTCCACCTGTTGAGGTATCACATATTGCGGATTTGGAGTAAAACCTACCAAAGTCTCGAACTGGGGCCTCGACATTTGCAAGCATAGAGGAGGCACTGGCTGTGAATCCAAAACCCAAGCCAGCAAAGACGAGGAAGCCCAGGGCTTTGCTATCGTCTCCGGATCCCTTGACAGTAGATAAAAGTCCGCAGCCCAGCGTGAGCAAGCATGCTCCTGCAAATAATGTCTCGAACAGACGATTCGTGTTTGAGCTTAGCCTACCAGCGGCAAGTGTGCCGACGGCGGTTGATCCTAACATCGGCAGCAACATTACACCTGCAATGAGGGCATCTTTTCCGCTGACGATTTGAGTCCGGAGCGGGAACGAAAAGACGATAATAAAGTAAGGGAAGCCGAGGACCAAGGATGATAATGCGGCAGCGGCATAGTGTCGGTTCTTGAAGAGCTCAACTGGGAAAGCCAGAGCCAAGCGGTTGTTAGCGCGATTGCCTAGATAGCGCTCCCAGAAAACCAGACAGAAGAAGAGGACGATTCCGGCGATGAGAGGGGCCAGAAAGTCGGCGTGGCCCCAGTTGGGAGTCTTCTTCTCCCCGGCGTGTTGGAAGGAGAAAACGACCAGAGTTGGGGCTGCAAGGGTGAGGAGTGACCCGAGGACGTCGAAACTTGTCCACTTCCGCACCTCGTAAGTTGGAAGAGACTCTTTCTTCGGCCAGGCTAGAAAGAAGATTACAAGAGAAACGAACCCTATAGGTGCGCTGTGAAAAGTAAGTATACGAATAATCAATTGGACAAAACATTCCGAAAGCAGATGCGTACTTGATCCAGAAAATCCATCTCCAATCAGCGTAATGTGTTAGAATACCACCCAAGACCGGCCCCAGCACGCCGGACATGGCGATGACTAAACCAATGACGGCGCCAATGTATTGTAAGAGATGCGGAGGAGCAAGCTCTGGGAGCATAATCAAAGCTAAGGAGTTGAGACCTGAACCTCCAATGCCCTGAAAGACCCGAAATACAATCATCTGGTTCACGTTCTTGGCGAAGCCACAAGCCAAAGAGAAGCCGAAGAAGATCACGTAGGCTACTAAGAAGGCATCTCTGCGGCCGATGATGTCAGATATTCTGGCAAAGGTGACGGCACAGCCAATGTATGCCAGGGTGTAGGCCAAGGCAATCCAGTTGATTTGATCTGAGGATTGAAAGTCCACACCGATCGTGTACATGCTGGTGGCGACGATAGAGGTGTCTGCCATGGCAAGAAATAGGCCGAGAGTAACGCTAAGAGATTATTAGTAGATGATAATTACATTGACATGATAAATGATCAATTAATAAGGGCAAAGGTATTGTTGCGTACCCTAGGGTGAGGAACCAGAACCTGTTGACAGGTATCGTGGCGTAGCGGAATTCATCGTCTGCTATCTCGCGAGATTCCAGACGGCCACCGGCTGCTGTCTTTTCCGCCTCTTGGCCAGACTGGCTTGAAGTTTCGGGAGGATCCAACATCATGTCTAGATTTGATGGTTGGTTCTGTAGATCGTGGACTCGACGATGGGTGGATCTCGGATCTTAGGCGACGGGAAGTAGTACAGCGCCAAGGAGCTTGGAATGCGGAGGCGGGGTGACAGGAGGTAGCTGGCAGGAATTGACAGGAGGGGAGTGCAAGAACAGAAGAAGGTGTACGAGAGGAATACAAGGAAAATAATAAGGGACTTCTGGGCGATGTTAAATACTGGCCTAGGAGGAGTGAATCGTAGTGTGGCGGGTGACTGCTTTTCACTCGCGTAAGTTCACGAGTGTTTCGTTAGTGCTATTGATGCAGGGACGGACTGGACCAACAAGCACACAAAGGGTTGACAAAGTTTTTCAACACGGAAGGCAAAGTTGCACCGACGGGAAGGAGGGAATAGCGTCAGATTTCCTTTCTTTAGATATCCTATAATTACGTCTCCTCCACCTGGCATGCGAGTCCGGGCTGGCAGGCGGCGAAATGCATCCTCTGCTCGAATGGCAGTCTCTTTTGGGGCGAATTTCGCCCATGTTGGCAGGGCTGAGATGCTTAGCGTTATTCAGGGGCTTCTTACCTGCGCGTGCAGTGGTGAAATCAATGGAGGACTCCAGCGATCTGTTGGTGATTTTCACGACTATTGGGTCAGCAGCAAATCGCATTCGCTTTTATCAAGAGCGCCCGTCGCATTCGCCTGTGAAAATGGGGTTGGGGTTGGCTCAGCGGCCAATCATAGGAGCGTATCTCATGTTGAATTGTGGAACTCGCAAGAGCGGCACACACGTTGGCACGTGATCATCCTGACCCGTAGCTTCCTTATTGGTTGTGTGGTCTCCATGTGGCTTACTTAAGCCCATTAGGGTGTAGAGGTAAGCTCTCGAGGAAGGTGAGGATGGTGTGGTCGAGCAGACGGTTTGTGAAGTGACGATTTGTTGAAACATCTATTGTAGTCTTGTTTTCGCTTGCCATTTGAGCGCGTCCGGCTGTTCCAGAGCCATCGGCGAATTGGCTGGCTGCCTGTGAGCTCAATTGTGAGACGTCGTGGGTCTGTGCTGTGTATGAGCTGGTCGTCCCGCTGAAGCTCCCTCAGGCAGGCTCCAATCATGCTTATTGCCGCTGCCTAAGCTCCCCTACCGACCCCACTCACCACCAAGGAGACAGCATCGCAAGCAGCATCAAGCCGTGACTGGGCCTTGCTTCGTCGTCTCCGAGATATCCAAGGCCGGGCCTGCGTACATGAACAAACACATATTGACCTGCACTCTGTTTCTTGCACCTGAACAACAGCGAAGATGACTGAGATCCTTGTTCAGACCCCACCTGTGCTCCAAGGACCCTCTGAGAAGGAGAGGAAGTATGATCGCCAGTTGAGACTCTGGGCTGCTTCAGGCCAAGCTGCCCTCGAATCTTCAAATATCCTTCTGCTCAACTCTGGATCCGGAACCGTGGGTGTGGAAACTCTCAAAAATCTTGTCCTGCCAGGTTTGATATACCTAAATTTCTACCCCTCTCACAGCTAAGCTTCACAAGGCTGACATACGTATACAATACCACAGGGATCGGAAGCTTCACCATTGCGGATGATGCCGTTGTCCATGACGAGGATCTTGGTGTTAATTTCTTTCTTGATGAGAGCTCCAAGGGAAAGTCAAGGGCCCAGTGTTGCACAGAGTTTCTGGTGGAACTGAATCCAGAGGTCAATGGAAGCTGGTGGCCCAGGAATTCAGTACGTCTTGTGTTCTCGTATCCACATGCTGCTGTTCCAAGGAGACTGACATACATCTGAGCAGGATGACCAGAGACTCGAGCAGTTGTTCGAGGCAACTCAGACACCATTTACAATGATTCTGTATGCCCTGCCTATCCAGCCGGAGCGTCTTAGCATCCTTCAGGAATATTCTCGTCGGCATCAAACTCCCCTTGTTGCTGTTCACTCAGCCGGATTTTATTCCTACTTCAGCGTCAACCTGCATGGGGCCTTTCCAATTGTTGACACACATCCCGATGATACGGCAACCGGTGATCTTCGGCTTCTTAGCCCCTGGCCGGCGCTCTTGGACTTCACCAAGGAAATGACGCGGGATATTGACAACCTTGACAATCATCTACATGGCCACTTACCCCTCGTTGTCATTTTACTATACTATCTGGACCTTTGGAAGCAGGGTCATGATGGCGCCTACCCGGCAAACTACTCCGAAAAGGTGGCATTCCGGAACGCCGTATCCGACGCCATGAGGAGAGACATCCCAGAGGGAGGAGAAGAGAACTTCGAAGAGGCAGTGGCAGCTGTCATGAAGCATGTAGTCCCCCCCCAGCTCCCCGGCTCACTGAAACAGGTGTTTGATTACCAGCCGTCTGGCAGTGTAAGAGACAACGGCCCATTTTTCTCTCGCTTGCCGTATCAGTCAGCTGATGTGGCATACAGGATGACACGAAGTCCAGCTTCTGGATCATTGCGGAGGCCGTGAAACAATTTTATAACCGACACGGCGTCCTGCCCGTACCAGGGGGCTTGCCAGACATGAAGGCTCAGTCTGAGGTCTACATCAAGCTACAGAATTTGTACAAGGACAAAGCCCGTCAAGATGCCCAGGAAGTCCTTGCCATCGTTCGCGGCATCGCCGGAGGAGAGGATATTGACACCGCCGAGGTTGAGCTGTTCTGCACTAATGCACGGTTCATCAAGTTGGTGAACCCTGCAGAAGGCAGAACGGTCGACTTGGCGCAAGCAGTCGGTATGTGATATTTGATTCTGCCCAATCTATCAAGACACGCCCCTCCTCTCTCACGGCCCCCCTCTCATTTTCCCATGGGGTAGACCATTAGGCAAAGCTAATCTAATTTCTTGGGTCGCTCTCGGCAGAACAACAACTCGCCAATGACGAAATTGCGGCTTTGGCCGGCCCGGAGATGCCATTAACACTTATCCCAATCTATCTCGCGCTGACCGCGACCTCTCACCAGGGCGTGGCGACTGCCGAGCAAATAGTGGCCTCGATCCAAGATCGAGTTCCCGCGGCAGCAGGCAATGAGCGGGTACAAAAGGCAGCAGAGGAAGTGGCTCGGGCTACGGGTGGCGAGCTCCATAACACGTCAGCCGTCATGGGTGGTATGGTGGCTCAGGAGATGATCAAGATTATCACAAAGCAGTACGTTCCCATTGAGAATACGTGTATTTTCGACGGAATCGAAAGTCGCTGCCAGGTTCTTCGTCTGTAGAGGCCTTGCACACCCTCACGAGAAGACGCCGGGAAATAGACGAGGCTGTGAAGGCCCGACGTGGTAGCTCTTCCCCAGGTTCGTTCAAGGCCCAGCGTCTTACACTCCACCGGCCGGCCAAACGGCGCGGTGATAGGTGGAGTTACACATGTGTTGTTCGCAAATCATGGAGTTTAGCTCATGCTTGGAGTCGTATTGCGGGCCCTCAGCGCTCTGAGTGAGGGTTTTGGCGGATACAGGGACGAGGAGGGAAGGAGTTGGTGTGAAGCTAGGGACGTTTAGCCGTTGGCATACTACCTGGTGGCGGGCTTGTTCCTTGATCCTGCGGGGAAAACATGAGAAAAAAAAATCATGGGGATCATGGGGTAGAAGGAATATGGGATGGGGGACCGCAAAGGTCTGCCGGTAGACACATGCACGTCGACATCAACTGGCTTGGACTCGGGTCGGGAGCTTCTTTGTTCGGTCCGTACTCCCTGCCCGAAATGGGTTGAGGGATCACATTCAGGCATTCTGTTTGGGGCCTGGGTTGCAGCGAGTCGTCACACGCGTCGGGCTATTCACGGCCGGTTGCACACCTCCGACCACCGAGTCAACCGGTTGCGTCCTCCCATAGAAGCAGCTAGTCACTTTCGGTCAACCTGTGCCAGCCATCTAATCAGTTCTAGGCTAGATGTCGCAACACTTTGCTTTTGAAAAATTGACAAGCTGAAAAAACGTGTGAAGATGTAAGCCGAGCCATCACGAGTTTGCGCGAAATTTACCGCTTCAGGCCATGCTCAATTGACCGTCCTCGAATGCAACTCAGCGAGGAACCGTCCGATCTGCTGGATCCTGTTTGGCTGCTGGCGATCCTTTGGCTTGCTGACCTCTCAATAAACAACAGGATAGGTGACCAGTGTATGTGGGACGCCAGCGTCAACCGACGCACCGCCACCTGCGAAAACCGTACTAGATAGTATCATGCTAGAGAATCCGAGAATGTCACCGACACAGGAAAAAGCACAAGTTATTGCCCGCAACGGGAATGCCGGGGGGCGGACATAGAGGGGTAATAACGCATTTTTCCCACATCGTAACCGCGCGCTGGACATGTCGCCGGGACTCTACGATGCTTGCTGCTGCGTCTGGGAGAGCCACCACCACGTGCTGGCGGTGTAATATTGGACAATGGGAATGGGCCAGGGAAAAAATGCACCCCAAGCCAAGGAGACGTCTCGCTACCCACGTGATGTCTAGCGACATGTATGACTTCATCATAGGGTCACTAAAAGAGAAAAAGGAAACGAGGGCTCTTTAATGTCCGGTTGGTTCCCTGATCGTTCCTAGACCCTTCTCTGGGCGCTGTGCGGGCGCTACGATGCGGGTGGTTCAGAAGCGTCTCAGAGGGGACTTGGGAAGCGGTTTTGGATAATACGAGATTTAAGGGACCGGTTAGAGAATCAGGTACATTCTCCGGGTTAGGGGCAGATCGCCACAGGAAATGGGTTGGGGCCCAGGCACGCACGCGCAGGCAGGGCTCGAAGGGTGGCCTCGTGGAAGGGTTTTGGGGGGGCGGATAACTGGGGCAAATCCGTCTCTCAGACGGACAACTGACTGAGCGAACCTGACAAGCTGGTAGATGGGCGCGATCCACAGCTCGGGAAATTATGAGACATCTGGAGATGGGAGGGGCGCTCCTGTCTATGACTGCTGATGGCTCGTACCGGAATGGGAGCAGTGAGGATTAAGCGAGGCTGCTGGACGGTCCGGCGGTGATGCGTGTCATGCCGGTAGATCAACAAAATGGAAAATATTCTGGAAGCATGAACAGAGAGAGAGGATACGTTTAACGCATCTGATATAGGACAAGGAAGCAAAGGTATAGTAGCAGTTGATGGGTTTCCACACTCAGGTAGAGCAGAGCCCCCTGCCGCGATATCTGTCCTACCTGTAGCATACCCTTCCCACGCAGGCTGGGCCCCTGGAGCCCTGGCAGCGAGGCTCGAAAGACAAGGCGCATGGCAGACAGGGACCCAGGGAAGTTGCCGGCCAGAGCTGGCCGTGCGGGCTCTGGCAGCGTGCGTTCTGTGGGAAGGGGGGTTGGGGTTGGGGGCTTGTCGTGCCAGTCTTATGAACGCACTCCGTGGTTTTTTCATGAGACAATGAAAGGATGAGCACGGCCCCCAAGGGGGGACATGCTCAGGCTCGCTTATACTTCCGAATCCATTGAGGGGTTTCCCTGTACCGACTCATTAGTGGTCGACGTCCCCTTGGGTTTGCCCATCTTTATTAGGATAAAGTGGGCGTGCGATTAGGACCTGACCGGGCGCTTGGGTCGCTGTTCGATCCAGCTGGTGGCACAAACGCCTATCCGCACGAGGAGCGCGTAGATGGCAGATATCACGGGCGCTAGCTGCTCGCAGGGCGGTTCGACGTCGACTGTGGATATGGCAGGGAGTTTCCGTCGCCATGCACAGTGAAGTCGCGCTCCTGACGAGATGATGTTTGTCTCCGCAATTGGAGGGTTGAAACTTGTTGAGGACGAGGAGGATGATAGAGTGGGCAAGCCTATGTGGATAATACTATAGCGTTCTGCTCTGTCGGGAGAGATGGCATTGACCTCGTCCTTGCCCCCCTGGAGGTCTGGGTGGTCCGTGGCCCGTGGTCCGTGGTGGTCCGTGGCCATCTGGACTGACGATGAGCGTTGCCCAGGATGATATCAGGGTGCTGGGCACGGGTTCCAGGGCTGGCGAGATGGGCCATGCCTGTGCGTTCCATTTGGTAGGGATGACGAGGGCCTTGGACAATGCCTTGGATGGAGGTCTGGGCAGAGAGCCCTGGCCGTGGAGCTCCATGCTACCTACGACGTAGTGAGGTCGTTGGGCTTAGCTAATGGCCTCCACTACCTAAAGCTCCCCTGGACTAATTGATGGACCCATCAGCGTCCATCTGATTGACTACGGTGCTCCACCGCGTCCAGGAACCTCGGGACTGGCTTCCTGGGCACCGGCGGTGGTGGCGCTCCGCTGACTTAGCTCTTAGCGCCGGCACAAAGCACCTGTCTACGACCTAATGCGCTGGAGCTGTGGGCTCGTCGGGGTGCTACTGGAGGCTTGATGGGGTGCGCGTGCAGTTGCAGCCCAGGTAAAGTGACATAGCCTAGACGCAGCCTGCCCTAATTACCGGCCCAGCCAGCCAGCCAGGTCTGGGCTAAGGGAGATGCATCCATCCACTTCCAGCATCCAACATCCAGACCAGCTCCCTCCCTGAGGATGGCTCCCTGTCTCCCTCACACACACGCCCCGACAACGCCAGGGAGCCTGTCTGCTTAGCGCCTCTGCCCCTGGTTGGGATGGAGGCATGTGTCGTGTCGATGCCCACCAGAACTATCCATTTACGCTTATCCCCAACGCAAAAGCGTGATCACCTAACGATTGCAAAGCACGGGAGGACGCCGATGCAAGCCATCCAGCATCACCCGCATCTCCGTCACGAGCACCGCTAGTCGACGCTGCCTACTGCCACCGGACCAGGGAAGTGGGGGAAGGGAGCGAATCGCGCACATCGCATCGAGGGATTGGCAGCTGGTGGGCTATTAGTTTAGTTCCATCCAGTGTAGTGCTTCATGCTCCATCGTCTGCCAGACCAGCCCGTCCATTCATGGACAGCAATTGTCCGGACGGCCTACCCTGTCGGGGGGATGGTGATGGCGTGTGCAACCAGGCGCGCAGCTCTGTCGGATTCCAGAGAGGCCAAGCCTGCCGTCGCTGCGTTGTCAGACCTGGCCTTGCCTTCGCTTGCCAATGCGAGGCGCCAGACAGAGGCTGTCGCCTACCTCCTTCAGGCATGCGAAAAGCGCAAATAGGCATCGTCAGCTTGGCCATCAACACCTCCCCGATCGCTCCTGGGCGAATGGGGGGGCCAGCAATTCCCAGAGTGTCCGCGCCTGCAGAGCCCTCGTTGATTCCGGTCCCCAAATCAGCTCTCGCCGCTTGCTACCTCCTTCCTTTGGAAGCCACAACCCCAGATTCTGCCGTCCAAGACCCCATGATTGACTGCCATCCATCCTCCATCTCCTTTGCATTCCCATCCCATTTCCAGCGCGAGACGTCTTTAACCCGTCCAACCAAAGCTCTTCGTTTTCTCCAGACCATCCAATACCACACACCCCTGGTTGGTTGATTTGGCCCTGTGAGCCTGCCGAATACGATTTGCTGCCTCTCCCAGCTACTTAGATAGGTGTCCATGACATCCGCCAAGATCGGCACTTGGGCTTTCACATCTGGCTCGAGGCAGGCGGCGAAAACTCCATGTACAATGCTCAAGTACCCTGCAACTTGCCATGTTGATCACCTTCCGAATGCTAGTCCCGCCCTGTGTCAGAGCATGCAGGCAGAGGCGCCGGCCATGAGTAATAAGTGGACGAGTGATGGAGCAAAACGTCCAGCCGCCATATCTCGAGCGGTGTGTCGGCTCGAGAGACGATGAGACGCGGGAGCTGTTCAGAGCACGCCGCGATAGGGCAATATCTTTCTGGCGTCTCTCGAAATTACCAGGCTTGACCCAGAGCCCTCCTCGCTCATTAAACGTGTGTGCCTAAATCCTTCCCATGGGTAATTCCGTCCGAAGCTGCACAGCATCACTCAGCATCCTCACGGCACATCATTTACTCATGGATTCTGCCGACACATCGTTTCGGCCGAGGACCTCTACTCGCACAGATTGGCCTCTCCGACCCACAATGGCCAGCTAGTTCTCGGCATTGGCATCCGCAACGGCAAGGCAAGGCAAGCAGGGCCAGCACAGGACAGGACAGGGCGTGGCACACCCCAGCTCTCCTCGACCCTGGCTCAAACACATCTCCACAGCTGGCGTCTATCCAGATACCCCTTGGTGTATGGCTACGATGTACCTAGGATCACAGACTGCTTCCATATAATTCACTGTGACCCCATTTCCAAGCTTGCAGTCTCAAAAGGTTGAAGTCTCAACTCTCTACTCAATCGGATATCAACACGGCTCTTCAGCAGAAGCAGACCTCAACCAGAACTTCTACTTCTCAGGCTACAGGTTGGCCTCGCCCTTGAAAGAGAATCTGTTGATCAGCAAGAACCTCTTCGACCCCTAGAATGGCACCGACCATTCCGACGTCCGCCAACAGCGGCATGTTCCATACGTGTAGGTGACGAATCCAATGTTGCTACACCTTGTACGTGACTGACCTCAGATCCCAAAGTCCAAGGAGTTACGCCACGGAAGCCATCGTCAGACTCTGCGGATGGCGGAAGGGCAAACGGCAACACAGGAAGTAAACGTATCACGACACCTCATGCCTGTGCCGAGTGTAAGAGGCGGAAGATTCGATGTGATGGTCAGCAGCCATGTGGACAATGCCTCTCCAGCCGAGCTCCAAAGAGATGCTTCTACGACAAGCACCGCCAAAGGGTCATCCCGTCGAGAAAGTAAGATTGGCTGCTCAAGCTTCAAAAATTTTTATGATGCAGGCGACTGACCACAAACAGAACCCTGGAAGCTCTATCACAACAATTGGAAGAGTGCCGCTCCATCGTGAAAAAGCTTTTCCCTACTGACGAGATTTCATCCCTTCAACCCCTTTCTCGACAAGAGCTTCTTGCTTTGTTGGACCGGCCAGTGATCAACAACCCCAACGGCCTCCCTTCGCCACCCCCCAACACTTCTCCTATAGGCCCGGAGCCGAGCTTGTGCAACGTTTCCGAGTCCACCATTTCCCCCATTGACCAAGTCCCTACGCAGGGCATTGAGTGGGAAGATGATGAGTCGAGCAGAGTATCCATCGCTTCCGAAGTTGATGATCCCAGCGTCTTGTCTATGGACCGACAAGCATCCTACTTGGGCGCGTCTTCCATCAAGGCCGCCTTGATGGTGATGCTCAAGGTACAGCCACAGCTTCGACACTCCCTGGCACCTCCCCTGAACAGCGTCGAGATGGCCAACAACTTCCCAGTCATCCGACAGCCACCCGCCGCTCCCAAAGATTCGTCCCGGATCCCCTGGTCATGGAAAGGGCAGACTCTCATCGATGCGTACTTCAAGCGAATCCATGTCTTCATCCCTATGCTCGACGAGGCTGCATTCCGAACGGATTATTTGGAAGGCCAGCGCTGTGATGCTTCGTGGCTCGCATTGTTGAACATGGTCTTCGCCATGGGAAGCATTGTCGCCATGAAGTCGGATGACTTCAACCACATTAACTACTACAACAGGGCAATGGAACACGTCACAATCGACTCTCTCGGGAACAGCCACATCGAGACTGTACAGGCCTTGATCATCATTGGAGGCTACTATCTCCACTACATTAATAGGCCCAACATGGCCAACTCTATTCTCGGGGCGGCAATCCGCATGGCAAGCACACTTGGACTCTACCGAGAGTCAATCACCCAAGGGGCCTGCGATGTCGCAGCAGCCGAGACTCGACGACGAACCTGGTGGTCTTTGTTCTGCGTCGACACCTGGGCAACAACCACAATGGGTCGACCTTCGTTCGGACGATGGGGCCCTGCGATCAACACCCAGCCACCCGAGTTCAATGCCAGCCAGCGAGACTCGGCCCACCGCGCAGGTATCCTTCCCCTAATCGAGAACATCAAATTCTGCAAGATTGCAACGCAGATTCAGGACATGCTTTCCATCACACCCCTTTTGCGGGCCGACGATCGATGCAATATGGACAACAAGCTTCTCAACTGGTACAACAATCTTCCATGGCTTCTACGCACGACAGACCCTTGCGCGGAGCCCCTTTACATTGCTCGCTGCATTATGAAGTGGCGGTATCAGAACCTACGCATGCTGCTGCACCGCCCTGTGCTATTGGCGATGGCCAACAACGGCATGGGCCCACAGATGGCCGAGCAAGACCTCGCTTCCCTGGAGACGTGCAGAGAGATGGCCAAGGCTACCGTCGATGACATCTCCCGCGAGTGGACTCGCAACCAGATGTCGGGCTGGAATGCAGTGACCTTCCTCTACCAGGCCGCCATGATTCCCCTGGTCAGCATCTTCTGGGAGTGGAACAGCATGCAGGTCCCCGAGTGGCAGAAACAAATCGAAACAATTCTGGGGCTGCTAAAATCCATGGAGGACTGGTCCCTTGCAGCACGCCGCAGCCACGAAGTAGTCTGGCGAATGTATGAAGCGAGCCGCCAGCCCTCAGTCATGCGGGGGGACAACCAGCTGCAGGTGACGACCGACCCAAACCTCTTGGCTAGCGCCGATGAGTTTCACCTCTCACCGATTGGGATTGACACCGATGACATGGTCGGCTTCCTGGACCAGCCTGGCATCTGGGACCTGGACAGCAACTGCTGGGCCCCGGGCAATCAAATTTCAATGGCTACAAGCAACGGCATGTGCGAGATTGACGAGGGCATGTTGGCCATTGACTACAGCGCGCTAGGTGGCCAAGAGGCCATGATGGAGGGGACGATGTGGACGCAATAACGAGTCGGGGAAAACTGATCCCCACCCTTAAAACTTTGTATACTTATCTATTAGTAGTAATTGGCGGGGAGGTCTGGTTCTTGCATGGTTTTTGTTTTTGTTTTTGTTTTGCTTTTTCAATTTTTCATTTTACCTCCCTCGTGGGTTCTATCCTATCAAGGCCTCTTGGCTGGGGGTGAAGCAAGGCGTTCTGTGGCAGCAGCAAACCAAAGGACTTTGGGGCAGCTAGATGGCAAGGGGTTTGGAGACTCCTTGCAAAGTGAAACTTATCACGATAGTTTACGAAAAAATAAGACTGAGGCAGCTTTACATCATCAATCGTCAGAACAATTCACACAAACACCGGGCGAGACAGGGGAGTGAAACAGCATCTGGGTTAGCCTTTCGTGACTCTCTGGGGGGCTAAGAAGTCATTTCTCGTTCTCCGTTCCGATTGAAGCGGCAATAAGCGGGCACCCACGTCTCAGGTTTAATCTCAGGGCTCCCCTTGCCAGCTGGCAAGGGGGTAGGGGGGAAAGACACGCCGTACCCACGTTTTTTCTCGACGGGCTGAGATAGATTTACGATTTGCCTTCTCAGCTCAGTGGCTCCCGTTAGCTCGGGGAACTATTTGCAAGAGGATGATGCCCGCGTTCTTGAAAAGGGAAATTTGTTCGCTTCCCCGGATTTTTGGTCGGGCAAAGGGAATGTCACTTGATTTCCCATATGCCCGCCGATCGGTGTGAGAGAGCTGCAGAAGCCAGGTACAATGGGCTACGCGGCAAACCAGCATAAAGTTCAGGAACGAAGGCACGGAGGCAAGTACACTGGGTTTCTGAAGGGAAGACGGGCCTTGGCCCCGAAGAGCCGGTAAGCTTAGACCGGGGGGAGGGGGGGTAGGATGCATCCCTAGGCGTGTCCAGGGGAGGGGTCAGATGAAGCTTGCCCATTCGCAGCTACCCCCCTCCATCGGGAGCCGTATTGGGAACTGAGGCCGAGGATGGTGAAACGGAAGGAGGGTACGGGTATAAGAGGGAGTGGGCGGTTAGGTCAGGCACATTCACCAAGTATTCAGGTTGGAGTTCTTGGGAGGTGTAAGGCCTCGAATGCTGGCCCATCGCACGGGGGTGGGGACGGAGGAGACTACCGAGCAAGTGTAGCTTGGTGGGGTAGAACTGCAGGTGAGGACGTAGAAGGAAGTGCTTGGCCAGGAACCGAGGGCGTCGCAGTTTGACATCTCCACAGCTTCCACCGGCAGCCTCGAAGACGGGCCTCGCTTGTGGGAGTCTCGAGCTAAGGCTAAGTAAGTCTCTGATGACATCCGCATCGTCTCGTGTTTGCCGTCAATTGATACCTGTGAAAAGTGGACCAAGGCGACGATTCCCTTCCCCAAAGCAGGTGTACCTCGCGAGCAAGTGTCACAGACATGACCCCGTTACGATGTGGAGGAGGTGGGCGTTAAGTTAAGTTGAGTTTGTTTGAGGGCCCAGAGCTCGTGAGCAGATGACAAGGCTAGAAACAACGATGTCCCTTGGACGGCCGATAGCACGGACACAGTGACAGTCTTTTGCCTGTCGCAGAAATCAGTTTCTTGGTCTCCTTTTCAGCCCTCTCAGCTGGCGTGGACGCACATTGGGCTCAGATGGATGGATCTGTGCAGCATGTGGCCTTTCCACTTGCTATGGATGGAAATGGGTGTCGGGATTTCCATGCCACTGTACCAACGGAGTCTCTGCACGATTAGGAACACTTTCTGAACCGACAGTTTGGAAGTGACGCATCGACTCTGCGCTCTGGCCGCGGATCATACTGCACAATGCCAGATCGCCCATCACCGGCGGCCGGCAAGGCCTCGCTGCAGTGCCCTCTACCATGTAGGCCGTTGCTCGTTCTAGCAAATCAGGTGTAGGTCGTTCTACACTCTCGCTAACGCCCACCACCTTACCGGTGGGCCGTCAACAGGCCAGTCAATCTTGACGGTTCTTGCGGCTTCTACTATCGAGACACCGCGGGTGGTCTTTTCGCTACTCTTCACAGCTTTGATTTGATTCGCTTTGCTTCACTGTCTGTCGGGGAGCCATCTAGACCAGGCAAGCCCGGACTTCAGTGTAATTTCCTTGACCGAAGCTTAATCGTCGGGTTCGTCATCTTGTTCAGGGCGGGCGTCCGTTTCTGGGTCAAGGGGAAGCCCCATGTCAGCCGTCGGTGACCGAGTTGTATATTTGGGTTTGTTGGTGGCTCGACGGCGGTGATCAGGCTTCTTCCCTGAGCAGATCCGGTAGAGCAAATCTCCCGTGAAATACCTTATTCATGCGAGTCAATCTATTGAGATTCTTTAGATTATTGACCGCGAAAAGCTGCAAGACACGATGCGAGAGGAACTTGCCGGGAGGAGGAGACATCTAGTCCTCGGAAGTCAGACGAAGTCAGACGAAGCCGGGTGCCTCCCCAGGGACTGACCGGGCTGTCTACACGTAAGTCGTCGCAGAGGGGCTGAAGGAGCAACATGAGACACTTTCCAAACTCTCCATCACCTATCAATAAGACTAGCAAGTACCAAGTATCCGTGGCATGAGATGCGGACTGCATTGCCTTATCTATCGTTCTACTGAACCTGATCAGGCTGCAGTTACTCGTAGGGGGAAGGTGTGACGTGCCTCTCTTTCCAAAAAGCAGGAGAAAAAGAGCCAGTGCTGCTCTGCCCGTCTGAATGCAGGCATGGGCGGCTCCAGGGTCCTGAAAAAGTGCAACAACTTCGTGGTGCACCTTCCCGATGAACTTGCATGAGATGCGAACTCCCACTTCCCTGATCAATCCCACAGCTTTCCCATTCCAATGCGTCCATGGGCAATGAGCCAGATCGGATCACACCCACCTTGGTTGACCATCAACCCGTCGCTCATTTCGTCACATACTGTGGCCTTGCGGGATGATGGACCACCCTCTGCTTTGCAACAATCTGCAATGCAGAACGGAGCTCACCGAGCGTGCTCTCGTTACAACATGCAGGTGTGTTCCGTCGCATCCGCGTGTACGGTCATCTTTACTAATGCGGGCGCTCGAGTACCTTTTAGCCACAATTTCTGCCTCCCGTGTGCACGTCAGTTTGGGTTTGTTGAAGCCAACGGGGCAATACTACCGGGAACCGGAAGGCACCTTGCTTGCCCAGCATGCATGGCTGACTTGCCAGGCCAAGACGACGCTGTCATCACCCACCTAAACCCGAACGATGATTACAAAACGAGTATCCTGAGCGGCTTGAGTCCGAGTACTATCATGGAGTGTGCTGGACGAGCACTGAGCTTCTGGGCGTACCAGGCCACTCAGGAGATGCACTTCCAGCGACATCTCTATACGACCATGACAGAGAAATATTCGGCGCTTGCCGCCGAACTCAATAGGAGAACGAGCGAAGCAAATTCGAAGATCAGCAGCCTGCAAAGCAAGTTACAGAGTGCGCCTCTTCTATTCATGATATGTGACATGAGGAGTCTCGTATGCTGATGTATTCTTGCTCGGCATAGCAACCATCGCCGAATACGAGATACTACAGCAAAAGAACGAAGACCTTGTGCTCATGTATAAGGATAAATGCCGAAAGCTACTGCAAACGCAGGAAGCGCATGACAGGGAAAAGAGAAAAGCTGAGCTGGGCCAACTTCGGCAGGCTGCCTCAGCCGTCGTCGACTCCGATCTTCAGAACACAGGCCATACAACACAACAAATTGTGGACGGAGCTTTACAGGACAGAGGTTCTAGAAAGGTCCAAAACCATTCGGCTGGGCTCATCTCGGGACACGAATATGAGTCCATTGCATCTATGAACTCGTCCTTACCCCGAGCAATTCCGAGAGCGCACGGGGTATGGGACAAACAATCACTGGTGCAGCCCCGAGGAAGTAGGTACTATCAATGTCTCAGATTATAACGACATTGATGTCTTAACAGCACCAGATGAGTTACATGGAGCATCTATGCCGATCAGCGTGAGACAAAGAGGCAATCATTCGTCAATGAACTCTGCCCCATCTCCCCAAGGGCGTCCACAAAGCTTTGCCCATGGCCGCGGGGCTTTATCTGGCTATGGTCTAACTACGAGAGGAAAGATTGGCCCCTTGGCTACTGCTACCAACTTGACTGCCCAGGAACAAAGACGGTAGGTCTATGTCTGCCGCAAGCCACCCATAAAAACCAGAGGGCGATCTCAGACATCACTTGTCTGGAACCTGAAAGATCATCTTTCCAATGAGCTGCGACAGATGCCCTTTGTGGTGTTTCCTTTGAAGTTTGTGAAATAGAGGGGTCGTGATGTCTAGTTGATAATGACAGGCAGGAGCACTATCGATTGTACCTTTGTCTGCTTTTGCTACACATATTTTATTGTCTTGGTCCGGTATTTACAAGAAAGGCCGCTGTTGGCCATAAACACGTATCCCCCCCGCATCTTGATCTGTTTCTCTTCTATCACGAAAGAAAATCATAAATATCCATCTGATTCTTAGGCATTGAGGCAAATCAAATCACATTCCTCTTATATTGCGAAAGACACTTGAAATACTTATTTGGTCACCTAGCCTAGAGACGATTCTAACCACTCATGGAAGCCAGTTTGTTCGAGCATCTTCTGAGCATCAAAGCTACCAGAAGTCCAACAGTTCACCCGGATAAGCTAGGCAAACGACGAGAAGCTCTCAGATCACACCCGTTTCCCGGATCTCCCGGCGACAAGGCAAGGAGAGGTCATTATTATGTGGGAAAAACACCTGTCAATGCCAAAAACGGCCTACATGAGGAAGGCAAACGCAGATCAAGTAGAATTAAGCTGTGGCGGCGCTGGGAACGGACCAAGCTGTGGGGACAAATTCGTCATTCCGACAATGCGAGGAATGTGAAACAACGTGAAACGCTCCGTCCGCATGCGCTTTCGGCAAGGCCAGTGATTTTCCAAGATATTGGCTATGGAACTGCAGAACTCAGGAATGCTCATGATGGATGGGATTGTGGTTTATTTGGAGGTTGCACCTCAACGTCGCCCAGTGGAGACGCCGCTCACTGACGAACCGCTAGCTGTAAGGTCATGAGATCTAGAGCAGGCAAACACGAAGTGGATCAAAAGCCTGCATGAGCGTTCAGGCACCTCTGCACTAACGAGAGACAGCTCTACATCGACTTCTAGACTCAAGATCGACATCTTTAAGGGCAAATACATCTATATTTAAATCGAGGTCTAGCCGGCGGCTTGCGCTATGAATTTAGTCTAAACCACCGCCACGATGACAGTGGTGGCTGTGCTGCAATGTCTAAAGCCACCACAGGACCATTAGAGAAAGAGAGGATTCATTTTCCCATTTTGCCCTTTGGTAGAATACAGCAAACTTGCTTTCGTATAAGGACGGCTGCTTTTGGTAGAATAATTCCAATCAAAGTCTCGGCATCCTGCATGTACTCTCCCATCTGAAGCGTTCCGTGACTCACCTGGGCTCGGCACACAAAAGTTTATTAGTGGCAGTCAAGGATAATTCAAATCCGACGTCTGACTGGAGAAGCAAACGTCATCCCACTGCAATCGTAATCACTGCACGCTGTGTTGCCGGGATCCCTGTTGCGGGACAACCTGTCAGTTGGGTGACATTGAGATTGAGACACTCAAACATGAAGCTGCCTAAGTGTTTACGACCGGTATTGTCAGATTATTGAGTGCCAATAATACATACTTGAGAGATAATACAGTATGTATCGGTACTTTATTTCGGTTTATACTGCTGAATTTTTCCATCCATCGTACAAAGTGGTATGTTCACAACCACTCTTCCATGAGATGTCTCATTTCTCCACTTGCATGTGTATCTCCCCTCGTATCGTATCTGCTGACTGCACAATTATGAGACGGAACGAACCTGTGCGGTGGCGTCATTGGCTGGGCCATGAAAAAAACTCAATACGTAAGCCAGTACCTGGGATGTACATTGCAGAAGCGCGGGAGTCGCGGCGGCCAGCAGCCCGAAAACGGCTAGTGTATTGCATGAGATAGTGCGATACGAGACTCTGGAGGTGGCAGGTGGCGTCGATGGCCTTATCGCTTCGCCCCCCAAGGGCGCAATATTGACCAATGATTCCAGGCTGCTGCGCTATTGACAGCCTGCCGGCAGCGTCTAGTGGCCAGTGGATGGGGCCCCTGATCACCACTGTCTGAAACTGGACAAGTACCAGGCTGCGCAAGATAAGGGCAAAGCGGTACTTGTCCGATACCTGCCTCCTCCTGCGAGGTACGTTACCGTCTGCTAGTCTCAGGCTCAGTAATGGCACCGACGATCCACTCCCCCGTTTGGTTACATTGCCTCGCGCAACTCAATCCAAAACAACGAGCCCAGCCGTAACCAGCCAAAACCTTTCCTCGTTTCTTCTCGTCGGCCCATCCAGTCCTCAGACACAATCGTGTTCCACGCTCGCTTCTGCGCCTTTCTGTGATCCAGAACCAAATCCATCGCTTCGACTTATTTCACCTGGGTGTTCCATTCTTCTGGACATTTTATCTGCTATTACATTTGCTAGTCGCACGGCCTAGTCAAATCCCTCGCTTAGCCCCCCCTGTGGCGTCTTTAATCTTAGCTGTCCCTCACCTACCTACCTAATATTGAATTCATCTCTCAATCTCTCGCGCCTTGTCCCTTCTGCCCATTTCGCCTACCAAAAGGCCGATTGACGCGACAACCCTACATCGAAACCGAGCACATTGAATTTGCGGTCCGAAAATCAACACTCGTTCTTTCTTGCTTTCGGCGATTGTCCCTCCCCTCAAACCGGAAACGCTTGGCACATCAAAAAGGATCGCAATCTCTGGTTACTCGATCTTCAACTACGGCCTCGTTCAACACCTCGGCAGGAGCCCCCGTGCCCCCAATGGGAAAACACTGTATGTGACATGCTCGCCACACTTATCGCGAGGTATTCCCCTTGGTTTCTGAGCAAAAGCTGACATTTGGTCGTCAATGTAGCCCAGTATGGTGTCATCCTGGACGCTGGTTCCTCGGGAACCCGTCTCTACGTCTACAAGTGGAAGAATCCCGCCCGGGACCAGAGCAAAACCGATAGCGAGGATCTGCACCGACTACCGAAGCTGAAGCTCAAGACGAGCAAGAAGATCCATCCCGGCGTCTCGACCTTTTCACAGACAGTCGCTTCTGTAGGCAACGACCATCTTCAGGAGCTTGTCGATGTCGCCCTCGCCGAGATCCCCAAGGAGAAGATCCCCGAGACCCCCATTTTCCTCTTGGCTACCGCTGGCGTCCGCTTCCTCCCCAAGCCTGAGCAGACGGCTCTGCTTGAGGGCATCTGCACCTGGCTCAAGTCGAACACCCAGTTTGAGCTTCCAGACTGTGGTTCCCATATCAAGGTGATTTCCGGTGAAACTGAAGGACTCTATGGGTGGATTGCGGCCAATTACCTGCTAGGAGGTTTTGATCATCCAGAAGGTGAAGACGAAAAGCCCGGGCAGAACCATCACCACACGTACGGCTTCCTGGATATGGGAGGCGCGTCAGCTCAGATTGCATTTGCCCCCAACTCTACCGAAGCGGAGAAACACGCCAATGACCTCAAGTTGGTACGGATGAGGCATCTTGACGGCACTCCCGCTGAGTACAGGGTTTTCACAACAACTTGGCTGGGCTTCGGCGCAAACAAGGCCAGAGATCGGTACATCGAGAGTCTTAAGGAGGAATTCGACCAAGATGTCAACGAATTACCCGACCCCTGCTTACCTCGTGGACTACGAACAACCTTGGAAGGCGAGCTTCTCGCCGGCGATGCCGGGCAGGATGGGAAATCATTGATCGGCACAGGTGACTTCAGCGAATGTCTTCGCAAAACGCATCCTCTGCTGGGCAAGGATGCTCCTTGCAACGACGACCCTTGTCTCCTGAATGGTCAGCACGTCCCTGCGATCGATTTCGATACGAACCACTTTGTTGGTGTTTCCGAGTACTGGCACACCACTCACGGTGTTTTTGGTGACAAGAAGGATACCTTTGATCTGGAGATGTATCAGAAGAGCGTCAAGGATTACTGCACCAGGGAGTGGGCTTCCATTGAGCATGATCTTGAAGACCGGTCGGCATCCCCCAATAGAAAAGCGGTGGACGCACGACAGGCGTGTTTCAAGGCATCTTGGCTCATCAACATGCTCTACGAGGGTATTGGCATTCCACGCATTGGGCTTGAGACCGGCCATGGCTCGAATCACACACACTCAGCAGATCACGATCAGGAGGGTGCTTTCCGTCCTGTGAACAAGATCGATGATGTTGAATTAAGCTGGACGCTTGGTAAAATGGTTCTTTATGCATCAGGCCAAGTTCCAGCTGAGGGAACTCCACTCCCAGTGGGAATTGGCTCCAATGTTGAATCTGGCACCCCGGTTGATTTTGAAGAGGCCGGCTCCGTGCCTCTCCTGCCCGCGGTTGATGGTCATGAGGATGATGACGATAACCTGCGGGCCCCCGCAAACCACTGGTCTGGCTTGGCTGCTGTCATTTTCCTGTTAATTCTCGCTGGGTTGTTGTTGAGAAAGCCCGAGAGGAGACGCAAGTTGATGAACATTGCCCGTCGTCGTCGATCAAGCTCCAGTCGCAGGCCTGTTAGGACCTTCCCAGGCATGTCGTTGGCCAACAAACTCCTGGGAAGGCATCCCCACGCCTACGAAAGAGTCATGGAAGAAGGCGATGTCCCCGAATTCGAGCTCGGTGGTGGAGATTCTGACGATGACGACTCTTCAGAGACTAGTGAGGGCAACCGAGCTGGAGTGGCATCCGGGCTGACAACTCCAAGGTTGACTGCCTTCCATGACGACCTTCGACCCCCTTCCGCCTTCGACAGACAAGGACTCTCTGTCCGGACAGACAGTCGTGAGCGAATCGCGACTGTTGGCCGACGCAGCAGGGCTGCCAGCCCCCAAAGACAGAAGAGCTCCATCATGTCACCAATTGAGCAGGAATTATAAGCGGGACATATATATACACACGAAACATATTCTTTTTTCTGGAGCACAGAGCATATTTGAGGCGTTTCCGGGTTCTATGGTGCAGCGGCACCTGGTCGGTGTTGAACGATTAATATTTTTAGCAGTTATGATGGCTGCACGGATTTAATGGTGGTGTTTTCTTGTTTCAATGGTGTATGGATTGGCAGGAAAGCCAAGCTGTCTATGCAATCGGGGTATATTTAGTGTTTTGTTCCGCGCAGGATAGGTAACGGTCCGGTGTATGGTGTGCAGTGAGCAATCCGTCCTCTTTAATACTCAAATTCCAAATATGAATACAAAATTATATAAATAATCTACTTGGACAATCATTTATTTTCATCATCTTCATCGATTGTGAGGCAAGTGTAAGAACTGGGTATCATGATTAATTTTCATTATATGGCAAATAAATATATATATATGCAGGTGTATATGTACAGGTCGTAAATCAACTGACTTTGGCAACCGAGTCTCAATCGGACTGCTTCTCGAGAAAGCTCGGGTCCGCCCGGACGCGAGACTCGAACTTCTTCCACCACTCCTCGAACGCCTTGAGCGGCACGACCTCGACGCCCCCGGGCCCCGCAGTGCCGCTGAAGCTGGTGAGGAAGTTGAAGGCGTTCTGGATGATGCGCTGGGCCAGGACGGCGGTGGGGGGCTGGCCTCCGGCTGCTCCTCCCTGCTGCTGCCTCGAGGCGGCGAGCTCCTGCATCTGGCGGGCGACGGCGTCCTCGGGCTCGATCTCGACGCCGAGGACGAGGCCGCCGGGGGTGTCGGCGGAGGAGATCTTGAAGACGGCGCTCTCCTTGCCGGGGCCGATGGCGCCGAGGAAGCGGTACTTGGCGGCGCTGCCGTTGGCGACGACGTCCTGGGCGGTGGCGAGGTAGATGGCGGCGGCGGTCTGTGGCGGCAGGGGCACGTTGGGGAGGAGGAGGACGGTGATGTGGGTGAAGTGCTTGGTGGTGGGCAGGGCGTAGAGGAGGGATGTCGGCGAGGGCGACTGGGAGGGGGATGTGATGAGGGGCAGCCCCGCGGGGACGATGCCGAAGAGGGGGTCTGCCATTGTTTCTTGGTGTCTCCTTTTTTTTCTTTATCTGTCTCTCTCAAGTTTCCAATTGTTCTTGTCTTGTCTTGTTCCTGCGTTTCTGTGAGACAGAGAGGCGTGCGGTTGAGACACTGGTGGGCGGATGCGCACCACTTTTGAAGGCCAATTGAGTGAGCGCGAGTTGAGCGCGAGGGTTTGAAGAACCCGGGTGTTGGCTATGAGGTGGGATATAATAAGATGGGAAACAAAGGGAGAGTAAGACAAGACTGTGGTATAAGACAGGCCGTGAGAGAAGGCTTTAAGCGCATGCGATCTTGTCTGTGAGTGATGGAAGGATGTAGAATTCCATCAAGTGGGGCGGCAGGTGCCGTGTTACCAGAATAGGAACGACCATCAATTGAAGGGCTGCTTGGTCAGGAGGAGGCTTTCTCAACTACCATGTATATGTCCCTACCATGGAATGAGTGAGGCAGTGGGGATAAGCAGGCCTTTTATATATGAAGTGCCTACACAGATTCGACAAGACGGCATTGAAGCTGCTGCTCTCGGCACGGAAAGCGCAGTCGTGTGCTGTAGAACTGACTTATAAAAGTGGCTCACACTCTCTTATTCCCAGAATAGCCTCCAACCACCAGCAATACCCCGCCATTTCCCCATCCTACGCTCTGTATCATATCGCAGCCAGAGATAGATTCACAATGAAGACCAATCTCGACCTGATCCATGATGTCGATGGGTATGGGGAAGCATTCTTAACCGTCTCGGGGACTTGGAACTGATCATGGCATGTCAATAGGTTTCCATACCCAGAGACAGACCCGGAGGGCCACAAGCGTTGGCAGGATGACATCTGGACTCTGGTCTGGGATGATGAGAATGGCTCATACCCCATTGGATATATCCTTGACCGAGTCTACAAGGAGCTCATCCGGGTC
The DNA here is from genome assembly GCA_902141235.2 of Clonostachys solani. Taxonomy (NCBI): domain Eukaryota; kingdom Fungi; phylum Ascomycota; class Sordariomycetes; order Hypocreales; family Bionectriaceae; genus Clonostachys; species Clonostachys solani. Next base: position 85,342 of record CABFOC020000048.1, read on the forward strand.
CCGGTCCGCATCAAGGGCGAGATGGACTTCAACCTGAAAAACCGCACCATCAAGCTCTTTGGGAACCTCGAGACAGAGGAGGAGCGGTCAGCCCAGGTGGCCAAACTAGCCGAGTACTGGCGGGAGAAGGAGACCTTCAAGCTCCTCAAGGGCTGGAGGAACGAGGTCTGGCCCGTCTACAGCCGCAAGGGCGAGCTGCTGTTCAGCGTGGAGCGAGTGGCCATGGGTCTCTTTGGCACCATGAGGTACGGTGTGCACATGATCGCCTACATCAAGGACGAGACCGCCCCGTTTGGCTTCAGGTTTTGGGTTCCCAGGCGAGCACCTGACAAGTCCACATTCCCCAACATGCTGGACAACACTGTAGCCGGAGGTCTCTGTACCGGTGAGGATCCGTTTGAGTGTCTGGTCCGGGAAGCCGACGAGGAGGCCAGTCTGCCGGAGGAGGTGGTGCGGTCGGGAGCCAAGTTCATCGGGAACGTCACCTACATCTACATCACCGACGAGAAGCAAGTAGGGGAGGGGGGCTTCATCTACCCCGAGTGCCAATGGGTCTACGAGCTGGAGCTGCCCAAGGATGTCGTCCCGATACCCAAGGACGGTGAAGTTGCCGAGTTCTTCCTCTCCGACGTCAATGACACCAGGAAGAGCCTTGAGAATGGGGAGTACAAGTCAAACTGTGCCCTTTGCGTTATAGATTTCCTCATCCGAAGAGGCGTTCTGACTGACGAGAATGAACCTGCCATCAAGGAGATTCAGAACAGAATGCACCGCGAGATGCCCTTCCCAGGGCCACATAATACAAAGCAGACCCAGTCGTAAGGACACACGATCCAATGGGTCGGATAAAACAAGCTAAGAAAGAAGTTCCATTCCATTCACCTAGCTGAGCATTGTCGGGATAAGAAGACCATGTGTACTTACTTCAGCTTTTCTACATTCTGCATGGTATTTGTTTGTATATATGACGGTGGATCTCCCCAGTCTTTCTATTATTGAAAAATGCAAAGTTTACACGCTTGGGAATATTCAAATGACCAGCCTATCAGGTCTTCCAGTAACTTTTTTTTCTCTTTCCGGTGTTCATCGGGTGGGATTCCTTTTGGTTTCTTTATTTCGTTTTGGGGCTCTCTATTTCTTAACAAGGAGGTAGACGTAGTCGACTCGCAGAGGCGTGAGCTTCTTAATCGGGCCACTGAGCGACATGAGCAGGCCTCCGTAGGACATGTAGGCGTTGCTATAATCACAATACCAGTCAGTTACCATAGTTCAAAGAGAGCCGAAGCAAGCAAGGTCAGAATTTAAGGGGGGGGGACCTCACATCTTCTCTCCGTCAAAGGTCTCCTCGAACTTGTAGATCTTGCCATAGCACACATAGTCGTAGGCGTCGGCGATGGTGGAGGGGGCGTCGGGCAGCTTGCTCACGTCGCGCCAGCCCTTGTCGTCGTCCTTGGTGCCATCGTGGTTGAGGGTGGTGGCCATGACGACGAGCAGGGTGTCGCCGACGGCGCAGGGGAACAGCTCGATGTTGATGTCGAGGGTCATCTCGGTCTGGTTGTCTGCGGAAATGCACTGGATGCGCGCGACCCGGTCATACTTGGACTGGTCGTAGTCGGTGACCTGGAACCGGTCCTCAAAGAGGGTTGCGTCTGCTCCGCCGGACATTTTTGAATTGGGGTTTTCTGGGCGAGGATCGAAGGGAACGGGTATTTTTAGGCGCGCGAGGTGTGTATTTGGCGTGTTGGGGGCGCAATCGGCAGTGAAGGGCAAGGGGACTCTCTTTGTCTTGGTATGATGAAATTTATTTTGGAGGGGCGGAGCTTCTAAGCTTGAGTTTGAGATACTTGCATATTGCTGAATCGGGGTACATCCCACTTCACAGCGCCAACCCCACCAAGATGAAAATCAGAACCAGAGACGCAGAGGAGTCTTTCCCACCAGGCTTTTGTTGAGTGGATTGGCTGTTTTTACAGTACATGGTATGAGATTTAGGCCATTCTATCTGTCCATTTCAACACCTGCCCATCACAATGTCTTTCCGTAAGAGGAACGTCGTTATCGGGGGCACAGGCAACGGCGCACCAGCTTCTGCTGTCCCCCGAAAAGACAAGGCTCTGGCTCCAGGCATAAGGCCGTCGCCTCTCGATGGTCGGCTCACTACATCGACAGGCACCTCATCGCTCGACCAATTACTTGCCGGGCATTCTGGATTTCCCCTAGGCACATCGCTTCTCATTGAAGAGGCCGGAACGACGGATTTTGGAGGAACTTTGCTCCGCTACTATGCTGCCGAAGGGCTGGTGCAGGGACACGAAGTCCATGTTCTGGGCTATGATAGCAACTGGCGCCGTGAGTTGCCAGCGCTTGACCTTACTGGAGGAAGCAAGTCACGCAGCAGCAAGAAGGATGCCCCAGCAGACGACAAGATGAAGATTGCTTGGAGATATGAAACCTTTGGCAACCCTCAGGCTAGGAACCCGTCGGCCCCAGGTATGGCATAATATCTATCATCCATGTTGGGAATTCGCTAACCCGTGGTCAACTACAAGATTCCAAGCCGTCTTCGGTACCTACGCCTGGTGGAGGAACCTTTTGCCACAGCTTTGATCTCACCAAGCGGCTAGAGAGCAGCGCCATCCAAGGCAAGCTTCATGCTATGCCTGGCGCAGATGTCCTCTCAGCGTCACCGCAAACTCCCTTCAAGCGGTTCGTGGCCGATGTGGTTTCCAAGATCAAAAACTCTCCTCCCTCGACTGTCCACAGGATCGTGGTGCCCAGTCTACTCTCGCCTACGCTGTACTCGTCCTCGGCTTGCAAACCCCAGGAGTTTCTTCAGTTTCTCCACAATCTCCGAGCAATACTCAGAAAGTTTCCCCATCAGACCACTGCCATGGTCACACTACCTGTCTCATTGTATCCTCGATCAACGGGTCTCACGCGCTGGGCCGAGCTTCTTGCGGATGGAGTCCTCGAATTGATCCCATTGCCCCACCAAAGCCAGATGAGCCGTGAGCCCGGCGAGAAGGAGAAGGAACAAGGTCTTCTACGAGCACACAGCTTACCTGTGTTCCACGAAAAGGGAGGCGGCCTAGAAGGGTCCTGGTCCCGGGAAGACCTGTCCTTCAAGCTCAGCGCTTCCAGCGGCATGGTCATCACACCATACAGCCTACCGCCAGTGGGCGAGGAGGAGGAGGAGGAGGAAAGGGCCAAGGCTGCGAAGTCAGATGAGAAGAAGAAGAAAGAATCACTTGACTTTTGAACCTCAGCTATCCCGTCTTCCCTTTCCGCGTCGAGTCCACCAGCACTGGTTCTTGGTGGATGCAGCAGCGCTAAAAGCTCCTCCGCCCCACCACCAGCAGTAGCTAAAATTCTACCACGGTTCACCCGGGTGACGCATTTAAAACTTTCGCCAAAGCTTCGAAATTATTTTCTGCTCTTCTTCAACAACAATTCTTGTTGGCGTTCGGTTGCGTGCCAGCCTGATATATAGAACGCACAATCTGCCAAGTTGCTGTCTCCTAGGTAAGCCAATGCTGCTTTTCTCTTGTTTCATCCACGCAATTACATGATTATGCACATGAATATCTGTCAATCCACTGAATTTCTGTGACGACACATTCAATCAATACGAAGACGACTTATGATTTAATTGCCCTATCCACCTTGTTCAGAACCACTCTCTTCTTGGCTTTGGATCATCTGCTAACCGCGCCCGTTGGCAAACAGATCCATCATGACCACCGTAACAGCTCGGCCCTCGCGCCCTCTGCCACGCATCTCCAAGATCGCAGGCCGGTACCTCGTCTTCGATCACGAGGATGCGTCCATCCTCCGCCGTGAGGCAAACACAAACGGCTCCCTGGTAGGCACACTGCCGCAGCAGCCCACGCAGAACATGTTCCTCGGGCTCCCCATTGAGCTCCGCCCCGAGGAGGCCGAGGCGCTCGTCCACAAGAACCTTGCCCGTGTCGTAGATGATGTCGCCGCGCACCAGGCAGCCCTGCGCTCGTCTGACCGCACCGCGTATATCCAGTCCCTCCGGAGAGATAAGGCCACTGCCCACAAGGTCCTCGCCGAGCGCGCGGCGCAAAAGGCCGCCGTAGCAGCTGATAAGGCGGGGCGTAAAAAGTCAAAGGCCAAGCCCGCCGCTGCTTCTCCCAATGCTCCTGCTCCTCCCTCTGATAGCGACGCCCTGTTCGCCGGTGCTCCGGCCGTGTCGGCGTCCAGCCCCCGTGTTGCAGATTCTCCTATGGATAATTTCGGCGTCACGCCGACCTCGAGCAGGGACCTGATCCCCGCAGACGTAGACCGCGAGTTCGAGGTCTCGGATGCCCCCGAGGGTCCTCTCGCGCGGTACCTGCAGGATGGGGGCTACCACACCACGCCGGGTCTGCGGTTTGGCTCGGAATACAGCGTCTACCCCGGTGACCCCTTGCGGTTCCACGCTCACTTCATGGCCAACCAGTATGACTGGGATGAGGAGATCCCCATCCTGGACATCATCGAGGGGGGCAGGCTTGCCACGGCCGTCAAGAAGGCCTTTGTTATCGGCGGGAGCGATCCTTCCAAGGGCGAGGCGCCGGAGAACGTGACTACATATAGTATTGAGTGGGCGGGCATGTAGACAAGGAAACATAATAAGACGTTGAATACAATTTCGACATAAGACTTGCCTCGTCAGGCATTAATACTATTTCCTAGCTGTTGAATGCATGAACTCGAAAGTGACAGGAAGGCAGACTCAATGTCAACCGTAAAACTCGCCCTCAAACACGCATACTTCATGAGAAAAGGGGGAATTCAAGACGCCAACTCCAAACTCTGTATGCAGTCGTGATCAATAACTAAAAAAAATCGGATACATACAAGCGTCCGCTATCATCAACGGGAAAGAGAATAACAACACTATAGCCTTCCCTTTTTTAATCAATCGCTGGTAGTTCGCTCAGGGAACAAAGATACGGCTAAAAGAAATCACATCCCGCCGGCAGCACACGCACTTGTCAAAGTTATTGATGGCGAGCGAGACGCGGCACTCGTCGCACAAGCTGAGGCAGCGGCAGGGCCAGACAATGACGGAACGTGGTGAGCTCTGGCACACGACGCATGGAGGCCCGCCACTACCCAGCCCGGCTGCGCCATCTTGCCAGGTACTGGCTGACATGCTGGCAGGCACAGCTGCAGACTTGCGTCGAGCAAGGAGCAGCTGCTCCAGTACTCGCTCCTCGTCATCAGGCGAAAGCTTCCTGCCGCCTCGCCCAGGTGCTGCCATGACTCCGTCGTTGGTGGGCCCTGAGCCGGGATTTGTGAGAATACGTGTTCGCTGAAGACTCTCAATCCGCCTGTACTGCGACCTCGTCATGATCTTGTCGCTCTGCAGGTGCGCGGCCAAATTGCGGGCATGCTCGCGCTCCTCTCGGCTCTTAGGTTGCAGGAGGCGAGCAAAATCATTCATAGAGAACGGGCTGTCGATGAAGGAGGCTTCATCTCGGGTTCGACGAGGCGACCGTCCAGTGGGTGTCCTCTGTCCATCCTCTTCAGACTCCCAGGCATACTCATCCTGACTGTCACCATCAGTTGTCGTAGCCGTGACCACGCTCGTCGCATCCCAATCATCGTCGGCCACAGCTGGCCTGAAGTCACCGCTGGAGTCATGTCCACCCCACCATCCACCCCTAAGCCAGTAGGTGTAGAGCTCTGATTCCAAATACTCCTCGTTCATGGAGGGCTCACTTCGTCGAAACTCGGCTTCAATATCCTGATTCTCGGGTCTAGCGAGGGGATGTTCATCAACAGTTCTAGAACCCGAGCCTCCTGGTCCGTCCTTGGATTTGTCCTCGCTCTTGCCTTCCTTCCTATCACTTGATCGGTTCGCCATCTGAAGTAGCCATGCGGGCTGGGCTCGGATACGAGCAACACGGAACATCCATAGCAGGATCAACGCCGAGATTCGCGCAAAGAGTCTATGGACCGTGAGGAACAGCTCGAGGGCCATCAGCCAGCGAGCACTTCTCTCGGCCGCGCCCACTCCATTGCGAATACTGCGGTCAACGCCCCCTTTCGGAACTTTCTGTGCCGCCCGCTCTCTAGCGTACCCATTTGCCGAGTATCCATATCTGCCTTGCACTGGGACGAGACCGATTGCTCCTATGTTGTCATATTGGCTATTTGTGAGCCCAAGACCACTCCAATTTCTCTGCATCTCCTCTGCTTCTTGAAGACGAGCGTTGTCCAGCCACGTATGACTCTGTATAGTCACACCGCGGTCCTCGTTGAGGTAGACTGCTTCACTAGCCATAGTGACAGCGGTGAACCCTGTTCTCAACAAAGCAGTGTAAATATCCATTTCTCTAGTTATCCTAATCTCGGATAATGAAATATTGGCCTGCATGTTTTGGTGCGCATGTATCAGACGCTGACGGAATGACATGCTGGCTTGCTCATCGTCTCCACGCGAGGAGAGCGCAGACAGGATCAAGGCGATCCCGTAGATGGAGAAACATATAATGATGCCGAAAAGGACAAGAATATGCGGTACCATTCCAATAATGCAAACAGCTGGGAATCGTAGCAGGCCTTGAGTCGCAGGGTCATCCAAGTCGAATGTCACTGTCGACCAGATGAAGGTACCGATGAAGCAGAATGCCCAAATGCCCGTGTTATACAGTCGGAACTTAGCTTGAAGGTCGAAAACGCCGAGCATATGGTTCGTGACGTGGGTGATCGCACAGAGGAAAGCAATCCACAAGACTTCAGGAGCCGTATTCACGCGATTCATAATCATCGACCGTGTCAATGCGATGGTGGTGCCGTTCACTGCCACCTTGACTCCCGAGCCTTTGGTAAACGAACTCCAACTCAACTGGCTGCTTATGGCTGCATCAGCCTCGGCAAAGGCAAGTGACTGTTCAAATAAGCTCATGGCTACTTCAGATGCGTGCGGTCGACCTTGGACAGTGCATGACACACTCTCGATAAAGTTACTCAAGCAAAAGCTCAGGAACAAAGGCCAGAGCGCAGATAATGATCCCTGAATATGCTGAGTGTCATCGTCATCTTCTGATAAAATCATCTTCACCGATCGGCAGGACTGCTCGTCAGTAGAGCCGAGAATAGTGGCGCCGAGACGGTTAAAGAATGGATTATTATAGGAAAACATGAGGTCGGATTTCATGCTAGAATTTCCCCAACGTAGTTCGGCAAAATCTGGTGACGTCTGGCATTGAATAGACTGCAGTAGCCGGACCGCATGAATGGATATCCAGATGATTGGAACAATCCTAAGCACAAGCCGGACGGTCCATCGGAGTTGTAAACGGCGCCGGGTAGCAGCATAGATATGAGTTCGGTTGAGGACGACTGCCATGACAATACAGGCTAATGCCCATTTGCTTGTTACATAGCTGAAAACTCCTCCAAAACTACGCGCTCCTTCGAGGGACAGCCGTCGAACGGTGGCTTCCTCCGCTGTGGCGGCTCCCCCGGCTGTTCCGCCTTCGCCCAAGTCCATCAGAGTTTCAAAGGTCGCATTCGCGGTTCGCAAGAGATCGGCACCAAGTGCGGCGGGGTTGGTTTCAAGCTGGCCGGCGGTTTCGTTCAAGGACTGAGCATCGGAAGTGACGATGAAGGAACCGAGCCGCTTAAACATCCGAGGACAAGCCCAGACAAGGTCCTCCATCGACGGCGCATAGCGGGTTAGGTTGGCAGTCCAGGCCGTCATGGTAGTCCAATTCGTGGCATTCTGGGAGCCGAGGACAGATACCCCTGGGTCTGCCATAGCAAGCGAGCGGGGATTCGAGGAGGGTGTCTCGCGACACGGTCGGTGGATTGGCTCGATCGATTAGGTAGCAGTGCAGAGTAAGCCCATGATACCTGAGCTGCTGCAGGAATGAGAATGCCGAAGGCCAGAAGATGATCAGCACCAGCGGTTCGCCACAAACAGAAATACCCGGTCTCGCAGGGTGATGATGCCCAGACGGTTGGTGCTTGGCAAAGCAGTATGCCGTTGGCGTTGAGTGTTAGGTTGTAGATGATGCTGGGCAGCTGTTATGGGGTGATAAGATGCTAGCACCTGCACCGTGCCGATATCGCGGCTCGCGTCATGGAGAAGGTGGGGCAACACGCGCCTGGAGAACACAAATGCACAGTGTTCCTTCTTGTCGCTTCTCAGATGGCACTGTACATTTCGTTAAGTCTTATCTCGTTCGGAAATTAACAGCCAGTGTCCCGCAAGGCCAATCTCCTAGTTGATCAGTAATAGCCGCTCTAGAATGCAGGCATAGCATCAGATGTGGAAGGTTCGGATCGAATCACTTTCTTCTGTGGGAGAGGTATCTGTTTATCCCATGTCACCATACAATACAAGGCGGGATGAAAGAAGTGTAAGGAGGTAAAGCCGACCAATTTCACCAAGTCTCATTTGCCCTGCGAGTCCGAAGTTTGCTACGGATTTCTATTAGTTTGATTTTTTTCTTAACATCATGTTGAATCGTCAATGCCTATGCAGCGATTCCCATTTGTAGATATCACATCCTTGAGGCATAACCCCCTCTTTTCCCAATACCGCCCAGTCCTGTGTGCATGTCCAGAGACATTTCGTCATTATATCGAAGCTTACAAGAGTGTCTCTCAAGGAAGTAGGAGCCCCAGTCGATCCTTTCCTTGGGGCTTCATCTCTCGTCTCGCTGCGCTCTGAGAGCAGCTTCATCTTCAGATTCGTGCAGGTCCCGCAGCTTCAATCAATTGTAAGCTTAGCCACAATGATCAACTACCTAGTAAACGATCCATTCGATGCTCAGTTTCGATCCCGACCCCTATAACGGTCTTGAAGATGGTTAGATCGAAATCCGGAAGCCGACAAGCATCGAAGCGGATCAAGGTCGTCCATCGAATAGGGCCGAGTAAGAATCAAACTCCAGTGAGTGCGTCGCTAAGAGACCCAACAATTGCCTGGTTCGTTCCTTTGCTGGCATATACAGCACGTGCTATTAATGTCCGATACAGGCTAGGATCGGTTGATGATACTTCACCTTTCAGCCATAGGTTGGTGATTTCATCCCGGGTGGGGAGATATGCAACGCAGCAGGCTGCGAGGATCTCATCGTGTTCTGTCGCAACTGGGTCGAGAACAATCTCAGACTTTCCATCACCACTCATAGATACTAAGGCAGCAACACCACCCGAGACAGTATCAACACAATCGATACCCGCATCAGCAACTGCAGCGGCAGCCACTGTGATACAGGCGCTGAGGATGTTCATCATATCCCATTCCTCACTTCCCTGGTCCACCGCAAACTGGCGAGCCTCTTCACCCTCGATAATGGTGACAACAACGTCCACCCCACTCTTTGGCCAACGATCTGCTATCAAGACGCCTCGCAAAGCTGTCTCAAGATGCGTGCTCAGATCCCGTTCACTGGCATCTCGCAGATATCCTCTCCGACTCTTCGTAGCAAATGGAGCGTACTTGACGTGAGTAGTAAGGACCATATGGGGTGAAAAGGGCGCCGAGCGTGGCAAAGACCTTGGGCCATGAACAGTACATGAGAGCTTCATGCCCGTGGTAGGAGCGCCATTCCTAGACTCGACTTCAAGATAGGCTGAGCCAGATGCAGATGGCGTCACGCCAGTTTTGAGATCTTCATATTTCATTCAGCTTTATCGTTCGTAGACTGTGCTGCCGGCTGAATACCTGGCTGGGTAAGAAACTTACAGACGGACCGAACACCGTTGGGCTCTCTTAACCGGGATGGGCGAGGTAATGGGTCGTCATCGTAGAGGGGAGGTAGGGTAGTTCCTCCAGGCCCATTGATGCGTCTTCTATCCGCCATTTTGGCTGGATCTCACAATCCGGGTTGTAAATTGTGATAGTTTGTGTGTTCGTCAACGCCCAAATGTATGTCTTTTGCCTTGCAAAATGCACTAAATCATGAATCCCGCTTTAGTGCATAGCGCATTACTAGATGCACATATCGGATTATTGCATGGACCCACACTAAAGTTCCAATCTCCTTCAAAAAAAAATTCTCAGCTGCAAGAACATTCAACAAAGAATCAACCTTCCTTCATGTCCTCAAGCAGGACTTGGTTCAGTCACTGCTGAGCAGTGAGTCCATGGATGGCTGTCATCAATTGGCCTTCTTGGCTTCTTGCAGTCTTTTTCCTCAGGAAATAATCATTAGAAGGTAAGTTTTCTCTGGCCAGCGCGCTGGCTTCGCACGCTTCCTTTCAAAGCACGACGATTTTCCCACCCTTTCCTACATGATGATTTCCTATCCACTGTTCCCGCGACTACCTGAGCGCTTTGAACAACATGCACTACCATCTGATCTCTACTGCTTCATTGGATCTATTTTTATTTTCATACTCGCGAAGCGCATATCGACTAACTGTGCCAAAAGCCAGAGCAGCTTTTTCTCTTGACTGGGACAGGCGGTCTGTCGATCTACTGGCCTAGTAGAGGATCAATGAACAGGTAAGCCAAACAAAACATTTCTTTCCTTACATCCCCTCTTCCCTGTCGATGATGAGAAACTTTTTCATCCAGTTCTGCTACTGAACCAATGTGATGACTCCCAATTTACCATACCAAGATCTCTGATACGATCTCATGTCCTTCATTGTGCCATTGCTCTGTCTTGTTGGGAACCAAGCTAACAGATAAGAAGTTTTCCAGGATTCATTTCTACCCGTAGCTCCTCACTACCACCAACCTCTCAATTTGTAAGTCGGCATTGTGATTTTTACATTACCTTTAGACCATCATGTCTGGATGATGATAACAAGTTATATCCATTCAACGACCTCGTCCTGGCCAAGTCGTCCTCTCACACCTTAGCTTACCAGACTTGTCTGGCGAAGTGATGATGGGTTGTAGAGTTGCCTACCCCGTAATTCGACTCCAGCGCTTGGGAAAGGAATGGCTCGTTTTGAACCGTTCCTGGACTAGGACGGCCAGGCCGACTGAGTAAACTGGCTTGTCTGACCTTCAGCACTATTTTTGGTTTTCTTTCTTACATCTACTTGCGATTTTCATTGAGTCATCGACTAACAATTGAAAAGTCATAGGGACACCCAGCGTAAGCGCAAGCCCACCCTCAGACGTAGACGTAATCCTGTGAGACAGGTCACTATGAAGTAGCAATCATGATGCCGTTCTGGCCGTAGTTCCATGCCAACAGCTCAATTCCAATACTGACGCAGCCGCTCACCTAAGTCTGCTTAGTAAGGCTGTGGTCTGCCTGTCTCATTTGAATTCTGGGTTCTGAGTGACTGTTGACCGTTGAAGCCTCCCATCCCAATTTCGGTGGTCGACGTGAAAATGTCGATCACGAAACACAGCGAGACCTCTAAAAATACAATCAGGAGTCGAGGCCATGATTATTAAGTGGGATGGATGGGCCTGTAGGCATGGGAATTATGGCCCCTCCTTGCACACGAAAGCAAAAGGAGACAAGCGTTAGCGGTGTTGCGTATCACCACAATACAGAGGGCAGGTGCTAATTGACAGGCCGCCGGCAGTCGGGCAATCAAAAGATCCATCCATCGTCGCAACATCTACCTGGACAGAATTGAATCCTCATGTAAAAGCCTACAATTAATCAACCACCCTTCCTATCCCAGCTCGCGTTTTGCAGGCGATTCCCACCGTCAATGGTGTTCTAATCTTGCCAAGCTTTGGGGCACTAACGTCGCATTTATTATCGGTCTTCTACTGCACGAGCTTGCACTTCTGGAAAACTGTCCAGAGACACCCGTCGCTTGCGGCTGTCAGGGGTTCAACCATCGACGCGGAACCTCTTTATGTATTTCCTTCAGCCTTCAAGATGATGCCCCGGCATCAAGCGAGCGGTTTTTCCAATGGATATCCGCGTGAAAAGACCTTTGACCTTTCTCCACACAGGTTTGCCTCCGACCGATAGCTGTTTCCCTGCCTCGACTGTCGCTAACTTGGTTCTCCTACCAGCTTCCAACCTCGCACATCCATCGCAGCCCAACGACAGCGCAAACGATTATTGATTCGACTCGGCATCGTATTCTTCGTCGTGATTCTAATTACATTATGGGTTTGGCCCAAGAGTGCTTTCGCCTCGATCTTGTCGCTGGGCCTACTCGGCGCATCGTCAGAATTAGAGCTGGAGACAGTGCGATACTACGATTTAACAAATGTGCAAGGCACAGCACGGGGATGGGAGCGCGAAGAGCGTATCCTCTTGTGTGTTCCACTACGCGACGCTGAACCACATCTTTCAATGTTCTTCTCCCACCTGCGAAACTTTACATACCCGCACCACCTCATCGACCTCGCCTTCCTTGTCTCAGATTCGAAAGACCGGACCCTCGAAGTTCTGTCAGACAACCTAGAACAAATCCAGGCAGACTCTGATCCGAAACAACCATACGGAGAGGTCTCCATTATCGAGAAAGACTTCGGTCAAGAGGTCAACCAGGATGTCGAAAGCCGTCACGGATTCGCCGCGCAGGCGAGCCGAAGAAAGCTGATGGCCAAAGCTCGGAACTGGCTTCTAAGCGCCGCCCTTCGTCCTTACCATTCATGGGTGTATTGGCGAGATGTGGATGTCGAGACCGCGCCGTTTACGATTCTCGAGGACCTCATGCGACACAACAAGGATGTCATTGTTCCAAGCACGTATTTCCTCTATACCTCCGGCAAACCTGTAGAGCTAACAATTTTGCAGATGTTTGGCGACCCCTTCCCGATTGGCTTGGTGGTGAACAGCCGTACGACTTGAACTCATGGCAAGAATCCGAGACCGCCCTCGCGCTTGCAGACACCTTGGACGAAGATGCCGTCATCGTCGAGGGCTACGCCGAGTACGCCACATGGCGACCACATTTGGCCTACCTTCGGGACCCCTACGGCGACCCGGACATGGAAATGGAGATCGACGGCGTCGGCGGTGTCAGTATTCTTGCCAAGGCCAAGGTCTTCCGAACTGGCGTCCATTTCCCCGCCTTCAGCTTCCAGAAGCATGCCGAAACCGAGGGTTTCGGAAAGGTGCGTGTCTCATACCAATTTGCGAAATCCGAAAATATACTGATGCACTTTTAGATGGCCAAGCGCATGAAGTATTCTGTCGTTGGCCTTCCCCACTACGTTATTTGGCATCTTTACGAGCCCAGCGTTGATGATATCAAGCATATGGAAGTACGTGTTCGAACTATAGCATCGACTGCCTCGGCCAATGTACTAACTAAAGTCCCTAGGAGATGGAACAGGAGCGGATCGCGCGGGAAAAGGAGGAGGAAGAGAAGAAGGCGAAGGCGGCAAAACTCAAGGAGCAGTTTGGTGATGGGGCTGACACTTGGGAACAAGACAAACAAGAGCTGAAGGAGCTAAAAGATAAAGCAGCTGAAGAGGAGAAGCGACGAGTCAAGGAGGAGAAAGCAAAGGTCGCCCAACTAAAGCAGAACACCAACAAGGAGAAGCTCGCTACCGAAGACGAGAAGGCCACAACCAACCAGGGCAAGCCCAAAGCCAAACAGGAGAAGTCACAGGCCAAACAAGAGGAATCTGAGGTTGTTGACGAGAAGCCTGCAACCAACAAGGGCAAATCAAAGGCTAAGCAAGAGCAGTCTGAGGTTGATGAGAAGCCCAGGGCTAATCGGGAAAAGCCCAAGGCCAGTCGACAGAAGCCCAAGCCCAAGCAGGAAAAAGCGGCTCAAGCGGAAGCCGAGGATGACAATGTCATGGCAGGCAATTCCGAAAAGAAGCGATTGGCAGAATAAAGGCGTTATACTGATAGAGTTTTCAAAACGGGTTAGAGGTGGTCTTGTTATGGATAACATGACAAGCCTGGGTTTTTACATTGTTTGTCTTTGCTGTACTTTATCATCACAATTATCTGGGCGCTATCACAGCCTGTCTGCATTACCATGAGTGGTGTTTTCTCCGTGGCCGCCTTGCATAGACATTTTCTCCAGCCGTCCCATTTTAACGCATTGTATTGAAGTTCGACGTGGAAATGGTTTTGTATGATTGCATGCCCATGTAAGCGTGCCTGAACGGGAAACTTCTATTCCAACATTCATATTAGTGGCTGTAAAACAATATTCTCCTTAGCATAAATCACATTATGTTGTAGATATACGCCAGAGATATATGAAAGGGAATAATAATAGAAGGTGGTCGTGATTGCTGTAAGAATATGAAGCAGTATAGGTTAGGAACTCTTAAAGTTGTCATTTCGGTTGTGGTGCCGTGCCGGGGCTCCAAGCGATGGAAATGGTAGGTAATAGATTACTGTACACCCGGACATTAGCTGTTGGGTATAATAGGCAGGCTATGGGTCTAGAGTGTTGGTGATACGGATTGATATAATGGCAATTGACGAACACATGTTAAGTGTACTGCCGCATTAGATTGGAGTGATTGGTGGAAAGACACAGAGTGCAGCAGAGACCACATCAGCCACTGATCGACGTAATGCCGGTGGTCGGTGGTTGAACGGCGGCTGCAGGTGTCTCCTGGAGCCACTTGCTGCCAATCCACAGCAGCCGAGTTGTAACTGTGGCCCCAGTAAGCTTGAGCCCCCACCGGCCAATCACAGGCACTCATCGACGACACCGTTGAAGCTCCCCTGGCAGCAACTACGGGGTGCTGGGCTACTGCTACGACTCAGAAACTCGTACGAACTTCTCTGGCAGATCTGGCTTTTCTTTTCTAGGAGTCATTGTTGCCACTTCTCAACGCCTCGGTAACGTCTGACGGGTGCATGTTGGGCCGGCTCTCGTTTTTGCATCTGTTCGGTGGGTTGCACTACCAAGCGCGGCTGCTTACCGTGGCAGGCAAGGCTAACACTTCCTCCCCCGTCTTCCCGCTTCTCCAGATTATCAAAGATCATGAATCGCGATGCTTCCGTTCCCTTGAATCCGATGGAGGGCTCGCAAATCATTGAGCAGCGCGGCGATGCCCCGCGAATGCAGTATCGAAGTCGCCCGGTGTCTGTCGCTGTAGACCCAATCTCCTTGGTCATCTCCGAGTGCATCTCCATCACATCAGCCATCCAGAAACATGCACGCTCTCAACACTCCTCCGTCTCGGCCATCCTGGGAGGCAACCCGAATTCTATAAACCTAGGGCCGCCCAGCCCGAGTCCGCGCGGTCGGGCCAAGAGCCCAGCCCTGTCCATCGATGGCAATCCAGATGGTTTGGGGACGAGCCGATGGGGTCTTAGGGGACAAAAGGGGAAGAGTATGCAGGACAATCCCCTGATCGCAGGGTTTGGCAAGCTGAGGCATGAAATCGCTGGTATCAAGGGTAAGACCCGGACTCTATTACCTGCTGTCGCTTGGGTGAGCTGCTAACGTGGGAGACCAGACATCAAGTCCTTCGACGCACCGTCTCTTCTGTCGCCATTCCTGAATGTCATCCAGGCAAAGGGAACCGCCGCACCGATCACGATACTCGCCCTGGGAGCCCTCAGAAAGTTCCTCGCATACGGCTTCATTTGCCCCGAGTCCCCACGATTCGCCCATGCGATGCAGTCACTCTCTGCGGCCGTCACACACTGCCAGTTTGATATAAGCGATTCAGGACAGGCCGAGGTGGTGCTGCTTATGATTCTCAACCTTATGGAGGATATGATGTCCGGTCCTGGAGGCGACATTTTGAGCGACGAGAGTGTCTGTGATATGATGGGTCGGGGGCTGGCCATCTGTTCCCAACCACGGTTTTCCCCAGTGTTGCGGCGCACGGCTGAAGCTGCCATGGTGCGCATGTGCCAGATCATTTTCGAGGATATCAAACATTTGGAGGTCGAGGCTGGATCCGAACCCGAAACCTTGGACCAGCAGACCCAGGATGATCTGGACAGTGTACGGATGGATGCGAAACCCGAAAAGGCCGTGGCCCCTCTCGATTCCGAGTCACAGGGCACTAAGAGCTCCGAGTCTGAACGAGAAGAGAAGAAATCAAGCGAGGAAGGCGAGACTGAAGCCGAAGCCGAAGAAGGAGACGAATCAAAGATCGACAGCCAGCTGGAAACCGAAGAAACAGAGTCCCTGGATCTCAAGCCATACTCCCTACCATCGGTCCGAGAGCTATTCAGAGTCCTCGTTAACTTCCTGGACCCTCATAATCCTCAACATACCGACACTATGCGCGTCATGGCCATGCGCATCATTCATGTCGCCCTGGAAGTTTCGGGACCCTTCATCGCTCGCCACCCGGCACTAGCGACTATCGCGGAGGATCGATTGTGCTGCTATTTGTTCCAACTCGTGAGGTCCGACAATATGGCTATCCTACAGGAATCGTTGATTGTTGCTGGAACCCTGCTGGCAACCTGTAGGGGGGTCCTCAAGCTACAACAGGAGCTCTTCCTAGCATACGTCGTGGCCTGCCTACACCCATCTGTTGAGATCCCACGCGAACCTGGAATCGACCCCTCCCTGTATGCTGGCATTCCCCAAGCACCCAGGCCTGTGACAAGCGGGCGAGCCACACCCGTGCCAGTTCAAGATCGTCGAAACCTCGGCTTGGAAGGTGGTCTTCGCAAACCAGACGCTCGCCAGGCTATGGTTGAGAGCATCGGAGTTCTCTGCAGGATGCCAAATTTCATCACCGAGTTGTTTGTGAACTACGACTGTGACGTGGACAGGTCTGATTTGTGCGAGGACATGATCGGACTGCTCGCACGGAATGCTCTGCCTGATTCTGCTACTTGGAGCACCACCAGTGTGCCCCCTCTGTGCCTCGATGCTCTTCTGCGATATATTCAATTTCTCGCTGAGAGGCTTGATGATGAAGAGAAGACAAGTGAGGGCTACCCTGACCCTGCTTTTCTGCGAGAGCAGCGACGGAAGAAGGGTGTCATCATTAAGGGTGTGCAAAAGTTCAACGAGAAACCACGAGGAGGACTGGCATATCTGGAAGCACAGGGTATTATCAAGGATCCTAATGACGCTAAGGAAGTTGCAAAATTCCTTCACGGAACTTCTCGTGTCTCCAAAGCGGTCCTGGGTGACTTCTTGTCCAAGAAGGGTAACGGAGCATTCCTGGAAGCCTTCTTGGACCAGTTTGACTTCTCTGGCAAGCGTGTTGATGATGCCTTGCGACTTCTCCTTGAGAGCTTCCGTCTCCCCGGAGAGGCTCCTCTGATTGCAGTCATCGTTGAGGCGTTCTCGGAGAAGTACATGGCTGGCGATGACCCTGATGAAGTGACTCACAAGGATTCCGTCTTCATCCTGACGTATGCCATCATCATCCTCAACACAGATCAGCACAGTCCCAGGCTCAAGGACAACAAGAGAATGACGTATGAGGACTTCTCACGAAACCTGCGGGGACAAAACGACGGCAAGGACTTCGCACCTAGTTTCCTGCAAGATATCTTCAACTCGATCAAGTCGAACGAGATCATTCTGCCTGACGAGCATGACAACAAGCACGCATTTGACTATGCCTGGCGTGAGCTGTTGTTGAAGGCCGAGTTAACCGAGGATCTGGTTCTTTGTGACACTAATATTTATGACGCAGACATGTTCAATGCGACTTGGAAACCAATTGTTTCCACTCTATCCTACGTGTTCATGTCCGCTACTGACGATGCCGTCTTTGCACGGATTGTCAGTGGCTTTGATGAGTGCGCCCGCATCGCTATCAAGTATAATAACACCGAGGCTCTCGACCAGATAGTTTTCTGCCTCAGTCATATGACCACTCTCTCCAACGATTTCCGTTTCAACACTTCTCTGAACACTGAGGTCCAGGCTGGAGACGGCAGCGTCATGGTTAGCGAGCTGGCGGTGAAGCTCGGCCGGGATTTCAGAGCGCAACTTGCCACCCTTGTCCTGTTCAGGGTCCTTACTGGAAGCGAGAAACTCATCCGCAGTAGCTGGAAACATGTAAGAAACGGCCGTCCTATTTGCGCCTAGAGCTTATTTTGGCTTGCTAACATTGTCAACCTTAGATCATTCGTATATGGCTGAATCTCTTTTCCAACTCTCTGACGCCGCAGTTTTCGTCGCCAGACCTCCCAGACCTGCCTATTCCACCCATTCCTTTGCAAACCCCCTCCCAGGTGATCGATAGGGCGAACAGGGCACAAGAAACTGGTTTCTTTTCTGCTTTCACGTCTTATATTTCGAGCTATGCTGCAGATGACCCTCCTGAACCTTCGGATGAGGAGCTTGAGAGCACACTTTGCACAGTTGACTGCATCAAGTCCTGTCATATCGAGAAGGTGTTCCAGAATGTCTCGTAAGTGCTGTCCCTGTTCAGGTTTTGAGATTGTTCACCTTGTCTGACAAATTGTGCAGAAATCTTCCTTTGGAATCCGCTAAGCTGCTGGTTGAAGCACTCCTTGAACAGCTGCCTGAGGATAACAACAACACTGTGATCAGTGTGAAGCATGAGAACATTCCCCAGCCTGCTCCTATCAATGGTCATGAAGCGGGCCAGCAGCCCTTGGAGTATGATCCCTCCGTCAACTTCCTTCTGGAGGTCTCTACAAGGCTCGCGCTAAAGAGCGAAGCTGCCGTCGAGGCCTTTGGCAAGCAAGTCTTTGATGTTCTGCAGGGTATTCTTCGTGACTCTAGCCAGTGGCATGCTATCACTGTGTCTCGAGCTACGTTCTACTCTCTGAGCATCCTCAAGTCTAGCTATGTACGTCTTTACGATCACGTCGAGGGAAGGTAGAAGCTAATGTTTGATACAGGATTATGATTTCGCGAATGTACCCTATCTCCTGCATAATATTTCTGGTCTCCCGCACGCTACGCTTGCTAAGGGAGCAGCTCTCACCCTTGCTGGTCTTTCGGCCTGCATCGAGCAGCCAGGACCGTTGAGGAGCGAGATAATGACATCTCCAGACTTTTGGGCCATCCTCCGCATCCTTGCCCGGAACCGCGAGTCTTCTCCTCTTGTTTTCAACGTTTTGGAGAAGGGCTCGACTGGAAATCCTCCTGCGATCATGGCTGATAATTATGAAGCGGCTATCTCCCTGTTGAATGATTATGCCACAGCGGCGAACCCTCTTGTCCAAGCTGAGCCAAGGCCAAAGCAACGCCAGCAAGAGCGACAGGTCCAACCCAAGTGAGTCCGCTCGATGAACCAGCTAAACAAATCATACAATTTGCTAATAAGTAAACCTATTTCTAGGGACGATGAGACTATTGCACGAGGTTGCAAGGCTGTGGTTATTCTGCAGGCCGTCAGTGAGCGTATTCCGCAGTTGATGCAGCAGTCACAGCTCGAAAGCAGCGAAGGTATGTTGTATCACATTCTAGCCAACTACGGGTTTTAGCTCAAGCCACTTACTGACTCCGTTGTAGCGTGGTCGGCATACTGGCTTCCATTCTTCCAGTCTCTGACGGCCCAGTGCATCAACCCCTGCCGTGATGTCCGTCACCTTGCCTTCTCAGGCCTGCAGCGCTCTTTGTTATCCCCAGACCTAACATCCAGCGACCCGAACCAATGGACGGCTATCTTTGGACAAGTCTTGTTCCCTCTGATTCACCGGTTATTGAAGCCTGAAGTCTTCTCGACCGACCGCGATGGTATGAGCGAGATGCGAGTGCAAGTTTCTTCCCTTCTCTGCAAGGTATTCTTGCAGTATCTGGTCCTTTTGTCTGAGTGGGACGGCATGCTTGATCTCTGGGTTGAGATCATAGACATTATGGATCGTCTGATGAACAGTGGGCAGGGTGATAGTCTGGTAAGTTCCCTCACAGCATTGGTGGCGTGTCGGAAACTGAGTACTAATCAACAAAACAATAGGAGGAGGCAGGGCGTGAAAACTTGAAGAACGTGGTCTTGTTCATGTCAAGTAGCGGATATCTGGTTTCGCCCAGAGAGGATCCATCTAAGAAGGAGTTGTGGGTGGAGACTTGGAAGCGAATCGACCGCTTCATCCCTGACCTCCGCACCGACCTGGCACTCGAACCGGAGGGGCCAGAGGAACCAGAGGAAGCAGAAATGCAGACGGAGAAGCCCAAGGCAGAAGTCCAGGTGGAATCCAAGCCACTGGATGAGCAAGAAGACGGTGATGCGGAGCCAGCTGCAGAGGGCAGCGCAGAGGGGGGAAAGGTCGAAGAAGTCAAGGCTGACGCATAGAGTAGAAAGCAAAAAGGGGGGGCGGAAAGGAAAGGGATGCTTATTAGACAGAAGTGTTACTCGGTTGAATTTGGCAAGCTTTGGTAGAGGGCCCAGCTGATCAGAATCGGCCTGGCCTTGTATAACTATCTACACAAGGATGGGCGTTAATTATAAAGAGGGGGAAGGTCAGCCAAAGGTGTCTGCGGCAGGCAGAACTGTACATAATGATAGACCCTTTGTAGATGGCTTTCGATTTGCGATCCATTTTCCGAATGAAATGAAGTGAGCCTGTTTTCCGAATGAAATGTAGGGGTGTGTGAGGACCGGATCTATCTGTCTACGGGGTCTACGGGGGTTGGAACAGTAAGGGCGAGATCTAATCGAGGCATGATCTGGCTCGAAGCTGAGTGTATAGAGTCTTGTGACTGGGCCAGATGCTTCCAGCCGATGGGTATGACTGCACCGCGGGAGCCAGTCTTGCGCTCGAGGCGCACATGACGATGGCCAAATTGAGAAACAGCACACTCTGGCTGGTATAAATGGTGCTTGATAATTCACAAATTGGTGCTGTTGATTGCTATATTTGCCAGCAACCGACTGATGGTTGATGGTCGATGCGCTACTGCATGGGAAGGAAGGCCCCACCGTGGATTCCCGCCTCTAACAAAGGACGTCATACTGTAATAGTGCTACAGGCTACTCGATAGCTCGGGTACTGCCCAGCTTCAGCTTCAACTTCAACATCTACATCACCCATACGCCTTGCCCCCAGCTGCGATCCAGGGCCTGGGATTCGAGTTACGAGCCGAGACTTAAGCTCAGTGGCCGGTCTATTGCGAGATAACATTGTTGACAACGAGCCTGACGAACGCCTCCGCCACCACCAACTCACGGCCATTTACCCACCTGCGTATGAATCATCGACCAGTAGATCCTATATTGCTGCCATGACCTGGGCTCCCCGACGTTAGCCAACTACTGTCCAGCCGAGATGGCGGACTCAACAACGACCAAAGAGCCTGCGAGTTCCTCCGCGAGCGAAATCGCGACCAAGAGCGGCCCCGAGACGCCCAAAGAAGACCGCGTCTTCCCGATGCTGCAGAACAACAATGCTGCCAGCCCAGCCCAGTCCGATGCTGCCAACGGCCCCGGGAGGCTGAACGAGGAGGACAACGACGACGAGCCTTCTGTCGCAAAGCCCTTTATCCGGACGTCTAGCCCCGATTCGGCCCTCCGAACTCCTGCTACTGTTGGCGCCACCTTCGATGACAAGACCCCGGACCGCCTGAGCTACAAAATGCACAAGTTTAGCTTGTACGAGACCGCTAGCCGGTATTATATTGTCGGAGTCGACGTGAGCGAGAAATGGTACAGGATTCTCAAGATCGACCGCACCACCGCGGGCGCCGAGTTGAACATGACCGACGACAAGATTGTGTACAGTCTGAAGCAGATGAGCCAGCTGCTCGACACCATCGACGACGGAAATAAGGGCACAGGCGGCATAAAGCTCCGTTGCACCACCTGGGGTCTCCTTGGATTCATCAAGTTCACCGGGCCATACTACATGCTGCTCATCACCAAGAAGAGCACGGTGGCCATGATTGGCGGCCACTATGTGTATCAGATCGAGGGCACTGAGCTTGTTCCGCTGACGCCGGCCAAGTTCAAGCCGGACGGGAAGAATTCGGAGGAACAGCGGTTTCTGGGTATCCTCAACAACCTCGACTTGACTCGATCGTTTTATTATAGTTATTCCTACGACATAACCCATACTCTGCAGCACAACATTACCCGAGAACGGAACGCCCTGGGCAAGGGCATGTTGACTATTAATGAGGAGGACTGTAATTCCATGTTTGTCTGGAACGATTATCTTCTCCAGCCGGCCGCGGAAGCTCTTAGAGATCCGTATGATTGGTGTCGTCCCATCATCCATGGGTACATTGACCAGGCCGCGCTTTCAATCTACGGAAGGACGGCACATATTACAGTCATTGCCAGGCGTTCTCGATACTTTGCTGGAGCGCGCTTTCTAAAGAGAGGAGCAAATGACCTCGGCTACGTTGCGAATGATGTTGAGACGGAACAGATCGTCGCCGAGTCCCTGACGACATCCTTCCATTCTCCCGGCCCCCGACTATACTGCAGTCCCCAATACACGTCGTACGTTCAGCATCGTGGCAGTATACCTCTATACTGGACTCAAGATAACACAGGCGTTACCCCTAAACCCCCCATTGAGCTGAACCTGATCGACCCCTTTTTCTCTGCCGCTGCTACCCATTTCGACAACTTGTTTGAGAGGTACGGAGGGCCTATATACGTCGTCAATCTTATCAAAGCCAAGGAGCGGCAACCTCGCGAGTCGAAGCTGCTCAAAGAATACACAGACGCTATACACTATCTCAACCAGTTTCTGCCCAAGGATTGCAAGATTATTCACAAGGCTTGGGATATGAGCCGTGCGTCGAAAGTGAGAGGCGGTGATGTCATTGGAAATCTCGAGGACATTGCTGAATCTGTTCTTAATACTACCGGGTTCTTCCAGAATGGAGACGGCAGGACAAGCCCCATGTCGGCGCAGAACGGAATTGCTCGAACCAACTGCATCGACTGCCTTGATCGAACCAATGCGGCCCAGTTTGTCATCGGGAAGCGTGCTCTTGGTCGCCAGCTCCACGCTTTGGGCATCCTGGAGAATAACACGGTCGAGTACGACACAGACGCCGTGAATCTTTTTACGCACATGTGGCATGACCACGGAGATACGATTGCCGTGCAGTACGGTGGCTCTCAGTTGGTGAACACTATGGAGACATATCGAAAGATAAATCAGTGGACAAGCCATTCCCGAGACATGATTGAGAGTTTCAAGCGTTACTACAACAACTCCTTCCTCGACAGTCAGCGACAGGAGGCCTACAACCTCTTCCTGGGAAACTACATCTTCGCCCAGGGGCAGCCGATGCTCTGGGACCTGGTCACAGACTATTATCTGCATCACGCAGACCCCCGGGAGTGGTCTGACAAGCCTAAGCGCGACTACATTGACTGGTTCACGCCAAAGCACCTAGAAAAGCGACAATTGCCCCCGTTCGTGCCTTTGAGAGGGGGCACCGCATCGCAGCCTGTTGAATTCTTTGATGACTATTGGCTCGAATACTATCGTCCAGCTACTCTATCCTCCTTCCCCAAAATGTTCGCATTCAAGATGAACTCTACCATAAAGTACATTCCATTCAAATCCACCCAGGACGGTCGGTACGACCTCAGCCCGTTCCGAGTACGTACGGACGGCGAAGTGTACACCGAGAAGAAACGGGTGAAGAAAGAGGTCACCATGCTGAGCGCGAGCTCAGGAAACACCGGCGCCGACGACGTCGCCGCGTCGATTGCGCCTGGGCAGAACGGTCCTAGGGGCATGTCGCTGCAGCGCTGGCTGCACCCGGCACAGGTGAAGGATCTAGGGGCGGCGCAGGGCAGGGATGGCCTGAGTTCCATCGAGGAGGCCAAGGGCAAGCAGACGCAGCAGGAGAAGAACAAGGAGGAGCAGTGGACCTTCACCAAGGCGGTGCACGACTCGCTCAACCCGTCTGTCCAGGACCAAGAGGCACAGGACTATGAGCGATATGTTCGCCACCCACAGACGATCCCTCTTGTCGTGTCGACGGATACCCCCGCGGACATTGACTCGTCCGAGTACACTGACTACATCGAGGGCGACTGGAGCACGCAGGGGCTAATGGTGACGGGGACGGAGGAGGAGATTGACGTGTACGCCGAGCTGATCAAGATTGCGGAGAATCCCCTCACCGTGGCCGAAGAGGACGCCCCTAAGAAGAGGTACAAGGCTTATGGGAAGTGGCTCCGCGGAAAGTCGTTTTTCAAGCAGCAGCCTGTTGATTGAAAGGGAGGGCTTGGGCTCAAAAAGAGGTCGCACATCACCGCTTTGAGGAGGGGAATGATTTTAGGGACCGTTCGGTACCCAGGAGAAGAGCTTGGATAGTCTGGGCTCCTTTTGCAGGATGGGCACCAGGTCGTTTGATAATTGAGACGAATCCTCGTTCTTACTCAACGCGTGCATTATATCGGCGCTTCGTCGCAGCTCATCCGTAAGTAGAGTCAGGTCCCGGCTTGATGGGCGAGATGCTAACTCGCCGTCGTACAGGTTCAGCCAGCATATCGATATGATGCGTATCACCTCGGCTGTGTACTTGGGTTCGGACGATATTCTTGGCCAGCAGTTCCGGAGGCAGGCGTTGAGAGTCTTGACCGCTTCGAGGAGAGCGGTCGGGCGGGATATAATGAAAGGGTCTGCTATCACTGAAGAGAACATGGGGAGCAGATTCTGTTTAATGGATTGGGTTAGAGCTACGGGTTTGGAGTTTTGGGGGAATGGGGTTTATACACCCACCTGGAGGTGTTTGACGGAATACACTTCCAAACAATCGAGAATGGCAGTCGTGTTCTTCATCAACGTCTCCACGACTGAGATGTATTCTGAAGCATGGAAATAGGCCGTGAACACGCCATCCCGGAATACCTTATCTAGCAGCTTGCGCCTTGATGGGCTGCGAGGGTCTGTTTCTCGCCGTGCTAGCGCCAGGAGCGCCTGGTACGCGGCGTTGATGAGCGGGACTGACTCTTCCTCGGGCGTTAGGCTGGGGAGGTAGAGAAGCGATGGGAAGATGGCTTCCTGGAAGACTGTGCCGATGCCTGTTGACTGGAGGATTTTGAGAGGACAGCTGCGGATGAAGGTGGCGAGTATCTCCAGACCTGCCTGCCTTGTTGATGAGTCTGCGTCCTCGATGAGGGCTAGGAGGACGGGCGCGAATAGAAACCAGTTAGTAGTGACTAGATCTTCCTAATAATCAATCGGTGTGTTAGCTGCATTGGCTCTGGCGCGTCAGAGAAGTAACAAGAACGTGATTCACTTGCATCTGCAGCATTGACGGCCCAGCGAAAGATGGGGATTATCCTGAAGCCGTGTTTTTTCCAGGCGGGTGGCTCGACGCCCTGGCGATGGGAGTTGGGATCGGGGTCCGGGAACTGGGTTGGTCTTCCAGAGGACGTGACTCGGGTTGTTGCTTTGGAGAAGATGGGACGGAGGTAGTCCTGCAGGATAGATCGAGTGATGAAGGCAGATGCATCGGCACCAGTTGCCGAAGCTACGTTTTCTGGTGAGAGAATGGCTGTTGCTAAGGAGGATGCCTCGTCCGTTACCCAGGGATCGCTTGGGTTTGTGAATGCGGCGATCTGGATGAGGGAATCCACTGAGAGGGCAATTTTCCAGTTTCTCGTCAGGATATATAGACAGGCTAGAGTAGCCTCGTTGGCCTGGGTTGAGTTTTTGCTACCTGTCCAATATTAGCACAGGAATCTGAACGCTTCGTCGTGGATAGGAAGAAGAAGTAATGCTCTCATCCGTACCTGCGTCATCCCCGTTGGTGAGCTTCTTCTCCAGGAGCCCAAGGAGCCGGCGTGTTGAATCTTCTTCCTCCTTGGAGAGAATGGACTGCTTCTGAGACAGATGTGATAATTTGAAGTACGCAACTAAAAGAGAGTCGAGATCCTTCCGGGTACATTGCTATCAGCGGGGATCTTGGGAAGTGAGACGACCTCGATGGATGGCAGCCTAATACCTGTTCGGAGACGTCTGTTGGGAGGCCGTCTACCACACCACTGAATGAACAGCTATCCTCGACCCCTGTGAGTCTCATTGTCAGATATACCAATTAAAAATATAGGCCTTGCGTCCTCATGGCCGTACTCAGGAGCAGCCGGGAGGGTCGAACCTTTGCCAAGAATATCTACTCGAGCTTGATTTGCTGAGCCGAGCTGCGGGGAAGGCGCCTTTCGCCCGGTAGGCAGAGGATCTGAATCTGACATGACTTATTAAGAGGGAATTATTTGGCCTGCTAGATTTAAAAGAAAAGAAGAGGATCAGCCAGGCGGAACGAGTGTGGTAAGGCTACTGGCTGAGGCTGTGACAGTTCAAGATTGATCATCAATGGTGGGTTCTACAGTGCGGATACTCTCGGTTTATCATCACGCACTGTATTCAGTCAAACCCAAAGCACTGGACAAAAAAGACAACTACAATCCAAACTGAACGAACTGAAAATGCTTCAACTGATTGATTGGAGTTCGTCATTTCGTCTATCATTGCGGTATCTAGGAGTTGTTTTTCTATGCCCATCACAGGTCGTTGGGAGTTTTAGATGGGAATCCCCAACTCATCCTTCTTCTTCCGCACCTCCTCGACAGCTCCAGCAATATCTGTCTCATTGGGGTTCCGTAGCTGCCATCCCATGCAGACATCCAGGGCTTTCCCGGTCCAAACGCCCGGTTTAATACCCAGAGCCTTGCTCAATGCCCGCCCGTCAACAAGTCGTTTGATATTAGGGGCGTCGACCACGTCCAGCTCGATGAGGTGGTCCAGAAGATTCTGCCAGTCTCGAAGGAAGTCGTCTTGTTCTATTGCACTTGTTAGAGAATTTGCCTGCGAGAAGAAACGGCACCTTTCTGCAAAATAGAAAGACTCACCCTTGGTACTCTGCTCTTTCCATTCCTCGAGCTGCTCCATGGCATCCACGAGGAGTGCGTTGAGGACTTGAAGCTTCCAGGAACCGAAGTGGTCCCACCGCCGGATCATCATGCCGACCGTATCTCTCTCCTTGGCCCACGCCTCGCCAGCCTTGACGGCCAGCTTCAGCTTCAGGATCTCTTCTCGATGGCGATGCGCAGCACCAATCACATCCGCCAGCCTATTTGGAGCCTTGAATCCGTTGCGGGCGACCACCCCAACCGGAGGAGGGTGGCTGGCCTTCCGGGGCACATTTGGAGGATCTTGAATAATCATCCATGGAGCCACGGCCGCGAGGTTCCATGCCGTGTAGGAGGCCTCGTCGGTCCTGATGAGGAGGTCGGCAATGGACTGAGGGGTCTGTTGCTTGATCAGGCTGTCCAGGCATTCGTAGGCCACAGCCCATCGCGGGAGCAAGATGAGCTCAGGGGGTTCCTGCTCTGGGTCGCTGAAGATGGCACGGTATAGACCTAGGCGGTTGATGAATCGCAGAGCCTGGGCGGGATGTTTTCCTGTGGGGACTATTTAGATTTCAAGTTGACTTCAAAAGTAAGCGGGGAATAACATACCTTGCAACATCTTCTCTAGTTCAATGCCTACTCTCTCTCGGCTAATTTTGACTCGCAGAGCATCCAAGACCTTGGAATCCCCCATGAACTTTTCCGTTGATGGGTCAATGCTGAACTCCAGACGACTGGCGAATCTCACCAGGCGCAAAATCCGCAAAGGATCATCAGTAAAGGTCTGCAAAGGCTCAAGGGGAGTCTTGATAAGCTTGGCGGCCATGTCAGGAACCCCCCCGGTGAAATCCTCCACAATATCCTTGTTGAGGTTGTAGAAGAGGGCGTTGATGGTGGCATCCCGCCGGAGCGCGTCCTCCTCGGCCGTCCCGAACTCCATCTGCGGGTTCCGGCTCTGGTCCGTGTACGTCTCCTTGCGCAGATTGACAAAGTCCAGGTCGAGCCCGAACATGCGCACCATGGCCGTCTCGAGGTGCTTGGACTTCTCGGGGTTGCTGGCGACGTGGTGCAGGTTGCCCACGTCCTTCTCGGCGATGCCGTGCTTGGCCTTGGCCGCGGGCGTCTCGCAGTAGTCGCGCATGTGCTGGGCGAAGTGGATGCCCGTCATGGTGTTGATGGCCACGTCGATGTCGTGGCTCTCGATGCCCAGCAGCCGGTCACGCACCCAGCCGCCCGCCCAGCGCAGGGTCACTGGCTCGGCCGAGCCCTGTCCTGCCGCTGACTCGTCGATGGATCGGGCGACGTCGAGGAGCAGGCCGCGGAGCTGCTGCTCCTTGTCTGAGAGCTCGAGCTTGATGTCGGTTGCCATCTTTGCCGCTTTTGCTCTGTGTGAGGGGGAGGTTGATGCGTAGCGCTTGTAGAAGCTAGGGCACTGTTTTGAGTCTCTGAGAAAGTCCCTAAGCTTCCTTTTCATTCCGAGGTCGCTAATATACAGGCGCCGCCACATACACTCGATAGAAGGGCCGCGCTGAACAATGACTCAAAGTCGAGTGACGTGGGCTGTGAGCCAGTTGACCGTTGACCATTCATCGACGTTACGGGGAGTGACTCAGTCTGCACACTTGTGCCGTAGTCAGCTTCACACGCCCAGGCGATTTTCCTTGGTCAGCCTATCTCTGAAATGAGACCAAAATGTCCAGGATCTGTGGACTATTATGATGTTTCCCTCGTTCCCAGGGACTGAAGTTGTGATTACATTGATGCTCTATGGGAGGGCAAATTTTTGGCTGAAAGATTGTCTTGTGCTGGAAATAGTGCCTGTAACAGCTCAGTGATAGTGGACACTCCTCAGGCAGTGGCAGGTGCGTCCCAATTCGTCAACTGGAAGTGCATAAATTTTCCCTTTATTTTTACAATACGTCTACAAGAAATAGAGATCAAAACCAGGTTTTTGGGTATATTTACAGTGTGCCACATACAAATAATCAATTCAGACTTCACATCTCGAGAGCCCAAAGATCGTCAGGGCGTGATACAGACTCGACTTCCTTATCCGATGTTCATCCGATAGGACATTCACCATCGCCCAACACACGCATAACTACCCTGTACCCCGAGCTTCCAGCCTTCAACTTTGGGTTTTTGTGTTTGGTGACGGATCTAATCACACCCTTAATGCGCCATCCAACCCAAAAAGGCAGTGGCTTTGGAAATCAAGGTACCCATTGACTGAGTTTATGTCGTTTTCGTTGAGTTTCATTGAGGACGGAAAGAATAAACAACCACTGATGTAAACATCCACGTAATTCGCAGTATTTCCTCTACGTCGCCGAGCGAGAACGTCTTAGTGACAGCAGACTCATCAAAGTCAATTCTACAATAGGCCGCGAGTGAAACACTGAGCCTCCAGCCACCGGAATGTCTTGCGAATTCGCCGGATGGGAGATGAGACCAAGATGACCTGCCACGTATCGGCCAGCCCCCTCCCATTGTTATGGAGGGCGCAGGGAGAGGAAGTGTGTTGCGTGAGCACATCATTGTATGCCATCGTAATCGGCTGCAGCCCGCAACTCAATACAGGCCAAACTGGTATGTGTGTCGCAATCCCTGCCGCCACCTTAATCTAGCCATGGGTAG
The DNA here is from genome assembly GCA_902141235.2 of Clonostachys solani. Lineage (NCBI taxonomy): Eukaryota > Fungi > Ascomycota > Sordariomycetes > Hypocreales > Bionectriaceae > Clonostachys > Clonostachys solani. The sequence goes on from CABFOC020000048.1 coordinate 114,590, forward strand.
CCAGCCACAGAGGCCGACGTGTACAACGAGGGAGAAAGGGGCAGGAAGAGTAAACATCTTGGCTCGGGAATGGAAGCATCATGCTGGGCACCTCCCGGCTGGAATGACACTATTCAAAAGATGTTGAAATGGCGAAAGAGAGTTTTCCTGCCCCTGTCCTGTAAGAGACTTGCCGTCGTTCAATATTGTGTAAATATAGAAACTTGTGACGAATCTTGGTGGTTGAGCTGGAACGGGAATGGGTTTCACCTCCGTTCCTATCATGTTGGGCCCCGTCATCCTTGAACGCTGGCAGAAAGGCGTCGAGGCTAGGGCGAATGGCCAAAGTTTGTTTGCCGGAGGTATCCAAGCGGCTTCACTGATGGCCAGTCAATCGGGCTCAATCCATGCCACCGGTAGGGGTTGCTTGGAAACGGACTGCTCCAGGGCACGGGTGTAGCGGTACAAGAGGCTCGATGTCACTTGGGTTGTTTGCGTAGGTCATTGGAGCAAGGTTGGCTTGGCTTTTTGACTAAGTTGATGGCGGTGGCTGGCGCTTCTTGTCCTACTGTTCGATTCTCGATGGCATGATAGCATGCGTATCACGATTCGCCGATCAAGGGCACGGCATTGATCTCCTGCATAACCGACTTACGGCATTGGGCGCGAAGGGGAGGGAGCCAAGAAGTCCCATTCGCACCTGCGCGCACGCCGATGAGGCCTCTCTGAGGCCTCACTTGGCTCCTCCGGGCTGAGCAGTGTACCAAGAAGATACAACCCAGGGTGCTGTCTCTGGGGGAGGGGAAGGGGGAGGCCAGACATCACGGGATTGGCCCAGAGACTCCCCGTCGCCACCACCTCCAAGGCCCCGACGCAAGATTGGGCAGATCCGTCGTGGCTTGGCGTCAATTGGAAGGGTCCTGGGGGGTCTCACAGCACGTGAAATGGAGGGGGAGGGGCATGAATGCACGCTTGGCAACCGGTTCAGAGTGCCGTGCTGGCGTTTGTCTGGGGGGAGCACTGCCCAGCGTGACCACTCGGGTGACGTCAACGGCGATGGTGCTGCGCCCGCCGCGACCAACGAGGGCCGGAGGTTGAAGATGGCTCTAAGTAGCTTGGGCGGCCCCGGCGATTTGATTCGCTGAGTTCTGGCTGTCCGCTTAGGCAGCTTCCACGCGATGGTCGTAGAGGGAGTGGTTGATAGGCGAGAGTGTGACAAGCGCCATCGCTTGATCCTTGACCCTTGGTGAATGGGGAAGTGAGGGAGGCGTAAACTCTGCGGGGTAACCGTGAACTTACTGCCATTTCGGGGGGGACCCAGCGGGTGTCGATGGCAGTGTTTTGGTCAGGTGATACCCCGTAGCCTGCTGAAGCTGTGCCTGCCTTTGTCTATCCGGAGGCCTGGAACTACGATCAGGTCAAGTGGTTCGATCGTAGCTCGTAGATGGACATGTGCCCATTGCTTGGTACACAAGCACGGCTCGCTGCTGTGCAAGACGAGCAGTGTTTCATATGAAATACTTCCTGGATGATCGCTAGGTACAGGCTGTAGAGATCGGTACGATTCGAGGGCGGAAAGGCGCGGGCCAAGGAATTGTCAGGTTGAAGCCGAGCATCTGCAGCGACCGGTCAGCGCAGAATCACACATTGAGCAGGCAATCCACACCACAGCATGCAGCTAGGGTAACATTGGCCATCATCCGAGGGAACCATGTATTGACATTGGGCCGATACATGCCATGTACCGGTACATGTGCCCATCAAAGGCGTCGATGCTGCCCTAAGACTTCATCATCAATACTAACTTGTATGACTGCGTACTAGCTTCCCAGAGATTGATCCTCAGCAGAGAGGTACCGTCATACTATTCGTTATCCGTCATCAAGAGGCAAGACTGACAAGTATAATACCCCTCCATTATCCCTTGCCACACCAGTGCCTTTCTCTCTCTTTGATCAACTCTTGCACACTTCCCGATCGCTGCAAGAACTCAAGAACACAAGATATCGACCTACCTCCTTTTCTCTCTGCCCAATAATACAAGTCGACCGTTGCTGCCTTGCTGAATTCTATAATCATGGACCACTCAACAAACGACCAAACACATGACAACCCCTTTAGTGGTGCTACTGCAAACCCCTTTGACGGCACCGCCGTCGGCTCTCCTCCACTATCCAACGAGTCGCCTATTGCCGCCGGTATGAAGAAGGACCGACGAATGAGTGATGAATGGGGTGCGTTCTTCCCATCACCCCCCCCCTCCCCAGTCTATATAGAGATATTGACTAACACCACGGCCAACTAGACGCTGCCAAGACTGTCCCTAGCCAATTTCAAAAGCGCAAGGGCTCGATCTATGCCACCCCCAGCTCGCGCGATGGCCACATCGACCGGAATCGTCAGGACAAGTACTACGAGAAGATTGCCGAAAAGTACAGTCATGTCAAGAATGCCCTTGACAATCGTGACAACCGACGATAATCGGCGGGAGCCATCAAGTGTCTGCTTAAAACAAGTGTTTGATTAGTGTTAGTATTACGTGCCATGTTGCCTGCGTCGGAGGATCGTTGTTTGTCAGTGTCTTTTGTATAGTATGAGCGAGTGAAGGACCGAGGAAAGAATTCGACAATTCCGCTTTAATTCATTTCATGGCGACTAACTCTGCCAGTTGTATCCTCATCGTTGAAAAAATAGCCCCTAAAGATAAGAAAAGAAAAAGAATAATAAGCAGTATGCGTCTGTGTGTTCAATACAAAGGAAAAACAAGAATTGAAGAGCCTCCACCAAGTCCTCCCAAAAATATACAACCGTTATTCATCAATATCAATCGCATCAGGGTTGGATGGAATGACTGGTCCACCATTGCTTGCTGCGCCATTGCCAACAGGCCCGCTACTTGAGGGAACGAACCCTTGTGGAGCTCGCAGCTGTCTCTCAAGTGCCGCCATAGCATCAGCCCCTCCGTCGTTCTCATCGAGGCCTCGGGCCTGTCCTTGGCTTCTAGCCAGCGCTTGAGAGGCGATGAAGTTGACGTCGGTGTTGTACTGCGCCTGGACGCTCCTCTTGATCCGCAGCATCTCCTTGTATGTATCCTCGTTTCCGTGCTGCACCTCAAATTGTTCCCACTTGGTCCAGAACTCTGGGCTCGTTCGGGGATCGCAGAATTGTGATGCATGTCCATAGATGGCACGGGCACGGTCAATCTCACCCAGTCTCTTCTCCATGTCGGCAAATTTGAGACACATTTCCTTGGCCTCGCCATCTGGCAGCACCGTGATGGCCCTCTCGTAGATTGGCCGTGTTGATGGAAGACCAAAGTTGGACGCAGATTTGGTGATGTAGAAGTTAAACATGTCTGCACGGTCTTCTTCGGCCACGGCACGTGTCGCCCGCTCGTAGATGCGCATTGCATGCCGCGCCAGGCCACGTTCCTCCTCGAGATTGCCGTACATCAGGTATATCGTTTTTGCGAACTTTGGAGGGCAGTCTTCCACCGCTTGCTCGAAGAGATCACGCAGTCGCTCGATCCCAATCTTGCGGTCGACTGCCTTGGTGAGATATAAGTTCCAAAGCTCGAATGCCACAGGATAGCTAAACAAGTCCAAACCTCTTTCGTAGATCTTGAATGACTCCTCAAAGTATTTGCTCTCTTCTAGTAGGTTCGCGTAGTTCACCACGGTCTGCGGTGTGGCTATCCGGAGCTCGAATATTCTTTCGTAGACCTTTTTGGTCTCCTCCAAGGTAGACACGCTCTCCACAAGATCGACGTAGAAGCTCCACAACTTCCAGCTCTTGTGAACTCGTTGTTGTGGGGATAAGGTTTCGTCGAAATAATCCACTGTCGAACGTTTCGGTGCCTGAACTGCCTTGGCCATGATGCGGACTGCATCGTCGAAGTTTTCGTTGCGCAATTCCATCTCAGCCCATTCGATCCACATGTCCGCCAGCTCTGCCACAGATTTGAAAGGCACCTTCACAGCCTTCTCCATGATGACACGGGCGTTTCGAATATCGCCTCCCCGTTCGTAGAATTTAGCGTAGTTGGCCCAGAGCACATGGAAAGCCCCCATGGCTCGCTTGGGGTTGATGGCCGCAATAGCGTCGGTGTACGTCTGCGCGACCTCCTGTGTGTTTTCGCCCCAAAGAACAACTCTCTTCTCCCACTCGGACACGTTGTGCGGGTTCTGGCGCAAAAGGACATCGTTGAGCAGGAATGGCCGGCGATCCATGAGATGCTCGAATCTCATCATGCGAATATCGAGCTCAAGGTCCGCGTCCACATCCTCAATACCCTTCTCCGTTCGAAGAGCGGCCCGGTCCATGAGCGCACCCAGAATCGACTCTTCAAACTCCGCGTACGAGTCGAAGATGAGCGTGAAGTCCCTTACAGTCATTACTGTCGTGATGGCCTCTTCGAGAACATCGCGCGCCTTTTCGAAACGCCCTCTTCGCATCCAGTAGGTCGCAAGGCCGACCCAGAGCTTACCCCTTTGATCGGCGAATCGAGCAATGCCACTCCTGATGATCTGCTCCGGGTCCACGCCAGTGTCGTAACTTGCCTGGATATGCGGGGCATGGTTGACCAACACATCGACCATCTCGCTCCACAGCTCATAATGGCCCTTGCCCTGCTTGCTCACGAACTGGCGGTTGTTGAGGATATTGATGTACTGTTGAATTGCCTCGGTGTACAATTTGTTCTCGAGAAGCAACTCAATAAAGTCCTCAGTATCCTCTGGGTGGACCTGCATGTACCGCCGCCAGATCTTCACCGCGGTCTCCCCGGAAGCCGAGTTCGCGAACGGTCGGAAGAGTGCCCATACTCGATTGTGCTGAGTGATGGGTAGCGCGCGCAACGCCCGATCGAACGCTCGCCGCGTTGTGGTGACAAGTGGCTGCCGCATGAGGAATTTGAGGTACATTTCCCAAATTCGGGGCATCTTGTTTAGTAAAATCAGCGCTCTCTCGAACAACGAGTTGACCTTCCGGTATTCGCCAGCAAAAATAGCAGGGTTGAGATCGGCGACATGTTTTGTCCGGAAATTGAGATACTATGACTGTTAACAAAGCGTCCATACGCGGAACGACGGACAAGGCCAGTTCACTTACGAGCTTCCAGAGTTTGTACGATCGGGGCAGCTGGGAGCAGGCCCGCTCCATAACGAAGGCTTGTTCGAGAGGCGAACCATATTTATTCTTGAATTCGATATAAGCTAGCCATGGCTTGATGCTGGCGGGTTCTCGAAGGATATCTTGTTCGTAAATGGAGTCCTCGTTGGACTGCAACAAAAGTCAGTCTTTGCTGCCCCACGTCGGGCACGAGAAATCAGAGCATGGTGTTGACTTACAAGAAGGCTGAGCTCAGGTCTTCGGCCTGAGACCGCCTCTGGGGGAGTAACTTCCATCATGGGTAGCGATTTCGTACGAATCTGGGCGCTGAGGCGAAATCCAGCGATGTTTGCAGCGTCCGGGTGCAGACAACGCAGCACAGATCCTTTCCTATAACAAGCTGCTCATTGTTCCCGAAGTCGTAGTTGGTGAAGAGCAAGCTTGGGGACCCGCGGTTCCCCGTCTGCGCCGTTTCGTTTGCTGCTGAGGCCGGATCCTGCGCAATGTACTCGGAACACAGTGGGTTGCTGAAGTTGAATCCCAAAGTCTACGCGCCTGCCGGATGAAGCCTGTCGCGAATTCTTAGCTAAACTCCGATACAAGCATATTTTCCGCTTACAAGAGGGCGATCGGTCATGGGGCTCATAAAAATATGAGGTACGAGTACCTTGCGCCCCGCTTATGCAAGCCCGGGGCCCTTGGTGAAGGGTGGCTGGTGTGGCGCAACATTGGTAGCGGGGACGCTTATGTTGATGCGCTGCACCTGCTCCGTCATTGAGAGGCGCCAATGCTGCTACTGCTGCAAGCTCGATAACCTCGCCGATACGTACTGCCGAGCCCGAGCTGGCGCTTCCATCCCCTGCGGAACATCCAGGCCCTTCGAAACCTGTCCTTCGACATTTAGGAAGACATTCTAACAACCTTCCTAATTCCGCTCCTTCTTCACAATGTCGGGCGCCGCGGTATGCCGCTTGGTCAATGCTTGGTTGGAGTGGACAGCTAGCTAATGGGTTGGAATAGGATCGTGAGCCCGTCTTCCCGACCCGGCAATCGCTGGGTATCATGAAGGCGAAGCTCAAGGGAGCGGAGACTGGTCACAGCTTGCTCAAGAGAAAGAGTGAGGCCCTGACCAAGTATGTTCCCCTGTCCACTCTCGGTAATCTATTTGGGATATATAGCTAACTCTACCTCCTCATCTTAGGCGTTTCCGAGGTTTGTCAACACATGTCGATCCCGATACGTCCGTCCGGGGCACTAATTTTATGATGCATAGAAATCACGAAGCGAATCGATGAAGCGAAGCGCAAGATGGGACGTGTTATGCAGATTGCCGCTTTCTCCCTCGCCGAAGTAACCTACGCCGTTGGAGGAGACATTGGCTACCAGGTGCAAGAGTCAGCCAAGTCCGCCCGTTTCAGGATCCGAACGAAGCAAGACAACGTTTCGGGTGTCCTACTTCCGGCATTCGAGAGCTACCTGACGGAAGGCAACAACGATTTTGGACTGACTGGTCTGGGCAAGGGAGGCCAGCAAGTCCAGCGAGCAAGAGAGACTTATGCTCGTGCAGTGGAAGCGCTCGTCGAGTTGGCGAGTTTGCAGACTGCTTTCGTTATCCTTGATGAGGTGATCAAGGTCGTCAACAGGCGAGGTATGTTCTTGGGACTGCATGTCTTTTCTGTCTCCTTTACTGACCCTTTCTCAGTCAATGCGATTGAGCACGTCATTATTCCTCGCACAGAGAATACTATCAAGTATATCAACTCAGAGCTTGACGAGCTTGACCGTGAGGAGTTCTACAGGTTGAAGAAGGTCTGCGATCACTGCGACTTGAAATCTTTACTGGACGAAGACGTGCTAATTCAAACTAGGTCGCGAACAAGAAGCAGCGGGATGTTGCTGCACAAGATGCAGAGATGAAGGCAAGAAGAGAGAAACAGGCAGCAGAGAAAGGTCTCGAAGCAGCAGCAGCAGCGGATGACAAGGCTGAAGGCTCTGCCGATTTGCTGGCTGCAGAAGACGATGACGATGTTATTTTTTAAACGGCATGTCCACTTTATTTGCCATCACGACCTCGTTCTCACGTTGGAAGGCTTATCAATGTTGGGTGTACATCAATGGTCTTGTACGAGGCTTGTTTTGCTATTGAATTCCTTCCTTCCTAAGCTGGCGTATTATTGCAGTTGGTAGCATTATTTCCACTATTGACGTTGGTATGTGACTCTGATGTTCTTGTCCCCTAAAGTCATGCCTGCGGTACTCTCCTTGGCTGAAATGGCGCCCTGTTCCGCCTCGTATTCTACGAACGCGATTCCCCTTCGTCCTGGCACCGTTCTTACCTCGCGGAAACCTTCGAAGCGGGCGAAGATGGCGGTGAGAGCATCCACATCGGACGCGTCGGGGAGATTCTGCAAGAAGAGAATCTTGTTGGGGGGAAGGTATTCGTCTGGCACGACTGTGGATGTAGCGACACTGGTCGACTTGAGGCCGGATGGCCTGGCAGCCTTGATCGGTCTGGGGTCTGCTGGGGCTCCAGCGGCGCGCTTGAGCTGCTTCTGTTCTTCGGCAGCTTCCTCGGCCTGCCTCTTCTCTGTTGGGGGGTTCAAGTCAGCCTCGTTGATCCAGGGTAATTTCTTGGGTGGTCCAGGCTTACCTTTCTCAGCTTGGCGGTGTCGCTTGTGAGACTCTAATTCCTCGCCGCTGCAATTAAGCTCAACCGTCTTGTCGCTCTTCGATTGCGCCATTGCGACACGTAATGGCTTGTCGAACAGAGGGAAGCCTTGCACCTCCTCGATGGCAGTCTGCGCGCTCTGAGGGTCGTCAAAGACCACAAAGGCCTGGCCCTTGGCCTTGAGGTTCTTCCTCGCTACGATGTCGACAACATTTCCAAATTCCTCAAAGATGGCTCGGAGTGCATAGGTTAGTGCGTCGGGCTTGACGCGCTCTTCGAGATTTTGTACGTAGACCCTAAGAAGTGCGGTTAGCCAACATCACCACGTCGCGTGTCGGAGTGCAATGACACGAACGTTGAGATTGGTAGCGTGGAGGCCATTTTTGAAAATAGTAGGAAGGATCTAGCCCTCTGAACTTGATACTTGGTGGCTAGAACAACGGCTAGTTGCAGCAGTGAAGCTTGAGAGATGATGTTGGGCGAAGCAACTTGGCGCAAGAGAGGATCAGAAAGCTTATCGGCAGGGCTGATGACTAAGCCTCGCGTACCACGACTAACACTTCGCTCGCTCTTGCCCTGACGGACATGAACATCGAACAAGAATTGCTGATGACACAAGGGAGAAATGTATCATTTTGGAGGCGTCCCTTCGCAATGGCATCCCACGACCACTCAACGGGATGGTGAACTGGAAGATCAAACAGGAGATACCTGTTTTCCTACCCCCTTGACGTAGGTGGTGAGTTAATCCTCCCGTCTGGTCACGAAGATCATCGACGTCTCTGCACCCTCACGCTTTGTGGAAGACAAAGTCGTCATTGCCTTGTCGTAGGAGAGTTATCTCCGTCTCTTCGTTCGAAACGAGAGCAACCTGCCACGCCAAAATTCCCAAATCAAGACTAAGTGTGGTTGGGAATGGGAGATAAGGATGAGAGCTATGGAAATCGGATGAACTGGCCTGCTTCGTTTGTCGATCAGACTGCATCTGAGGATGCTGCGGCCGGCAGATCAACAACTGCTACGAGATCGCTATGAAAAACCTCATCTCCCGTGGGCCATGGATTTGTTCATTGGGCGGGAGATGATGGATATGGTCCGGTATGCATCACGTTGGTATGGATCTTCGATTGCCATATCTTTTCCGCTCAACTCGGTTCGCAGACCCGACGGCCCCTAAGGGCTTTTAAACCCGCAAACCTCATGGTGGCCCTGCGAGGAGAGGTGTGAAAACCCTCCTAAAGACGACCAAGTACGCGTCCGCATTCCAACGAAGATGGCTCTACCGGGGGTTTGGATGGAGGAGCTACCTGTCTAGTCCCACCATCACGGCCCGCTTCTCTTGAAGTTTCTCCTGACAGTGGGCACGGCACAACGAGCTAAGCACATGCTATTCAGGGGCTTCGTCCGTTAGGCCATCGCGGATTCGGGTCATCATATGTGATTTGTGCCATATGCGGTCATCCTACAGAAGCTCGAAGCTTGTTGATGAGCTTGAATCAACGCGGCAGAAGACACTAGGCCACGAGCGGCCCCTTTGTTGGCCCACATGTCTCGGCGGTCACTTTCGGGCCTGTCACTTGGGAACATCATGGGCCTCATTTCTTTTTCCGCTGTCTGGCTTCGCGGTCGTTTTTCACGAGTATGTGGATCAGCAGTGCGAGGCCAGTTTCAGAATTGCCGGCCAGAGGCCTGCGTGCTCTCATTCTTTCCAGCTTCGATAATAACCTGATTGTAATACTGGTTCCTGCTTCTTTGGCCGTCAACTGGTATGTGATATTGTTACCCTGATTATTCATGATTCATCATGAAAAACATGGGCGGGAGAGGGCTTCCTATTGCTCCATCGTGGAGTTTGTGAATGCATATAATTATGAGGAAATAATACCTCGGGAAAGAAGGGTTACATGGTAAGGTTTGTTCTAGACCTCTGATGTATCAGCTCTTTTGATTCATTGATAAATTCCTTCCACGTCCTCTTTCTTGGCATCTAACCCTCTACAAAAACAAGTGACACTTTGGAGGGGCCAGTTTGTGGTCTCGACCGTGCCAACATGAAGGTGCCCATGGATCCAGAGTCGTTTCTTGCCGGAGAGCTCTCGGATGAGTTGCTTCAGCTCTACCAACGCCCGCTTGATGAAGTTAGGCATAGCCCGTGGGTGAGCAGCCCATGCCTGCCGAAAGCTGTTCTGCTACAGTCCATCCCCGCCCCATCCCGTCCTTCGTTTCGACCACTCCACCTGCTCTACGTTGCCCTTTCTGAGCTTCCTGGACCATGGCCTACATTCGAGCTCGTCAAGTGCCACACCAGAGTTTCCAAATACCTGCCCGAGAGTGCTAGGATAGGCGACGACGACCAAAAACTCCAATGGCTTGTCGATGCTACTAGCCAACTGGTTAAGAGATCCTATGGTGGGATCGGTGACTTTCTGGGAGAAGCTCCCCGCCCTGCTCTCCTCGCAACAGATTCACGAAGCTACATCACCCACCAAGGACTGTCCAAGTATGTCGCCAACTTTCGTCTACCTACAAGCAATGCGACGAGAAAGCCCACGGTCGCGATCGCCCTCCCCAATGGGCCACTTCTCGCTGCCACATGTGTCGCAGTGGCAACCCACTACACCGCAGCCCCGATAAATCCAGTGGCAGGCCAGGATCAGTTTCGGGCGGATGTCGAAAAGTCTGGCGCCAGTCTTATCTTAACGACCCTGGACGACTGCCAGAAGTTAGGGGTACAAGAATGGGCGTCTTCAAGGGGGGTTGAGATCGTGGTGGTGGACTGGGATCAAAGAGACGGGATAGCTCTGAGGTCCTTGGAGGGGCAGGCCCTTGTCTGCTCCGAAAAGCCGCCTGAACCTAACCGAGCTGACGACATCGCCCTGATTCTATTCACAAGCGGGACGTCTGGGACGAAGAAGATCGTGCCTATCACTGTGCACTCGATGATTGCTGGTATCTTCTTTGTCATGGAATCCTGGGGCCTGACTGAGACGGATGTCTGCCTGAACATGATGCCCTTGTATCATGTGTAAGTACCACATTTTTACCGTGTGTAAATTAAGACCCATACTAAATAATCACAGAGGAGGGTTGATTAGAAACATCTTTGCGCCCCTATTCTCTGGCGGATCCACGATATGCTGTTCTGCATTTGATCCCAACATGTTTTGGGATGTTGTGGAGGAGCTATATCCTACCTGGTACTATGCTTCTCCATCTATGCATTCAGTGATCCTGGAACAAGCTTCCACACGCCAAGAGTCTCTGAAAAAGAGCCGAATAAGACTTGCGTGCAACGCTGCAGGTGGACTGTTGCCATCCTTGGCCTGCCAGCTCCGAGACACGTTCGGATGTGTGGTTCTCCCCAGCTACGGAATGACAGAGTCAGTTTCCCTCTCCCAAGAAGGTCTTTTTTCCACCAGTTGTACTAATCTAACGACAGATGCATGCCTATTTCCACCCCCCCGCTTGATTACAAACTCGATAGGGAGGGGACATCCGGTATCAGTACCGGCCCCGAGTTGACCATTCTTGACTGGACTGAGGAGAAAGTGGAATGTGGTACCGTTGGCAGAATCTGTGTACGCGGCGAACCTGTTTTCCCCGGCTATCTGATGCCGGATGGAACCTACGACAAATCCCCTTTCAATAAGCATGGGTGGTTTGATACGGGCGACTTGGGTTACATGGATCCAGAGGGTTACCTCTACATTACTGGCCGAAGTAAAGAGGTTATCAACCGTGGCGGAGAATTGATCTCCCCGTTCGAGGTCGAGAACGCGATCTTATCGGCGTCCATATCAGCAGAGAGCCCTATACAGGGACGTATCAGTCAAGTTCTTGCATTTTCTGCTCGCCATGATGTGCTTCAAGAAGTGGTGGCGGTCGTGCTGGTCACGCCCCCAAACGTCCCAAGAGTTGACCTGAGAACTCTTCACACTGTTCTGCGGTCCTCATTACAACAGGTGAAGTGGCCCATGCTGGTTGTTTACATGGATGACCTGCCCAAGAAGAACAACAAAGTGTTGCGCATAAGCCTCTCTCAGAGATTAAAATTACCCGGTGTGAGCGATGAGACGAATTATCTTGCTCGACATTGGGAGGCAAGGTGTCCACCGCCGGATACAGCACTGTCAGTTGGAATACCGTCCATGTTATGCCCAGTCGACCGTCTCGCTGTATATCGCAGCCTTAAAGAGATCCTTCCTGAAAACTTACGCCATCACTACCGAAATTCTTCTGATATCGCTGCCGCTAGCCTTTTTATTGCTCCGTGCAGATCTGGGGGGGCTGCTTTAGACCCTCGGCTGGCAGATACTGTCAAGTCGCACATGGCAAATTCTTTACATAATTACTTGGTACCAGATCAAGTTCAGTTGATGAAGGAACCATTACCCACTGTCCCTGGTGGCGAAGTGGATGAAAAGGAGCTTGACAGAGCCATCAACCAGCTTCAGGAGGCGACTTTGGCTAAGCTGACCGCCTCTGTAGAAGGGAGAGTAACGAAAGCCTTTGCCGACGTTTTGGGATGCCGGCCAGACGACGTCTTTCCAAACGCCGACTTCTTTAGTCTTGGAGGTGACTCGCTTCGCGCTGGTCGTCTAGTATCACTCCTTCGTACGACTTTCAATGTTCATCTCTCCATCAACCTTATCTTCAACCACGGAACAGTGAAGGCCATAACCGCGCACATTGAAGGCCTATCCCAAGGAGAGGAGGCAGACGTAAATACTAAGCCCGTCGGATGTGCGGTAACAAGGAGCTCCACAAATCCCTTCTTGATGCTGTTGCAACTCTTCCCGATGGTCGTTGCATACCCTCTCCGCCGGGCCCTGCACCTGTCTCTTTTCATGTTAGGTCTTTCGTATACCCAGGGCTGGCCCACCAACAACTCATTGGTCGGCAGACTACTCAACCTAACGCTCTCGCTGTTGTTCTCTGGGGTGGTGATGCGGGCTTTCACCCCCTTTGTCGGCATTCTGGCCAAGTGGCTGATCATCGGCCGTTACCGCGAAGGCCTCTATCCCATGTGGGGACTTTATCACACGAGGTGGTGGCTTGTCGAGAAGATCCATGCTATCTGTGGTCTCGGGTTCTTCACCACGTCTGAGGTTACTATGCGTATCTATTACCGTCTTATGGGAGCTCGGATTGGAAAGGATGTGAAGCTTTCCAAAGCCTCTCTGGGCGAGTGGGATCTGCTGGATATACGGGATGGTGCGACATTGGCAGGGTGTGTCTGTCGTCCGTTTGCTGCTGAGGGCAACACCTCGATGTACTTGGGCCGGATCACCGTCGGGGAGAAATCATATATCGGAATATCCTCAATCGTAGCTGCAGGATCTGTCATCCCCGCCGAAACATGTATTGGCCCTAACTCTTCCAGTTGGGAGCTGGACGATGCCGATGAGTCCAACCGCGGATTGGGGCACTCAGGTGCGCCGAAACCACACTGGCTGTTGACTGGGCTCTTCACCTTTCCCATCGGTGTGATTGCTAATTTCGCTGCCATGATGCCTTGGTTTGCCGGTCTTCTCGGCATGGTGATTGACAAGCCAGCCCAAGGCAGCATGGCCATTCGCGCCATTCTGAACTGGTTCACCGATGCTGATCGAGTCGGCTACCACTATCTAGCACTTGTTCTGAGAAGTCTCTTGTCGCCCTTCATTATATTCGGATTCACCGTTCTTGTAAAGCTATGTCTTGATGCGATATTTGGTCAAATGAAGGGAGGACCAGCGGAAGGCCGTGGAGCCATTGCGACCTGGCGAGCGTCCCTCATCAAAACCCTGCTCCCTGAAAGACGCCTGCATGACATGACTGCTTTATTCGGCCAGCACTACGAGGCCACTTCCGTGGCTATCCGAATGCTGGGAGGCAAGATCGGAAAGCACGTGTATTGGCCAGGCACTGGGCCCTCAATTGGAGATTACCATTTATTGGACATTGGGAACGACGTCGTGTTTGGATCCAGATCGCACCTCGTCACATCGGATAAAACAGGGTCTGAGAAAGTCACTGTCCGCGATCGCGCGATGATTGCCGACCGAGTCTGTCTTCTCCCTGGTGTTGACGTTGGGGAGAGAACTGTGATGGGCTCGGGTGCACTCACGAAGCGTGGGACATTTTACCCTTCAGATGGCACCTACGTTGGATCCAAGGGAGGTGATTCCGTTTGCTTGGCAGCTGGTCGTGAGAAATCAAACATAAGATTTCGTTCAGCTTCTCGCCGTAGTCGAAACGGCAGCGAAACAACATTAGAACCGGAAGAAGATGTTGAGCAGAGGAGGCAGCCAAGGTCTCAGGTGCAACACATGAGTAGCGACGACACCCTTGCGGAGACGCGAAGAAACTCCGCGAAGAAGTCATATAAAACCTCTCAGGGTTATGTCGGCTCGGATTCAGAGACGGAGCGAGATTCAAGCGAGGCATCCAACGATTCCTCTCCGTTCGGCAGAGCATTTCACATGAAGATTGCCCCCTACCGCGTTTTTGGGCATTTTGCCATCTTCTGCTACTCAACATTCCTCACGGTATTCGCATCATTCTTCTGGAACGTGCCCAGCATCACAGCTGCGCAGATTGTTGACGTGATTGTGCGCCGCTTCGTACCTAAAGTCAGCTTCTGGTACGACTGGCTCGGTATTTTCCTGTTGAACTGGGTGGTGATTGCGATCATCACTACACTGCATGCGGTGCTGGCCGTGGCCATCGTGATAGCTGCGAAATGGATCCTGCTTGGACGGCGCATGCCTGGGAACTACGACTGGGATAAGTCTCCGTACTGCCAGCGATGGCAGCTCTTCCTATCTATCGAGAAGCTTCGGCGCCAGTGTTACCGTGGCAAGGGCGTGCTGGGAATGTTGACTGGCACTCACTGGACTGTGATGTACTTCCGCGCCATGGGAGCCAAGATCGGCAAGGACTGTGCTCTGTTTGCCAATGGGCGACCGAGTCTGGTCTTCACTGAACCAGACTTGATCAGCCTCGGGGATAGAGTCGTGGTAGATGATGCCAGCGTGGTGGCCCACATCAACACTCGGGGCAAGTTTGACCTGAACAGGTTGGAGATTGGAGACCGTTGCGTCCTGCGAACCGGTAGCAGGCTCTTGAGTGGTGCAACGATGAAGAATGACAGCTGCTTGCTGGAACATACCCTGATCATGGGCGGTGACGTTGTGGAGGCAAAGCAAACGATGCAGGGGTGGCCTGCGGAGAGGTTCCAAGGGCAGAGAGTCAAATGCGAGGGGGTAATTGAGCAGGTAGCCGACAAAGCCTGAATAAGGAGGTGACCCTTCTCTGTCCTCCCCGGACGGAAAGAAAAGAAAAGGACCAAGACCCTACTACCATTTGCAGATGGCACGAGCTCTGCAAATCGCTTCTTGGGTCATTGTCGAAAAGTTGGAACAGGACACTCGCTTATTTCGCGCCGCCTTTCAGCCTGCCTGGTCAGGTTGTTACATTCACTGTAGGTTTAATCCTGAAATATTGTGTTATTGTGCGACATTTATTTATTGAGAATTGTATCGTTTGAACACACTCGTTTGGTTTTGGGGTTTGGGGTCGTTGTTACTACGTACAGTCACTACATATCAAGCACATATACAGAAGCTGTTCAAATTACAACCATGAGAAATTATCCTAAGTGAACCAACCTGCAAAGATCTCCTGATGGAAATTCTCAAAAACCTCTCTATTTTGGCCACGTTTTGAACGGCTGTCTGGGGTACAATATGGATGTTAATCGGTTGGAAGGCAAAGGGCAACTCGCTGAATGTAGATAAAGGAAACGGTTTATTTATAGCCTCGATTATGATTTACTCGATTTTACATTCGCTCTTATTTGGTCGCTTTTCTCCATGTACTTGAATGCTTAGTATATTTGATGAAGGGTGTGATTTATGGGAGATGCATGCGCGTGATGTGTCTTGCCAGCATACTGAATGCTCAGGTAAAGAGAGCCAAATGTAGGGGTGTGCAAAGTAATATTTATGTGAATAATGATTCCAGAATCGGGTATCATCGCCTCAGCATGAACACGAAGAGCTTCAGATCCTGGCCTTTTTGGGTTGGGTAATAATCGAGGCCATCCTTCCACGGCTAAGAACCTTCCCCCGCTCATCCTCAAGAGTTATCCCTATGTCAATATTGCGCCCCTCGATCTTGATAATCCTCGACTTCAACATCAGGACTCTGGGCACGAGCACCGGTGCCAAGTACTCCACCTCGAGCTTCTTCGTCATTGATCCGCTGGTTGGCAATATCCTCCCGTCTGCAATGGCCTGCGTCACATTCGACTGACCAAGCCAGCCCCCGGCCATGTCGAACAGAAACGATGTGAACCCGCCGTGGCAGACACCCTCCCACCCGCTCACATTGACGCCGACGTCCGCCAAGAGGGTCATTTCCCGGATAGCGAATATCCCGAGATCGGATCCGTCTTTGGGCTGAGGGGCGCGCTTGGCGAATATCATGAAGGCGCTCATGCCATTGTCCACTCTCAGAAGCCGCCGGTGGAATAAATCTATATCGGGATTCTGATCCTGGGGGTAGATGTAGTCCAGTTTGTCTACATCCCCGATGAGTGATGCACACCATGGGATCGAGAGGAAATGGTTCACGTCGGGCGAAGTGGACATTGTATTCTACGCAGAATTAGGTGATGTCTCTTCAAGGCAGGTTATAACAAATTAGTGGGACAATGCCTGGTTTTATATTATTCTCGGCGTTGGCCGATATAGTTCGCCATTTGAAAGAGCCGAGGTTTAACGGCAGTGTGCGGTCCGGCACTCAGGCAAGGGTCTGACTAATGGTGATCCCGGTTGCGATCTCATCTGGATCTTGGCTATAAAAAGTTTATCGAGTTCCGGTTTTTGCTATGGCGTTGCAATTAAGCTCTTGGCTCTTTGGATATCTTGAATATATAGGTTGGAGCGTGGTTATATCACAACAAATCCCACATTGCCTATCAAATCATTCAGCTTCTAGACGCAAGAAATGATTGTGGAGGTTCTTAAAAGTTCTAGCAATTAACCTTTAAGATGCTCGAATATTCTACTCCCAGAAGAACCAGCATCCTTTGACTATAAAGTGATTGCTGCTGCCAAGTCTTCTTAGGTGATTTTAAACTCCTACGAGAAAATAATAACAATAAAGGCGCTTGGCCATGGTAATGCGTGGCTGGATGTTTTATCCAGCTTAATTGCAGCTTGATTGAGGGCTCACCTTGTAAAATTGTACGTATACATATCTTTGACAGCCTGGCCACACATCTCCTCCCATTATATTCGTTAGTTACATGTAGATATATTGCGCAGCCTCTCCTTTCAGCGAAGGTATTCCCGGCTGTTGGGTTTTATATCCTTTTAACTTTATTATGGCTAGCTGTACCCGAGCGACAACTATCATTTGGCGATATCCCCGAGCAAACACCAGAAGACCATACCCAATACCATCAAGACGATGCCTCCTATCCATGATGAGTGGAGTTGCTATAGCAGAACAAGCATTACTCGCGCGGAGGAAGAAGGTCACTGCGATTGCTAAGCAAGCTCCATGATTAATACCGATCTGAAGGGCCGATCGAACTTCGTCCGAAATATAAAACAACCCCTGGCTTGTGCGTTGATGCCCGAGTGTGATGGGATCGGTAACGCATGCATTAGGGCTCGGCTAGGCAAGAGGAAACTAGGTGACAGCTACACCCACCCCTTAGCCTACCAAGTTTTGACATGCGCATAGAAAAAGAAAAGAGGCGGACGGTTCAGAAAGGGGGGAGGAAGCGTCAAGACGAGTCGAGACAGGAGGCCTTTCATCACTATGAATCATGCAACACCGAGTTACCTTGGTCTTGATCACATCTGTGGTGACGATCATACCTGATATTGTGTTGTTTTGAAGCCAAGGTGACACTGATCTGCACGTCGCCCGGGCATGACGGGAGGCAATGATTGGATCGGAAGTTGCCTCAGCGCCCACGTTTTGGCTTTGAGGAGCTATTGATGCCACTACCCAATATCGCTCAGGGGCCGGGGTAAATGTCAGCGATTACTCAGGTAGGGAAAGCATGCGTCATGCAGGGGTTCCTGAACTTGAACACAACAAGTTGGTGCAAGCCGGGTCGAAACACTGACATGTACTGGGGGGAACTGGAGCTATCGAGAAACACCACCTGCCTGCACAGGTTCCGAGTGGCGTAGCAGCTACCGGTTCAGCCTCTAAGAGCCAGGATAGCCGTGCCGATGGATAGCCATTGGGAAGTTTAGTAGGGTGGGGGAAGCAATATGTAGAAGACGTTGCACCGCCATGGAGCCTTACGGTGAGGAACAAACCACCTCACCTGCAGTCATCGTCAGCCTCTGGCTGCCTGCAGACTGGAAGTCCCGCAGAGATGCAGGGGAAGACTCCAATAGCGAGGGCTCTAAGACCACTAGCAGTCTACCCGGAGAGATCCGTGCATGATCCAGCCCTTCGCCGGCCAAGGGGTAAGCGGGCGAATTGGGGTCCGTGCTAACGGGGGCTAAGTGGTCTAGCGAGCCGTTGGACGTTTGGCGAGCAGACTGAAAGAAGAAGAAAAATACTGACTTTAGTGACTATGTTTAGAAATGGTGATAGCGTGGGGAGTAGGGAGTTGGGGCTCTTGACGGACATTCACGACTCATTAATCGAACACATCTTCATGGTGGGCACTCGGCAAAGTTAGATAATTCATGTAATCATTCCAATCCTAAAAAGAATATCAAGGCTCTAGAAAGTGTGCATGTCAAGGGACAGCACGGCTACATGAAATCAAAAAGTCCATTTTCTTCATTTTTTTTCCAAAAAGTTTTCCTGTCGTGAGGCAGGAGGCATCAGTTGAAGGGTCGTAAAATCTCATTGTCGTTAGGCACTGTCGTTGCTCCCTCTCAAAGGGAGCTGAAAACCAGCAGTGTCAAACTTGCTTGGTTTGTCTACTGGCGGCTGTAGGTCTTGCGGTTGCGGCGGCCACCTCGGCCCTTGCCCTTGCCACGGCCGCTGTCGCTGCCGGAGTCATCCTCCTCGTCATCATCACTGCCGGAGTCGGAGGTGGCAGTAGCGGAAGCAGCGGTGGAAGTGGTGGTGGTAGGGACGGCAGCCTCCTTGGTTGTGGTGGTGGGAGCCTGAGAGGTTTGGCTGACGGCAGTGGTGGTGGCGGAGGGAGCCGGGGCGGTGGTGGTAGCAGGGACCGTGACCTCGCCGCCGCACGTCTGGACCCAGCTGTTCAGGCTCAGCAGCTTCAGGACGGTGCTGAAGCCGTTGGCCTGGGCGGCGCAGAAGGTGCTGGTGCTGTCGGCGGCGAGGGACTTGGCGGCGGAGCTGCTGTCGCCCAGGGGGTACTCGATCTGGAAGACGGGCTTGCCGGCGGTGATGTAGGGCTGGTACTGGTCGCACTCGCTGTACTCGGCGCACTGCTCGGTGACGACGAACTGGGTGATGGGGAGGACGTCGGGGATGATGTTGATGGAGTTCTTGAGACCGAGGGCCAGGCCGTGCTGCTGGGCAGCGGGGGCAAGGACGTTCTTGAAGTAGTCGATGGTGTCCTGCTTGGTAAGACCGATGCCGTTCTCGTTGTCCTATTCACTTGTATAAGTAACGGGCGAAAGATGAAACGAAGAGGAAGAAGAGACTTACATAGCCATCCATGTTGTCAGGGTCGACACCGTCGCAGCCGACCTTTGCTGCCAGAGCAATACGGTCGCGCATGATGTTGGCCACATTCTCACTCTTGAGGTTCAGCCAAGTCTCGTCGGGCCAGCCATCGAGGCCGGAACCCTGGTCAGCGGAGGTGAACCGGCTGCTGTCAGGGCGGTAGGGCTCGTAGGAGCCGGCGCTGAAGTAGCAGATGACCTTCTTGTTGGCGGCGTGCAGGGCCTTGATCTTGGAGTCATCGGGGCTGATGAAGCTGTTGCCCGTGTTGGTGAAGAGGTCGATGTCGATGACCTCGACGTTGTTGGGCAGCGTGGGGTTGTTGAGGTCGACCTTGAGCTCCTCGGAGAGCTGGATGTCCCACGAGGTGCCGGCAGCAGGTTGCCAGACGCTGCGTGTTTCAAGGGATCGGCGGAGAGGGGAGCTGGCTGCCAGAGCCACGAAGAAAGCCGAAGCCAGCGACAGGGAAGATGAGGCAGGCATGGTAGTTGATCTGAACTTGATGCAGATAGAAGGAGTGTAGATAGAAGGAGTGTGTGTGCTTGTGTGTGCTTGTTTCGCAGGTGTTCAAGGAATGTGAATGTGTTGCTTGTTGATGTTCAAGGAATGTAGAAACTCTCTGAAGGAGTGATCAGCTTTTGAAGGAAAGACTTGCCTGCAAGGAAGGACTGTTGCGGAACAAAAGATGTTGTTGGAAAGAGAGTCTGGCGATGGTGAGGGTGCACACGGCGTCTTATATCTTTGTCCCAGCCCAGCTCACGGTCTGACCAGCTGCTCCAGAGTGGCTCCCACTCTGCAGGAGGGGAGCTTGGCCTGGGCATCTTGAACCCTGTCCTGGTCTCTCGCAATGGCCCCTTAGGGCTAATCAGTCTTGCTCTTGCATGGTACGATTCAAATTCAATTCAGCGGGACCCAGCCCGTCACTGTTGGTGGCCATGTGGCTGGTTTCAGCCTCGACTCCTTAATGTCGCTTCATAGACGCACCATGTGCACTAACCAACGTCAAGAGAGCCGGCCCGTGCCTGGGGCCAATGAGCAGACTGGCTGATGAGACAGAACTGGAGACAATTGCGTTTGTGTAAGCGCTCAAAAGCCCGAGACTGCCACCCAGACGCCGGCTGCAAGCCATGGGAGGGGGGAGGGGTGGCATCCATGTCCCATATGGTGTGCTATTTGCAGGTTGACAGCCCATTCCGGTAGCAAATTGTACTGAACAATGCATGGAGAAGCTCATTTTGTCCTTCCATAAGCAACGTTTGTTGTAGGCAGATGTATTTTTGGCTCCATCTCGCTCTTAGGAGGCGAAATTGTCCGTCCAGCCCATCCTTTGGCAGAATATGGTAGAATCTGCCGGGCACACAGAGGGGACATCCGGCCAGGACGGGACGAGTTGATGGAGACTTTAGGATCGTCTCAAAGATCCTGGGGGATCGTGTATCCCTGCTTGCCATGATCCCGAACCTGACCAGTCCTTTCATGGATTAGAGTGTATCCATCCTCGGCGGCTACCGACCGTGCCCCTGTTTCATACCTTGTTAGGTTTGGTTTTATATCCCTCATTCAGGCACCAGGTGGCCACATGCGGGAAGCGAAAACTTCACCTGCCAACCTGGGAAAAAGCAACAGCTGACATGAAACTCGGCTGTTTTCAAATGCATGTTATGTTAGCTGTGAGACTCTCCACGGGGGTTTGGTGCTGGGTCTCAGGCTTGGAGACCTGTGATCCTTTCGCAGGCTTACGGCTTACGTCCGCCCAAAACCCACAGCAAACGCCTGGTCAGAGGACTATGTAGACTATTTCAAGGTAGCTTGCATCTTATTCAATATAAGCCTATATCCCCTTGCATGGCGCACTCCTAGACGGTTCGACTAAACAATAGTGTCTCGCCTAGCTACACATGGCTGCATGGCCCTAACGCACTGCACACTTTGTCACCGACAGACCAGTCAGCCACTTCCAATAATCGCTTTAGTAGGACCGCGCGGTAACTGAGGGGGCCTATTCTCGCTCTGCGTCTGCTGAGGCATCCGCTGCTTCTGCCTTTTCTTGCTTGGGGTGAGCAGGCCCAGTCAACGACCCTCCCACCGTGGCATGGCGCCGTTCGGCTACGCACTCAGACCCCGGAGTTTTTTTTTCCATTGCTGCCTTGTTGGCTGGTTTGCTTTCTTTTTTCTACAAATGGTCACATCCCGCGCCCTTTCCCCTGCCTTAGCGCTGGGGTTACCACACCCACCAAATGCAGGGCAAAGTTTTTCATTCTCTCCGCCAAGTTCCCTCACCCACTCCACGGCAGAGCCTACGGCACATGCCTTGATCCAACAACACCGACAGGGATACCAGCATCGGCTTTTCGAGAAAAGGCCTGCCTATCCCCACCTCTCCCCTTGATAGTGTTGGCCTTGGACTGGTCCGGACCAGACGACTAAGCACTAGGATCTACGACTGGGACCGAGAACACTAAGCAGGCACAGGACCATTTAGCTATTCACCGACCTCGCAAGTGCTCAAGCCCATTGCTGTAAGAAAAAAGGTGACACTTTTTCTCGTCCCGTTTCAGCCCCGTCTGACTCGCTCCCTGGTGTGGCTCTCGGGCAATTCTTTTTCTTTTTCTGAGATGGCTGGGCGGGAGAAAGGGGACATGAAGACCCATGCAGAGGTGTGATTTGGCTGCTACACAGCATGCAGGTACAGTTCAGCGCTGTTCTGCCATGCTCCCTGGCCAATATGGGAGTGTTCCGGCAGCCGCGGAGTAGAATATGCGCTGATGTTTGCACCAACCTGTCCCCGCTGTACGTGCTGAAAGAGGGGGCGCCAACAAGCACGTTTCTCGCCGTAGACGCCCTAATATGGAACAAGAATAGACAACTTATGTTACCTATGCCATCCTAGTGATATTGTCTTTTCCATGACCAACGACCGTCCTTTTGATGATCTCGACCAACCTCCGTGGCCAGCTCTCGTCCAGACCCCAGAGGCCTTGTGATTCGATCTAGACCAACATCAAATTTATGGTTTTATTGCAAGGGGCGACGGAAAGCGACTCTCGGACTTCTTGCATGGCATCTGCCACATTCCGCCAGCCCCGATGCACGTTGCCGAGCTGAGCTGCCTCGCTTCCTCAAACCCGCCCATTACGCGTCGATCATTCTATTGAATACTTTCCTAGACCAGCTGCTAGCATTGTCCAATATATGGGTGGCTGGAATAGCGTCTGGGCAGCTGAAAGGCCCGAGACCTGCCCAATGTTGGCTGTGCTTCTTCTCGTACCACACACCCGTCGAGATCAGTAGTACTAGTAAAACTTTTCATACACCGTCCTTGAATTTCGCTAACGCTTGAAGACTGGGTTATGTCTGGTACTCTGTGCGTTTATCTTAGGAGTGAACAAGACATAATTGGGGACATGGAAGCAAGAGGGGTCGAGAAGACCATGGATCTGGGCGAACTATGGAGGTATGGTAGGTAGATATCATGCACATATATGATGGAGTTATGCCTTGCACAAAAACCTTTCCGGGGAACCAAGATTGAGGGAATCCCTTTCCCTCTCCTGCCTCCTCGGAGTTTGGCTAAGATGATTAATAGCAATTTGGACAGCAATTACTTATTCTATTTAATATCGTGGTGTCTAAGGTTTCCTTGTAGTACTGAAAATTCCCTGCCAATGTCTTTCATGGTTCTTTGAAATTCCGATTGACAAAAGCTCACCTTGTTCGTGTGTGACCCTCCGAACGTACCAGTAACAGTTAATCACGAAACGGAAATTCAAGCTTGGATTCGAGTTCAATACGTGTCATTGGAGTAAAGGCACTTGCAAGGTGCCCGAGACTTCATCTTGAGATGGAAGATCGGTTGGTAGTCTTTTATTCATGTGATATAATGTTAATCAAATCATTGCATCGTCGTCTAGTGCTTGACTCAAACACTACCCCCTACCCTATACCGACACCAAATGTACAACTTTCAACAGGAAGCAAGCTGAGGTCACGCAAGGCGGCATCAGTCCAAACTACGATGATGATTTATTCGATAATTCATCTCAATCGATTGGGAAATAAATAAATAAAATACAAATCAATGCGCTCAATTCATATCAATGCTATGCTGGGGGGGTATTAGACATTATTAAAAAAGTTCATTCCGTCGTCAGAGTCGGAAATTGACTCGAGGTCTCCTCTTCTGAAATCCTCCCCTCCCTGGTGTCGGCGCCTCCTATCTCCGAAAAAGCAGGAGGCATGTCGCCGGCGTCGTATCTTGGGGGAGCCATCTCGAAGTACGACCGCCTCTGCCTCTTGGGCGGCGGGACGGGGAGGTTCTTCTCCGCGGGATCGCAGGGCGGCAGGACGGTCAGCGCCTGCAGGCCCTCGGCCACCAGCACCTCGCCGGCGATCTCGAACCTGAGGGTCCAGGCCAGGCTGTGGGCGAGGGCGATGTTGAAGGTGTTGAAGCTCGGGGTGAGCATGCCGTCGCGCACGACGAAGCTCCCGTCGGGGGGCGACGCGAGCCCGCAGCACTGGCCGATGTCGATGGGGGGCACCGCCCCGGAGCATGGGATCTCGAGGTCCGGCGGAGGGGGCAGGGCGCACTTCTCGCCGAACAGGTCCATGCTGAACTTGTACTCGGTGTCCACCGTGGACGACCCCCTCTGCTCCGTTATCCGGCAGTGCGACAGTATCTCGAGCGATATGCCCGTCAGCCTGGCGCGCTGCGGGATGTTGAGGATCTCCTCGCTGGTCCTCTCCCACTGCGGCACCAGCCGCGCCTGGAACGGCACCAGGCCCGGGTTACCTATCTGGATGTACGACGGGAAGCCGATCTGGAGCTTGAGCCCGCACGTCGGGGCCGAGGATATGTTGAAGGCCTTCTTCATCTTCTGCGAGGTCGACAGCTTGGCGTCGCCCATGCCGGGCAGGAACCGGTGTGACGACGCGGACATGTGGACGCCCATGACCACCACCTGGTAGTCGGCCAGCGGCGCGCCAGGCCGGATGAAGGGCACGTAGATGGGCAGCGTGGCGGCGACGCTGTCCCACGACCCCTGGGAGCGGTACCACAGGTCCGCCTGGATGAAGTACTCGACGTAGCTCTCCTTGAGCGCCGACCGCACCCACAGGCTCGGCGGCAGCCTCTGCGTCTTGACGGGCTGCTGCTGCTGCTGCTGCTGCTGCTCCGCGTCGCGCGTCGACGACGACGACAACAACACGCCGTGGCCCGGGCTGGGGTCGGCGTACGTCGGCATCCTGATGGCGAACGGCCACTCCCGCCTCGCGCCGGTGCCCGGGGGGATGTGGAGGGTGCCGCTGAAGAGCGTCTGCGCCCGCCTCTTGCCGTCGACGAGGTCGAAGCGGCCGTGGCACGCGCCCGAGTCGTCGCGCACCGAGCGGTCGACGTAGCGCCCCAGCACGGCGACCTTGACGACCACGTCGGGCAGCACCGTGGGCGTCTCGCGGGACACACAGCCGCGGATCGTCTCGCCGAGGCGGAACGCCGTCCGGTCGCCCTCCAGCGCGATGCCCAGGTCCGGCCCGCACTGCAGCTTCGTCATGACCATCTTTGCTTTGTCGTGATGGGACCCCTGATGAATGGGCGAGGCTTCTCTTTGAACCGTGGGAGAGATTGATTGGCGTTCGCTTCGCCTCACGGGGAGAAGCGTGGTGGTTTGATGATGAGGAATCTCGATTTTTCGGCACATGAGGTGATCCGTGTTTAAATTAAAACAGCCTCCTCCCCTCCCTCTCGCATGGTGGCCGCCACAAGCCCCTTGCAATGACCAGACAATAAGCACTACGCCGTGAGACTCGAGCTGTGCATGCCGGCGATGCAGTGGAATCCGCTGTAGGACTTTGGACAGCTCGTGTGGACTTGGGTTGATGTCATTAGGGGGGAGAGTATCTTGGCTTTCTCCTGAGCCGCGAAGCACTACAGACAGGCTCGGAACATTACTGGCACTTCTCCCTAATGCACGTTGGTCTACAGCTGGCAGCCACTAAAGTACCTCCTGTTTCACTAAAAATAGTCACCATTTAAGTCACGCTTAAGTCTAATCCTCCGAGCCTGATATGAAATCTTCAGCATTAATACGTGCTGCAAAAGTATATTAAGAGGCTATCCAAGGCCTTTCTGTCAAATAATACATGTATAAATGCTCGCATCGCCGTGCTTTGAACCGTGCTCGGCCAAGAAGGGGGTAATATTTCCCAGCACCCCCCGTACACATGAAACCTCCCAAAATATTGAACGCCCCTCCCCCCCTAAAACCAAAACGCTGGACATTATTCTCGTAAAAAATGTATCGCGAGATTCAAATATTCTTTTGTTTTTACAACCTCAATTGGCCATTTCTGCGCGTCCACCGAGACAGGCGAATGACGCTCTGGTGAGTCGAGCACCCGGCCAGAGCTGCGCGGACTGTCGCAATGTCTGCGGCTGAGGCCCTTGCACAGTTGAATTGGAGAGGGTCAGCGAGACGAAGAAGCCTGCCAGGCGAGAGCGATCAGCGTCCCACCGGTGGTTCTGGGCGCCGTCAGATGACCAAAGAGCCCTGAACGCAATCAAATCTCGTCAACTGATCTGCCAGGCGATCGTCGGAGTGCACTTCGTCCGCATATTAGAAATGGAACCCATTTATAAGATAAATGGTCCTTTTAACCTCTCCAAGACCCCCTGAACAAGTGCCTCATCAACGCCGCCTCGGGGATGCTCCCGTCGTTGGTGCTGGCCGAGTGAGGCTGCCCCATCCCGAAGCCGTCAATCGTCAGCACGAGCACGTCGCCAATCAGCCTCGGCTCCGTCATGTACGCCAGGTCGCGGACCGAGTTGAGCGACGGGTCGAACTCCTTGAGCTGGTCGAAGACGACGTCGGTCCAGGCGGCGGGTCCCGTCGAGTTCATGACCTCGGTGCTGCTGGGCATGAGGAGCGAGACGGGGGACTGGTGCTCGACGGCCATCTTCTGGACGGACCAGAGGACGCGGTCGATCATCCTGCGGAAGACGGGGTGTCCCGGCGCGGCGGCGATGGTCCACTGGCAGAACTGGAGGGGGTGCAGGATGTCGGCCCAGGGCCCGTTGTCGCGCTGGTCGAACTCGATACCGACGATGAGGCCGACCTTGCCCTCGAACTGCGGCGGGACCCAGCGGTCGATGGGCCGGAGGGCGATGGTGTCCGTGTCGGTGTAGGTGCCCCCGATGGTCTCGAGGATCAGGTAGCGCAGGAGGTCCGACTTCATGCCCACGTTGGCGAGGCCGTGGTAGATCTCGCGGACCTTCGGCTGGTCGGCGTAGTGCGTGTCGAGGAGTTCTTCGCCGCCGGCTTTGCCTACGATGGTGCTGGATTTCGCGGTTGGTGGTTAGTATGGCGTCTTGGGTAACCCGTTTGACAAATGCACCGCAGCGTGACTTACTACTCGTAGTCTGGGTTCAAGGCCAGCCATGTAGGGGTATCCTGGAGGCCCTTGGGGTCGATGTGAGACTCGGTATCCAGCGGGCTCTTGGGCAGTCCGATCTGCCAGATCCTCTTAGGGATCTTGATCAGCTCCGGGACGACCGTGACGTTCTCGGGGATATGGTCGATGTGAGGGATATCGTGATGCGCATCGTCTCCTACGCCGTGCTTCAGCGCCTCGTCGTTATCCTCCTCGGTGCCTTGGAAATGGGCGTCGGCCTCGTCGTGCACATCGGTCGTCGGCGGGGCCTGGCCGTGGCTGGCCTCGTGAGCTGGGCGTAGGTTGAATGTGTCCAAGGCGGATCCGTGAAGCGTCCAGACGACGATGAGCACCATGAGGGCGGCGGCGACGGCGGCAAAGAGGCGGTATTGATGTCGGGAGATCTTGGCCCCGTGTCGCGAGAGCGACTCCCCCAGCTCCTTGACCTGCATCTTGAGAATCGATAAAATAGATGAGCAAAATAAGTCAGTGATAAAGAGAGAGCGTTGGGCAATCGAGTGGAAGCTGCGATTGCTTTGGTAAGTAGTGAGGTCGGTTAGGGTTTGGGATGCAAATGAACGAATGACAGCACCAACGGTCTGGGAGATGGTGAGGAGGGCATCGAGTGCGTCACAAAGCTATTTCCAGAGGGGAATTCAACTTTATTATTGAGGGTTATCCATCTGCTTACAGCTTGATGAGGCTTGTACAGCAGCGAACATCATTGCATAATACGAGCGTCGGCGGCCATCCCCCCCACAAAACTATCGAAAACCGGCAGGCATTGAAATTGGAATGTCCAGCTAGCGACCTCCAAACCGAGCCGTCTGAGGAGGGGCCACAGGGTCTGGGCAGGGCCATTGTGGGAGCCAGCACTCGTAGGCCCATGGGTACGGTACGCTGCGTCCAATTCGGCTAGCAGGCAGGCCAGACGCTGACGAGCTCGCCGTGGCTGCGTGCAGATTCCCAAACTCTCAGCTTGGTGGAGAGCAGCAGCATGGGCCAATGAATGGGACGAGCCGTCGGTTCTGTGGTGCCCGACCCAGACCACCATCCATGCAACTAGGCGAGTCTGGGTCAGGGCTTGCCGATCGAGACATTCCACCCAGGATTGACCTGGTCGAGCCCATCCGATCTCCGAGGCGCAGCGAGACAGCAGCGGTCATCTGTTCTCCCATCTCGTCGCGTCAGCAGCAGGTGCCTTGGGTGCACAGTATCAATTCAGAGACAACGAGAATCAAGACTCGGTCAGTCAATCTGGCATTCAATTAAAATATATCTAGACTCAGGGGCATCTCAGGGCCCCGTTTGCGATCGCTAGTCGCTGGTACCAAGCATTTCTCACGAGGCTAACCATCCGCTAGTGCATCTTGATAACGGTAGTGCCAAAGAAGAAACACTAGACCTCCTTGGATCCGATTATTGGTGCATAGCCGATATAAGGATTTGCATTCCCTCTTAGGTTACGTACTTCGTAGTCTCGAATGCGTGAAAAGGGGTTCTGTCTGCTGGTTTGGTTCTCGACCGTGCATGCTGTTGGTTCCTATACACTTTATTTCCGGGACATCAACTGCGTCTTGAGATCATTTGCATCACCAAGAAGTCTCAGATTAGCAGGATTGAACAATAATACTTGAGAATTCATTGATATTATTGAGAATTTAAAATGTAATTGTAACTTCCAATGGCGATTTCTTGCGTGACTAATCGGGCGGTCAGCTGCGGGTCTAGAGTCCCTAAACCTACAAGTATCTTCTTCCTATATACGCAGATAAATATTAAATGCTGCTTACAAGCTATTATCTTAGTTCGTAGCTTATAATAATAAGGTACTCTATAACAACGCTCGTTTCATAGCTTAGGAAAGGGAATCATTGCGGGCTACCTATCTGAAGCTGCACCTTTTTTGGTGGTAACTGATCAAGACGCAATTGCAGGCGAGATGGAGAGAAGGAGTAGGTTGAGTACAGATAGAAGTCAAAATTAAAGAAACACAACGAATACATTCTCGAAAACTGGATGAGGCATTAGACACTTCTTGAAGCCTGGTGACCCCTGTTAGAGACCTCCGAGAATGGTAACTACCTGCTTTCCACCCAGTGGTGGCTTGGCATCTTCTGCCAACTTTATCTTTGCTCTTCCTCGCTAGCAGGTGATGGGACATAGTTGACGTTGAGAAATTACCAACAAGAAGATTTTATGGTAAGCATTCTCTGGCAAAACCGATTATTGGTGGTTAAGGCATTCGTTCTGGTATGACATTTTCTCTATCAAAACAGAAATTGAAAGGATACATTAATGAACAAAGGAGAGATGGATTTCTTTAGTCAACGAACGTGTTTGGTGCGTGATAGAAATAACGGCTGCGTGAATCATGCATCGGATAGAATACGAGGTGCGTTCGTTAATGCTTCTCTATGTGGGATCAGCTTACTCTTTACGCTGCTAGACAGGTTTGGTTTACGCCCCGCCCCACCAATCTGCCCATCTAGGCTCTTCTCGTCCCATATTCCCTTGGCTTTTTTCCAGGGTTATATAGATATTTTGATCCTTCGTTGCACTGCGAGTGGAGGTCTGATAAAAGCACAAGCGTTAAGTGAACTAATCGACGCCTTGCTGACTGCTGCCTGCTGTGCGTTAACTTTGCTTGGTTATTTATTAAGTTGATGCAACAACACTTCTTCAACTCTCAAATTTGGGGAGATCCATGCCTTGAGTTCTCAACTACAGCAATAGTCCAGAGATTCAACCAGAGCCAGACACCGCCCACCACTTTAGGAGCACATCATGGGAGGCTGGGACGTCTACTGCGCTCTCTGTGGAGGGCCCATAAGCAGAATCTCGTGGGATGCTGATGATAGCCCGGACACTGCCTACGACCGAGAAGTGTTCGCTGATAGCACGGATCCGGACCTGGACTGGCTCCAGGACTGCCGCCTCATTGGGGAGAACCCTGCCACCGCCTCGGATTCAAAGTAATTGCCCCCCTGAGCCGGGATCCCGTCTGGCTTCTTAATATCTAATTCTCCCAGGGTTTGGCTTTCGGGCCTCGCGTGCGCCGAAGAATATGGCTCCGTGTCCTACCAGATCGGGGAGAACCCCGACCCCGCGATCTTGGATTTAGAGGGTTGCGATGGAGAGGATGGGAACATCAAAGTGTAAGTTTTCTCCTCCTACAAGAGCTATCAGACACCAAATCACATATCGAAGTTCCACGCATTGTGAAATTCATGCTTGGAATTGGACCCCTCCCTTACTATCCTCTGAACTCTCCTGGCTATACAGCATATTAACCCTTACCCGAATGTAAAGATATTACACCGATGGAGTAGACGATCCGTTTTGTGCCCCTTTCCATACGCGTTGCAAGGAGGTCCTCTGCAAGTATTTGGGTGTCTCGGAGCTCAACAAAGAAGTATTCCTCGAATCCCTGAAGAGTCTGGCGGAAGAAGGTGACGGGGCACCAGCCCTGGACATTGAGTATGGCGACATCCGAGAACACATGGACCAGTATTGGTGGCCGAAACCGGGTAGCGAGCATTTTGTCTGCGACCCGGTAGAGGTCAAAGGGCTGCCTGAATTCTACAACCAACTTCCTACGCGGGATACGAGTGACATCAAGTCGCCCCGAACATACAACACCGAGGGCGACCCATTTGATCGGCTCCCCGCTGATGTTATCTTGGTGCTGATGTCTCTCTGCCAATCGATGACTGACGTCTTTAGCCTTCGTAAAGCTTCTCCGGTAGTTGCAAATGTGCAGCTCGGCAACGGCTTTTGGCGGAGGCAGCTGAAAACCAACATGCCGTGGCTTTGGGACTTCCCGGAGCCCACCGATTCGCAAATAACTGATGTGGATTGGAAAAAGGTTTATCATAAGCTGTATTGGGGCAGCAGACCCGAATCCCAAAGGAAGAACAAATTTCACGGTCTTTGCAACAGGCGGCGAATGTGGGAAATAACCTGCCCCGTGATTGCCGAGGCTTACGTCGATTTTTCAGCTAAGAATGATGCATGGGGCACCCCGGAGGCCCCAGTTCTGAAGAATGTATTGTTCAATTCTTCAACTACTATCGGTAGTCGTTACAGGGCTGGGATGAACCGAGAAATGATGACGCTTCTGGACAACTACTTCGAGATTACCACGGCACGACCCCTTTTGTTGATTTCCTGGTCTGAAGACCGCCGCTTTTTCCATAATATCAGTGCGTTCAGAGATGAAAGCAAACTCATGGCTTGGAAGCAGACGATTGGGTCGGATATGTTGGATACCGTCCCTGTCCCGGATGATGACTGGATCACAGGTTTCGTCTTCAAGAGCAGCCTAGTATTGGATGAGAACGGAGCTCGCAAGCCACATCTTCTTGGAGTAGAGATTCTCTTTGCGAAGCAAGAGCCTGTGAAACTTGGTGCTAGTAGAGCAGACGCCCATCGACTCATTCATGCAACAAAGAATCACTTCATTGTTGGATTCAAGTTCTATCGTGAAGACGATCATAGCTTGACGCACATGGGTCTTCTTGAGCAGCCACTGACGAACATGGGAGACTGCTCACGTGTGACCGACAGATGGGCAGGCGGCTATGACACTACTCACCGCCTCTGGGCCGGTGACCTACCGCCAAGGAACGTCCACATGTCCCAGAACACCCTGAACTTGTCATGGTCCCACATGGGATATAACTATCCTACCGAGTGGCTGATGCTAGGTGCATCTGCGGAAGAGCAAGCCGATATCACCGGGATCTCTGTTGACAGCCAGCTTGGCAGATTCGAAGTCCATTTTCAAAACCAGCCTACCCGGAGAATAGGCTCAGCCTTCCACGCGATGAAATCTCTGTCCATTGATGGGAAGGGTGGCGAGCACATCACACAGATCTGTGTCACTAGGCCAAGCCAGCTGGCGATGATGTTCGTCACCAATCGCGGTCGTTGTCTCTCGTTGGGCGTCTCAGTATCTGGATACCAGCCGCTAACGTTTGGTGATGAAAGCGACCCCGATGCCTCCAAAGTTGCTCCGTGTGGCATATACGGAGAATGGTGCGAGAACTTGGGCGCGAAGCATCTGCTCTACGTCTTCGGTGCCTTCGGGTCGTCGGAGTTGCCAATATGCCAGGACGAGATCAAGCCCCTGGCACAAGACGGCAACGGCTACTGCTGGGAACCTGAGAGGCCATTAGCTCGGCTGGTTGAAACCGGACCCGTTTACGGTTCAAGAACATATCATGAGGGCGCTTCCTGGTCTGTGCTAAGAGTAACGAAGACAGTGCCGTCCAAGGGGTGTGTGGTCAGCGCGCTCCATGTCGATCGCCCAATCACGGAGGTGCGCGTTACTTTGGTGCACAGCAACCCGAAATGCACTATCCCTCCCATCGCAGCTATCCGGTTCACGTACCTGGATGGAGAGAAGATGGTCGTGGGACCGGACAGATTCTCCAACGACCCCATATGCCGGTGCTGCGATGAGAAGACGAGCCTCCCTGAGGAGACCGGGAAAGTACCGCATTATCGGCACGAGATCTGGCGTCCAGGGGATAGAAAACTGACTAAACTGCGAATATGGCTGTCTGAGACGGGGGGTCTGGGAGCCATTCGTTTTGTGGCGGAAGGGGGAGCTGAAAGTCCGCTTTGGGGATACTGGGGTTTCGATATAGAGGGGAAGGAATGCGAGGAGCTGAACTTTGCAGGAGAACAGTGTGGCACGGCTATTGGACTCAAGGTATTTTTCCAAGGTCTCGAGCGGGGGGATCGTGGAGATGATACTGTGATTGTTGCTTTCCAGGGGTTAGCTCCTACTTCAGCTCAGGACAGCCCCTGATTGTTCATTGGCCTCTCTTTTGTTATTATGGATAACGCACTGAGAAATGCACGTCTCGCAAGCATAATCAGGGCGAAGCAGAGCAGGGGGGGCGGGTCTATTTGCCGCACGCAAATGTGTAGTCTTGGCGGGGCGCAGGTGAGGCTGAGTGTAAGGCGCCTAATAAGTAGTTTGCCTACCTCCTGATGAACAAACGAGTTATTCTGTCCCGGAGTGCTGCAAAATACATGAGTTTTCGTTTTCATCTATCTTTGTTGGCGTGTCTATCAAAGCGATCGATCACTCATACCTCAAGATGAAACTGTACCTGAGAACCTGTCAGTTTGCCCCCCAGCATCGAATCAAATGCACACCAGGGACTAATATTGGACCATTAATAATGGTCATTAGTGACTGGCAAAAGACTCGAACTTGATGTGGCAGAGAACGAGACTGTGGCTCGAGTCAAGGAAATATTTTTCGAGAGGGAAAGAGTCCTCCCCGACCAATTTCATCTAGTATTTGCGGGCAAACATCTCGACGACAGATTCACCTTGGATCGCTACAGAATCCAGTCTGAAGCAACTATTCATGTCGTCTTGCGGCTACGAGGTCAAGTCAATACTCGGAGCTTCCCAACGTCCGAGATCCCATATCCGTCTTCTACAGAGGCAGAAAGAATCATTTCCGATTGGAACGATCTGGCTCATAGAGACGGTTTCGATGCGGACACACATATCGTTGATCCACAGGCGCACTATATCGCTTTAGAGTCGCTTCAGAGGAAGGTCAAGACATCTTCAGCTCTGTATCGGAAAAATGGGATTTCCTGGAAAACACCAGAACCAGAGGATGTAATGCTTCGTCTTCTTAAGATAAAAGAAGAGCCTGTATGGATACATAACCTCCTACTGGACGCCGGGGGTGGTGTGGACGTTGTTGATAGCGAAGCTGTCCTTTGTCTGCTGGATTCCTACGTAATTATTAAGTCCGTTGTGGATAGTTTTGACTCTCTAGTCGCACAAAAGTTCTGCCATGAGTTTTTCAGCATCCTCATTCAGAGGGACACGAAAAACATAGCCGAAATCGTCAAAATCCCGAGGACTGCGCTCGGCAGTATTGCCTCTACAATGTGGACAGCACTTGCGAATGCTCGGTATGAGGCTAGAGAGAGCACTGCCGAGGTAGTCAAGCGTGCGACAGGTGAATTTATGAGTCTGATCGGCCATGAGCCTCCTTCATCGGATCCTATAGAAACGTCCCGCACTATGGCATACTTATTGGACGTCGGCCTGGTCAGCTACGCTGGATCGCACACGTCCCGAAACGACTTCCAAGATTTCGAGGCCGAAACCGCGAACTTTAGTTGCAACAAAGATGGTTGCTTCCGATTCCAGTGCCATATGCAGACCCTGGCCTGCTTGAACGGGTTTCTAGATGCGCGGGAGGTTTGGGTCTTTGAGGTACAAAGTAGAAGTACCTCACCTCAACGGCAACTACAGCAGGGCGGTTCCAAAGAACCTCTGTCGATCTTGACGACGATAGACGCACTCTCTGATATTTGGGGCCCCGTCTATGCCGAAGCTATTCCCCAAGACTCATCAGCCGAAAAGCCGCACCGCGTTAGGAAGTACAATGTCTCCAAAGGATGCATCCGACCTCTGTCTAGGCAACCTGTCTCCTCAGATGGATATGTCAAATGCCATTGGTACAGCTGGGCAGAGGAGCAGCGACGGCGCTTCTCTAGCCTCTTTTCCGGGCGCTCCAAGGATCCAACCATATCAGTGGACGATAAACTCCTGATTGGCACCGAGATGACAGTCAAGCCAGACTGCACATTCAACATGACAGAGTATGAAATGAATTATGGCAATGCTATATATGCAGCTGGGCCGAAGCCTTCAACATGGAGTTTTGACGGCGTAGCAGTGTCCCTAGAATTAGCAGCGCCGAAATTCGTTATGCTCCAGATCAAGGGCAAGGCAAAAAGAGTCCCGGAAACCACAATCAAGGAGCATGCTTGGCAAAAATGGAGCTCAAGCCCTGAGTCTGCGAACCCTGGCATCCTGAATAACTACTTTGGCGTCGAGATCAGCAACTGTACTGGAAATGCCAGGAGAGTGTCCCTGAAACAGATACTCCTTATGAATCCCATACAAGGCCTGCTTGAGCGCCAGATTCCTGGATGGCAAGCAACAAGTTGGGGAAAAGATTTCAAGAAAGCACTCCAGACGGAGTCTGAAGCCGCAGTCTTCAGCTTTTGGAGACAGCATGTCGCTCATCGGGCGCTTGTGGGACGCCTCATATCTTCCGTCCTGGATGTGCTTGACGGCACTGGATGCAATAAATCAGGATTCCAGGCGGCGTTCCTGCACCAAGACAATGAAAACATTATTAATATCGATCCCAGGAACAACGACTGGGCCGATTTGCTCAAGGACTCGTACCTCACTGCAACGTACGCGATTGTCAATGAAGTATGCCTCGAATATAAACTCCCGGATCATAGTGCCTCGATATGCAACGATGAACGACGGTACTCAGTCTTACAAACTAAAATTGGCATGGAAGCGGAGACAGGGCTTACTGGGCGTTTCAAGATCGATCCGCATGGTTTATCGCTAAAGAGGATCGGTCCTGAGGCCGCTGGGTTGCCTTTTCTCCTGACACGCGAATCGACGGTCACAACCATGATTCACCTCGCCACACGAACGCACCGCGCGAAGGAACTGTTGAACCAACAATCGCACGACCGTAAAAAACACCATCAGGTGATACTACGCGCATCGCGGGAGAGCTTTGGCGGGATGCCGTATCCACGCCAACGTGATTTGACAAAGGTAGACGAGGACTCTATGGATATAGACGTACAAGATGAGGACAACAACCAAGCGGTGACGGAAGAGGGCCTTTCACAGCTGGAGATTGAAGTCATGATCCTAGATAACCTGATGGCGAGAGAAGTTGCAGAGGACGAGCAGAAAGCTCGCTGTTGAATCATTTAATATGAAAGCCAGGTCAAATATATTGCAATTCGGGATTAGCAGTTGGTTGATTATTTGAACTAGGTTTCTTTTCTACTACATTTCTCTTAACCACCTACTATATGCAGCTAAGACTTAACTCAGTAGCTTATAGTGGAGGGTTCTCTAGGTCTTTTATTATATGAGCAAAATCAGCCAGAAATTAAGGGTTATTTCCATAGTAACTATTTAAGGTCATGGTTGTTTTGCCGATGAGGATGACACTGCGAAAGGAATCACAACCTTGCGCATTCTCTGCGTCAAGTCTGGTGTTGAGAGCCTTCTTGAAGCATTTAAGAGGGAAACTCACCTCAAGACGTACCCAGGAGAGCGTGACCCAAATTTCAGCGCACATTGTAACATCTTGATTTGTCTTCTGAAGCAAGACGACCCGACGCAATTTATACCTCAAACCCTGGAAACTGTCAACCTTCTGGTTTCTCACATGATTCGGGGCAAAGTTCATGACTAACAGGTCAGTTTTAAACTTTCCCCTTCCCCTCGGTGATACGTGAAGCCGTCTTGCTAATCAACAGGAGACAAAACCTTGATTTTTGCCGATTATAACCGGGGGAAGCGCCAACTCTCCAGGTTCCTCCAGTGCCGTATATCCAATCATGGAGAAAATGAGCTACGTACAGTAAGATTTCTTTGTGTCCCAGCCGTAGTTACAATATCTTCCAATTCTACTGCACTACATTATGCCCATATTAGGTTTGATGGTCAATCTTTCTCGAAGAACTTCGAGCCCTGAGCAAACAGATTCCAATGGATTCGATTCCTACTTACCTGTTTTGGAGGCCAGCATTTCACAGGCCTATGAGGAACCGATTGCCAACTGCGCACCACTGTCCCATCCTTTCTCCTTTTTGGGCCTTTATTGACCCAATAGTTGAACCGGCAGGTATTGGTGACTCTGTGGCATGTCTAAATGTTCAACTCGTTAGTGAGCTCTCCATCCCAAAATCATATTATACAAGCCGTCTGCTAGAGATGCCGCTGACTAGGTATGTTCGAGTAGAGCTAGAGATTATTGACATACCCCAGTGAAAATTCCATGGTTGGGATTTTGATCCGGTGGCAATACAAGGGCCGTCGTGGTACCAAGAAGCCCAGTTACAAGAATTGCAAGAAATCTCTTTCTCAACCTATCTGAATAAGTTCAAATTCGTATTGCCCTAAAGAGGGATCACTTTCTATCTCACCTCATGTTAGAAACTCTCGGAATTTACGGCGACAAAGTCATGAGCATACCTCTCTTCTGCTTCAGCTCTTGGGAAGATGTACCTAGACTGCCGGCCCCCCAACTATATAAGCATGGGTAAGAATACATCCTGGTGGGATGGCTAAAAGCGCTCATAGGTATCATTCCTGTGCATGTATTATTTTTGATTGACTTATTAATGCAATGTTGGTGGCGCCACCTTCCAGTTGCTTCACTGTGTGAAGGGCTATTGTTACCTTGTGTTGGTAAGCCCAGGGTTGCATAATCCCTAATCCTAACTTACCACATAATATTGCGTCCATAATACTAATAAACATCAGGAAGATGGTACAGAACATGATATGTTGAAAAAAGCACTTGATCTATCTATAGCTCGTTCAATAGATAACTATATTTAGCAACCATACCTACAGACCGGTAATAGGTATATAAGTATACTTAAGTACGCGTGCATATTTTCGGGTACATGGATGCAGCATAAATCGTACTGCAAGAGCTTTGCCAAAGGTACAAGAAGTAACATTGAGAAGTGCGGTATTATCCATCGTCATACCATCACCAGCCGGCACCCCGCATCCCGTCTCATCCTTCTCACTTCTAAACATATTCAGAATTCAATAGTTGAGATGGATTCCTCCACTTTGGGTTCAAGCCCAGACTCTTTATCTTCTTATTCCAGGCAGCTTAGAGCTGGAATCGATGACATGGTCCTAAGAGGCGAAGAAGAGTATCTTCGATTTACTTTCCTGAGCGCTATCCAATCAATCACCGGCCATTACACCACCACGCCATCTAATTTGACTGACCTTGAGATGGGCCTTCATGATTTGTGGTATACATGCATTCAGGCAGCCAAGAATATCACCTCTGGTGAGGAAAAGCAGGATATCCTCCTCCGTCCCCTACTGGCTGCTAAAGCGCTTGGACCTCTACGACAGCCAGGTCCCATTTCCGACTCGGGTGATGGCGATGGCAGTAATGTCGACGGTGTTCCTAATTCTTCTTTGGAAAGCTATTCGATTTGGTCTGGCTTACCTCTATTGGATTCAGATCTTATTGAGGAGTTTACCAGTCGCTACTACCAGAAAAGCTATTATGATGAAGACCAGCGTGCGAACATGGCGGGTTTTCTTGGTCGATTAGTTTCCGTCGGTATCTATGAGGGATCTGATCTCTGCACACTTTCGTTATTTAGGGAAACATTGGAGGTCTCTCGACCACTGGTGGCAGATGAGGATGCTGATCAAGTATCACTGGAAGATCTGACTGGCGCCCTCGAGGAATTGGCTCAGAATTCCATTTTTGGTCTCGCTGTTCTTGCTAACAGACACATCAGAGACCCTTCTTCCAGTATTAATCCTGAAGATTATCCACACTTATCTAAGATTGGTGAACTGGCTACTCAAGCCGGTGGTATTCCTTCATTTGGGTATAGCATTGAACGATGGGACTTCTGGATCCAGCGTCTCGAGGAATTGTCAAATTGTGGGAATGAGAAGATTCAGAGCAATGTAGAAGGATGCTTGGCGCCAATGAGACAAGCAAGGGAAGATACCGGGCTACTGTGATGGATAATGGCTAAGCTTATGTCCAATAATTATTGGATGCATTATGGGAAACTGCTTAGGAAGCCCTTCAACACACGCTTTTGACTGTTGTTAAGCCACCCCTGCCATTACCGGCGAAACCATCACTCTAGTTTTTCTTATCACACCTTAGAGGTAACATATATTCGCCGCATGCTAGGACACCTCTACAGTATCAGCATAATTCACTGATCTGTCACTTGATGCAACAATAGCGGTGGCAGAATATACTTTGGCAAACTGGCTTTATCACTAGGGTAGGTAAGTATCGATCGCATTCGATGATGTATGACATATCCTTAGATCTTCCTTTAGGCTCTAGTAGAGGATGATATCTGTGGGACTGGGTTCTTGATCACACCCCCGGAGCTCAAACCATCACAAAATACGCAGTGACCTTGCACCCAGATCCCGTGACATCCAAAAAGACCAAAGTCTGTACACATTGCTCGCACTCAAGAAATATCTGTAATTCAGAAACACGAGAAAACGCTCTCATGGAAAGTTGCCAGCAACTCTAGGCAGATGCGCGCTGGCAATGGAAACGGGGCGAACTACATGAAACAGACTTTTTCGCTCCCCCTTCGCACCTAGGAGTTGCTCTAGAGCATGTTCTTGAGGGTACCACTCTTTGAATGAGTATCGTAAAAAGAAATAAAAAAAAGCGATCAGGAAGTGCTGTCGATGTACCTGGGACTCGAACCCAGAACCTTAAGCTTAGGAGGCTTACGCGCTACCATTGCGCCAGCACACCACACAATGAAGTGTCCGGGAGCGAGCGCCCGCTTCCTCGAACCATAGCCTAGCATCTGAGTTCGGTTGGGTTGTGGATAGCTGATATATTAATCAGCTGATGATGTCCAGCACAAAATTGGAGATGTCTAACATAGAATGAGGAGATGCCTTCATTTTCAAGAACTTAATATGCATTCAATAGGTAATTACATGGAAGGGTATTTAACGGACAATCACCCGAAGCTATCAAACTTCCCGCATCAACAAGCTGGTTGTGGAAAGCGTCGCTCTAACTGATTCCTGCTTCAACACATTCAGTGAGCCTCCGCCAAGGACCGTCAATTTACATAACCCTGGCCAACCGCAAGGTGCCTGATTTGGGGGCTTTTGGGGAGCATAACACGTATTTTGAATTTGGGGAAGTGAAGAATGCACATCTCTTGCTAAGGTAGTGAGTAAATTATGAGTAGAAAAGAAAAGAAATCGACGGCACATCGAGGTCGAATTTCTGGAACAGAGCGATGACCGGAATTGGTGGCATTATTTCAAATGCCATGGATTGCGCAAATTTTCCAATTCCCGGTCCACAAGAAGGAGCCAATTGAGGCTTTGCATCCAGATGTGAGAATTCGGTTCTTTTTTACTTCTCAACTGGTCTTGAAATTAATGCTTGACCCTAGGGTACGCACAACACTTCGATAGCCATGTTACTTATCAACATTCTAGATTCATATACGCATTGTTGCGTGGCCCGAATTAAAGGACATCCTAGATATAGTCTGAGAATTCTACTATCTGAATGGGCAAGTATATTCACTGTATCTGAAAAAAGAAAAGAGGCCTTGTTAGAGTAAAGGCTCAAACGATTTCGCGGTATCCAACACGGACTGTTCGTATGGAATGTACTCTATGCCGGTGGTTTTAACCGCTTTAGAGGAATCAAACTGCTGGTCTCCTGGGCTTTTGTATCCCGGCAGATATCCTTCACCGGGGTTGCCTTCTTTGACCTTGCCTTGAGGGTACGCTTTCCGCAAGATGTCAGTCGCGGCTTGTTGGGGTCCATACGCAGCTATCAGGAGATAGCGTTCTCCGTCTGTGATAGTTGGATTGTCCAAGCAAAAGGTGACGAGGCGAGCCACGTCACGTACGTCGACCCACCAAGGATTGGCCATGGCTGCCGGAACATCAAGCCCAGCTAGGATTGCAAAGATAAACCCAGCAGTTCCAGAAACCCGAACCGGGGAGCTCGGGATAACTAGAGGAGGGCCATGAACAAATGATGGATTGATGGAGGCCATTGTGAACGTGGGCTTGCGCTCTTCTTTAAATTTCCAAAACTCCTTTTCGGAGGCGGCCTTACTCGCCCCGTAAATGACAGGACCTGGCGTGTTGTCTCCAAGCTTCTGGACCATTTCCTCCGCTTGGTGATTCCAGTCTTTCTCGGTAAATGTGTATGATCCATCCTTCTTCGATCTGATGGCAGCATTCGAGGACATGAGGACAACAGTTTTAACAGAAGGCTCCTTGATAGCGGATTCAAGAACACCTCGGACAACAGCTTTGGCTGTGTTTATGACGGGCTCAGCCTTGGTGAACGAAAGAGAGACAGGGGATGCAAGCTGCGCAATTCCAGTGACGCCTTTGACCGCTTCATCGAACGCGCTGGGAGAAGTGATATCCGAGACTTCAACAACATCAAAGTGGGATGAGTAATCTGACAGCGCAGCGCGTGTTGCTTCGGCGGATTGAAACGAGCGAGCGGTGCCCCGAACGCGGTAGCCAGCTTTGAGAAGAGCTTCAGCAGTTCGCGCAGCAATATACCCGTTCACTCCGGTGACGAGTATGGTTCCTTTCTCCGCCATGCTGAGCTCCTTTATGTGCAAGTTGAAGGTGGAATGGCCTTATCAATGAGTTCCAAATAACTAACTTTGGTGAAAATAACAACAATCAATCATGACAAGAATTGGGAAAGAACAAAAGAGAAATCGATTGCTGATTTGATATTTATATCATTCTGGTTGTCTCGACCTCCGCAAGCGCGGGAGCTTGTCTTCGGGGGGTTATGTCATATGCCCGTGTCCAGGTTTACTACCCACACCACACCTTGGATGACACAGCTTACAAATGTTGAAGACTCAATTACACGGGCGTAGTTAGTTCATTACGCAAGGTTTGAGTTTTACACTCTCCTCGGATAGCAGGTGCCTTGCCAGAGTTGATCTCGCTCGACAACGCCGGCATAAGTGCCCAACAAGGGTGACCACATCTAGGGCAAAGGCTTTCTCAAAGCAGATTTTGATAGGGCTAATGGAGTAATATGAGGTCAATTTAGCAAAGAAAGTCTAGCCATTTACTACATGTGTTATCAGTGGTTACCAAGCATCTGCGCCGCGATTCCGTGAGAAAGAAATAATAACAATGGGTATAGTAAGCATTTACATAGAAAATTACGTGATATATGAAAACCAGGCACTTTCTCATTTAGCGACACCGACTCCATAACTTCGATGCTGCAATGGTATATCATCAGGCAGGGGTGTTATCATATCACCTCCGTCTCTCGTTGTAGTGCTCGTTCTAGCCGAAAAGTCCTGAATAGGCAGAATCTCAGAGCTACTGCCCGTCTCAGATGGTATCGACATACCCGTGGGGTACGAACGCGGTCGCTGTTTGTTGTCCGTTCCTCCCCCAATAGTAACCAGCGTTGGCCGCTGTGAAGAGCCGCCCTGATTTGTCGATTTTGATTTTGAGCTGCCGTACAAACTGTCCAAGATGTACTTGGGCGTTGTGTGCTGGAAGAACTTTCGTAGTGTGGGTAAGGCAGCGCACATTACGAATAAGTTGGCTTCGATAACGATACAGATGGAGACATTGGTGACTTCCCAGCTTTGATCAGTCGAATGCATCATAGCACGGAGCACAACAGCTCTAACAATTGATGTGACGATGGTCCTGTAATGAGCAAAAGTATTAGACCACGGTTTGTAGGACTTATAACAAGCAGGGGGGACTTACAAGGAGCCAACTCCGAAGATCAACAACAGCCCAAACTTTTGAAGTCTCCTAACTTGCAGCTTGAGAACCATTGGCACCGGCAGAACAAACAGAATCACGTCGGAGACAATGTTCAGAATCGCATTAGCCATGCTTACGGCGGGACATGTGATCTTATCCTCTCCGCCCAATCTTCCATCAACAAACTTGCATCCCATAAGCATCGTAGGCAGTAGGGCTATCGTATACGCGATGACAAATCCGATAGTAGTCCACGTTGCAACATAGAACCATCGCTGGGGGCTCAGACGGAGATAGAAGGCGAGAAGTGATAACTTTGCCAGGGATCCGCAGATGATATAGACGGCCCACGATATATATGTGTACTATCCTCGCGTCAGCCTATTTGACTCTTTGGTGCTAAGATGTCTTGCAAGGCATACCACCAGCAACGAGCAGTAGTTGAATTCAGAGATCTCCCATGCATGAACGCCGGCGAATGTTTGGACAAAGGTGAGGAGGGTCAGGCCTATCGTTGCTAAAGCGCTGAGATACGCGAATATCAAGAGATCTGCGATCACGATTGTCAGTCTCTGAATTCGTCATTCGTCAATTGGCTACCTCCACTAGGTATTGCAGCAAGGGCGGCGGGAGGGTGCTCACAATCATCCGCCTGTATCTTTTTTTCTAATACCGCTTTGGTGTAGAAGCGCTGCAGCATGCTGAGAAGCGATAGCAGACATGCCACTCCGCTCAGATAGTAGATGTCGGGTACTCTACGGCGCACCGGGTTCTCGAAATCGACGTGGTAGCCCTCCGGGGCCTCCATATGTACCAATACTCCATCAATGAAGG
Organism: Clonostachys solani; assembly: GCA_902141235.2. Classification (NCBI taxonomy): domain Eukaryota; kingdom Fungi; phylum Ascomycota; class Sordariomycetes; order Hypocreales; family Bionectriaceae; genus Clonostachys; species Clonostachys solani. Next base: position 157,644 of record CABFOC020000048.1, read on the forward strand.
CGGACATTTTAAGCGACGGGGGACACGAAAGTCGAAGGTGGGTGTCCTACTTCACGCCACTAAAATCTTGGGTAGTAGGTCGAGGGGCAGTGTCGTGCCGAAAGTGTCTCAAATCGGCATGCTGGGGATTCACGTCAAGGCATCCATTGGCTGGCCAGCTCCCACATGCAACTAGTCGGACAACTTGCACTGGATGTCAAATGCGAGGCCGCGTCCAGTCCTTGGTTTAAGAGGGATTGGGAAGAAAAAGGATGAGTCTCATGTTTTCCATGTGGCAATAAACGATTTGGCGCTGCCATGTAACATCATGTATCCCACCGGTAATGGGCTAGGGCGCCATATGAGTTCCATCTGACTAAGTGTGTGACGAGGAATTCTGGCGCATCGGGAGAGGGGATCCCGGATGATGGGCTACGGAGAGTCTCGGGGGCCATGCAAGAAGAATCCTCCATGTGATCAAGCGGCCTGATTGGTTTCAACTGTTTGAGGATGCAGCCACATATTAATATCAACTGACCTTTGGGGTGGATCATTTGGATCCTCCTCGCAGCATCGTCCGGATTGGGTGAGACGTAAGAAAGGAAAGCCTGCAGCAGCCGCCCTTTCATTTACGTCCCCAGGCCAGGGATGGTGAATGGTAGGTGACTTGTCATTCTGTCTGCCTGTGTGCGACATAATGGTAGTAAGACCGTGAAATCGCAAGTTTCTCTGGTTCAGCAATAGCCGACGTAGGATCCGGCACTGTCCTAAATGGGCCTGTTCGCTTGGCGATCTCAGCATCCGAGGCCAAGAATTAGATAAGAAGCTTGATTCATGGCAATTGCCGCAGGTCCCTTATCCTCGTCAGCCCTTTCCGCTTGTCTTTCCCATGTTGCAAGGATTCAACTATCCTTACTCCATATATCACATCGCTCGTTTGGCCCCGCTTCGCGATTCGCCCATTATATACACACTCAAGTAGATGATTAAGGTGCGGCTATACTTTCACAGCCTGATGTCAATTTAAATCGGGGGGAAGGTGGGAGGACAAAAAAAACTACCGTCTCGTGAGAAGACCACACCAGATTACCGCGCTGTCTCCTTACTTTGGCGCCCGTGTCTCAGACATATTGCATGTATTACTCAGCTTCCTCTTTTGACACCAGCTGAAGCCCTATGATTGCCTTCCCAAAAATGGCAACCATTTGGCCTGAGATAGGCATTGAGCTGGGGTTGGCTCTAGCCGGAGACTCCCTCCTCCCACGCTGTCCCGGAAGATCCTCCCCGAGATCTGGGCGCAGATGAAACTGGTGCCCACCGTAGAAGACACCCCTGGGCGATGAGACGTCTTTACTCGAGAGGAACGCGCGGCCAGTAGAATTGGCGGAGATGAGATACCCCCAGTCTTGTTCCCATTACGCTTGGTGGGCACAGGAACACAAGAGCAAAGCGCCTGTGCATTTATTGTCTCTACCCCGGAGGGCTGATTATAATAATCGGTTCGCTGGTATCGCGGCGGATGAAGTTTGATGCTATCGTCGTCAAGCCCAGTCCTCGTGGTTTAAGAGTCGCTTCTCTGGGAGCTGAGAGGTGTTGAACCACAGATTTCACCATCACAAACAGCGTCGGCTTCCTGTGCATGCATTGGATTTTGGTCTTATCATCTTGCTCGTGGATGAATCAATTAGGCGTCAAGTAACTGAATCGCTTCGTCCTCAGCTAACCATACAGGAGGTAGATACAGGTTCCCCGCTCCCCTTCCTGCAGCTACTCTCCTCAACCCTGGCAATCGCTCGATGCGTGCGCAGAGTTGCCTTCAAGTGCAGCTGGAAAGGACAGGAACCCTACGTAGGAGTGGGATCGTCACTCCGAACTCATCACACAGTTTCCTCTGCCAAATGTTACACCCTGTATCTGCCCTTCAGTTGTTCATCACGAACAAACCCGCCTCTGAGCATAACGCCGAACGGTAATTTTCGCCGAACAACACTCAGTGAGCCGCCCACACATCAGAATTTGACCCGCCATGTCTTATTTCTGCTGCTGGGCCCATCCTTCGGTTGCAGATTGGGAGGTCGCACAGAAGCTCGCCGGGTTATTCATGGCCTACATATGCTTCATGAGCCGCTGAGATCATGTATGTAGGCTTGCGGAAACAGTGCGAGAATATCTTGTGCAAAGGCCAGCCTCCTTCGGGATGGGATGACAACTCAACCTATAGATCCTGCGACCGCCAGGTTTCGCCCTCCCCCCAAACCCGTACTCGTGCGTATGTGAACATAAGACTTCTGCAGCCAAACCTGCAAACGGCTCTGTCGTTTGATTAGATGCTGTCTCACAGGGTGGAGGGTAGAGTGACGTAGCCATTAGCTTGTCAAAAAAGCAGACGTAAAAGATTTGAAGATGACTTACAGAAACGCGATACTGGCCCTGCAATGGAGTTCTTCTCGCCAAGCTCCTCGGCCTCGTGCGGGTCTTTCTTCTCGGCCTCGTCCGGCTCTTCCTTCTTGGCCTCGTGCGGATCTTCCCCCTCCGCCTTACGCAAAGCATTCTCTTCGGCCTCACGCAAAGCCTTCCGCTTTTTCTTCTGCTCCTTAATCACATTATACTCCCTTATTATATTAATTACAAGACTGAACCACCTGTAAATATCACATAACATTAGCTTAACCGCCAAGAATCTATCAAATAGGTATAATTTCTTACACATATGCTTGCGACCAAGCGAAAAAGATTTTGTAAGGGGTCAGCATATCAGTGGGCCAGAAGTGTGATGTAAGTATCAGACCAGATGCTATCCACCCCCCAATTAAATTAAATAAATCCAAAAGAAAGGTCAGAGAGAGTGCTGTCAATGAAGGTTTCTCAGTCTCAGTCTCAGACCGCAAGGTATGAACTTGGATATAGCTGATAACTACAAGAAAAAAAGAGGAAAAAGACTAAATTCTTTTATTAAAATTATAAATCTTAAGAAGTTTTACATTAAATCAAATACTTACAGCAGCAAGAGTATAGTAAATGGTTGTCCATGATACAATGCCCCTTAAGTCTATAAGAATAATCAAGACTAGCAGAGCACTGCTCAATGACGCATAGACCATTAGCATTATCCCGCTAGCAACCAGTTGGGGAAGCTTTTGGCTTGCGTTTTCCATTGCGTTGAAAGAATGGTGTTGTTGACAAGGATGGATAGAAGGAAGATGAATGAGGGAAAGCAGCAAGGAATTGAACAGTAAGCCAACAGAATATTTATATCCACAATTGGAGTGCAGCACAGCCACAAGTACCAACGGAAGGCAGACAATTCACTCCATGCAAGGCATCTAGGTACTTTCGGATATTTATCTGCTGTTGGTTCCGAATTACTAATAGATTGTCACCTAGCCAAGTTTGAGGCGCATGATGGTAACATGGAAGTGGTTGATTTGAAATGTATAGTGTGAAAAATTGAAAGAGATGAATAGAATTGATTGTTTGATTTGGTTTGTAGATAATATGTAGGCGGGAGAAGATACTGTTTCCATTGCTATTGTGAAGCTCGGCTTGGCAATTTCTTTTTCTGGCTATGTGATGAATCTGTCGAATCTATTGGTTGTTGGTCGTTAGTTGTTGGCTGTTGGCTGGAGTGTTCATTAGCTTGTAGTCGCGCCCCATCATAATTCCTCCTAATGACATGACATGGCGTGATTCACATTGAAGCCAAATATCGTGTATAATAACCTACATATGTAGCATTGCATCGCTTGGGGCCTGCCGGCCAAGTCGTGACTCTGAACAAAGGATTCGCTGCTCAAAAAAAAAAAAAAAAAAAAAAAAAAAAAAAAAAGGAAGGAATGAATGGCCGTTTTCTACACAACCAATTATTTTTACACAACGGCAGTATCCTCTCGCAATATGCATGCAGTGAACCAACATCAGCAGAGTGGAATCTCCATGTTGGCCTCCAATGTAAGCCCCCAATGTTATTTTTTATTAACCAATCAAGCTAAATTGTAACATCCGATCATGGTTGCCTCATGGAAGTGCCCATTTCAAGATGGAGGACAGCACCCGCCACCACAGAGCGCTACGCGGGGCTGGGCTAGGTTTTTGTAAACACAGACGAAGCCTTCAACATTGATATAGACAGGATCGTCCCCTGCGGCTCGAGTGCTGGGGATGGTCTTGACGCCGCCATCGGCATAAGGATAAGCGATTGCCAGCTCGCGGGCATAGAACTCACGGGGCTCCTGCTGAACGCGCCCGATGCTAGGTAGCAACGCGGGCGACACCAGGGGCAAGATCTTATGCTGCCGAAGAAGGCACAGCACAGGCGGCACGGTCAGCGTGAGTGTAGAAGATCCCATCTCCGGAGCGCTTGCTTTGTGTTTATGAGTAGTCAATTGTAAACCATATTCATTCGCAGTTGGCACAGAATACCATGCATGTCTAGTTTATGTAGTTCCATATATAATTAGGTAGAATCTGAGCATTTGCGCTCGCTTGATGATGGGCCCTAGAACCACTCTCGATCTTTCTTTCGTCGTTGTACGAAGGCGCTCAAGGCTTACGAGAACGACCGACCGATGTGGTTCATGCGCAATAAATTCGGTAAATCGGGGGATCAAGGAGACCTGGCTAGAGAGAGTTCAAGGAGTTCAGCAAAAGATGCTCGCGTTGTCCGCTCACCTTTGCCAACTTACTTCGTTTCTCTATTGATATAGAGTTGGCTCTAGAAATATTCTGAGCTAACTTTTGCATCAAAGGTCCCTTTATATATTATTTAGAGGGAATCAAGTCTCCAAATATGTTTTGCATTAGCATTTGCAGCAGATTCCTATGCAATATTAATAGATCCCAGTTGCCGGACAGCAACCCCAAACACAATGTTCAATTAATCATTTCACTTTACAGGCTACTTTAATCACAAGTTGAGATTGATTTCATAGAATAGTGGATGCCTGAAACTCCAGCATTTTTTTTATGCATGTTGTAGATGTCTTCACTTCACCTTGAGCCGAACCGAGTGGATCGCCGGATATTTATCCTTGACGTTCTTTCGCACCGACGCCGCCCGGATACCGACCGGTGCGAAATACAAACCATCAAGGCAAATGGTGGCTTATATGTCGGATCAGATAATATTCCGAAAAGCAGGGACATAACAAATTGGAATCACTGTGCCTGCTTGGCAATAATTAGCCAAGAACCAGATCGCAGTCAATCCGATATTTGGCCTCGGCTTAACCGCCGAGACAAATCCGCCATATAATTGGTATTACCCGGCATCGGCCAACTTCATTTATTCCATCACGCCTAATTTTACGACCGCGGGGTTCTGCAACAGCCTTCACTTGAGACTCTTGTTATCACAGCCAAAAAGCCAATTGTATCAGCATAGAGAATATGGGGAAAATTGCACAAATCGAGTACTTTCGTGTCCCGCCGAGATGGCTGTTTGTCAAGATCACTGACGATGCGGGCAATGTGGGGTGGGGAGAAGGTAAATGATGATCATGCCAGAACGAAGAATACTGAGCTAATTTAATATACAGCATCTCTTGAAGGTCATACCCAGGCCGTGGAAGGGTGTCTGGATGCTTGGATTTCTCAATACACGGGAATGGAAGCAGAGTAGGATGGATCCAATGGAGTGGCAACGAGAGGGGTAATATGAACAAATCTAACATGTGACAGTGAAATCGAGCAAATCTGGCAAAAGTCATGGCGAATGGGGTTTTACCGTGGCGGCCCTGTCTTCATGAGCGCGCTCGCAGGTATCGACATCGCGCTTTGGGATCTCAAAGGTATGTAGGAACAATGCCGCTGCAGTCATATCTCAGGGCTATCAGACACATGCACTGACAATGAATGATAGCGAGGAAAATTGGGCTTCCCATCTATGAACTCTTAGGCGGCAAGGTCAGGGATACCATCAAGGTCTATGCGTGGATTGGAGGTGACAGACCTTCTGATGTCATGACCCAAGCGTAGGTCACAGCCCAACCTCCTCCTTGGGTGTTCTGGATAGACTAACTGCTTTCCAGGCTCTCTCGAAAGGCACAGGGATTTACTGCAGTTAAGATGAACGGGACGGAGGATCTTGGCTGGCTTGATTCACCTTCCGCTCTCGACGCTTGCGTTGAACGGGTACGGACAGTTAAATCGACGGGCATGGACGCCGGAGTAGATTTTCACGGTCGTGTCCACCGGCCGATGGCCAAGCAGCTGGCCACTCTCCTAGCACCGCACCGTCCAATGTTCATCGAAGAGCCCCTTCTATCGGAGCACATCGAGGGGATTAAGGAGTTCTCACGCTCAGTGAGCTGCCCTGTTGCGTTGGGAGAGCGTCTCCACAGTCGCTGGGATTTCAAACCATTCCTTGAAGCCGCTTGCGTGGACATCATCCAGCCGGATATCTCTCACGTAGGAGGCATCTCGGAACTTCGAAGGATTGCAACTATGGCGGAGGCGTACGATGTGCCCATCGCACCTCACTGCCCTCTCGGGCCCATTGCACTGGCCGCTAACATCCAGGTGGACGCAGTGACGGCTAATTTTGCTATCCAGGAAATGAGCCTTGGAATTCATTACAATACGGGGGGGCATGACCTCTTGACGTATATCAAGAACCCTGAGATTTGGGATGTCAAGGACGGCTATATCCCACTCATGAAGGGGCCTGGCTTGGGCATCGAGATAGATGAGGAAAGGATCCGCGAGCTGAGTAAAGGTGCCGAGGCTTGGGTGAGCCCTGGGTTTGTAGGTCCCGGAGGCGAGCTGCGTGAGTGGTGATTATATCTATAGCCTATTGGGTAGAATTTGATCAACAGGCATATTTAAGGAGCAACTGATACCGCGTTGGGAAAACAAGCAGCCAATTTCACGACCCTAACCCGTTAAGGGCTTGATTGCAATAGCTAAGCCGGTGAAGGAGAGGTGAAGCATATTAACTCCCCTACTCGTAAGCAGTAATTCTATCGACGACGAGGATCTTATCAGGCCGAGATTAGGGCCATGCCTTCTCGAGGCAAAGAGTTAGATTATTGTATAGAGGATAAATGGTCGGTATATATCTAGGCCTGGATAAAAAATGACGCTTAAACATGATGTAATTATTCAGGTAACATTTGTTCACAAACATAAAATGGAGGAGGAAAAAAGTTATAGAAACAAGGTTGACTTTTTTGAGGGCTAGAGATGGTATGTAGGTCAGCTAAATATCGTACAACGTTTGATCCCCCGTGTCCCAAATGAGCGGCAGCATGCTGAGCGGCAAGGTTGACCCAGCACCAAATCCTATTCATACATTTTTATCCGAATCAACAGTCTGGATCTCCCCTCAACCGTCCAGGTCAGCATCAGCATGCAAGTAGAAATCAAAATCGTCGCCCTCAATTAGTCGAGTCATGGATATCCAATGAGTCCTGAATATCTAGGATAAGATACCCCCGCCCAGAATATCGACGGGAATCTCATTACAGTTGAGGAGGTCGACATTGATAAGTGAGCCCTAGTTATTCGTAAGCATTCAGTTCCATTTCCAGGGGTATCTGAGTTCGGGTTAATGGGCACACTTACGGGAGAAGAGTTAGTCTGGCAGCACTTGATGGTGGCGCTCTGGCTGTTGGCGCAGCTGACGCTGCCGGAGTTTTCTTTTCCACCAGCCTGGGCGACGTAGCAGTTGTTTTTACCGTCACAGCAGACTGCCTGTTGAGAATTTCCGCAGTTTTGATTGTTGCCGCTGGGTGGCGGTGAGCTGCTACCCCCCCAACTGCGGCCCTCAACGTCGGCTGGAGCAGCAAGAGCGAGGGCAGCAAGGCCAAGAGTGCTAGCAGCGAGGGAGAACTTCATTTTGATGGATGGGTAGAGTAGGTTTGTAGAGTTAATTGATGAGTTTCAAATTGAGTCTGTAGTAGTTGGATCTGATGTTGTTCAATGAGTTTGTGATGCTCTGAGATTGAAAGGAAACTGAAGGGAGAGTCGGATGAATTTATAGATGTCTGAGAGTCTCTAAGAAGCCCACATCGAGCAAACACTCGGTTCAGTGATGTCGTTGATGCCTTGTGAGAGACTCGAATTCATCATTGACCCATGATTAGAGAAACGCCCGAAGTTTCTTGCCATGCTATCCTTGCCGTTCATTTCACAAGAGGCGCCAATGTTTGGTGATGTGGCCATTTCTATCAACGAATTATGAGAGCCACCAACATCACCGGCATGTCATCACCCCGTTTACATTATCGCACAGCAAACTTCCCAAAAGATCAATAGCGCGAAAGAACGCCTTTTTACATGTTTAATGGGACTGGAAATCAAGAAAAAGTCTAATTAAGTAACTAAGTATGCTCTCTTTGACGAGTTTTTAAGATGTTGCATTTTCAAGCTTGATGCCATGTTCTAGTGTGGAGAAGTGGCTTGTACCAGACGCTATGCTTTTCTCTTGCATGACCGCGAATATTTAAAGAGATATAATAACCTGATAGTGCAGTCTAATCTCAGCTGATCTCACCAAAACTCATCAAATGCACTCATCGAGACCTCCCTTCCTGGTCTTTGATAGTATGGTTAGCTGGGTAACTGCGTACCTAGATTTTCATATATAGGGGCAAATAGAACTTACCTCAAGATAATCTATCAAGGCTACCCAAAGGTTGTTGGCAAGAGGTAATTTTCACGTATGAGCGAATTTAATGAGGAGGACATGATCGTATTCGGTGTCCAACCTTGCCGTGGTCCTTACAGTGAGAGTCAACATGTCTACATGAAGTCATATCTGAAGCCGTTCCATCACATTGGTATTAGACTAGCCGCTAATTGGATCAACAGGCAAGCCAAAGCTAAGAATAGCCCGGAAATGATGAGTGGCGAAGGACTGCCCTACCAACCCTACTAGGCTTGGTTCAGCCAAGACTCAGCCTATCCTCTGCATAACTTCCAATCAGCGTGTCTGTCATATTTTACCATATAAAACTTAGGGGCCACAGAGATCACAACCCTAAACGAAGGGATGACGTAGTTCCCTAAACCCATTTTTCCAGGGGGCGCGGAGATTTTATACGAGCCCTAGATGGAGGGGCTGCTTTTGTACGAAATGACGATGAGTCGACTGTCGCTTCAGCCTTATTAGTTGCCTCTTCGTACTAAAAAAGATGACATCAAAATTTGCAGAGATAGGATTACCCTCGCGGTAGCCCTCTTCCTGCTATTTGTCCAAGAATGGTGCTTAGTGAGATTGTTGTTATTCTAGGTGAGAGCCTTATCTTTCGAGCTGCTCAGATTGTATCAAGGGCCAAGCTGTATAACGATGAGACTAGATGGACTCATTAGCATCAGATCATTAGGATATAAAATGGGTGAATTCAGTACTGATCAACAGGCGTTCCATCCCGGTTCGAAGGAGGGCAAGGGGGGATATGGGCGACCATGCCCCAGTAACTAAACCTTCGCTATTTTATGGGCCTTGACGCCTTCAGTTTTGGTCCAAAATGTTCCAAATAGGAAACGGATTTTCCGATTAGGATCTTGGGGCACGGTACTGGAATGGTGTTTGGTATGAAGATCCCAGGATCGACAGCGCTACAGAGCTGCATTCTCATTTAAGCTAACAACTAGCACGAAAGAATCTGGGAGATTCCGTTACTCATTGAACGGTAGCCAATAAGCCTCTAACCATGGGAAGTCTCGAGACTAGAGTATCGGGTGGGAGTAACTCCATCTGGCGCAGCACCAATACGAATGTGGCGATGATTGAGCCAACTAGGAACCCAATCAACCAATTGAAAAACCTATGCCTATTGAAATTTCCCGTTATGTCCCCGCGGCACAAAATAATAATAGAAGGTGCCCTGCGGGTAATCTCTCGTGAAAGGAAGTAGATTTCCTTGAGCGCGAAGGGCTTGTCTACAACTTGAACGGGACCATTTTAGGCGTGAGGTGAATTCCGTGTTTTTTTTTTTTGTGTTTTCCTTTTTTTCCGGGGTGCCTGATTAGCTAAAACTAGGAGGGTATTTAAGATCCGGAACCAGCAGCATCCGAGAAGAGATGGCATCAGAGTTTCACCATTTCGCCACAAGCATAACCAAGAGCGTTCTAACACACTAACTTAAAATGAATTAATGAAGAATTAAGCTTCTCATTACGCATCTGTAGAGATACCGTCTACCTGGATGATGGCCCCTGAGAAAACATGCAAGGTAAGAGGAAGGGAGGGGGCCCCTGGGAGTTGATGCAGTCCCTCGTCATCAATCTCCATCCTGAGGAGCCTCGCGGTTTTTTGAGGTCACCACTTGACTGAAAGAAAATACGCCTCTGCAGATCACATAAAGCATCAAAATTCAATACGTAGTCGAAAAGTTGGGATCGCTGATCTTTTCGAGGACGAGCACTAAGATGATCATATTGCCTCTATTTTTTGTCCAGTTTTCATCCGTTTACGACGGCGAATCGAGGCATCTAAGGGGGGTCCGCGTGAATCTTGTTCGTCTTTCGCCTCTTGGCACGAAAAATGCTTGTTTACACTATGCCGGGACTCGGGAGATTGAGCGGCTGAGGAGGACGCCTGCCTGACCTGGCGAACGCGTAAACCAAGAGCCAAGATGACGCTTTGGAAAATGACTCCAGAATCCACCTGCCACGATGTAGGTGAATATAGTATAAGACAATAGCGACAGGGCAATGGATGAAGGTACCATCAGCCTCAGCCAGTGGAGGATAACAGACAGAACGACGCCAACTCTACTTCCTGTTTAACTCAAGTACCGTTAAGATCCAGCTCAAACTGTACGTGCATACCCCCAACAAAAAAGATAAAAAGAATAACCCAGATGCAGTGAGGAATCTATGAACCGTTGGTAGTGTCATGGTGGCGTGTTCACATCTCCGCGGAGTCGGTGAGTAGCTTTGACAGTCACTAGAACCGGTCGCTCACAGCTCAAAATGACTTTTTCTAGCCCCTTGAGCCGCTTCCCGTCACCAGCTCATGCCCGGGTCTCATATTTAGCCCTACGGAGAATCTTTCTGAACTAGAGGAGATAAAACCCCGCTCATTTTGGATCTTGCTATTCTGACCAATTCGAACTTCGAGGTCATTCCAAAGGCTTTACAGTATCTAGACTAGCTGCAGGTTCCGCTCGCCATGACAGGACTCACATAGTTCTGCCTCTCTGCCCCGAATAACACACACACACACACACAATTTCCTATGGCGCGCGAGGTTTTTGACCGTAGACCACCGTGCTACAGATATCATAGGTCAGCCAGCTAAAATCAAAGGAGCTTTAGGGTTTATCGGATGTTAACTTACATTGGCCAATACGCGTGAATACTGGGATCCCTCAATTCCCGCTCGACACCTTCAAGTAACGTGTTCATCTCCTCTGGGCTCCAGCCTAAGATTCGGGTGAACACAGCAGCGCTCAATCCTTGGAGGCCAGAGCTAATGTTTTCGTAACACCATGATCCTATGTCCGAGCCATTAGCTTTTGCTCACTATCAAAACCTCTCCACGAAAGAAAATATTCCAGAACAACAGGGATAAGTCAGAGCAAGTACTTGACCACACTAGAGGGTATGTGAGGCAGTTCTTACCGAGTTCCTTGTGCTTTGGGTCTCTAGGCCATCGATTTGTTGGCCATTTATACACAACCTTTTTGAGATTGGTGAAGCCGGCAGCTTCCATTTTCTCATAGTAGGTCTGGTATCCTAGAAAAGATCTGTCGATTTTGCTCGTGCCTTCAATGAAGAGGTCGACCCAGCGGGATAGAAACCCGTCCTTCTTCAGAGTACCATCATCGCACATCACAGCACCAATATCCATTATCTCCATGTAGCCGCCAGGTGTCAAGTTCGCATAGGACTGCTCAAAGTAGCGCGACCAGTCCGATATGGAAGATGTCATGTGGCGGCTGTAAATAAAGTCGAATTTGATGCTGTACGTCCACTGATCCTCAACATCATCCACCTGGAAGGTGACGTTGGGCGGCACAAAGGGGCCTTGGATAGGACTCAAGTCGACGCCATAGACTTGAGTCTCAGGGTTCTCATCGGCAAAATCGAGAGCCCAGGCGCCAGTTCCGGTGCCGAGATCGAGGACGTTGCGCAATGGGATCCCGCCATCACGGCCTGCGGGGCAAATGTAGAGCTTGTTATCTAGTGTGTGCAGGCTGAGGTGATGCTGAAGGTCGAGGCGCTCCTGTTCAGATTGGTCATTGGGCAACACGTACTTGCCGTCTTTGTATGCATGATAGGTGCGGCCATTTTCCTCCCGGTAACGGAGGATGCTACTGTTTATGGAGGCGGTAGAGCTCTCGAGTTGGGCGCTCTCTGCTGTTTGATTATTCTCTTCCTGATCGGCCTCGATGAATCCCACGCCTTCAGTTTCAGGTTCCTTGGCCGGCGCGGACATTTTTTTCAGGAAAAGTTCTTTCCAGTTAGAAGCGCAACCAGGTGCTGGAGAGGCGATAGGGCTACCTCAGGTAATCAATAGATTGGTTCTTTAAGCGAGATGACCGAGAACAAGGCGGGGAGAACAAATTGAATAGCGGATGATGTAAGAGTAAGAATTGTCATATTTGTTGTCAGCTGGGCTGCGGCTGGGCAGCTGAATATAGGATATTGCATGGGGTGGCACATTCAAGCATTGTGCTTGGTTCTTCGACGGGGACACGAATCTGATCATTTTGGGCTATCAATCCACAATTCGCGGGGTTAATTGCTATTCTCCCGTGGCGTTAATCAAGCCGCTCGATATACTCTCCACAGAATGACAAGTCTTCACTGGACAGATCTCGACGCTTCTGCATGACCACAGGATAGATGCAGTAGCACCATATCACGTACTGGTTTTTTAGTACTAGTGTAGACTTATGCTCCGCTGATTGGGTCTGGGGAGCAATTAAAGCAGTAGTTTCTCGTGATTCGTTGACGGGCTATTGGCTGGATCCGGGGGATCTTGAGTGTGGTTGGTTGGTCGGTGTCAAGTGCTTACAGAAGTCCCAGCTAAAGATCTTTTGTACCAAACAACCAGTGAAAGATCTACCCAAGGTAGTCGGGGTATTTAATTAGATAAATTTTAGCAATAAAGGAAACTGCCAAAAATGAATTGACTTGGGCCAGATCTTAAAAATCGCCATCCGACCTGGGATCCGGTTTCCACCTGTTGGGTTGTGAACTCATCGCGGATGGCGGTCAACAATTCATCTAACCTTCTTATTATTGACATCAACCTGTTTTACACCTTTACATCTGGTACTCCGCGGTCATTCCGTGTTAATAATCGCTAAAATGGTGGGTGGTTTCGTTTCCGTCTTTGTTTGCCATCTTTATCACCCATTTTCCTTTATTGATGATTGAAACTGGCTCCCAGACTCTAGAGAACATGTGAAAAGGAGGGCACAATAATCGCAGGCTTGGAAAACCTAGACAAAATTACAGTCTGCTTGAGTGGCCGATTATGTCTTCGGGGTGGATTGAGCATAGCTGCTTTACTCTTGGACCCCAGGCGACCCAGAGCCATGTTGATGGTAGCTCTTTGATGTACACACGGATAACTTTTAGGTACCATGATCATCAAATTTTGTTCGACTTGTGGTTGTCCCCTCTAGATATATGTAGAGATCAAACCTAGAATTTAACCTCCGATATGTGCCTAAGGTAGATCGCGTATGAATTTACGTTGGGGGTGTAGTTTCGAATTCACCCTTGATCGTGTCCTTTTCCTCAGACATTTGGGAGCCTGATTACAAGTAAGATGAATTTTATTATTAATTTACATACGGATATACACTCATCTTGCTTCGCTTCTGGGCGACCCCGCTACACAATTTATTGCTGGTTCGCCGAGGCGTAGAGGGGTCAGTCTATTACCGATTGTAGACCAATAGCAGGCCACCAACGTAATAGGCAGCTGGAAACTTTGGCGCAGCTTAAATCAGCTACTGGAGACAATCAACATCATGCCAGTCCCTACGATGTCATTTCTTCAACGCAACATGCATCGAATGTCAGGTACCAGATCTCCAAATCATGTCCGATGACTCTAATGACTACTCTGCACATTCACGACCTGCCAGTCGAGGTTTTGAGCCTTGTCCTCGGCAGTTTTCCCGGGGAGGAGAGCAGGCACGAATTTCCCTTCTTTGACCTACGCCTTGTGTGCCGACTGTGGAACAAAATTGCCTCGCCGCACCTGTTCCGCACGATTCAACTCGGGCGCGGCCGCCGAACTTTCCAACGCTGGAGAGGGCTGTTGAGTCGCAAACGAATCAGAAAGCATATCCAGCATGTCCGCATAGATTGCCAAAACGAGTACCCCCCATATCCCAAGATCATTGAATGGAAGTGGTATTTCGCCAGAGCTATTGGCCGTCTCAAGGACCTGGAACAGCTCAACGAGCTCAGCATACACTTCGAGAAGAGTTGCGACTTGGAAGGATGGCGTGAGGGCGTCAGCAGTAAATTCAGATCATTCTTCGCCACAGGTGCGCGGATGTGGATACTGAGCAAGCTTGCTGCAGCCCTCAAAGAGCGTGCCGTCGTGGTGCCAAACTGCAGACCTATTCGCTCATTGACCATCTACAACCTGCAGAACTTCCCAGCCTGGAATATGGGTAGATTTGACGAGCCCACAGACATCTCGTTCCTTACTCAGAGCCTTCGTGAGCTGGACTTGACCTTTGTCTCCGAGAATTATACAGAGATCGATTTCTACGACCATGGCGATTGGGATCCCGGGAAGGTAACGCGCTGCAAGTTCACACCGTACCTTCGTCACAACTGGCTCGTCCCTACCATGGATTACTTAACTTCGCTATCGATCTGTTCCGTCGAGCGCTGGGGGGCAATACCATCCTACTTTGATGGAACGGGACTGGATTTCCCCCAACTTAGAAGCTTAACTCTAGGGAATTTTATCATCGGCCACCATGACCACTTTAATTGGGTCTTGAGACAAAAGTCGCTGCAGTCGCTTTATCTCCTTGACAACGCTATCCTCTCCTATATCTTCCATGATGGAATCATTAAAGAACAGGCCAATATCCCTATTCACGACTGGATTGTGCTTGAGGACTCACAATACTACTTCCCCGGGACGTGGGAGATATTGTTTGATCGAATTAATGAAGAGCTGCCACGTCTCAAGGACTTCTGGTTCTGTTCAGACACTGGTGTCTACCCTCCTCAGCCTAGGAAGCTATGCCACGTAAGATATATTTCATTTCATTCTTGCGAGCGTCCCATATGGAACACCGGCGCTCGTACGGATGGAGACCTTGAATGGGATTGGACTACGAATAGAGCCAAGGAGACACTTCAAGGGGACACTCGAGCGTATGAATCTTTACTTCAGAGAGTTCTTAGGCGGTTGATGGGGGCTTGAGAGGGCGTTCAGGTGAAGAACCAATAATGGTGTGGATTTAGTTCATATATTAATTTTTTCGATCCATGTTCTTCTCCAGGTGGTGACTAAATTAGCTGACACTAAGGAGTTGCAGAGCTGTAGGGATGCGTTCCGATACATATATCCCACTCAACAATATTGAGCACCTAGTAGATATACCTATACTCAGGGTTATAGTCACCCAGCCTGTCAATTTGCTCAGGAGTCTTGCCCTCAAGGACGTGATCCCTCTCTCCTCTGTCGCGCTTCTTGTTCTCGCGGCGAAGCAAAAGAGAAGTCAACCCAAAAAGACACCCAGATGCAAAAACGAACCCGAGAGTTGCGCCGTGGCCAAGCTTATACTCCGGGCTATCGTTGGTGCGGTACAGAAAAGCGGCATAGATTCCTGCGCAGTTGCCAACCGTCATGCTTGTCCCTTGACCGGCGGCACGCTTGAAATGACTGGGAAGGTTGTTGGGCATCCACGAGATCGGGATTCCAACGGCCACGTATAACCCGGCAGCAACGATGACACATCCGGCGTATTGTGCACCAGCGCCGTGCTGAGGCGTACCGAGAAGTACGGCGTACCCGAGGCAGGCAGTGAGGCATCCGCCGACGGCGAAGATTCCACGCTTGCCAGTCTTGTCCGAGAAGTAAGCAATGCAAAGATACACTACTGCGCCCGCAGCATAACAAGGGATGGTGAGCAGCTGGGTGTGGATGCCGCTGTATCCCAGCGCGCGGATGATGGTGGGCAAGAAGGTGCTGTATCCGTAAAGCATAACCGTGACACCGTGTTGTGCCAGGGCAATGGTCCAGACCTTCCAGTCCTTCCAAGCCTCGAAGCATTGCTGCCAGTCAATCTTTTTCTCGTCACCCTCAAGACCTAATGACGTGCCATCCAGATGAGAGCGGATCTTGCAAAGCTCCTTCTCCCGCTCAGTCAAGTAATTGGCGCTCTGCGGATCATTGGACAGGATAAAGTACGATGCGATGCCAAACAGTATTGTAGGGATGCCTTCAAGAATCATGAGCCATCTCCATGCCCTGTACCCACCAACTCCTTCCATAAATCCAATGGCGTAGGCGAGAAGGCCACCTGTTGATCCCGAAACCGCAGAAGCAGCAAAGAGAAAGAAGATGCGCAGAGCAAGCTCTCGTCGTCGGTAAAAGAACGTCAGGTAGAAGCAAATGGCAGGGAAGTATCCAGCTTCGAAGAGGCCCAGAAGCAGTCGGAGGGCGATCAACTGCGTCTTGTTCTGCACAAAGCCGACGCAGAGAGACACAAGGCCCCAACCAAGAGCGGTGGCTGGGATGAAGCGCCGGGGCTGGACCATCTTGAGAAGAAGATTGGCTGGCATCTCGAAGCTAACGTAAGTGATGAAGAGAACGGAGACGCAGAGTTGGTAGTCGTCGCCTTTGAGTCCGAGGTCTTCCTCAAGGCCGTAAAGGCGAGCGTTGCCTGGAAAAGGGTTTGTCAGCCTCTTTATCACATCTAGTTACTTGAAATCGGTCGTTTACCAATGTTTACTCTGTCGAGGAAAGACAAAATGTATAGGGCGATCACAATGGGGAAGATGTGAAGATCCATCTTACGAACCATGACACGTTCCTCCTGTGGGGTCATGCCGTGGTTCACGACATCGCCGTTGGCGTATTCGATGTTGTGTGCATCGAGTGTGACTTTGAGGTCCGAGCCCTCTTTGACACTCTTATTAGATTCAGCGCCCATGTTTGAGAGGGTTTGTTGGCCTGTTGCAAATGAGACAATTGGCAACTTAAAGGTGGTGATCTGGAGCCCATTCACAGGGATGCTGTCGATGGAGGGAGATTCTTATACAAGATTACCAAGAGAAGAAAGACTCATAGCAGTGCTATTGGGACCGGGCCCGGATGCCATAGCCAGGACTGCATCGTGTAGCCTGTGCGGAGGAAGAATCTGGGGAAGAGAGACCATCCTGCACCAACTTCTGGGGTAGAGTCAAGCTCAAGTTGGCTAGCCCTTGCGGGGATGGGTAGACCATTGATGAGAGCCTCCACCCACATGACTCAACCTGAAATTCCCAGATGCAGTTTGAGTCTGGTAGGCTACGGTTGCGGTTACGGTGGTTGTTGTTCGGCTACGGTGAAACCGCCGGATGTGGGGCAACCGTAACCGAGCTCAACGACCAGGGAATTGCGCATCCGGGATGTAGGGGGAGTAAACTCAGAGAGAGGAGATAGATTCTTAGGCTATTCTGAGATACGCATGCTGGAAGTTATGCTTAGTCTTCACGTCGTAATCATACGACTAAGACTGGTTCTCAGCCGATGCCAAGTTGGTGCAGATGATCACGTCTCCAGGATGAGATTTTCCCATCCCTATTTGATACTTGGAACATCCATTCATTTCAGATAGTAAGATGGTTGCACAATTGAAACAATCTCTTATACCAAGATAATAAATAGTGTTTTAGCACTGCAGAAATCCGCTCACAATACCTTTACAATGGCGCCGTATATTGGCATTGAGGAGAAACAATCAGTAGCCGAGGCTTCTACGTTGACATTCTGTCAAAAAGACGATGTAAAGCATTCTTCAATAGATATCTCCCTCCCTTCGGTTGCTTCAAGCAATGCACCGCAGCTGTTTGGGTGGCCGATCGAGAGCGAAAGTGGATATCGTATCAAAGAAGAGCCCATGGGCACCAGACGACCTCTGAAAATCATTGTTCTTGGTGCTGGTGCTTCTGGCATCAACTTCACCAAGACTGCACAAGATAAACTTCAAAATGTCGAAGTACTGTGCTACGAAAAGAATAATGAAATTGGAGGAACTTGGCTAGAAAATGTGTAAGTCCTATGAGACTTCGTATCGTGCGACCACCAGCTGATGAAAATAGGTATCCGGGAGTTGCCTGTGATATTCCCTCAGTGTCGTACCAATTCACATGGGAGCCTCATATCTGGCCAGAATACTATTCTTCTGGACACGAGATCTGGAAATATCTGGAAGGGATAGTTGATAAGTATCAGCTTATGAGATATATCAAATTAAGCCACACAGTACGAGGTGCTGAGTGGATTGAAGACAGTGGCCAGTGGAAAATCTCAATCGAGGGACCTGATGGGGTAGATTTTGAAGAGCAGTGTGACGTTTTCTTAAACGGGGGCGGGATTCTCAAGTAAGTTTTGCCATTTATACTGCCAACTTGTCCACTCACTTACTGGAGATCATAGCAATTGGCGATGGCCGGATATCAAAGGGCTTCATTCCTTCAAAGGAAAGCTGCTTCACACTGCCCGTTGGGATCAATCATATGACATGAAGGATAAGAAGATTGCCGTCATTGGTGCTGGCAGCAGCGCCGCACAGGTTGTTCCCAATGTACAGCCTCTTGTGAAGGAGATGCACTGTTTCGTGAAATCTCCAACTTGGATTACTGCAGGCTTTGCGCAACGATTCGCAGGTCCAGACGGGGGCAATTTTCAATGTACGTGAGGCCTATTGGGGATTTGAGATTCGATTTTAACGCTCCTTTAGACTCCGATGCGCAGAAAAAGATTCTTAGAGAGCAGCCGAAAGCGTACCTGGAATACCGCAAAATGATCGAGGCTGAAATTGGCCAGCGATTCCGCTTCCTGATGAAGCGAGGACCTGAAGCGACTCAAGCTAGACAGGTACACAGTTGAATAAGCCCATTGGCGCTAATGATTACTGACAGAATCGGTAGTTTTCTGAAGAGGAGATGCGCATGAAGCTCAAGAATAATGTGGCTATTGCCGATGCCATCATTCCCAAGAATTTTCCCGTTGGTTGCCGACGTCCGACGCCAGGCGAGGGCTTTCTTGAGGCACTCGTGGAGGAGAATGTGACAGTTCATACGAAGCAGATGCAGCAAATCACAGAAGATGGAATAATTACGCACAATGGGAGTCTTCATAAACTTGATGCTATCGTCTGTGCTACCGGCTTCGACACCTCCTGGGTCCCACGTTTTCCGATTGTGGCTTTTGGTAAGAACATGCAAGAAGAATGGACCAAGGCAACGCCTCTGTCTTATTTGGCGGTTGGTGTTCCTGATTTCCCCAACTACTTTTGCTTTGCTGGCCCGGTAAGTGAACACTTAGCCTCATCCTGACAACCCGGATGCTGATATGTGGCAAAGCATGGTCCTCTTGCCGTGGGCTCGCTGTTGCCCATTATTGAGCAGTTGACCAACTATATGTGCAAGGTCATCGAAAAGATGCAGATTGAGAAGATCAAGTCCCTTGCCCCCAAAAGAGGCCCGTGCTTGGCGTTTAAGGAACATCATGACCTCTATATGGAACGCACAGCCTGGAGCGATCCCTGCTCCTCTTGGTTCAAGAAGGGTGACCCTAGCGGTACTCTGACGATGTACCCGGGGTCTCGCGTTCACTTCTTTGATCTGTTGTCTCAGCCACGATATGAAGATTTTGAAATAAAGTATATGAGTAACAATCGGTGGGAATTCTTGGGAAATGGCTTCTCCTTGAGGGAGTTTGATGGGCGCGATACTACATACTGGATGGGCTTATTGGATGAAGTTGACGAGCAGCCGAAATTTAATGAGCAAATCTTGACAACGCCAGATGTTTTGTAGAAAGAGGGGTAGAAACAGACAGAACGAAGATTGGATATTTCAAATGGTTGTATTTGCTTCAATGTTACTTTTGTTGCCTCATACGAATGTAATGATGAGAAGAGAGGACATAAGAACAAATTTGTAGCCTCTAGGTACCTGTTCGTAATGGGTCCCCTTAGTTATCTTGCAGAAGGGGGAGAGGAAATATGTTTGAATGGAATGCCATCATGCGAGGAAAAAGTTAATATCATTTCATCATTACCGGAGCTATATACATGTGGATTCCTTCTATTGTTGTTTAACTTTATACTCGAACTCTCTTCCATACATGTGTATTCACAGAGGCTCTAATACTTGGAGTTTAGAGAAGCCATCATCAATTAAATATCATAACAAGGTAAGGTAGTGCTACTCTTCACATGCTGTGTGCGCCACCATCTAGAAAAATCCTCGCACCATTTACGTAGTCGCTTGCTCGGCTTGCTAGAAACACAGTGACTCCCTTGAAGTCTTCTGGAGTTCCCCATCTCCGTGAAGGGACACTGCTGATAATTTTGGCATTTGCTTCCTCATCGTTGATAAAACGCTGAGCGAGCGCAGTCGCGATCCATCTAGTATTCGTCAGCATTCAAGGGACCCTGTTGAGCTAATTGGTCAACTTACCCGGGATAAATTGCATTTACTTGGATGTTGTATGGACCGAATTCGTTAGCAAAAGCATTTGTTAGTTGTCCTACTGCTGCCTTCATAGGTCCGTAGACAGAAAATGTTGTCATCGCTTTGTGAGCTGCCAAGGAGCAGATATTGATGATCTTTCCTCCTTTACCACGCTGAACCATATGCCGCGCAACACATTGGGATAACACCCACACTGAATTGAAGTTAATTTGGATTATCTAGAAAGAATTAGCATCAAGTCATCACTACGTGGAGCAGGGTTAACATACCGAATCCTTGTGCTCATCCGTCTCGTGCAAAATGGGTATTGAACCTGATGATATCCCGGCAACATTACACAAGATATCAATCCTGTGTCCATCGTCAAATACCCTTTGGATAGTCTCTCGTAACATTTTCATGTCTCCCATGTCGCAATCATATACCGAGACCCTGCGCCCAGTTCGTTCGGCCAGCTCCTGATGAAAGTCTGACTTTTCTCCAGGAATTTGGAAAATGACAATATCAGCTCCGGCCTCTGCCAGACCTGTTGCCATACCCCCGCCAATCCCGCCGTTTGCTCCTGTCACCAGTGCTGTCTTCCCGCCAAGGGCGAAAAGAGAGAGTGTGTGAATACCGCCAGCCACACATGATCCTGGATTTTCAGGCGGGAGGTCAAATTTGGGAATTGTTGTTTTGGGAGCATTTTCTGAGCCGTTTGTTCCTCCATTAATACGTTGGTCTGAGAATTTGTCCTGGTGATTTCCATTGATTTTGGCCTTTGCGAATTCCATAGCTAAGCCGTGGCCGTTGGTTTCAACATCGGATGAAGGCATTTTTATTGAGTGATAAGTTCGCAATTTCAATAGTATAGGACTTAAGGAACCAGGAAGAATAATGACAAGAAGGGATATAAGAACTGATAGATGATGACAGTATGGGCTCCGGGGGCGATGGGCTGCTTTGAAAAGAGAGATCACGGTTGCCTATCTCGCCATGCCTCACTGATCATGGAGTCGCTCCACAAACTTAGCTAGACTGTGGAGTGCATCCCCAGACAACCCCACAACTGGCCCAAGCACGTGGTGTCGTGACCGACTCTAGCTTGACCGTAGGCTATGGAGTGTGTACCATAACCGAGGGGCGGATAGCCTACGGCCTAAGATTATGCCGACCAGCTACCCGTAAAAGTTACGAGGATTGATTTGAGCCCCGTGGATGCAGGAAATCATTCTTCTAAATACACTGGCAATGATGCATTTTCAGAGAACTGGTTAAGAGGCACTTATAAGCAGGATTCGTCAGGACTAAGAACAGGACTTCAAGTGAATCATCGATATTCAGGTTATCGTTGCAATTTAACAGTTGAACATCTACATCCTCCAAAACATCCCTTCGTTACCAATCATGTCGAAGCCTCAGTTCACACTCTACTCCACCGTCGTTGGGCCAAATGGTGAGGCAAAGGAGGCCAGTATTCCCCAATATGCAAGCTCTAACCGGGATACTAGGCTGGAAAGTCGCCATGATTCTTTCAGAGTTGGGATTGACATATGATACCATCTTCTTAGATTTCTCCAAGAGTGGGTTGTTCTCTATGGATACAAATGTAAGGTTCAAAGGGAAGCTGACATTAAAGCAATTAGAGGAGCAGAAGGCCCCAGAGTTCACTAAGTTGAACCCAAATGGGCGAATTCCTGCTATCATTGATCATGGCAATAGTGATTTTGTTCTTTGGGAATCCAACGCTATCATTGAGTACATTTTGGCCAAGTATGACATGGAGCACAAACTTTCTTACTCCGACTTTGATAACCAACAATACCTGCGCCAATGGCTCTACTTCCAGGCATCTGGACAAGGCCCATATTATGGGCAAGCGGTCTGGTTTATCAAGGTACAAGGCGGAAAGCCAGAGGAATGTGTCGACAGATACCAGGCTGAGACGAGAAGGGTGCTCCAAGTCCTGAATGGTGTGCTAGCAGAGCGTGAGTGGCTGGTTGGTCACCACATCTCGGCTGCAGATATCGCTTTTCTACAGTGGAATACAAGCGCAGATAGGATCATCCTAGGCCCAGAGTACATAGATCGGGAGGCTCCTCACGTAAGACGGTGGATGAATGCTATGATCGCCCGTCCAGGAATTAAGAAGGTCATGGATGAGAGGGCTCAGAAGCTTTCTGGCTAGCTGTCTAGAATATAATAAGAATTATAACCAACTCTTTATCTTGTGTGAAAAGCAGAGAAGCAGGGTACAGACCACCCTGAGCTCGCTTTCCCCTCTGCCAAGCAGCTAATTTAGTTAGTTCAACGACTGCAACCATTATGACCTCGGTGATCATATTAGCTGCTGCTAATGTCATGCAATCCCCGCTTCTCCGCACCAGGATGAAATGCGTCGCTTGATGAGTGTGGGGAAAAGGAATGATCGATCCCATTTCTCTTAGACACTCTCCTTGAAGCCCTCCTCCTGTATTCATAGAGCTTGATTTGGTCCTTGCCCTCGCCCCCCAACCTGGCGTAATCTCCGGCTACAAATCAAAAATGATGCGAGATACCGACCCTTCTTCGCCTAAGGCGACGAAGAAGCGCCGGAGTCGCATAGCTTGCAAACGCTGCCATGACCGGCGTGTCAGGTGCGATGTGTCCGTTATCGGCACTCCATGTTCAGGCTGCACCGCCTCCAATCTGGACCTTGAGTGCCAAATACTCAATTCAAAGCGCGTACGAGGTGGAAATGGGCGATTTTCAACCCGCGATGTACCAGAAATGCCCCAGAGACCTCTCACACCACTCGAGAGCATCTCCGGGCAGACCGAAAGGGAAGAAAACCCCCCATCTCCAGAGGAGACAGAAGACAGCGGCTCAACTTCCCAACAAGTGCCTGCAGATGAGACCGACATATGGTCCAGGGTTGTTTCATATCAGACCAGGCTGCCATCGGATGGCCAACGCGTTGTTTACGTTGGCGAGCCATGGACTCTTGCATATGTAATGCAATGGAAAGGGCGGCAACGCCAGGGCATGGCTGATGTGGCCGGATCTCCAAACGGACTTTCAACTGAATCTCCAACTGCTGTTCATGTCTCAGTGCCCATCGAAAATCATACCTCTCCCGACTCACAGCTGCAATCCCAATCCTCAACGACTACAGTTTCAACCGCCAATGCATCAAATCTCCCGGCCGATATCCAACGGGCTCTTATCAAATCATATTTCTCTCGGCACAACATTTTATACCCAGTCTTGGATAACCGTCGTTTCAGCGAGTTGTCTCGCTCTCATACTGTTGATCCCTGCCTACACCTTGCCGTTCTCTATGCCGGAGCACTTCACGTTCCTGACCCCATCATTTACCGGGCTGGCTTCGATAGCCGACAAGCATGTCTTATTTCTCTCTACCGGCGAGCAAAACATATCTTCTTTCAAAATGACGACGACGGCACGGTGGATCAGCTTTCTTATATTCAATCAGCCTTTTTACTACATAACATGTGGCAGGGCCCTAATGCTACCTTGAATCCATGGACGTGGTTGGGACTTGCGATACGTATGGCTCAAAACATTGGTATGCATCGGAGCACCCAGTCATCCTCGCTACCCGAAGCGGATAAACGCTTATGGAAGCGAATTTGGTGGTGTCTTTACGTGAGTAGTAAAAATGGAACTGCACTTTTTTCCAAGTGAGCCAGAACTAATCAACAGATGTATCTAGACCAGAGACCGACAAATAGCAAGTGCTCTGGGAAAACCGCTGATGATTCGAGATGAGGATTGTGATGTAGAGCCCCTGACGTTAGGGGAATTTGAGGAAGGCGACTCTGAACAGACAAAATATTTTGTGATCGAGCAGGCAAGGCTAAGTATTCTATGTGCGTCGCAATTTCCGAAGTTTTCTCTACTCAGCTTTCTAATCAAGGTCCAGTCGGTACTACTATATCCAAGCTCTTCGCTGTGTCTCCACATGATTCAGCTCAGCGGGATGCAAGCAGAACCAGTCTCATGCAACGAGTGAACATGTGGAAAGATGAACTCCCATCACTTCTAAACTGTCGGAGCTACCGAGGCCTCGACGCTGTTCCCTTTCAAGGGCTGCTATTAGAGGTGTTATTCAAGTACGTTGATGCATTATCAGCATGAACATTGAACTCACATTAACTTTTTGTAGCTGTCTAGTTCTCCTCATCCAGAGAGGTCCACTGCGGACGGGCATCAATAACACGGACTCACAGGAGGCTTCTCGTACAAGCTTTGAGTGTTCTGTCGAGGCAGCGGGGAAGATTGCACGAGTAGCCGAGACAATCATGAACCACGGTTCATTAACGGACTGTCCTCTCTTTTTGTAGGTTTCCGGTCTCTCCCTAGCAGTGGCGTGTGAGTAACTAATGTATTCCTGTAGCACCTCTGCTCTGTTTGGTGCAATGACAATCCACGCTATCCGAGGACAAGAGGCCGAGCAGCAGCTTAGTCTCTGTATGATCGCCATGCGGCCACTATCGACAATGTATTTCGCTGCAGGCTGGATCCGTAACCTCTTCAAAAAGCTCAGTGAAAAACGAGCTAACAGCGCAAGGCCTTCGCGACCCCCATCACCTGTTCGCCCATCTGACATGGAAACTGAACAGATGATTCCTTCTTGCTCGACAAACAATCTGACTGAGGTAATCCCGGGGAACCCATCACAAATGTTGGAAAGCGACGTGCATAGAGACAACAGTTGGCCTCAGTTCGATGCTTGGCCTCCAACCAGTGCCTTCCCAGCCTTTGGTTTGATAAGTCGGAATGTGGGTGGGTTTCTTGACTACCCCACGATGCTTGATGGTGGTTTTGGAGGGATGGACCCTTATCTGGCAGATTGTTGGCAGGATCTACTAAATGTAGAGAATCCGTTTACTAGTCAAGATCAAACTCGGCAGTAACCAACCTGCTTATGGATGTAGAAGTCACTAACATACCAAGATATCATTTCACGAGAAAGTCTTATGGGACCACATTCGCAGATTTCTTGCCATTGACTACTTGGAATGATCATGGAGGAGCGTAAAGTCTTTGGATGGGTATTGGTTCGTCAATGGATATTCGTCGCCAGTTCTCTAGGACACGTCTCCGTAGCCTATGGAGCCCAATCCCTCTCGGCTATGGAACGCAGGCTACAATCCAGATCCATCCTTGCCTAGACTCAGCGTGTTTCATATTTCAATTATCCAATACAGCACAGAGTCATGCCGTCCACTTCTTCTCGCTTACGAATAATTTGTTTCAAGCTCTATCGTAATATGACATTAAGTGCCCAACATATCGAGAGCTTGTCCTGTCGAATTTCTAGTTGATTTTTCTTTTTTCTTTTTGTATAAACTTGGGTCATTGATACAAAAATGCACACCTTCACTTTGCCTAGCTCACGAACTTTGTCATACCACCTTGACGAAGAACCACAGGATGGTCCCGTCGTGCTGTTGGCAAATTCACTTTGTGCCCCGTTCACAGTTTGGCATCGTGTCAGGGATATTCTCAATCAAAATGGCTTCCGTACCTTGCGCTACGATCAACCTGGTCACGGAAAGTCGTCAGTACCCGACGACTTGAATGCAACAAGCTTCATATCCTTGGCCAAGGACGTGCGCGATCTGCTAGAAGCCCTAAATATACAGCATCTTCACGCCTGGATTGGCGTATCCATGGGAGCCGCAACTGGGTTCTACTTTCTCACACAGAACCCGCAAGTGGTGAAGAGGTTCGTTGCTTGCGATACAATCAGTTGCTCTCCTGTGAATGCGGGGATTGACGACCCCTTTGGACCCCGTGTAGAATCTGCTCGGAGGGACGGAAGCATGGACAACATTATTCAAGGGACACTGGAACGGTGGCTGGGCAAATCCTTTTTGGAAAGGAGTACGGAAGAAAGCTCTCATTTGAAGAGATTGATGTTAAACACCAGTCTTGACGGGTTCGAAACGTGTTGCCACGCGCTGAGGAGCGAGTCTTTCGATCTCCGTCCATTATTCAGTCAAGTGGGTGCGAGTGTCGAGAACGTGCTCTGCATCGTTGGAGAGAAGGACGCCAATCTTCCAGAGACTATGAAAACAATGAGTGAAGAGATGGAGAAGGGTTTCACTTGTACGGGTAGACCAAACAAGGTGGAACTCGTCGTTATCAAGGATGCAGGGCACGTCTGTTTCATCGATGGATTTGAACAATTCAGTCAAACGGTCGTCTCGTTCTTGAACGCCTAGAGAATAGGAAAGCAACCAGCCTTGGTACATTGAACTCCAGTGCCGAAGTAAAAAGTGAACATCTCGTGATGTTCGCCAATCAATGTCTGCCTCGTACGCGGGATGCACCTAGACACCAGCTAGGCTGTAGCGATGTGTGGTAATGGGACGACATTTGAGGTTTTTGCTAGAGCAGGAGCCAATGCGAATACTCTAGACCTCTCACCTCGTCCTCTCCTGATACATGTTGTCATGGGAGAGGGGAAATTTAGTGTAAGCAAGTCAAGAGATGCGCACAGGCGTTTATCCTCTCCTGGTCCTCATGTTTCGCTTCAAGAATATCAGGGAGTCACTTTAGTAGAAGATGGCTCAGTTTGTTAAGGAAATTGAATTTTTTTTTCAGTCTTTTATGAGCTTAGATACCCCATCACCATCCATCTATCAGATGGAAACATGGTGCGTCTTGTCTAGTAGAGGCCGACAACGACATCACCCTTGACACGGGCGGTCAAGTGGACCTCAGCCTCGAGGTCGAGCTTGATGCCCAGAAGAAGGGCGGCATCACGGAGGCTACCATCAGCCTCAGCAGCACCCTTGATGAGCTGACCTGTTTTCAGGTGTTAGAACCTTGGTTTCTTGATCATGATGAGATGCCAATTTTGGAGCGGGAAGGAAACGTACCAGCAGGCTCGGAAAGGCCAGTGGAGGTGGGCAGAGGGACAACAAAAGGCTTGCCGGCGCTAGGAATTCATTAGAATCGAGTTTTATCTCTAATTTCAAGATAAATCTGTTTGGGGAAAACTCACGAAGACATATTGATGATTGGTGGGTGAAAAGGGTTGTTTGGTTTGGTTGTTGATGTGGAAGAGATGAGTAGTGAGTTGAGGAGGTGAGAGGCAGTGGTGGTGATCTTGAGCCTTTTTATAATTCAGTCTCCAAAATTTTGAAGTAGATTTGCTTCTTTATTTTTTGCCTGTAAATTTCGTGGTCCTCGGCGACTCCATCATGTGCATTGCAATATTTCTGCAAAGGTCGCGTCAAATCCATGTATTGCAGCCGTCGCATAAGTTAAAGCAATCAATTCTGCGGCGACAACTCAGCACCATAATCTCCCCTGCAGCGATTCGGAACGATGAGAGAATCTCCATTCTTTTACCCGACCCGGGAAAACTACAGGCGAACCCGGGGGGGCTCAAGACACCAATCGTGGATGAATATCATTTGCCACTTGTTATTCATGCTGCAATGCTGTCCAACGGACACAAAGCGCATTTGCAGACATGAGATGCAGCAGAGGCATAAAAATGGACACATCATCCTGCTCCGCCCATTGCTCGGATTGGGGAAAGTTTCCACCCGCAATTGTAACGCCGAACATTTGTTGTCCAATCAATGCCCTCTACTCACCAAGGAGAATCTGGCGCGGGATTTTCAGGGTCGCACCAGTTCAATATGCTTCCGTGGGGACCATGAGATCAGATGGGTAAACGGGGTCTAACACTTGGCTAGATGAATGAACGAAGGATTGGTTCCAACTTTCTGTTGTTTGGGACCTAGATTACAAGATAGTAGGTACCTAGTTATAAACATCAAGCCATAACCACGAGTCCAAAACTTGAGCATCCCGAACCTGACCCCTTTAAATCTGATCCTTTCATGTAAAGCACTTCAAGATTTCCTGCAGTCAAAGGAATGCATCATCTTTCCTCTGTCCTAAGCCCGCCCGTCACCATGCAACTTCTCGTCGGTATTGGCAAGAAGTCGCCGTAAATACGGAGATCAGGTGGTATCATGTCGCCTTCAAACAGGCCAATAAAGATTCCCCTCTCTTCCGCCGCTTTAGCGGCCTTGGGGAAATCCCAATCCCCACCGACGATGTCATGCAGCGATACTTGAGCATTGTTCAATATGACGGCTTTGAGGTTGCCATATCGCCTCGACTTGATGGCCGCCTCAACCGCCTCGTCGATATATCCCAAGTTTTCGCGATCGCCGCGGGTAAGCTCCCCAGTCATCAACACACCGCCAGTTTCTTTAAAAGAAACGAGCCACAAGATCTCCATCTGATGCGGGAGACAGAATTCGAAAAGTCTTAAAAGACGGCCTAAAAGCTCTTCTCGAGACAGTTTTTCTCCACTTGCAGCTAGGCTCATTTCCACAGCCGGCCAGCTCAAATTGACCGTTCGAAGCTCATCAAACTTGCGGATATGGTCTGGATCTATGCTATTCGAAAAGTATGGACCGATAGCCAGGTTTTCGGCGTCGAAGCAGACCCGCTGTAGAGATTTGCACTGATGCTTGGAGAGGGCGTCGACCAATGACGCCGCACTTGCTGGACGCGACTCATAATTATTGGTGGCGTCGAAACGGATGGCGAGATTTTGAAGTGCCCGGGGCATCTTAGCTAGAAAGCTTATCAATTTTTCGCTGAGGCTATTTTCTAGATGATCGAGGATAATGGTCCGGACTGATGATGTCTTATCGAATGGGGCTTTAGGACTGTTGGTGAACAGATCCAAACCCATGTTGGAAAGCTCGAAGTCTCCATCCATGTGGTCGAAGTATACTTCAGACAGGTTCGGAAGACATAGTAGAGCGGCAAACTCGTCTGGACGAGTATTCACTCTCGGGTACCACCAATGATCGGGGGGGGTAAAGACAGATATCTTTTCGAGCGATTCTAATCCCGGCAGCCATGTCCCAGCATCTTTGCACCAGTAGATATATTGACTTAACATTTGAACACCTGGATACTTCTTTTCTAGACCAGCCTTGGCACAACGTATGGCCCGGATTCGCGGCAGATTGACCAACATGAGGCTTTTCGTGATGATCTCGCGGCCGCTTTCTAGCCCATAACGGACACGATTACCCCACTGCTGTTCGTTGGTCCTGGGAAAGAAATCCGGTACCTTCAGCAGTTGCTCGCAGAAGTACTCTATATCAGACTCAGGAGGCGACCAAGGAAGCGCCTCGCCCACTTCATGGGGTGGTGGGGCCTCGGCAGGATTCGAGTCCACTTCTGAGGCCTCGTCTGCATCCGGTTCCGCATCTGAGTCCTCTCCCCAGGCAGGGTCCCTTTCGCCCCAAACCTCGAACTCCCTGACATGCCACGCATCGATATGAGCGACGCCATGGCTGAAGGCGCTCCAGAGGAGGTTGAAAACGATAATTGGGTCTAGATCTGATGTGACTCTAAACTTTCTGTGCGCGTCGCGGTGAAGATTGAGAACATGCTGGCTGTTTTGATACAGGTACCTGCACGTTTGCGCAAGAGGCCGGTGGCCTGAGGGGTGTGTGTGCTCAATGATGAGCTGCAAAATCTCTGGAGTCAGAGTGCTAAGGTTTGGAGCAGGATCCATGGGGAGCCTAGACGCTGACTGATCTAAGATGAGTGAATAATCACCGGGTTGAAAGATGGCTGTCATCGATATCTTGTTGGAAGGCAACTGGGTTGAGGCACCTCGCTAATGTCAGGTAGCTGTATTGATGTCTGGTCTAAGAAGAAAGCTAAGCTAATTAGGTTAGCTGGTCGGGCTTAAGTAGCCCGACCTTGTGGGTGTAACCTTAGGGCCTAGCTACATAGGGTCTAGCCGGGGTTTCGCCGGAGCCTGGCCAGGGCTCCGGCTACGGCTAGCTACGGATCTTCTAGTTACAGGAATAGCTGTAGCCACATGTCTTTCAATATTATCTCTTGGATCAACTTCCTAGTTAAGAACGGGAAAATGGATATTTATAGTGTGTCGTGAAGCCAGGGTCTCGCCCTGTAAGATGTTCCTAAACATCAGGGTCAACAAGAAAGTACTTTATGAATCACTCTTTACTCTCTTCCCCCCGTCTTCTGTACCTTACAAGTAAACTCCAAGGCCGATGATTGGTAACTATTAATCAAAAATTCCCCAGACTTTCTTGTCTGGCGTAGGATCAGCACTTGTTCCCTCACCTTAAAGTTGTCTCTGTATTTCTCGGCCTCATTGACTAATTTATTGTTGGATGGTCGCCTCCGGCGGTGATTTCAGTCTCGCAGCGTGGTCATATTACTACATGAAACTGATTCTTTAATCTTAGAATCAGCTCGAGCAAGAGCAAAAAATTGCGAATATACTACACGGTTCCCCTCTATCCGCAAAATCAAATAACATGTTGTGAGGCGCAGACTGCTGAGAACTACATTGACCTTCCACCATTTGAATAGTATTGCCCATTTATGTTCTCGGTATTCCACTCACTTATCGGAAGTAAGGGCATGCTAGGTGCCAATGCGGCTGCTTCAAAAAATGAGTCGTCTAAAGTGATGATTCGATCCAGTTCAGAGAATCTCTGATCCATCAGAGCCTGTGAAATCTCCATCAGACCTTCTGGAGGATAAGGACTAGCGGTATTCATAGAAAAGGATGATCCGTTTCCAACAGTGACATGAGTGCTTTCATGAGTAGATGGTGTTGGCAGTGGTAAGTGGATCGTGGAAGAGCTTGGGGCTCGCCCAGATGAGGAATCTTGTTGGTGCGAAGACGATACTAGCTGGCCCGCTGCATCATCAAACGGAACAGGAACGAGATCACTCGGAATTGATGGAGCTTCTTGTGAAGATCCTGCGTCATTAATTCCAAGATGGTGTGTTTGCTGCGTATTTCGATCGGGAATGTCCTTCGGTGTATGCGATGCTCCGGAGTAAAAAAGATCATCTTGATAGTAAATCAGATTGATCTCAAAGTTCGGCTCTGCATTGAATTTCTCATAAAGATTCCATAAGTTTATTGAGTATTTGCCCGCAAGGTTAGGCGGAAGTTCTATGCTGCCTGTTCTTGGGCCTTCCCAACGCCTCGACATATGTTCAAGGCTCTTAACAAGAACCCAAAATTCGGGATCGAGTTTCTTGTTATCGTTTCGCCAGTGAACTGGAACCGATGTTAGAACAGAGGCATGATTGATCAAGTTAGACTCCCACTCACGAATCAGAAGCCGGGCACTAATGAACGTGCATAGGGCCATCTGAGGAGCCACAATGATTTCTTCTGGGCAGATGCTGAGCCATTTCTCCATAATGTTACTGGTTTTGGTGGCTGCTAGTCGACATGTTTCTGCGCTACAGGCGCTGGGCAGAGGAACGTTGTGACACCATCCGGCGGGGGGATATGCGATGCGATGATGAAGCAGTATCATCGATGTGTTATGAGTGACATGCGCAAGGGTCATGTTGTGGTCCAAATCTCTGGGTCCGGTGGAAGTGTTCGGGGCACGATTTGGATCGCTCCATTTTCGAGGAAGAAACATCTTCCAACTAGACCGATATGTTAGCACTATAAAGGGACGAGGATCGAGGTCACTTACTGGACCAGTTGAAGATCCAGTTCCTTGAAACGGGTCAACCAAGATCGTACATCTTTCTGGTTGGCAAAGTTGTCGTTTTGAAGTACAAATGTCGAGATCCGACGAAGGTGTTCCGAGGCTTCTATACAATATGCGAAGCCACCAAGCCAAGATCCGCCGGATGACTCGTTGCTCAGTATAGGACTTCCAGCATCCCCAGGAATGTCAGATCGAGATTGATCGCCGGTACGGGTAGAAAACTTGTCCGATTTCTATTCAGTTGTCTTAGTATACTTGAGAAGGCTTGGGATACATTATTTGCAAACCTCAATTCCCGAGTCATCTCCAATATTAAAGTACGGACACCCGACTGGCTCTTCTGCATACCAATAGCTCCCGTTGGCTGGTAACTTAAGATTTATTTTGTTTGCATCAATGATGGCATCCCATCTAAAAACGATTAGACGCGAAAAGCAAGTGGCCAAGAAAAGGACCTCTCACCCGGTTGTGATAGAAAAGTATCTGCTTGAAAGGTTAGCACTAGTATGATCTTCGGCGGTAGAAGTCTCACTTACCTGTCTAGATTAAAAATATTCCAGAATATTCTTCTCCCCTCTTCTTGCTCTACCCAATCGTCCGTCGTCGGAAGTGGACTCAAACGCCTTGTGCTGGTTTTGTTTCGTTGAGATTCTTCTGTGGTCAGTTGCAAATATTCGGCATTTCGGGTCATTGATCCAATTATTGACCATGATCTGTTTGGAGTTCCGTGGCCAATCTAGGTCCTGTGTTAGCAATACCATGAGAGAAGCGACAGCCTCGATCTGGAATTGGGGAAGGTTTACGTCAGTGAACGCCAAGATAACAAGCGCTTGTAAGTTCTCGATGCTCAGGTTATCCATGGCAGCAATAAGCACGGATTTCCTCTTCTCAGTTGTCAGACGCAGTATGTCTTCTTCAGATAGTGAGTGCCTGTGACGATCCACAAAGCGTAGCGTCGCTATCAGTATGGCGTCAATGACGACACTCAATCTCCTTCTTCCTTCCGGCAACTTGATTTGATCCTTGAAGCGAGATCTGTGTATCAAAGGAATCCAATAGAAGACTTTGGCGAAGTATAAATGAACGGCCTCGTCTACGAGATCGTGGGTGATTTGGTCATCGGCCAAGTCGGCTCGTGGCTGCGATCTACTAGAAGCAGGCGAGACACACTGATAAGTTGATAATCTTCTTCTTTTAGGGGCATGAATTTGTTCAATGGTGTCATGGGTTCCCGAGTCTTGGGGCGTAATTGAATTGATGGGGGCCGCTGAGACATTCGGTTGACTCCGTCTCGTTGTGATCCCCTGTATTTCGGAGACGAGAGCAGTTACGGCCCCTATGAGTTGGGCGGTATTTTCTGAGAGCTCACCATGGCCAGTATTTTTCAAAGCCTTTTCTTGTTGTTCTCGATCGTGAAAGGATTGCTCAAGGATTTCTGTATTGGGATACTTCGACGTCAGCTGGCCGCCAACAACCTTAACAAGAGCTGCGATATGAAAACGTACCAACTCGTTTGCTGAGAGCTTCGACTGCCCCGACTTTCAGCCCTGGCTTGTTTTTCTTCGCATCGTATACGCAAGGGATATCTTCTGGGATCAATATGTTTTCAGAGGCAATACAAGGGCCAATCGCAATTCACTCACCCTGTCGGAGACAATACGAACATGACGGGTCATCTCTAGAACACTTTTGCTTTCGACGACGACATTCCTGACACGAAGGCTTCTCCGCGTCGATTACCGCATTAACCGCTGATGGAGACGAACTCATCCTGTTGCAGCATAATCCATGGAGATGGAGGCTGATGGTCGGAGGTGGAGGAATGAGGACGGCGAATTAGTGCGGCCCCGACGACTTATATACAAAGCCCAGTAATAATACGCCCAACACTCCACCTATTGAGGGCTAGTATAGTCTGGAGTTTGATGGGGCAGAACACCACCCGTTTACAACTATTGTGGAGTAAAAGAAACACACGCGTCCCTGCATAGTCTCAGAGCGATCTCAAGGTCCAAGTAGCGTGACAACTGCTTCTTAAAATCACGCAAGGTTTTGTTATTTTATCAGTATTTCATCAGAAAGTAACATGGAACATAATGTATACAGCCTAACTCACTAGATCGTGTACAATTAGAAGAAGGCGGGTGGCGGTCTTTCTTAAGGAGTTTTGACCTAACGTCAGAGGTCAAACCCTACTCGTTGGTTTATCTATTTAAGATTACAAATTCATTGAATTATATCACATGATTTTGCTTCTAGTTTAAAACTTGAAGGGGGACCAAGGTAACTCTCCTGAACACCACCGTAATCAATGATCAACCTCTCCAGCAGGATATTCCGATGGCGCAGCCTCACTCTAAGCGTGTGAGCCCCGGGCTTCATTCCGGTTAGCTCATGATGTCTCTGCCAAACGAGGTCGGAAGCTGCTTTTTTCCACCCATCGGCTCGAGGGATGCCGTCATCTAGGCCGTCCTGAATGCTTTGTTGCGTAAACTCTTCAAGATTATGGCGTGATGTTGGGCCTTCGTTTAACTGTAGGTCATATGAATTGACATCTTCGTTCGATGTGCTAAGTGTGATGCCGAAGACAAGCGTAAGTTTTGCGGTAGCTAATGCCGAGAACTGGTAGAACGGATAGTTGAGGAAGCACCCCACTTCCTCACCATCAATTTTCGTCACATCAAGGCCAACTGACCCAGATGCTGTCCTCCCCGTATCGGGCAGAGAAATATAGCCAGGCACAGAAGCAGTGCTTGAAGCTGGAATAGAAATGTAGCCGGCGCCCTCAACAAATCCCGCCGTGAAGGAATCAGGCACGCGGTTATTCTTGATTGGAATGTGAACTTGCTCAAAGTCTCCAATGCCGCTGTGGATGTCGACTAAAACTTCTTGATCGAAATCATCGGGAACCTGGTCCCAATCCACAGATATCTCGACCCGAGAATCCTGTCGGCCTGGTACCAGAAATCCAGAATACTGAGAGAGCCGCAGCCATGGATATGGCGTTGAGGCTGTCCAATGAATGGTAGGGGTACCGCGAGTCCATATCTCAAACCATCTGGTAGCAGGGCCATAATAACTCATCTCGCAAAGTGTCAACCCCGGCACGAGATCACGGCGGCTGGGATGCGTACGCTCAGACTCCTCATTGATGAGCCCTGGGCGAATTCCTGCGTGGCCTTCAACGGATACTCCCATCTGTCCAACGATTGGGTTGGAATTTTGGCGACGCTGCACAAACCCCAGACCTGTTATGATATCTCGGTATGGAGCATGCCATGTGTCTCCGAATCCAAGATGGGTCTGCCGCAGCATGTGATTCCACCTCCCGCCTAGGAGCGAGTGGAACTCAAGTTGGATATCAAAATCAGCGTCAAATAAGTCAAGAGCATGTTGAGCCGTTGTGTTGGCTGTGTTGCGTCTCTGGAGAGAATATAGCGTGTTGCGTGCTTGTGTCACGCGAAGCTCGATGAACACTTGTGTGGATTTAACAGGGTGGAGGATCAGTTGATAACCTGCAGGCTTTTGCTCCTCTGAGAGGCGGCTGTAGACTGACTCTGCCTCTTTTCTTAGCTGTGTCCATTGGCTAAAGATCTTCTCAGCTTCTTGGTAATGCAAAACAGAGAATGTTTCTGGTTCGATTAGTTCATGTTTGCGCATCGAAACGAGGCGATCATATTGGTAGTAGATATCACCAATCTCATTTCTAAGCTGGGAACCAAAGTCTCGCTCTGCAGTCGCACGTAAGAAGTCGCGAAGACCGGTGGCGGTGATATTCTTAATATTCCATGCTAGACTCATGGCCCATGTAATTGGAGTCTCTAGAGGCTTGAGATCACCAACATTGAAGAGCCAAATTTGACGAACCTTTCGAGCGTACGCGTGCTGAAGCTGATGCCATGCTTTTCCCTATCGCATATTTTAGTTACCAATGCACGA
This sequence comes from Clonostachys solani, assembly GCA_902141235.2. Lineage (NCBI taxonomy): Eukaryota > Fungi > Ascomycota > Sordariomycetes > Hypocreales > Bionectriaceae > Clonostachys > Clonostachys solani. The sequence goes on from CABFOC020000048.1 coordinate 193,727, forward strand.
TAAAAGTTGGAGTCTGCATCCGATGAAACATACCAGAGACACACTATTAGTCCACTTATAGCTGCGTGGCCAGCCGACGTATTCAAAATGATAATACAGCTACACGTCGTTAGAAGAATACGGACATGGGAGGCTATTTCACGTACACCAGATCCCCCCTTTCTCTGTGCCTCCTTTTTGTTGGGCAGTCGACGGATTGCGCCATGATTGTCATCCTGGAAAAGCAGCGTGACATCATCAGGAATCTCTATACGTCCCGTATCGTAAATCTGTTCAACATCTCTATATAAAGCAAGAAGCTCTAGGGCTTATGTCAATTGGTGTTCACGGTGGTTTAAGAAGCTTGGTATTAACTTACGTAGCGCTTGATCCTCGCCCCCATAGACATCTCGAATCACTTTTCTTTGGGTTTTGATGACGTCGGAGATGATCAAAGCCGGGTCAGAACCACCAATCGGTTTGTCATACTCGCCCCTCATGCCTATTGTAAAGTACGAGTCGTAATCTTTGGCTCTCTCTGCTCCCTCGTGGAAGAACTTGGTGATATTTTCCTTATTTGTCTCCCAATTCCAGCTCCCGTCGGGGTTATCTTGAAACCACTCATTTGACAGGCGCTGCATGGGTTCATGATGAGATGTTGATATGACGATTCCATACTCATCAGCTATCCGCTGGTTGTCGGGGTCATCTACGAAGAAGTTGGCACCAGGGTTGGGATAGCCAGGCCACATTGCTGGCCACAAAAAGTTGGCCTGCACTCATTAGTACGAAATGATCTGTTAGGTCGCGCAAATTAATCCCCAGATGTACTCACCTTGAGTCGAAGCAAGAGTTCGAAAACTTTCTTGTAAAATTCCGAGTTGTACTTGCCAAACTTCTCAAGGACCCAACCCGTCAGTGCTGGGGCTTCATCGTTGAGGAAGATTCCCCGATATTTCACGCTTGGTTCCCCATGGTTCGTGGATTTTGGGCTTGCGTAAATTGCAGAGTAATTCTTTGCAGGTACATCGGCCCACCAGTACCACCTATAACACGGTCAATCCAACTCTTCGGTAAACGGCATTGATAGCTTACGGTGAGACCCCAATCTGCTCAGACAAGGTATAAATTCCGAAGATTGCTCCCCTTTTGTCACTGCCAGCAATGATCAGAGCATGATTTGATCCATCCCCAAAAGGCCGGTTCACCACACAAGTAGAGAATGATTCGTATTTACCACGAATCGACGCAAAGTCAGCCTTGCCATCTCTCTCCAACCGTTGCAGTATAGGGCTGGAATCAATACAGCCGACGACAATCGCCACCTTGAGGCTCACCTCCTCGGAATTACTTGAAACAAGGATAGGATTTTTGTCCCCTTTGGTCACGCGAGCAAAGTCTTGGGAAAGATTGTGCGCCGCGATCTTGACACCGGGATGGTCGTGCTCGTCAACCAGAATGGTTGCGCCAACAAGGTTTGCGACCCGGTCATCGGAGGGGGTAAACTCGACTATCTTCTCCTCTAGCATGGCTGCAATATGCAAAAAAGACTGGGTGGAAATTCTGATCAAGCCTCATTCGTGAATCGCCAGGGGTGGCTAGTAGCGACTTTAATAGCCTCTGCTACACCTCGGTACAAAATGCAGGCTTTAATTTAGGAAGACAAGAGAAATACAATTAGAAAACGCGTGAATAAACTAGGCCCCATTTTAATACTCCTTTACCCATGAAAAACGACTCATCAGTGTTGACACCAGCGAGCGTCCTGTCATGGATGTCTCCGCATTCAACACAACTTGGAGGGAGAATCTGCGGGTCAAGACGGCCTTGGTTTGGAGTCGTGCGACTCGTGCTGTCGGAGGCGGGAGATTGAACCATCCGACCTTTTGCGACGACCGATGAGCCAATCAAACAGTGTCTCCCATCTCCAGTTGATCAACCAGGGGTGGATAGTCAATGTTAGCGGCGGTTTCGGGAGAATGGCGCGCTTGAATTGTCGCGATGGATTTTGTTACCCTAGAGGCCCACACAGTGGAAAGATGTCTGAATGGCACGTCTAACTACGAGATGGTTAGCGAAGCCAATTGTTAAAGAAAAATCTATTAATCGACATAGACTGAAACTGTGATCAATTTTTAAGAATTAGAAATGGAAACGAGAAGACCAAATGCCTATGTGCGGAATATGCAGGTCAGTAGAAGGTATTTTGACAAAGCCATGTTCCTTTCATACCAGGTTACCATCAAGTCCACTGTGCGATGGAGGTTGACTAGTGCAGCGTTGGACCAGAGCGACTTTCCTGTACCATGAGCACGAAATCTCTGAGTTACCCAGCCCCTTCCCCAATTCTCTCCACCTCTTCTTCCCCGTGGGGGCTTGATATTTCCCTCCGTGGTGTGAAGGCCTGGAACCCCTTATACCTCCATCATGCCAGTTCCGTTCATCATTATTTGGTTATAAAACGGCTCGTCGCCATCTTCGACTCTCTCGTTCAAACTCGGCTCTCGACACTGAACTCTGACAGAACCGCAATTTCAGCTCTCGATTCCTTCTCCTCAGCTACATCCAAGCACACATTTGAAACACTATGAAAGGGGACGGCGATAACAACCCGACGCACGTCGAGGATGGCGAGGTTGGTAAGAACCAAACCAACCTAGGCCTTGTCGACAACGAAGTTGCCCAGTACGTTGGTGGGAATAGAGTTCATATCGACGATGCCGAGAACAAGCGACTCAAGAGGATGATTGACAAGAGGATCCTTGTGGTCATGATTGTTACGTACTTCACACAGTCACTCGACCGAGGAACCATGTCTTTTGCCTCCATTATGGGGATTATCGATGATACGAAGCTTGGACACAATCAAGTATGTTTCACCGTTCCGCAGACCGAAAATACCTGCTAAGAGTTTTATAGTATTCGTGGTTCACAACTATCATGTATCTGGTTGTGTTGGTTGCAGAATATCCAGTAAGTTTGTCTTCTGCATCTTGACCAATATGAAAAATACATGACGACTTTTGAGATCTAACCCTTCTTTTCTTCTAGGAGAACTGGATCCTTCAGCGCGTCCCAATCGCAAAGTGGCTTTCGATTAATGTTATTCTTTGGGGAGCCGTCCTCGCTTTGCACGCGGTCGGATCTAATTTCGGCGGCCTTCTTGCCCTTCGTGGTCTGTTGGGGCTGTTTGAGACTGTGTGTCAACCAGCCTTCGTTCTTCTCTCGTCAACTTGGTAAGTCCTATTCAAACAAGGTGGTCGAGAATATTTACTCACCTCTAAATACGCAACAGGTACAAAAAGGAAGAACAGGCCAGCACGATTATATATTGGTACATGATGAACGGCTTGCAGCAGATTTTGGGCGGCCTAGCCGCATTCGCCTTCTCCTTCGTTCCTCACGACTCCCCAATCAAGTCTTGGCAAGCTTTATTCATGACATACGGAATTGCGACGGTTTTCTGGGGCTTCTTTGTCCTCTTTTGGATGCCTGATTCCCCGATGAAGGCCAAGTGTTGGTCTGAAGAGGACAAGAAACTGATGATCGAGCGAGTCCGCGAAAATCGTACTGGTGTACAGAACCGTGTTTTCCGCAAGGAGCAAATATACCATGCAATCGCAGACCCTCAAGGTAATCGGTGCTATTTTGAACATTGTCAGAATGGGAGAAGATTTACTAACTATGGCAGTTTACGCCTTTGCTCTGATTCAAGTATGCACAACACTACCTTCGGGCGGAATTGGTGCATATGCCAATATTCTGGTCAAGTCATTCGGGTTCTCAACCTGGGAGACACAACTCCTCCAGATGCCAATTGGAATTGTTATGTTGACCGTGATGTTAACATCCGCCTGGGCTGAGCGGAAGTTCAAGCAAACGATTCTCACCATGATGCTTGGTCTGCTGCCAACAATTGCTGGTGTTGTGGTTCTCATCTCCGTGCCATTTCACATCGACAAGAGGGTCGGGCTGCTAATCGCCTACTACATCATCTACTCCTTCTGGACATGCTCTGGCCTGGCGCTATCCCTCGTCTCCAGAAACGTGGCTGGTCAGACGAAGAAAACCGCTGTCATTGCCAGTAACTTCGTCTTCTGGGCGGTGGGCAACGCCATTGGCCCCCAATGCTTCCGGGACCAGGATGCTCCTCGATATTTTCTTGCGCTTTCCATCATCTTGGGTTGCTTCGTCTTTCTCGAGGTTGTTCTCTTTGCGCTCCGAACCTATTATATCTGGATCAATAAGCAGCGAGACGCAAAGGTTGCTAGCGGAGAAGTCGTCGATGACGTTAATTTCGCCCACGCTTTTGAGGATATCGCTGATAATGTAAGACCTAAACATCTCGAACCGAATGGCTAATAGCTAACTGAACTAGAAAAATCCCCACTTCAGGTACACTTTCTAGTCTTGCACCCCGGATATCCTAGGAAGTATTGGTCAAGTTTGGCGGAAATGGTTGTCGCTATATTCGACGAAGTGGTTGCTGGTTTTGAAGCAACGGGTATTCAGACTCACTGTGCCTTAAGCTTGATCGACCGTGTGGCACTTCAAATTTACAAAGTTTCATATATACTACATTGTCTTTCAGCGAAAGTAGGTGACGTCTGTTCACGCCCAAGAGCTCCTTCAAGTTGAACTGTAAGGCTTCATAGAATGAAGCTGTTGGAATTGCTTCCCATACTTCCACGTGAAATGTAGAGTAAAAGTAGGAAGACTAAGAGATAAAATTGAAACATATGAAAAGTTATCAAGACTTGAAAGATTTTGTTTTGAACTAAAGGCATGAAGAATGCCATCTCTTATTACCTCTTATACCTAAAAAAACCATTATGTTTTCTTTTGCAATTAAACCCCCCTACCTTTTCTTTTAAACATGCCTATTCTTGATATTCAGAGCTAAGATCGATCTTCCAGTTAATTCCCAAGTAGAAATTATATCCAGACTTTTAGAGCGATCTCCTAAAGGCCTAAAATTCTAGAAGATCTTTTGTTGTTTACACGCTATTTGCCAGGGTCGTCTTGCCTGAGTTGGCACCACGGTGATGAGAATGGCCATGATCATGGCCGCAATGATCATGGGCGTGATCGTGATCATGCTCGCCGTCATCCTCATCCCTTGGCCAATCAGGAAATCCATCCTCAAAAGTATTCTCGAGAGCCTCATACTTCGATTCGTCATCTCTTGTAGTATCTCTCATAATTTCCTGCCAGGTCCCGTATTCTTCATCAGTGAGCAAACAATCATCGAGTAGGCCTCTGAGTCCTTCGTGGTTGATGTTTTCGCCAATGAAAACCAACTCCTGACGACGGTCTCCCCACTCTCCGCCTTTCTTAATGTCGTGCTGCACCAGCCTGTCCACGCTTTTGTCGCCAGTCGTGTATTCCTCAGGTGAAAGCGTACAGAACCAAGGGCGGCCGCCAGTGAGAGAGAGTATCGATCCCGCCTGAGACCATTCGCCAGCCCTATGTGGGCGAGTGGCGAGAAAGAATTCACCTTTGGACCTAAAGAGCGGGGAGAGAATAGGATGATTGCGCTTATTGATCATGATGGTTTCATTTGACGGGATGAGGAACTTGTTGTGGAGGGCATCTGCCATGTCGCTGTCCTCCTCAAGTTGGCCGTCAGTGTCTTCGTCCATTCTCTCGTCATCACTCTCTTCATCACTAGGATGCTCCAACTGCAAGATGAACTTATCATAAACCAAAGCAAATAGTCGTTTGGGGTGGAAAGGCCGGTACTGAGAGTAGATGAAACTTTGCACGGTATAATCCTGCGATTTCGGTTTGAGCGACACTGCGTTCCCACCATTTATCTAAAGATCATTAACAAATTCTCATAAGTTAATGAATATGGATGTTGAACAAAGAAAAATATCATACCTCTTGAACAGTCATCGCGTGCAAATCCTGGAGCCACCCGTATCCTGTCTGGGCCACCTCCAAATTGAACAATCCCGTGTTCAAAATCTGCCTCGGGTCGATCTTGCTGTAGCGAGTTTCCACTACTCTTGCTCGGTGATTGAGCTGTTTTAACAGTGACAAAATACGACCTCTCGTATGGTCATCCACCTAGGCCCAACGCATTAGTAGGGGAGGTTACCGAGGCAGTGTGGAAGGCAGAACCTAGACTTACCATGTCAGTCTTATTTAGCAAAATCACATCAGCAAACTCAATCTGATCGGCCATGAGATCAGAGACAGTCCGCTCGTCTTTCTTCTCGACCTGCTGCCGATCTGAAACCAGCTCATCTGTTTGAAACTCTCCGAGCACGCTAAAAGCATCCACGACAGTGACAGTAGTGTCAATCCGGGCAATCTTTTCCAAACCTCCCAGCTCCTTGCTAATCCACGGTCTCAGTGTCATGTCGTTGTGAACCATGTCGTGGGTCCTAAACTTACATCTCTTTCAAGGTCTCCAGAGTTATTTGATCTATACCCTCGCCGGTACCTTCCAGATACTCGGTAAGACGAGCATCAAATGTCTCAGCAACCTGCTCTGGTTCTGTGATACCGCTGCACTCAATTAGAACATAGTCAAACTGCTGGAGCTTCCATAGGTCTAGAAGCTCTTCCAATAGGTCGCCACGGAGATTGCAGCATATGCATCCATTCTGAAGGGCCACGACCTTCTCATTTGACTTTCTCAGTCGGTGGGTTTGTCTGATGAGCGAAGCATCGATATTTATGCTTGATACGGGTTTCGGGACATTAGCAATTTATGCGATGGGCATAGAAGACCAACATCTGGGAGGACTTCTTACCCTGCCATGTCATTGACAATGACGGCGATACGAAGGCCATGATCACTCTTGAGGATGTGTTGCAAAAGTGTAGTCTTCCCTGCTCCCTGCCAGCAAGGATTAGAACACCGATTCCTAAATTTTGACAAAAAGGGAAGCTTATTACTAAAAATCCAGACAGCAAGGTGATTGGTAGAGCTGTACTCGATACTTCAGGTTCAGCCGTCTCCGGATGAGGACTCTCAGCGCGCTGGTCACTTGTTGTAGCCATATTCGAATGCGCGTGTCAGGATATAGATGGCTAGGAGATGCGCACAAGTAAATTTCTCTTGCATAAATTTTTTTTCCAGCTCTACAGGCTTGAGTTTCTGTGCAATCTGCTTAGGGTTACTAAGGACATGTGCCCATCAAGGTTCACTGTCTGCTAGTATCCTCCTCAATGACTTGCTGAGTTATCATGTCCATCTAGACATTGACCATCAAGGTACTTGATTTGAGCCAAGCGTCATCTATCATATCCATAAATATCGGATTTCGTGCCGTGAGGCAATTAATTCTTCGTGGAGATAGTGAACTTGTCTACCTACTTTTTTATTGATCCTAAACCACTGCCGCTTGTGTTGACAAAATTCGAGTCGCTCCACAGTCCATAGTTCACAAATGGAAGTCCAGCTAGCCATCCGGGTGTCTTCTGGTTGGATTCTTTGGCTCGCCTACCATAGATATGGATGGCTATATTATTAAAGTCGTGCTCAGTAATATCCTTCCCAAGATAACAATCCTAAATTCATCAAGTTTCACTATCTTCCTAACACCACGACTTCTGGACCAACCAGTCATAATCAAAAACTGCTGCTATGAATCTCGCGAGCAGCCTTCGGGAACGTAAACTACTCGCCTTGCGCGAGATCTGCGAGGAAGCGGGCGATGATGCACCTGAATACAATCTCGGCCTCCATGTCGCAGCTCTCTTCGTTCTCTTAGCAGTCTCCTCCATGGCAGCCGCATTCCCGATCTTCGCGACTAAATTCTCATTTCTACGAATACCCAATACTTTTTTCTTCATCGTTCGTCACTTTGGAACGGGGGTTCTGATAGCAACAGCTTTTTGCCACCTGCTGCCGACGGCATTCAGCAACCTACATGACCCTTGCATGAACAAGTTCTGGACGGACACATACGAGGCTATGCCTGGCGCGATAGCTCTTGCATCTGTCTTTGTGGTGATGTCGATTGAAATGCTCGTGAGCCCCTTCCGTCGAGGGTCCACGCTCGAGCTCATGGAGAGTTCGGATCCAAGGGTAGCTGAGTGCTGCGAGTCATCTCAAAGAACTATGGATCAGAGTAAAAACGCAGAAGTTCATCCTGTGCCGATGGACAAGGCAGACTTGCCGAAGCGTGTGCAAGTGATACTCTTAGAAGCGGGTATTATCTTTCACAGCATCTTTGTAGGCCTCACATTGAGTGTCACGACGGGAAGCGGTTTTATATCACTCTTTGTTGCCATCATCTTTCATCGTAAGTCATGCATCCCATTTTAGATACTTGATTTAGCATTCTAATCTGAGACCGTCGTAGAAACTTTTGAAGGGCTGGCTCTTGGATCACGAATTGCCGACGCTGGCTGGAGCAGCAGCTCGTGGCGACCATGGGCCATGGCCGTAGCCTACGGCTGCACGTAGGTGTTCCTCAAATGCCTTTCTCCCAATATTTTAGCAGACAACTTATACCAGTCAACAGAACCCCCGCCGGCCAGGCAATCGGCATCGGCACGCACACACTATACAGCCCTGACTCCGAGATTGGCCACACGGTTGTCGGCTTTTTCAATGCTGTATCATCGGGGTTCCTGCTTTATGCCGCACTGGTTGAGCTCCTTTCAGAGGATTTTCTGAGCAGGAAGAGCTGGTATGAGATGCGTGGTGGGAAGCGTGTGGCGGCCTGTGTCCTTCTCTTTGTCGGTGCCTTTCTCATGGCTCTCATCGCCTACTGGGCGTGAAGAGTCTGATAGAAAGGTGGTTGTTGAGGGCCTCAACCACTGACTGGCTATCTGGTTATGTAAGGTTTGGGTTAGGTCTTGGCCAAGTTTAGGATTCATTATACAGTTATGATTACTATTCAGTTTTAAACCCGAATTTTAGGGCTAGGTGCTGGCTATCTAAAGAACAAAATTGGAACTTAATATATCAACTATCCACTTCTCTATATTTCCATTTCAAAATTTGTTTTCTTCAATAAATAGGGTTTCTTTCTTACCTTGTGTAACGGACTATGACCATCAAGGGCCTCCAGGGTGACTATTGAGCGCTGCTACCATCAGCCGGGCGAGTCGTTACCCAGTTAAGCCATACGGCCGCCTCTAATTAGGGCATTTCCATACCAGGGTAGGGGCTGTGCAATGTTTAGGCTCGTTCAGTTAGCATGACGCACCCAGACTGCCCCGGACAGATAAACTGGCGTCGTAATAAGGCCAATCATGGTTCCGGCGAGCACTCCCCAAGACGTCCCTGTCTGCTGATTGTCTACATTTAGTTTCAGGCACTAACGTATGTCAGCTCCTGATCATGGCCCACAGTTGGCTGTGCCACCTTGCTTGGCAACTTGGATGTGACTGTGGTAATATTTCATATGTAATAAGACAGGGTGTGCTTAACTCTTACCAGGATCACGGCTCTTGGTACCCCACTCCAACCTGCATCACGAGAATTGGCACATTGGCACTTTGGTATGATTAGCTACTGAGCCTTAAAAACCCAGTACCAATGTTTTAGGAAGCCAGAACGAGTCAAAATGATTATCGGCCCTAATCCTTGCCCCGGTTGCCTCTAGCTAAGCACAATCTTATGCCGTCTAATAGTCATTAAATAGCATCTCCAAAAGAACAGGCATGCTATGCAGAATAAATTACGCACTAATACATAGTGAGGAGGTGTAGAGTTTGTGGATTGAGCTTTATATAACAGACGTTCCTAGGTGAAACAGTCTTGTCCAGCTGCATTGCCCTGCAAACCTTGGCCAAAAGGTCACATTCATTCCTTACCTGCGGGTTTTATCTCGTTGTATTAAAACGCATGAGGTCACTCATTTTTGTCTTTTGACCCGTTTTCATCATGTTCCCATCGTTGAAAACACTATTTTCATCGTCATTTTTCTTTTCATTGTTGGTTTCTAGTACACCGATTAAAATGTCTACTCGCGCAGAATCCGCACCAGGGGTTGATCCTGAGCTCGCCCTCATCTATGGTGCATATCCTGTGCCTGCCGTGTTGACGCCTGAGATGATCCCAACGCTCAGGGCGGCACAGGCGACGCTGTATAATGAGGACACCATGACCGCTACGCATCCAATCTCGCACAAAGAGTACAGTTTCAAGAGCTACGACGGCTACGAGGTTACCGCTTCCGTGTTTACGCCTACCGGCAGCACGACACACTCTAATTCTTCCCGTCCTTGCATCTACTATATCCATGGGGGCGGCCTGATTATGGGAAATCGCTTCCTGGGCATCGACATCACCTATCCTCTCGCGGTGGAGTTGGGCGCTGTTGTCATTTCGATCGAATACCGACTCGCACCAGAGCACAAGGCTCCTTCGGCATCTGAAGACGCCTATGCTGGCCTTTTGTGGGCTACACGGAATTCTGCCACTTTGGGAATCGATCCGAAAAGAATACTTGTTTGGGGATCAAGCTCCGGAGGAGGTCTAGCTGCTGCCCTTGGATTAATGGTTCGTGACCGGAAGCCTTCATGCGGACTGCATCTGAAGGGCCTCCTCTTGCACTACCCGATGCTGGACAATCTTGTTGATGAGGATGATAAAACGACTTTCAGCAGTAGGGCAGCACCTGCATGGAGCTCCGAGACACACAAAATGGCTTGGGAACAGTACTTGGGCAGCAAATCCTCTCGCTTTGCTCAGGACCCCCATGTGGTACCAGCTAGAGCCAAGGACTTGAGCCGACTGCCCCCAGTTCTGGTGGACGTGGGTAGTGCTGAACTGTTCCGTAGGCCCGCGGCGAAGTTTGCGCAGCGTATTTGGGAGGCTGGTGGCCTGGTGGAGGTGCATGTTGCTGGCGGTGCGTTCCATGGCTCGGATCTCATAGCGACGGATGCCAGGGTCACAAAGAGAGCAATCCAGGCACGAACGTCCTGGGGCCGTGACATGTTCGAATCTTGAGGCAAGGGTTTTCTACATAATGGCCAATAAGATGGGCACCCTCAATAGAGGACACTCTACATGTAACATTCTATTTCCTCATATGTGATTTGGTCATATTGATATTTAAGATAACTTATGGCATCTCTAATTTTTAATGATTAATTATAATTTGCATTGATCAATGCACAAAATAGACTGAATGGCGTCACGATGGCATGTTTGGCATTGCTTCCAGGGCTGCACTGACCGCACAGGCACGATCTCATCTGATCGCGATGAACAGCAGCAGGAACCGGCCATGGATCAAAACATATCGGTTAAATGAGCTGATTAACCAGATATATCTGCATATCCATCTAAGCGACTGAGATAAAACATGGCACACTGGAAGTCTTTTCACATGAGGGAGACGCCTTATTTTCTTATTAATAATACAACAAACGGTAATGATAGAATACCGGGCTATTTTATAATGTTGAACTTAATATTGTGCTTAATAAATGTATTAATTGTCTTGATATGATATCGAATTTAACGCTGGTATGCCACGTTCCATGTCACCTAGTTTCCATCCATGTCCTACAAAATGCAAGGGAGAACACGGTCCTACTGGGAATGGAAATCGGAGTTGCGGAGCCGTAGCGAGTAGGCAATGTAACTCCATTCTCCGGCACTATGTAACATGATACATGCCCTGATTAACTGTGGCATCCACTGAATCCTTTTGCCACGCTTTCAGGGGTAGCTGGTCCGGATCAGGTGCCCCGGACCACAGAGGTTAAGGTATCCCGTGTTGTTCGTAAGACTACCTACCTGTCCTTTGGGAGCAGCGTAAAGGTTTCCGGTTTAGGGGACCCCCTATCGAGCCAAACCACCCCCCAGTCCGGAACCGAAACTGCCCTCGCTTCCCGTTTCGTTACTTTAGACTGATAATATGCATCCACATTCAAATTCTTCTCACATCCAGTGTAGAGATGATGTCTGTTCGACTGAGATTCTCCAAGGAATAGACAGGTTCCGAAATCGGTGCTTCGAACGACGAACTACTCTACAACTCAATGGCAACGTTAGACCTGAACTTACCGGCCGGATTGCCACCTGAGGGCGTCACAGCGAATTTCGAAAATCCTCCCAACAACAATGCACTGGCTTGGGGAGTTCTACTCCTCTGTCAGGTGATATCAACTGTTTGCCTGGTACTTCGCGGCTATGCCCGAGTGTTTCTGTTGAGAAAGTTCAGTGCCGAAGAAGGTAAATACAAGACGCAAGCACGGGCGCTGTGGTTTTTTCTAATCGGTACTAACACATCTAGTTTTTATCTTGCTCGCGTTTGTTCGTCACCGTCTCCGCTCCTCTCTGCTCCTCTCTGCAAGCCTTCTGGATAGAGAATATGTCAATTAACTATAAGTGCAGGGAGCATTCTGGGGATGCAGTTATGCTATGTTCAAGATTATCGAAGTTCCTGGATTTTTCGTTCACCAGTGGAATGTACTCTTACGTGATGTCATTCCAATGAACTACGTGAGTCAACCTCAACTCTCCGTTTTTGAGCATTGCTATTCTTCCCTATCTGGCTTCTTTGATTCATGTTTCAGTTTCGACGAAGAAAATTACTGATCGTTGGAATAAATAGAATGTATACATTTACGGGCAATGTTATTCCTTCGCGATGCCGTTCCTGAAAATAGCAATTCTCATCGAGTGGATAAACATCTTCGTGCCTGGAGGGTTCGACCGAAGAAGCGTCTTTTTCTGGGGATGTAGCTTCATGATATTCGTTCAAGCTGCTGCTCTCGTCGGAATTGTGCTGGCTTTGAATCTTCAGTGCAAGCCTCATAGGGCCATCTGGGATATTCGAGTACAAGGTGATTGTTATGCAATTAGCAAGATACAAATCAGTTCGGGAATTATTTTCTTGATATCTGATATCATTATCTTGCTACTACCACAGCATATTATCTGGAAACTTAAGTTGAAGACGTCCAAGAAAATCGGGGTGTCGATTGTCTTCGGTCTTGGTCTACTGTGAGTGATACCTTCACCCTGCCCCTTTGAGCGGCATTTTCTCTTTTCTTTTTCGCTTTCCTGACACAACTTCTAGCGCGTGCGTATGTGCCGCGGTCAGATTAAGCGATACGATGAAACTGGTCAACAATACAGACGACGCGGTCTACTATATTGGCATTGTGGGCTTTTGGGCATTCGCCGAGATGACTTGCGGTTTCTTCATTTGTTGTCTCCCCTGTATACCCAAAATTCTTCACGACACCGGCGTTCTGCGTTCTATCAAGCGAAAACTGGGTATGAACACGGCTACCACCGCTCCCACCTCGGGGGAGAGGTATGGCACCAATGGTTCGTCTAACCGAAGGAATTACGAGGCCAACCATTCCACGTCGTACTACAAATTGGACGAAGATGGTGTACCTATGACAACCATTGGGGGTACGCAGTCGACAGAATATTTACACGGGGGGCAAAATGGAAGCGACATTAGCCAAGCAGCACACCCCTCCACCACACTCGGTGCTCATTCTGCAGTGGACAAAGGCTCTTCCTCCAAGGCTTGGCGAGCATGAGGCACGGTGGTATAGTAGGGGACTGTTATGCATAACAGACTTGTCATTATCTAATATCTTGGAGAATGCATTAGGTATTCCCATAATAATTCTACTTCCTTCGCCCCTATTGCAAAAGGAGCAACGCCCATGACGTTTAAAAAAACGTTTCCGCTAAGACGGGACCCACTTGCTCGGGGGCTCCTTTCCGGCAATAGCGCACGAGAATGGCAATTGGCAAAACATCAACATCCTGGTCCCTGTTCTACTTCCCCATGGATCCAAAGGATCCGCCCTATATGACCTGGTTGGCTACCATCCGGAAACTCTCCCTTGTAATTATCTCTCTCTTTTCTCTCATTATCCTTGCCATGTCTCCGGAGCTAGAGATCCAGATGGTGTGTCCTATTGATAAGCGGGGTTGAAAAACATACTTTCTCTTCCCAGATTTTGCCCCTGACAGTGAACCCCTGACGCGGGATTAGGAACTTAGGAAGGCTCCATTGTCTATCCACTCCAAGATGGATCATGCAGTCGGATGATCAGTTCAGGCGGAGTAACGTGTGGGTCAATGTCAGAATAAGAGCCACCTGAATTTGACTACTGCCGGCTCCCCTCGGAATACATATTGAGTCGGATCAATTTCAGCCGAAGGGGGAAACAAAGCCTGCGAACAACTGTTGTAACTTCTAAACCAGTAAAATGAGGTTTTTGTGCTTGCATGGTCGAGGGACCTGTGCTCAGGTGAGTGCCACAAGCATGAGAATAATACGAGCATATCAGCTGACAGCATTGCCCTCCAGGCCCTGGAGATGCAAAGTAGTACGTGCCCAAGCCCTTCCAATTCCGTCTCACGTCTCTTACTAATCCCAATTCATAGGCAGCCTTAGGAACCATCTCGAGGGTCACGAATTTGTTTTCGTCAATGGCACGGTGCCAACGAAACCAGTTGACGGTTCGTCCCAAAGACATTGATCACCCGGAAGATTCTCTTCTCAGCACTTGGGGATACCCCAGTAAGCTTACCAGCATGTGACAACCAGACCACGCTTCCAGGATCATGGACGAGCACTACGGTTACATTATGGATGGGCCAGACGCTGATCAATGCCGAGAGCTTTTGTCAACCATGATCGAGTTTGTCCATGACAACGGCCCCTTTGACGGGGTTTTTGGGTTTTCGGAAGGTGGTATGATTGCAGCTCTGCTCCTTGTTGAGGACGCACGCAGGCCATTCGCAGGCTTCCGGTGCGGGATTCTGTTTAGTGCTGCTCCACCCTTTGATCCTGACATTTCTCAGACTACAGATGATAACGTTCGAGCACTTGGGATGAATGCTACGGAAGATGGTGTCATTATCAAGGTACCGACAGCGCATATCCGCGAATCTAGCCCACCGCCGTGGCTCTGGCGCTTCTCCCCGCTCGCTCCTCTCTGGGCGAAGCATGATATGGGCAACCCGACCCGCCTCAACGAGGCAATGATTGGGTTGTGCGATGGCGGTGTACGTGAGGTGTTTACACATCATCATGTAGGCCATGATATCCCTGGTACTAAGTCCAAAATGGAGCTAGCCGGAGCATTGAGAGCTATCGAGAGAACAATCGAGCGATGCCAAGATTCGTGAACCCATAAATGAAACAGCGGTATTTTGCACTTTGGGATGGCAGGATTTGGGTTGATCCTATTTTTTTTACATCAAGTATTCTTTAGTATCGGTATTCTTTCCTATTGGCAGTTTCTATCTGACCGAGATCGTCGTGGGTATTCACGTCAGGCCCGGAACCAAGTCTGAAGCCCCGTCTGGAATCTGTCACCGAAGAAACACCATTTGCTGATATGTGTCCTTGAGAACCTTAAGAGAACTTACGCTATAGAGTGGGGAGGTCAGAATTCTAGCGCCTAGTTACTGCAGCTGTTGTAAGGGCCCCTGACTCCAGATGCAGATTGGTGACTCCTCTGTGTAGGTCAAGTATACGAATGCCATGAAAGGGATGTACGCGTGGGTAGGGCAGGCAGTAAGTATGGGAAGTATATACAGTACTCTATACACGCTAGAGTGCCGAGGTATTGTTGTCTACCAACTTTATCATACATCCACAGAGAAAATATGGCCGAGTTTTCAACTAGCACACAGCCGAAAGAGCTGACAACTATACCACCGACAGAAGACATAGCCATTGTGGGGTATTCTTTTAGATTACCTCAAGATGTTAACAACGATACGGCTTTCTGGGAAGTTCTACAAAATAGAAAGAATCTCATGACAGAGTGGCCTGCGTCCCGAGTCACTGCTGACTCGTTTAGACACAATCCGCAGCACAAGGTAGGACCACCGCCTCTATCATATATAGTAGAATAACCTTGATAATCATGCTCACTAAGTGCCGCCATAGTTCACCGGCAAAGGGGGGCATTTCTTGAATGATGATGTCCAAGCATTCGATGCCCCCTTTTTCTCCGTTACGGTTAAGGAGGCAGCTTCCATGGATCCAATGCAGCGATGGACTTTGGAGGCTTCCTACCGTGCGTTGGAAAATGGTGAGAATATTTCCTCCCACCAAGAACATACGCACTAATTTTCACCAAAATAATACTGACCATAAAATGTTACAGCAGGAATCCCAGTTGAACAACTCCGAGGATCTCGGACTGCCGTCTTCTCCGCATCTATGATTGAGGACTACTCTAGGATGACAGCAAGAGACCCCGACAATATCGAGAGAATGGCAGCAACAGGTGGTACCGTCGCTTGCATCATTCCAAACCGAGTCAGCTGGTATTTCGATCTCCGAGGACCTAGCATCCACGTGAACACAGCTTGTTCGAGTAGTATGTCTGCTCTGGACATGGCTTGCAAATCTATTCGTAGCGGAGATGCTTCATGTGTAAGAATGCGATCGTCAGCCTTCTATATTTTGTGGAAAGAGCTGACCTTTTATCACTGTTAGGCACTCGTTACAGGTTGCAATGTTATCATGGACCCTGGTATCATTCAATCGTTATCGGATCAGAACTTCTTGTCCCCCGATGGCCTGTGCTATAGTTTCGACCATCGAGCCAACGGTTACGCAAGAGGAGAGGGTGTTGTTGTTCTTGTTCTCAAACCCGTTGCCGAGGCAGTTCGCAATGGTGATACGATTCGAGCGGTTATCCGATCCGTTGGGTCAAACCAGGACGGCCACACTCCAGTTCTTACACAACCCAGTGCCAAGTCCCAAGAGGACCTCATTCGCCATGTATATGCTCAAGCGAATCTACCACTTTGTGACACCCGCTATGTTGAGGCCCATGGTAAGTGTCTCCAAGTTTGATCACTTATCCAAATTAGTAGAGATTACTTTCTGATTCAGAAAATACATGAAGGAACGGGAACTAAAGTCGGAGATCCCATCGAAATGAAGGCCATTGGACGCGTATTTCGCAAATATCGCTCCACTGAAGAGCCTCTCTATGTGTAAGCATCAGACTTCGGAGAAGGATGGCAGCTTGAGACTGAACTTTCACTAGTGGCTCTGTCAAAGCAAATTTCGGCCACCTTGAAGGAGCGAGTGCCCTGGTCAGCGTCTTAAAGTCGATTTGTGAGTACTGGCTACCATACTTCGAGTAATATCTTTTGAGTGCTATTCACGCAAGCTGACCGCTATGTATAGCCGTTCTTGAAAAAGGAGTCATTCCGCCCAACGCCCTCTTCGAGAAGATGAACGTTGATATTGATAACGACTTTTACAACACAATTGTAGGTCAACCTATGGATTGATTTCCGAAGGCCTCACTTAGTTATTTATTTATTTCCAGGTTCCTACGACGAGCATTGCATGGCCCAAGTCCGGCCTGCGAAGAGTCTCTGTGAATTCTTTCGGGTTCGGCGGCTCCAACACCCACGTGGTGATCGATGATGCCTACAGCTACCTCAACGATCGAGGGATGATTGGCAATCATTGTACCACGTCTGGGTCTCATATCAACGGCACAAATGGTAGCAAAAACCCAACCAATGGGCACCATAAGAATGGACATGATGTGCCTACCAACGGGAACGGCAATAGCCCCCTCAATGGCCACCATGGAAGCAATGGAATCGGCCACCACACCAAGAATGGCTCTGCTATTTCCAAAGCAGGGAAAGCCTCCTCTGCCGGCCTCGATCCGCCTAAACTCCTCGTATTCAGTGCTGCAGACGAGAAAGCAATGAAACGTGTGATGACAGCATATGAAGAATATTTTGTCAGCAACACTTCCGAAGACAGTTCCAAGTTGGCCAAACTGGCTTACACCTTATCGGATCATCGCAGCCGCATGCTATGGAGATCATACGCACTTGCCAGGCATGGGTCACAGACAGCTGAGCCTTCATTCTCTGCAGCAAAAGCAATACGCAGCTCGGCAGATGTGAACCTGGCCTTTGTTTTCACAGGCCAAGGAGCGCAGTATGTTGGAATGGGCCACGATTTGTTGCAGTTTCTAGTATACAAGGAGACTCTCCGTAAAATCGATAGCATTTACAATGGATTAGGTTGCGATTGGTCCATCCTTGGTATGTAAACTGAATAATTCGTGACAAGATCCAAGCTAACAGACGAACAGCAATTGAAGATTATCAACACCAGATTGATAGTCCCGATTATAGCCAGCCTTTATCTACAGCCGTCCAGTTAGGTTTGGTGGATTTGCTGAAAAGCTTTGGGCTCGCCCCCAAAGGCGTGGTTGGACACTCATCTGGAGAAATAGCTGCTGCGTAGGTCAAACCCTCTCTGGTATCCAGATTTACCGCTGTTAACACATCGTCATAGCTATTCAATTGGAGCTTTGTCTCTCGAGTCTGCCTGCAAAATTGCATATTTTCGGGGACAACTGGCCGGAAAGCTCAAGAGTGCTCATCAGTCTTCACCTGGTGCAATGATATCCATCAACCTATCGGAAGACGAGGTTTCGAACTATCTCCAGTCAGTAGAAGGAAAGGACATCAGCGCCTCTGTTTGCACCGCTTGCATCAACAGTCCTTTAAACTGTACTCTTTCCGGACCAGAAGACGCTATCGATATGATTAGAAAACAGGCAGACAAAGACGGCATCTTTGCGCAAAAGCTCAAGACTGGAGTCGCCTACCACTCTCCATTTGTGAAGGCGATTGCAGATGAGTATTGTGCTCTTATGGGTACCCTTGAGAGTGGTGAGATCGAACAAATTCCTATGGTATCCTCAGTCTCTGGAAAGCGTGTCCTTCCCGCCGAATTGGCCAATACCCAATACTGGGTGAGCAACATGGTGTCACCCGTTCGATTTACGGATGCAATTCAAGTGCTAACCCAGAAATCCTCGACACTGAAAGTTGGACTAAACGGCTTTAGCGACATCATCGAAGTCGGCCCTCATCCTGCGCTCCGTCGGCCGGTATTGGATACTATTGGACAGGAAGGAAACCGAAAGAAGCAAATACGTTACATGGGGGTATTGCATAGATCACACTCGGCAGTGGAAACAGCTCTGGAGGCTGTAGGGCAGCTTTTCTGTCTGGGTCACCAAGTTTCTATCTCATCTGTCAATCAGAGAATGCCCTCAGACTCTTCTGAGTTTCTGCTCGATTGCCCCGAATATCCTTTCGATAGAACGCATCGCTATTGGGCGGAATCACGAATCAGCCGTGATTACAGGCTGCGTGGAAAAGTCCACGGCGAAACCCTCGGCGTTCGAGCATCAGACTGGAATCCCTTGGAGCCTTATTGGAGGAACTTCCTAACAGTGGAAGCAACTCCTTGGTTCAAAGACCATGTGGTGAGTGAGGAAATCTGAGACTGAGACCGCGCGTTTGGTGACTGATTCATTATGCTGACTACGGAAATGACTAGGTTGATGGGACAGTTCTTTTCCCCGCCATGGGGATGCTTGTCATGGCAATGGAGGCAGTCTATCAGGTTGTGCCGGAAGATCAAGCCGTGGCAGGCTATTACTTCCAAACGGCCGAGTTTAAAAACCCAGTTATTATCCAGGAGACTTGGGAAGATCGAATCGAAACCCAAATGCGTCTTCGAACAGTCAACTCTCCAAAGGTTGCTGGAGAGTCTCAGTGGTTCGAGACAACTCTTTATTCGTATTCCCGAGACCAGTGGACAGAATGTTTCCGGGCTACCCTCAAAGTGGAATACGAAGCAGTAACAACCTCTGAGGCTAGCAAGCAAAGACTCGAAGGTCATGAGGAAATTCGACACTACTATGACCAGGCCAAGTCATCTTGCAAACACTTCATCTCCCCAGATGCATTTTATCGGGATGCAGCTAAGAATGGTATCCAGTGGGGACAGACCTTTCAACTGATCCAAGATGCTTTCTATGATGAGAAACGAAATGTCGCCATTGGCAAAGTAGACATATCAAAGGGGAGACATGTCACTAGCAGTCTTGTCCACCCTGCTGTGCTTGATCAAGCGTTCCACATGCTCCGACTGAGCGGAGGGCAACAGCCGTCAGGAAATATTCCCATTCGGATCCAAGGGGCATGGTTCGCTGCTTCCGGGTGGCAGTCGCCGCATACCAACTCCATTAGCCTGGTGGCAAACTCCAAAGTCAGATCAATTGTCCATGGCCCAAGCATTGGAGAGGATGGAAGTATTCATGCTCTAGCTGATGATGGGACAGTACTATGTTCCATCGAAAGAGCCGTGACCTCTCCTGTTTCCAGGAACGAAGACAACGAGGAAAAGAAGCTGCTGTACAAAATAGAGTGGAAGCCCCAGCTGAGCCTCATGACGAACGAGCAGCTGGAAAGAGAGTGCTTGACACAGGCCGCCCCCCGAGATGAAAGCCTCATTTTGAGCAATCATATCAAGCTTGTCAATGTCTTGGGTCTCGTTGCGGGCCGTACGCTAAAGACAGTAGATGCCTCCACAGTTCCTCAGAAGCTGTCGCGCCATTTCAAGTGGCTTGAAGATCAAGTCAGAAATCTCTCGCCAAGTCAGAGAGAGGATGTGGATAATCTCAGCGACGAAGAAGTTGAAGCACGGCTTATCGAAGTTGAAGAGGCACTTCCGGCTTGGGGGGTTTATATCGCCTGCGCGAGAAAACTTCAAAGCATGCTGGCCGGCGAAGTTGACCCCCTTCAAATTGTTTTCGAGTCTGATCAGGCGAAGGTGTTCTATGAAAACCTATTCCTGAGCCTCTGCTCTGACGGGCGGCTGTTCCCCGTTCTTGACCTGGCCTCTCATCAAAACCCGGCCCTTCGGGTTATTGAAGTTGGTGCTGGAACTGGCGGCGTGACGAGACATCTCTTCAAGGCGTGGGGCGAGCGCGAAAAGCGCACCGGAGCCCCCAGCTTTGCGCATTACACTTACACGGATATATCCCCGATGTTCTTCGAAAAGGCCAGCAACTTGTGGTCTGACTTGGTGTCTCAAGACCGAATTTCGTTTAAGACATTTGATCTGGGAGTACCAATCCAGGATCAGGGTTTCGAAATAGGAACATATGACCTATTGGTCGCTGGAAGTGTTATGCATGCCACGCCGGATCTGGAGTTCACAATTCGCAATGTCAGAAAGTTGCTGAAACCCGGAGGAAAGCTTCTCCTCCTTGAAACTATCAAGCCAAGTGACATTGCTGTCAACTTTATGGCGGGTCTTGTTCCTGGCTGGTGGGTGGCAACAGAGGAGTGGCGAGCAAATTCGGCTGCTGTGGACGAGTCAGTTTGGGAAAGATGCTTGCGGAACAACGGATTCTCGGGTAATGACCTTGTTATCCGTGATTACGAGACAGAACAGTGCCATATTATGAGCATAATTGTCACTACTGCCGTTGAGGAGCCGAGGCAAGATGTTTCAAAGACGACCTCGAGAGGAGTTGTTATAGTTACCGATGCCACACCGTCCGATCAGCAGAGTGACTTGGCCACGGCCGTGGTAAACAAACTTCAAGCGTATGGGGAGCCGTATGTGTGCAGCTTTACCCCTGCCCTACTCCAAGAAGCAGCGAAAAACTGGAATGAAGACACTGTCGTTATCTTCGTCGGCGAAGTTAACAATAGACCAGTGCTGGCCAACCTCAGCGAGGATGATTTCTTCAGCTTACAGGTTTTGATGAAGCATGCAAAGAATCTGATCTGGGTAACGGGAACACATTACGATGATGAAAACTATCCAGATTACAGTCTCGTGCAGGGGTTTCTCCGCACAATTCGCGCTGAGCAGCCAGAGAATCATATTGTGAACATTGCTATCGAGGATAGAATGAACGAAGAGGGTTGTGCAAGTATCATTTCGACTATCTTCAATGATGCATTTGGGCAATTACCAAGCAAGGAGTTGGAATATAATGTTCAGAATGGGCTGATAACAATTGGCCGTGCGGTTGAAAACGTTCCGGCGAATGAGACTCACCGAGCCCTCGTCTCCGCCCAGCAAAAGATTCTAAGATGGGGAGATGGGCCTGAGCTCCAACTCTCTGCCGGAACTCACGGAGATCTCACCTCGCTGCGATTCGTCCGGGATGAACCTGCAGACACGCCCCTCGGCCAGAATGAGATTGAAATCGAAGCTCATGCCTGGGGTTTGGGAAGACGAGAACTTGACTCAGCACTTGGATTGATCGATGAGGATCAAGACAACATAGGTGGCGATTGTGCCGGTATCGTAACCCGGCTAGGCCCTGGGTGCGGAACCTCAATCAGGGAAGGGGACCGCGTATATATGAGTACCAGGGGCAGCATTCGGAAGCATCCTCGTGCTTTGGAAACTTCTATGATCCGGATCCCAGAAGGTTTACCATTCGAGAAAGCAGCGTCGGAAATTATGCCAAACATGATTGCCTACCGTGCACTAGTTGATGTCTCCCAACTTGAAAAGCAAGAGCGAATTCTGATCACCGACGGTGCCGACAGCCTAGGGCAGTCAGCCATTCGGATTGCTGAAAGACAATGTGCAGAAATCTTTGTTACAGTCACCTCAGAGGAACAGCGGAGATTCTTGGTAGACAATCTGAGTCTTCAGCAAGACCATGTATTCCTCTCTGAGGGTGGCTTTTTCGCCCAGCAGATATCCCGCGCCACAGGTGGCCAAGGTGTTGACGTCGTTTTCAACCTGCTCCCCGGCCAGGACGTGTTACAAGCCTCGTTGAAATGTCTTGCGACAAATGGTCACTTTCTCAGTGCAAAAGGCGTCGATACGGATGCAAATACTACTCTTGCGTTAAACCAGATGAAAGCAAACGTGTCTTTCGCAACAGTCGATGTGTTGAGATTAACGCCTAAAAAAACCGCCAAGCTGCTTCAGAATACGGTAGATCTGATACAGGAAAGCTCTTACCAAGCCAGGAAAGATCTTGAAGTTTTCGAGGTCTCTGAAATTGAAAAGGCTTTCCAGCGGCTGCAGAGTGGCGAGCTCAGTCGCAGGGTGGTTGTGACACCCAAAGCGGATAACCTAGTTCCGGTAACAAGATTCCCTTTAACCCTGATTGAATTTATGTACGCTAACTATAAGATCTTCGAAGCAATTCTCTATCGACGAGAGATCATGGAAGTTTCTTCCGAATGCATCATATCTCGTAGCAGGAGGCTCTGGAGGCCTTGGCAGAGACATTATCAAATGGATGGTCCGGAGAGGAGCACGGCATCTCATTGTCCCATCGCGGTCGGGCGCCACCTCAGAAGCCGCAAAGTCATGGGTGTCTGAACTGAAAGCAAGTGGCGTCAATATTATCACCCCTCTGTGTGATGTCGCTTCTCATGACGACCTTTCCAGGCTATTGGAAGAAGTCTCAACCACGATGCCTCCTATCAGGGGTTGTATCAACGCAGCAATGGCTCTTGAGGACGCCATATTTCAAGACAATATGAAATTCTCACAATGGGATACTACTGTAAGATCGAAGGTTCAGACCTCATGGACTCTCCACAAACTTCTGCCCAACGATCTTGATTTCTTCATCATGTTCTCCTCGCTCGCCGGAGTGGTTGGCCAGATGGGCAGCGCGAACTACTCGGCTGGGTGCTCGTTCCAAGATGCAATTGTCCGCTACCGTCGCTCACGGGGACTCAAAGCAATCTCTATCGACATTGGCTGGATGGTCAATGTTGGCATCATTGCAGAGAAGTTCACCTTCCAACGCCAACGTCAAATTGCCAACGATATGCAATTACTCACCGACCTCGATCTCCTTGCTGTTTTGACGATGTGCTGCGATCCCGGCATAGAATATCCGCTGTTGGAAGAGTGTAGGGGTCAGATACCTTTCGGACTGGACAACCCAAGGAGGCATCTTCTCTTAAATGAACCGGTGCCGGCCATCTTGGATCGGCCTCTTCTATCAACTTTCTCATACGTTACCGGTAGTAGCAAGGCCGAGAAGGGGAGCAAGGACGACGAGGTAGAGAAGGCAGTCGCCTTGTTCCGCCAATCGTCCGACTCAGCGGAGCGCGTCGCGCTTGTGTTCCAAGCCTTGGCTGCTAGGCTTGGCCGGGCCATGTCAATTCCAGCAAGTGATGTAGAGCCAAACAAGGCCCTCTCAGCTTATGGTGTCGACTCTTTGATGGCGGTCGAGCTCAGGAACTGGATTGGAAGGGAGTTAGGTGCTACTATGGCTGTGTTCGACATCGTTGGTGCCAAGCCCATCGCGAGTATTGCAGACCTTATTGCAGAGAGGAGCACCATTGGGAAAACCGCAAAGTAAAGTCAAACCTAAGATGAGATTGGCACAGGCGTATTCCTATTAAATATCTACTTGAGGTCCTAGCTATATGACAAAACGCAGTAGGTCTTTGAAAATTTGTTGGCTGTTGCCTATTTGTCTTCCTTTGGCAAAATCTTTTCCCAACTCACGATAACTTCTGCGGTATCACCATTCTGTTGATAGTATAGTTAGCCAAGAACTGCAATAAGGAAATGACTTGGGAAAGGCGGCAAGCTCACTTCCAAGGTGAATGTCTGAACTGGTCGAAGGACCAACAGCGGGCGGCCGTCTTGCTCCTTAATCGCAGCTTTTCGCACCTGGTGTCCCCCAATCCAATTTGGATCCAACGATACATCGACTGCGGTGCTTAGAAGGTAGTCTCCCGCTTCTTCCGTCACCTCGAATGGGCCGCAGTATGTCAACATAGCCCTTGCTGCTCGGACCACTTCCTCGTCAGTGGCTTGATACCACATATCAGATTTATGCGGAACAATGGCCTCAGATGAAGTCATATGGACAGACATATATCCATCTTGTGTAAATGTGACGAATCCTAGGGGGTTCTTCCCTGCAGGCTGAATCGTTGAAGTGCCTTTCTCGGAAGATATGATCATATCATATGTTAAAACCTTCCATGTTCCAATCAAAGCTCTCTGTAGGTCAGCCATGTTGATATCAGTGAGATACAGTCCGATAAGGCACTTGAATCGGAAGATAATGAGAAGGGTCCAGGAAAATCAGAAGCTCCAAGCGGGAAGTCGGCTCTTATATAAATTCAAGGCCACGAGAGATTACTAAGTCGGTGGGGTATACCAGACCCTGAATCACTCGTGCAGAGCAATGAATATTAGTGACAGGGATTATTATAATCCTCCTTTGGATTTAACTTGATGGAGCAGGTAAAAAAGGTTCAAATCGTTGCCGCTCAACATACCACAGCCACCATCACCTGCACGACTAGCAGGTAGAAATGAAAGAACGCCCTTTTAACATAAAAGACATCTAGGTTTCCTGCCTCTCAGCTCAAAAATGCATCGATATATGCTGACAGCTCCTTTTCAAGGATAAGGAGGTTGCTACGTTCCTCAACCGGGGGGGACTTTCAATTGTCGTAAAGTATTTCCTAAGATAGAACCATAAGCTTGAATTAAAGGCTTTACAATCCAAACCATTACTCCAGCTTGTTGGCCTAGATTTTCTAGTTTCTTAGCTCACATCTTATGACAGCTCTTCAACATAAGATTGGCCAGAGCGGTGGACAAAAGAATACTATGAGAAGTGGTATCGGAATTTCAAGTATACATCCAAAAAGTTATATCATGATGCATGCCAATGATATTTTGCGATAAGAGCTAGCAAATGTTGCGTGGACTGTTAAAAATGGCTGTTTAGAGCCCTCCTTGATCCTTGACACTGTCAAGGGAGAGCACTGCCATGGCTTGGTTGAGTAAAAGATTCCTTAGATGGCCGTTAAAATTCATCTGCGTCAGATTCGCAGTCGTAGCCTTCATCGCCGTCCTCGGAGGTGTATCCGTCGCCCTCCGTGCCACTCTCATAATTGCTTCGGCCAACCTTTCTCTTCTTATTACGATGTCCCCCCTGATTTCCATCCTTCGGGAGATTCTGTAATTCAGGCAAGTCATAGACAGAGTCGGGGATCTCGACGTCTCTCGGTGCCGTGATGATGCCAAACTCGCTGCATAACCCATACTCACCACTCTTTCCGTAAAAGCCAACGATTTTCTGACCATCGTCGGGGACTTCAGATTAAAACATGTTAGACTAACCTAGATCAAAACATAAGCAAACTGCGGAAGACATACCTAATGGCGTAATTGTTGAACGACTTTTGTTCAAGGCACCAATGGCCTTCCCATTGGATAGCACCATACGCAAGCCTGATAGAGAACTCCCTCCGTGGTGTGCAACCAAGACCTTGGCTACCTCTTCGTTCCTTGGGATTTTGATCTTCCGAGCTTGGTGCCCGCCCATTTCAGGATCCGCCCCGTGTCTGCCGCGGGGGCCGCACGGAATCTTGGTCCCATCATCGAAATACACCTCAGCCCCGTCAAGCGCGCAGCCAACCCTCACGTCAATCTTGTAAGCCCTCGACAGGGTGCCTTGCTGGTTCCTCTTCTTGAGCATGACTACCCATCTCCAGTCTGATCCGTGGGTCTCGGGCTGGCTGACGCCCTTCTTAAGAAGCCTGATGCCAGTTCCGGGGATGGGGATGTAAGTTCGGCTGGACAGTAGCGACCACACGGAGAAGTTGGTGTGCTTTCCGTTCAAGCTCAAGATCCGAAGCTCTAATGGCTTTTTCTTGTCAAACCTCGCTTCCAGTTCATTCACATCGAGGGCTAATTCTTTTGTTGGGTTTGAAATGGGCGCGGTCTCAACGTCTTCGCCGTTGAGCTTGGCGGCGGCAATACCAGCTTCGCATCGTACTATGAGGCGGATGGTGTCCGTGTCGTCGTCCACGATGGTAGTTGGACTGGCGGATCTCCGGGGAGTATCCGAAGGGAGCTGAAAATGAGGTAAATTATAGAACCGCAGCATGTCTTCAAAGTCCCAGTGGCACTGGTGATTGGTCTCGTTAGTGATGGGAATCTCATCCTGTCGTTTCAGATGCCCACTGTAAGCGATGGTAGAGAGAAAGCATTTGGTCCAGTCCCGTGAATACCCTCGAGCCATGATGCCGGTGGTATGTGGCGCAGAAAAGGCGTGCCCGACTTCATGGAGAAAGGCCCCTTGTCCAACAGCGCATGCCTCCCAATTTGTAGCACATTCGCCATTGTCGTTACCTACTGTGTCTCCTGGCAAAGTCGTGTCCAAGAGACAAGCGGGGACTTCCTCGAGGAACCTTGGCCACGAATAAGCGAGATGGCTACCAAAGATACCAAGAGACAATCCATCTGGGTTATGCGCTCCGAGGGCGGCGTGACCTAAAATCATGTTCTTCTGTTGATCAAACGCGGAATCCAGAATGAGGCCGGCAACAACGGGACGAGAATGCGACTGGAACGGTGCGCCGTGGGCCTTGAGAGCGTCGGAAAAGATTCTGTGCAGCGCGTCCCTGTCGCGACCTTTCTCGTTCTGTTGTGCAATATTCGCATCTCGAAGCTCAGCAACTGTCTTCTCAGTTCGGATAATGTGGACTTTAATTGTCGAGCCCGTTGCATTGTCGCTCAGCGGATTTCTCAAAAACTGTTGGCTCAGAGTGTTGCTCCCCCATTCGTCCTCGAGCCGAAAAGCGCGTCGGCCAAGACCAGCAGCCCGCATCTCCTCAGCTGTTAGAGCCTGCCACATGCATGCGGCCATTCGTATCTTGGCTACCATGGCGCTCAAATCCGAGTGTGTGGAAGAAATGGCCCCAAACTTGTTTGGAGGGCAGTCTACCAGGAGAGGAGAATCTGTCGCTACCATGATTGCGAGGTGAAGGGGAGGAGCGTTTGTAAGAGGGATATAGGTGAGCGGGAGCTACGGTTTACATGTCAGAATTAAGAGCCACCCGCGTGTATGTTGAAGGTCAAAGACTTGCCTCGGTGGTATGTTGTCCATCGCCAGTGCTCAACTTGACGATATTCTTGCCTGGAGTCAAGAGAACCAGGCATTTGAACCAGCCCCCACAGAGGGGCCAGCGGTGGGATGGAAAGGTTTCGATCCCAACCTCGTTTGTTGTGTTCACTTGCACAAAGGTATCTTGTTGGTTAGATGCCTCGCACTGACCAGCAATGAGGAGACATCTCTGGTAGATGTCCTCACCGTCGTTGACGTTGTGAAGCTTAAACATTTTGTAAGTGACTATAGTAAAAAGAACTGGAGACTAATCAAAGAGCTCCTTAAAACGGCAACCGAAGCTGCCACCTTTATACCCAAATACTGACTATCGAAGGGCATTTAGCAATGTAAGATGCTGCCTGGATGTTCTCCTATAATCTTGGCAATAGAACGGAATTAGTGGACCATGATGTGCGCCTGCTAACGGTGTTTCTACATCCCACATGGGGGAAGTGTGAATTTGGGACCGAGTTATCCGTACGAAGCAATTTACTAAGACACAATAGTGGGGATATCTACGAAGAAGCCTGCAGAGACTTGCCAGGGTCGTGCTATGTCCCTGGTCGTTCTAGGCAGCCAGCTCTCGTTTGATTCCACGGGCTGAGTTGATTGGCCAGAACCAAGCTGACTGGGGCTATCTCTGACTGGCTGGTCGGCAACGTTGCCGAAAACAACAATACCTATACAATGATGTTGAGTTTTGATAAGCCCAAAAAACTTCTTAAACATGCCGTGGTTCATCAAGAAGCCACAAATATTAGGGCTGAGGATTTGATATTGTCAACTTGTTAGCACGGCCGTGAGGATCTACTTGTCGTGAGCTCGTGTAAACCAATCCAATGTATTCAAACGATACTTGTCGAGTAGAAATTGAAGAGTATATCTAGCTACATGGCATCAGAAAGGAAGCACATCCATCCTTATTTTAGGAAAAAGAGAAATGTAATTTCTCCCTCTCTTTTGGTAGCTGCCACATCGTTTATTTGCCACAGCTATAGCCAGTCTTGTTTAATCCAGGGTAGCTTGTCATTTCTGACAATAAACGCCATACCGCTATCTGATCAAAGGAGGGCAGACAGGAACAACATATTGTTAATTCGAACTCAACGTTGTTGAATTCCGCACTCAAGAATGTCAAGGGGTGGATAATATCTGTCTGTAGAGGGAAGCCGCGTATCGTCCTAGGCTGTGTTGATCCATCAAAGAGATAAAAATATGCGACCGCCTAGGTCACAGTCTCGGACTTGCCTCGTTCTGCGATGAATGCTGGGAAATTCGCTCGGCCGAGGCGTTTATTTATGGTGTATCAGCCGATTCTTTGGTAATGATGGTGTATGAAGAATGTTGAGAGTAGTATCCCGATATCCCCGATAATACGGAATATCACACTATTCTATGTATTGATCGGGATATTCGGGAAATGTCAACACTTCTATAAAAGGAGAACCCTTTTCCTTGTATGAAGAGCACTCAACGGGTTTCATCAGGGAGAATAAAGAACAAGAGTTCAACACCTTTTTCTCATTACTTATCAACTACGTTCCTCAGAAACAACACCAAGACAAGGACATTATGAGCGCTGATAAACTTGAAGCGGGCGACTCGATTGATTTCGAGTCCATGAAAACCTTGATTAACTTTGATAATTTCCGATCGGCCGGTGTCATCGATACCAAAGCCCAAGCTCTCCTCCGTCCCAACCCGAAGTTGGAGCATGCGCTCACAAATTCCGCTGCCAAGGGCCTGCCACCTATTAGCGTCCTGCCTCTTGCAGGCCAATACCTCTCAATTCTCGCAAAGCTCATAGGAGCCAAGACCGTCCTAGAGATTGGCACTCTGGGCGGCTACTCCTCCATCCGCTTCGCCGAAGCGGGCGCCAAAGTGACGAGTGTGGAGATGAACCCGAAGCATCACGAGGTTGCCGTGGAAAATGTTCAAGGACTTGACGTCGAGGTAATTTTAGGTTCTGCCCTTGACGTTCTCCCGAAACTTGCAGAAGAAGGGAGAAAATTCGATCTGGTGTTTATCGACGCAGATTGGGATCACCACTGGGAGTATTTCGACTGGGCTGTGAAGCTCACGCGACCTAATGGATGTGTATACTTGGATGATGTTATACCACCACTCTTCACATCAGGCAATTTGGAGGATGAAGCGGCATCCGTTTTCACAAAGATCGGGCAGGATGAGCGAGTGGAAGCTACGCTTGTGCCGCTTGTTGCTACTCACCCTCTCGTTCCGACACCGGTCTTCAATGGTTATGTTCTGGCCCGTGTGAAGGAGTGACCGTGACTCCGCTATAACCTATCCAACTTTGTGACTTAACATGGTCATGAAGACTATTTACAACTCCACTCTTGCTAGAGACGAAATAGAGCTCAGGCATTAGATGAAAGCCCTATGTTTGCTTTCATGGCATAGCTCGAATATAAAATACAAAAGCGTCTTCTACCTCAAAACAAGCAATTTAACCATACTGGTGAGGATATTGCCATTCATAGCATGGGTCGAAATCATCAATCAAGCTGAAGCGAACGTTGCATCTATATCACGACCCTAGCAAGATCATGCTCAAGCTAAAACCATTAAAGAAATACAAATGACTAATTATTGATTCGTTTCTAATATTTCACTCTTGACCGTATCCTCCAAACAAGCTAGATACCATCGAGACTAGCATATATAGTCATAAACAAGCTGAGCCACAGCAAATTTCTCTTCTTTCTCCACCAAAATTCGAACACAGTAGTACCTCTCATCATTAACCAGTCTGAAGCCAGTGACCTGCGTTCCCTTCCAGCCTTTATCCTTACTCTCCGTGTAGGTGACCATTAGTTTGCTGTCTTTTCCATCAAAAAGCCAACCTACCCGCAGATACTCATTTTCAAACTCATTGGCCTGTGCCCAACCGTGCTGCTTGGTTGTTTTGCCCCAGAACATTGTCTTCTCCTCAAGAACTTTATCATCCAGTATCCGAACATCCGTTGACTCTGCGACACCGGATAATCTCTGAACTGTCTCGACACACGTCACAGTCTCTTGCTTGCTGTCAGGATCTTCCGAAGGGAATACGCTCTGTCGGATGGTGTAGCTTGGACTCGCAAACTTTATAGCAGCCCGTGCAAAGTAGGGCAGTCCTTGAAGGCGCAGAACTTCATCGATAGACTCCGAGAGCTTCTTGTTCTATCCAGTGATTCTATTAGAAAAGTTCCCAGCTTTCCATGGCGACCTGTGGTTTCCCTCCTCTCGACCATGTTGATCAGAGAAAAGGGCTTGCTTACCATAGCCCACTCCCCATCAAGGGTATGGAGGGTCTTGGAGCATGGAGCAGCCATGATTCGATGTAAATATCTTAAAAGGGCAAGTAATTATTATGGAGCGAGTAGCAGCCTCGTCGTGCTGAGCTGTATTTCATAAAGTCCATGATGGAACGGGAAACGTGGCCAGTTACTAGATGCGGGAGTGGATTGACATGAGATTCATTCACATACCAGTTGTTTTACTTTTAATTGGTGGCGGGTAGAGGTGCCAAGCTAGGGGAGAAACATTTAATTCTGCTGCGTCAATTATTTGGAGATTCTTCTATGGGAAAAGAATAACGAAATTTCCGCTTTCACCCTGGATGTGTCTCAGGTCCGCAGTCGTCATGGAACGCTCCTCTCCATGCAATTATCTACGAATTCATCGAAAATGACTCATAGCATGGACCAGGATTACATTGTATGGAGCTTTAATCTTTAGATGCTGGGGCAATAAAGGGCTATCATTATGTTAATAGGAGGAATGACTAGCTCTGATGAGAGACTCAAGCGTAATATTTGCATGTCTTTTCTCCTTAAGGAATGTCATAGTCTCACAGAGATGTAAATTTGTCTCCACACTCTTCACGTTTATTTTGATCATGGGGTGGTTTCCGTGTTAGATGTTGATGTCCGTCCGGTCGTTGAAATGAGTTCCTTCGCTGTCACGGCTCAGCAGCTAGCAGCCGAAGCCAATTTCAAGCCAATAGCTTCTCCCAAGTTAAGACACAAGAATAAAATTGCTCAAAGGTGTACAACCTTTTCTGGGCATGTAAAAGCTAGGTAATTGTGCATCGCATTCAACGTCCGTATGGCTCAGGAGTAAAAACAATAGGCCGAATTCACAAAGGATATTCATATTGCGTCTTCGAATCCGACGAATCAGTTAGCCATAGAGTTTGCACACGATAAGGCGTGAATGATGCATTTTCCCGAGACCACAAACTACGAGGTCCTCGTAGCTAGGTAGTGAACATTAGCCCCTTCCCCTCCCCCTTTTTATCATCACCTCATATACTAATAAAATTAATCTTATGTTTACTAGCCGGTAACTGGATCAATATCAATTACTGCTATCGAGAATTTAGATTGTCAATCTTTGTTCCCTCAACTGGCTTCGGCCACTTCCGAGGCTTCAATTGATTCGTTTACTCTCCAGTACCTCTCTCTGTGTGTCATTACCCTAGTCTTAGTTCCTAATAAAGAGGGATAATACTGTGTAGGAGGATATCCCACCTATGCCTTCGAAGAATGTAAAGGCTCGTCTGTCGAACAACCCCTGCGTAGCATTAATCTGGGCGCTCTTCTCTCCGTCTGAGAGGTTTGTAGTGCATGTTAATATAAATAACATGTTCCCAACTATTGTCATCTCACACACATTCTGATTTCCGTTTTAAACATGAATCTTTAATTCACGCATCCGGCACATGTTATTTGTATTTCCACACTCAAATGCGGACTAGGGTTCAATGCGTCTGTTCAACAATCAACATATCTTGGGAGGTTCTTCCAATTATGCGATGGTCCAATGGGGGGCATTTCCTATGACCACGGTTGTCCAGTGCAAGAGGGACACCCTCACAACTGAAATTCACTGACTTCACTCCTTGCGGTGCGCGAGAAGTTATAGCAATTTCACAAGCGGCGCAAAGGAGTTTCCACATCGTCATTCATATAATGCCTTGACGAGTGGCATCCGGGTCACTGTAGCTAATACTTGATGTAATATTCTTCCAGGGTACTTCTGGAGGCGTTCACAGCCATAGGCGGTCACGTGTTGGCTTGATGGCAAAATTGAGCTCTAGAAAACTTAGAAGTCCACGCGCGCAGGCTTTTAGAAACTTCACAGGCTGGTTCACTCGAATACTGGGCCTAAATAAATTCCCCTTGCCTGCGGTAGCATCTTCATTGGTTATCCCGAATACAGAGTTCATAGGATGGGGGAAGAAGCCTTTCGAACAAACATTGGAAACTGCATTAATCGCCATCGCGTTTGGTGTCGGCCATTGGCCTCGGCATACCAAATGCATAGCCACTTCCCAGCATCCCTGGCAATGCGTTAACGACTTCATTACCTGTTTGTGAGCGATGATGCTTACAAGAAGCTAATATATGGTCTCTCCAGATCGTCGAAATGGAGCGATCACGAAGCATGCTGAGATACGCCAGGTGCACACATTTCGCTGCTCTTTTATGGTACCTATTTAGCTCATCTCTTCGCGCAGCACGAAACCCTTGCATGGTAACTCTTTACACACCCAACGACGTCATAATACACATCTATGTACATGCATGTAGCTAGAAATACGCCCAACAAGTCAGCTGGGCTAGCCAGAACATATTAGGCCAATAGATTGGCTCCCAGCGTCTGCTTACGTCTTTACTTGCAGCGATGTCATGCCATAGCACAGCCCCGCTCGCCTCCATTCAGGCTTCTTCGACATTCTTTTCTTCTCCTTGGCGCCATCTTGGGCTTGACAGGTGTCTCTTCCGGTCATCCCTCGATCATAAGTAATGCCCGACATGCGAAAAATCTTTCGGCGGCGAGAGAAGCAGCCGTCGACCGCGCTACCAACATCTGCGCCTCTGGCGACCTCTGTGCCTCCTGTATCCGTGCTTCCAACCACTGTGCCTACAACCTCGGAGTTTCCGAATCGAAAGAAGATACTCTCGTTGGGTATCAAGGCCCTTCACTGCCCAGAGCCCTGTGATGTTGAGTATGGATCGCACGCATTCCAAATTGGCACTCATGTTTAGTTATCGTGATCTTTCTGACGCTTGTATCGACTTTAGCATCGTGTTCATACACGGGCTGTCTGGCGACAGAGAAAAAACATGGACTGGCCCCAATCAAACTGAACCCTGGCCCAAGACGATCCTTCCGGACCGGCTTCCAACGGCCCGAATCCTCGCTTTCGGATACGATGCCAAATGGCTCAAGGACTCATCATCCAGGAATAGAGTCCAGGAACATGCATCAAACTTACTGGCATCCCTCGGGCAACATCGAGACGAGGATAACACGGTAGGCTTGACAACCCGCCTATAACGAGGTTGACTATTAATATCGCACATATAGAGCAGTCGACCGATTATTTTTGTATGCCATAGTCTGGGAGGACTGGTTTGCATGGATGTAAGAACTTCAAGTTTTCTGTTACTTCCTGTTCCATTTATTTACAGCCTGGGTCAGGCCCTAGTACTCTCAGAACAGCAAGGGGGACAACACCATCTTCCCAAGATACACGAGCAAACAATTGGCATTGAATTTCTAGGCACCCCCCATCATGGATCGGACCTCGCTCCTTGGGCTAAGCTTCTTTCACGCTGCCTTCTTCCTATGAAGCAGACCAACAGCGACATCACCGGGGTACTGCGCCATGATTCCGAGGAGCTTGCTAGAATCCAACATAGTTTCCATTTAAGGCTTCAACTACGCCCTCAGCTCGGATTACCCGCAATATCCATCACATACTTCTTTGAGGAGCTACCCACGCCCCATCTCGGAGTGGTAAGTAAACTGATAATGGACACATAACCCTAGACATTTCAAACTTATCTTTATTCTTCTCAACAGATCGTCCCCAGAGAGTCCGCCACAAGGCCTGGTTGCAACAATATTGGCATACATGCAAACCACTCTGACATGACCAAATTCGAGGATGCTAATGACGATGGATTTCTAAAAGTTAGTGGCGAGCTCCGCAGATACATTGAGGTTGCAAAGCAAGCCAGCTCCAATGCCCGACTGCATATAGACAAGCAGGCTAGAATACCTTGTAAGTATTTTTGAACCCGGGGGTTCTCATCCACAGTAAACTAACGGGGAACAGTCACCGTACCTTATTCAAGCAACGAAAACTTTATTGGACGTATAGATATCCTCCGGCAACTGGAATCATGGTTCGATCTGAGCAACATCAATCGTACCTGGCAGCCAAGAATAGCCCTGTACGGGCTCGGAGGTATCGGGTATGGAGTCCGCGTACACCTGATGAAGATATTCCGCTAATGATGAACAGAAAGACACAAATTGCTATCCAGTTCACGTACTGGCTGCGACGTCGCTACCCTGACGTGGCTGTGTATTGGGTACATGCAAGCAGTGCTGATCGCTTCCGTCAGTCTTTCACTTCGATCGCGCAAGAGTGTAGCATTCCTGGCCTAGATGATCCTGAGAATGATGTGTTGGCACTAGTCAAGGCTTGGTTGGGGAGCAAAGACAACGGACGATGGCTCCTGGTGATAGACAATGCTGATGATGAAGCCCTATTTACAACACATCAGCAAACTTCAGTATCTTCTCCAAGAAGTAGTGGGAATTTGGGGGGATTTATTCCCGATTGCGCGAATGGAAACATACTAATAACAACCAGGAACAAGAAAGCTGGTTCAAGGCTTACAAAAGGGAAGCAGCTGATTGAAATTGGCAAAATGGACTTCTCAGATTGTGTCAAACTGTTACATCTTCAGCTTGACGACTCTGCGTCTACAGAACCCATTGGCCGACTTTCCGCACAGCTCGAATATATCCCTCTTGCTTTGGTCCAAGCGGCAGCCTTTATGAAAGAAAACTCTGTATCGATTGATCATTACTTGGAACTTTTGAAGAAAAGGCCGGCCGACCTCCTGGGCGAAGAGTTTGAGGCTGTGGGACGAGATGAAGAAAGTTTGCATGCCGTTGCTGCAACTTGGATGATTTCCTATCAACAAATTCAACAGCGAAACCCCCTAGCCGGAGAGCTCTTGTCACTGATGTCATTCTTTGATCGTCAAGAAATTCCCCGTGTATTTTTGCTCAACTACTATGAGCGCCGAAACGACGGAAAAGACGGAGCCCTTGAAGTTACAAAAGCCATCGGGCATTTGCTAAGCTTCTGTTTAATCAGAGAGGAAGCTAGTCAAAACATCAACATCCACCGACTTGTGCAAATGACCACACGGAAGTGGCTCAGTATTCAGCATCATGAAGATGCTTATGAAGGGGAGGCACTTTCAACGGTGTTGGAAATGTTCCCAGATGGAGGAAGTGTCGAAAATTGGACGACCTGCACCGCGTACCTCGCACACGCTCAAGTGGTCAGAGGTTTAACGTCATCGATAGGGGATAGAGAAATGAAAAGGGCAGGTCTTCTCCAAAAACTTGGGGTATTTTTTCGCGAAGAAGGGAGATGGAAGGAGGCTGAAGAGGCACATAAGGAAGCAGGGACAATCTACAGAGAAGTATGTGGCGAGGAAGACCATACCACACTGCGAAGTATGGGCAATTTAGCCGCCACCTTCTGGGATCAGGGGCGACTAAATGAAGCTGAGAAGCTGCAAACTAAGGTCCTAGACCTTTGTCAGAGAGTTCTTGGCGAGGAACATGATGGCACGTTGAGCACCATGGACAATTTAGCCACCACCCTAGGGGATCTAGGGCAACTAGATGAAGCTGAGAAGCTGCAAATTAAGGTCCTAGAGCTGCGTAAGAGGGTCTCTGGCGAGGAACACCCTTACACACTAAAAAGTACAGGCAATTTAGCCACCACCTTCTGGAATCAGGGGCGACTAGAGGAAGCCGCGCAGCTAGAGACCAAGGTCCTAGAGCTGCGTAAGAGGGTCCTTGGCGAGGAACACCCTGACACACTGCGAAGTATGGACAATTTAGCCGCCACCTTACAGGATCTGGGGCAACTGGATGAAGCCGAGAAGCTGGGAATTAAGGTCCTAGAGCTATATAAGAGGGTCCTTGGCGAGGAACATCCTGACACGCTGAGCAGTATGAGTAGCCTCGCACATATGAGGAGAAATCTTGGTCAACCAAATGAGGCGCTCGAGATGATGATGGAATGCGTGGCGCTCCAGAAAAGAATTATTAACGCAGATCATCCTCAAACGCTTGCATCTATCAAAACCTTGAGATCTTGGCGTTCTTCTCCGATGGTTAGAACCAATGCGCAACAAGAAGAGCATGCTTAGGGACACCTTTTGTTTTGGTTAATGTCAGCAACGAAACCAAATAAACAAAGGCCCTCGGGAGCATTTCTAAAATAGGGTTTTTTTTCTTCAATCCGTACTGGGTGAATATTCGTTAGAAGCAAGGCTGCTGGGTTGTTAAGCGATAGTTGTCTAGGATTGATATTTATGCTGAAGTCGAGTAAGATATGAGACCTGACAACTATACTATCTCTTACAGTAAAGTCCCAATGCAAATTATCCTTGCGAAATTGAAAATGTTTTCGACTCCATACGCTCGGGCGAGCCTAATCAAAGGTCCTTGAGGCGTAATGCGGCAGGTCAAACTTTCTATGAGGAAGTGAAGAATTGATACATTGACTGTTTTATCCGTTGGGTTAATACTGAGTGACAGTTGTATGGGCAGCTGATCAGCAATAGCAGAGGCAGTTTAAATGCCCAACGTCCGATGTACATCAGGGTGTAGTGTGTTGGGGAAGGCTAAGCCACCAGCCCGTATTGTACCTTCAATAATAGAGAGAAACCATTCATATTGATACTAAATAGTTCATATGATTAATCAGCGTAATTTTATAATTATTAACACTTAAAAGCATAGAAACACTAATCTTTTTAAGGTAGATATTTTTAAAAGAAGATATAATAAAAGAGAAACGTCTATAGATTTCCCAATCATAAGATCTAAATATTTAGGTGCTTTACAGGCCCATCTTAGGAGAGTAAATGGGCCCAGGTTCAACACACGCCACCTATTTGTGCTTTCTTCATCACCATCATCATCCAGGGCTTGTACTCGACTTCGATATCGGTTACCGAATGTCGAGTCCTGCCGCAATGTGAACCTCACCAAAGAAGTCCTTAGTGTCAATATTAGGGTAAATAGATTCATCCCCTTGGCGTGGTAAGTTGCCCAACATCGTATTGGACGAATCACGGCTCTGAGTATCATTGGTGGTTACTCAAACACGGCCACGTCCATTAGCTACGAAACATATACGTTCATATCTCTACAGTCCCCCCCCTTTTCTTTCAAAACTGATCGTCCCGCAGTTGACATCCATATTAAGTTGTGGTAAGCATTCAGGTCCCAATTCACCAGAGCAAAAGTGGGGGATTGCGCGTAATGGTTCCACAAACAGAACCAACAGGCTGTTTAGCGCTTACAGGATTTCGTCTATTTCAGGCTAACGGTCAGATTAAAACCGGTATTTGGTTCTAATCTCCGATGGCTAAGCCCGATATAAATATAAATTCGAGTGCATGGCGCATATCGAATAGAGCGACTTCGTTAGACACATGTACAGCACAATGGCAACCCCTAACCAATTGATCAAGTTCCAAATTTGTATTCACAAGAAAGATGGCATACCTCATGAGGAATTCGTGAAGTGGTGCACCCAGGTTTATCCTCCTCGTGCAATTCCTCTAATGAAGAAACACAACATGGTGAAATGGACCGAGGTCAGTTCCCGTTCAAACATCAACGCTTTCAACAACATTGATCCTTACATAACGCTTACATATCCTTCTCACAAAGACAATCATCCAACCGGATGCCGTTGAGGGCCTACGTCATACTCTCAAGAACGAAATGAACCGGCCAAAGTGGACAGTGCCGGAGTATTCCATCATCATGTCCTACTGGCTTCGAAGTATGGATGACTTGACGGCATTGACTACCGATCCAGAGTGGTTTGAGCTAGAAAAGGAAGCACAGAAGATCTCCAATCCGGAATTTGGCCATATAGCTATTGGCCATGAAATAACATTCATCGATGAGGAAGGCAGATCAGAAAAGTAGGAGCTTAGGAGATGGCAGTTGGTGAAAGTCTCCGTCAGCTTGCATAACAACGATTTATTGGTAGTTACTCCGGAATGGTAGAGCTGGAGAAAATACAAGAGCAGCGCCTTCGGGTGATGTTGATCTGAA
The DNA here is from genome assembly GCA_902141235.2 of Clonostachys solani. Taxonomy (NCBI): domain Eukaryota; kingdom Fungi; phylum Ascomycota; class Sordariomycetes; order Hypocreales; family Bionectriaceae; genus Clonostachys; species Clonostachys solani. The sequence goes on from CABFOC020000048.1 coordinate 232,568, forward strand.
TACTATTTGTCCCTTGAGACGGTGAAACGCATGACACCTGTGATCTATCTTTATTCTGGTTTCTATCAAGAAGTTCTTCCAACATGAATGTCCCCAGGCTCAGTATTCTGACCTTTGATCTCGTATTGATAATTATTCTTCAGTCCGTCAACATCAATGTCTATTTATTACATATTCAGTAATCGCGCCGTATTTCCAGCAGACTTCGAAGTTTCTCGTACTCAACCGAATGATTACCTCATCACAAGGAACAGAGGGAGATTCTTTAGAGCCGCCTGCGACACATGGACGAAGAACCAACCGAGGCTGCCTTGTACCATCAGCCTTTCTACCAGGCAAGGTGAACGATTCAGCGAGTACCCATGGCTCTATGTAAGCGATGTTTTCGTCTTCATTTTCACCCAGGAAGAAAGTCCGAGCGATGCACTAACAAGCTTATCACCGTTACATTTGAGTCCGCGCGGCAGCTTATTGGTTCTGAATCCAAGATTGTCTACTGCTTGCCATATTGTGACGAGCAAGAATGGATGTTAAAAATACTTGTGACGAGGCAGAAGCTATTGTTAATTATTAAATGCCGGGCGGTTCCACCTAAGCGCCAAACTAACGAGAACCAGGAAACTGTTCACAGTCCTATGGGGCACACGTGGTCAGCAACTTAACCATCGCGTACCTAGAGTAGCGTGGAGGGGGAAGTAACGGCACCTCATAGATCTGCATGACTCTCTGGAAATGAGTGCAGCCTCCTAGAGAGTACCTAAGAAGGATCATATCGTATGCGTGAAACACAACCCCATTTTATGGTTACTTTAAGTTGAAATTGTAATCCGGGCTTTATAGATTTGTACGGCTTTCCTCGGTTCCAGCGAACCATGTTGTATCACGATCCAGGTTGTTTTAGTTTGTAAACGAAGTCAAGACGTGAGCTGGGTATTGTACGATTCCAGGCCGAATGCGCAGAATTAGTGCAACTGTGTATCTTGGAAATGGTACTTCTGTGTCGACCGCATGGCGTTGTTGGAGAGCCAGATACGAGTGCCGTCGACTAAAAGTTCGGTGTACTGTACACAAACAAGTTAGATCAATTCCGCATTAGATCAGCCATCCTTATTTAGACAGACATTGTTACTTCTTTACTTTTAATAGATAGATCATGCATACTATTTCTAAATCCCTTGGGGCTTAACCCCAGCCGCCTGATCCGAATACCAGGATCGCAACACAAGCGCTGACGAGACCGAGACCAAACACCGGCAACTCATCAAGTCTGCTTTTGTCTCATACCATATCAGTCATTGCTTGACAAACAAAGCTTTGTCACCGAGTTCTGCAATATTGGCCAAGCAGGCGTAAAGAATCTCGACGCTCATCATCGAATCTGATGCAACGGCTTGGAATTCCTATAGGTAGTGTCCCATCCCTAAGTAGTGTTGTACTTCGACAAGGCCTATGTCATTTCATAGAGCATATATTTTGCTTAGTGTCAACTTCATCTAGGCATTCGAGCCAGGTTGCCCAGCCCTACAGGGCGAGTAATGCGTAGCCAATTGGGATAGGGTGCTCTCTGAAGCAGACTGGTGGAAAAACCATTAAAGTAGCATCTGCTTATTACCATGTGCTTATGTTCCCAATATTGGACGAACCCTGTTCCTAGTCTCTACTAGGATCGAACTACTATCGCGACCCTTGCCTGGGAGCTGGTAAAGACGACAGGATAAAAATACCACATATCCAGCAAAGAGCCGATTTCGCTAATAGGCTGCAATACGATATTTCACTGCACTCCCACCTGCCTTGCTTACCTCAAGCGATTTCGGTCAACATAGGTCAAGGTTGAGATGCAGATCTCTAGACTATATAAATACTACCTTGGCAGACAGCCCTCTTGCAGTGCTATGCGACCTCAAGCTCAAACATCTCGCCTCAACCGCCACACCCTCAATGATGTATCTTGTGCGAGCCACCATCTCGCTCGCCACTTTGGCATTCTCCGGGCTCACGCAGGCCAATCCCACTCCTCCACGAGACCATCCATTTGCCGATCTCGGTTACAGTCGCACCAATAATGAAGGGCGCGATGCATCAATCCCTCTACGTATCCTGCCGCTCGGAGCCTCCATCATGTTTGGAGTAGGCTCCTCGAGCAAAGACGGAGTTGTGGGCAACGGGTTGGTATACCCCCTTCGTTCTCTCCGTTTGACCGGTCGGGCCTAGCAAGGGATGCTAACTGGTCATCTATATAGTGGACGCAAACCTTTGAGGATGCATTACGTCAAGACGGTTACGAAGTTAATATGGTCGGATCACTATCTGACGGTTGGATGAAGGACAATGTTGGTTCCCATCCAAATCGAAACACCTAAATGCGTTGGGACTAACGATTGCAGAACCATGAGGCAAATCCTGGAGACCTGGTAAATGCTATTCTCAGCAGAGTGCCAAACTCAGTTGGTTACAAGGTCAGTCCAAGGAAGAATTACATCCCACGCGGAAATGGTTTTCTAACCAAAATACCATAGCCCAACATTGTGATTATAAACGGAGGCACCACGATGGTAACTTCAATGTAGATATCTCTACCATCGGAACCCGCATGGGGAACATTCTCAACGCCCTCTGGACAGCGCCAGATATGAGCGAGACTTGCCTCATGCTCTCTACCCTCCTTCCGACGGAGAATCCAACAGGCAAAGGCAATCGGGATGCCATAAATAAGCAATACCGTGAGCTGGTATCTACACATAACAAGACAAAGTGCATATACTTGGCAGATATGGATCATACCGATGGACGAGTATGGTTCAACTTCGAGACCGATTACATGGACGGAGAACAATACTCTACTCACCCGAATGTGAGTTGATCCATGTGCAATGTCTAGGGGGCGTGGAATAAAGCTGACAGATGGAACAGGACAAGGGCCACAGAATGATGGCATCTGTTTTCTACCAGGCGATAACAAAAGCGCTAGGAGACGGCAAAGTTCAGAAGCCCGCTGATATTGGCGAGGGAGGTCAGACTGGATGTGATAAGGTGGCCGACACTGGCATTGATGCAGGGGGCCTCACCCAGCGCGGGTCAGACAACGATGACGGCGATTACCACCACGATATGGAGGAAATGGGCGTGAGTATACCTAGTAGGTCTTTACATCCAGGATTTCATCTAACGTGGATGGCACGCAGATTCTGTTCACCAAAGACAGTGATTGGGACCGGAACCAATGGCGGTTCGCCCATCTGTTCGACCAAAAATATGATGATCTCGTTGCATGGCTTCAGGTCACAGACTCTTCTCAGGAATTCGTAGTCTGGTAAGTTTTCCTTGACTACGGATCTTGGAGTAGCCGGGTTTCTGCATCTCATTTCAGTGTGTAATGTGGTTCTCATGCTGATCTTACTGAAGGGCCAACTCCGCAGATGGAAAAGGCGGGTTCAACGCCATCAGCAACATGGTGCCTAACATTAACTGCGTCTCCGCCGATGGTGTCAATTTTATCGACATGAATGGTGACGGTCTCGACGATCTCGTCTATATTGATGCATACGGAAACGCCTTCCTCTCCATCAACCAGGGAGATGGTAACCGAGCAACAGGGAAGCCACCAACCTTCAAGAGTGTTAGCAGCACCGGCAAGATTAAGGAGAATGAGGGCTATGCTAGGGATAAAGTCCGAGTTGCTGACATTGACGGTGATGGCAGAGGTGACTACGGTGTTTGGGACTGCTCTGGCTGGAAGTTCTGGAGGAACGGATGGGTTGATGATATTCCCAAGTATTGGCAGGCTCTTGGTGTCACTCTCAAGGGTCTCGATGTTCCGAACATTGACGGCTACATCTTTGCAGATATCAATGGCGATGTGAGAGGAATCAACCAAAGCAAGCCAAGAAGACTGATGCTGATATTCAAATCTAGGGACGCGATGACGTTGTGTGGCTTGACGAAAACGGTGCTGGCTATATGCAGACCAACTCTCGAAGCTGTCTCGAGGGCAAAGAAGGAGACGGCCTCAAAGTGGCATGGCGTTCGGGATATTTCCAATCAACGTCCGATACAAAGGTGTACAAGGGCATGGGGAGTTTTGCCACTGACAAAGAAAAGAATCTTCTTCCGCGGATCCATTTTGCACGCATCTTCGGCCAGTCTACCGTGTTTGGCAACCTACCCAAGCAAGATTATGTCTTCATACAGCACACCAAACTAGACAGCGGCAAGCACCGGTTCCAAATGCGCGTCTGGAGAAATAAGAGCACCGGCGGCACAAAGGTCCTCGTAGATGGCAACAAATATTGCAATATGGTGGGTCACTCCAACGGGATGGTCGATTATGTCTGGACTTGGTCCACCGGCAAGATGGAGCTGTACGAGAATCGCGGCAAGGGGCATATCTCCGACTCAGACTCCGATGGGTATTGGGCTACTAAAGGGACAATCTGGACCCCACCTAATGATATTCACCGGCGCGATTTGCATCTACAGGACTGGGATGGCGACGGAGATTGCGATATCATCTACGTCAATCCTGATGGCGGCTCTGTCCAGGTGTGGATAAATAACTATCCTGCGACTGGCAAGTGGGATTGGACACACCTTGAAAACCCTGCACCGAAACTCAAGTGCTCTCAGAAGAAGGGACTGGGGATTGACGATTGTGAGTGGCAAAAAGGCTTTTCGGTATTTGTTTCCTTGGACTAACGAGATCATCTTATAGTGGCTGTTCGTTTCGCAGATATTACTGGTAACGGCCGCGCTGACTACCTCTGCCTCGAGCCTAACAGCAAGGTCACAGGCTTTATCCAGAACAGCGACGTTTCCTTCGAGGATGTTGGTCAGATCAAGTATGCATTTGAGAAAGACCGTGCTAACCTTCGCTGGGCCGACGTCAATGGCGATGGCAAAGACGACTTGCTCTGGGTTGACAAGTTCAACGGAGATGCTTACGTTTGGTAACTCTTTCCTCTCGTTAAATTAACTTTATCGGCAAGCATGAATAATACTAACCATCCTGTTCGCAGGTACAATAAGGGCAGGGGAAGTCCCGCTGATCTTCAAGGCTCGTCCTTCTCCTGGGGCCAGCAGAGCAAGGCCGCATACGCTGGCAATGCCGCGGGCACATGCGAGTTCTGGGCTGATCTTGACGGTAATGGCCGAGCAGACGAGCATTGCATCGAGGGTTCCTTTACCAATAAGGCAAGGACATGGCTGAATCCGTCATGTGGTGCTGGATCGGATGCTACAGGAGACGATGACACATTTGCCGAAAGACTCACAGCAGAGATTGCCTCGTATAATTCGTAATTGTCCAAAGGATACAGATTCCAAAGCTTAAGAGATCATTAACCAATTGATTCTCATGTTTTCGCATGTATCGATTACATTGGTATGTCCCCAATAGCTCTATCGACACCTTCTACTCTAGATTGATTTTTCAATATCTCCCCTTTTCTCATGCATAGTTCGCTGTAGATCGAGACAAGCGTGAATCCCGGGCATTTTCTTCCCCTCCCCATTTCGAACTCATGACTCCATCCCTACTTGGCAGTCTAATGAGTCCTCAGCCGCGGTCAAGCCAGCCACCTTTCTGGAAGAACAGAAATTGATTTTAGTGTGCTGCGTTCTCCTAATAGTGATTTCGCTTTATCTTGTTGAAAAGTAAAAGTATGTTCAGATACTACTCGAGGAGTTGCTGATTCGCCCCAAACGGAGTTTTAGAAGAGCAATTATGACTAACCTACTTTCTACTGTTTGACATAGTAGTATAAAACTATTTGACTTCCCAGCGTCTTGTCTCTTCAGTCTCTATTTTTGGCCCTCAATTAACTGGCCATACCGGCCGTATACATATTTGAGTGTCTAAAATTTAATATCACTCAGTTGTTCGTCCATAATCCCAAAACGAATTGACTTTAACTACCTACTAATGTGTGTGGAATGCATGGAGCGATCTAGACCGATACTCTCGAAACGTTCCTGAAAACATTATGAATCAAGGAAAGATCGGCTTTAAAACTTTCAATGTAGGCTAAAGTTGCGATGCGAAACGGCCAAATCCATGAATGCTTCCAAACGCCCGATGGGGTTGCGAGGTAGGTGAGTCTCAATGGATGGCAAAGTCATTTGATCACGCCTTCACACACGCAACGGTCGTCACCACCGTGGCGTTTATAGCTGGCAATATGTCTCTAATAAAACTGAGGCCTTGCCCGAGCTCCAATTAGCCAACAAGGAGAGCAGAAATTGCGGTGCAATACAGCCTTACAGTCTCTGCCAACCAGGCTAGAATGAGATGCCGCAGAAGGCTACGCAGCAAAACAAATTGAAATTTTCAAACTCTACCCAAAACGAAATAACAGAAAACGAGCGCCGATCTCAATTGGACCAAGTGTTTTCCGGATTTCTTGAGCTTGGGTTAAAGATTGTGGCCTATATAGCTGGCAAATAAGCCCTCAGCTTCAACCATTCCAAAATGGATCCTAAGGTAGATGTCTCCAATTTCGACAAGATTGGATAATCATGAGGCCATACATTCTCGGATTATCCCTTGCTGCCTTCGCACTGGCGATACACTCCCCCGAGCCTCGTGCGGCGATCGTGTGCGACGACAGCAGCCCAGATATTGGCCTCAACCCCTGGGGGTGCGACAGAAAGAGCTGCAAGCCGGGCGAGCTCTGTGTCAAGAACAACTGCTGGCCCCTGAACATCGGTGGCAATCACGAGTCTTGCGGTAGCAGCAAGGCTGTGTGTGCTCCCGGCCAGTGGTGCAATGCTGGCAAATGCGACCCTATCCAGATCATCCTAGATCCTCTTGCCTGCGGCTCAGAGGCTTGCAAGGCTGGGGAGCTATGCGTCAACGACTTCTGCATTCCGCTCAATATTGGCACGGATGTCAGCAACTGCGGTGCGACGAACAGAACCTGCGCCGCTGGAAATATCTGCGTTGACGAGGTCTGTGTCCCGCTAACGGTCGGCTCTCCTGATATCATCATCGGGACTGATCTGAACAACTGCGGCGGCAAGGGCACTCACTGCGAACCTGGGAACATATGTGTCTTTGGCCAATGCGTTGATCTGGGCATACAGAACCGCACAGGTCCTGTCCGCCTTGGGACTGACCACTCGGCCTGTGGCAGCCAGCTGGACGGGTGCAAGCCTGAAGAGCTTTGTATCTCTGGTAATTGTGTTGGCGGCCTCCCAAACTGTCGCAAGCAAGACTCCATCGACGGATACTGGTGGAGCCACGATGACCACTATCGCCTGTCAGATGCATATACGCCAAAGGGCGATGGCTCGTGGTACTGGCCCGAGGAAGGTTACTGCCAACGCGGCGGAGTATTTGCTGCTGGCTTATGCTGTGATATATTTGGCGATGTTCAGACGTGTGGCCAGAAAGACCATGTCTGTCCGCCAAATCATATCTGCTGTCGCGGGGAGTGTCTCGCTCTTGACGGTGTCGACGATGGTCCAATCTCCAACCCGGACCATTGCGGCGGCCAGAGCTGCGGGTCTGGCCATTGTTGTATTGACAATAGTTGTGCCCCTGCTGTCATCGACTATAATAAGTGCGGCTATGGCTGTGGCCATGGATATATCTGCCTCTCTGGCAAGTGTATCCAAGCCAGCCGTGACCCTGGGAGTTGCAGAGGCGTTCGGTGTCTCTCCAACAGCCTCTGCATCATGGGCAAGTGTGTCCCCATGACCGACGACGGCCGTTGCAATGGAGGTTGCGAACCGGGAAATATATGCATCGACGGCATGTGTCTCCCCGTTCATAAGCCTTTGTCGTGCAAACCGTCATGCCCAACAGGGACAATCTGCATCGAGGGCGCTTGCACTGCCATCACTAATCCAAGCCAGTGCACCTCCACAGGGCTAAAATGTCCCCCTGGGTTCATCTGCGTGTCAAATAGATGTGTACCATGGTCTCAGCCAGCTCTTTGCGACTCTTACGGTAAAACATGCCCTGCTGATACTGTGTGTGTCTTGGGCAACTGCGTCGCCATCGAAGATTCTGCCAACTGCGGTACGAGAAATCAGAGGTGCGCTATAAACGAACTCTGCTTAGGCGGCCTCTGTACTGCCCTCGACGCAGCCAAATGTGCTGTTGATACTGACTGCAAGAGTGCACAATATTGTGACAAGAAGAAGTTGGTGTATATTGAACCGGAAGTATGTAGGGCCAGCACTACTTGTCGAAATGGAGGCAAATGCTTCATTGGCTACTGTATGCCTCTATGCTCGAGTGATAACGAATGTGCAGGATGGGGTGTATGTGGAGGAGATCACTGTGTCCCGACCTGTGACCTTCCTACGGATTGTCCCAATGATTTTCTCTGTAACGATGGTGTCTGCATCCCACGATCAGCGTTCTGCAGAAGCACCGATGACTGCAAAGAAGGGCAGCTCTGCGATCTGCAAGATCGTATCTGCGTTCCTGGGGCTGGATGCGAGAAGGACAAGCAGTGTCTTGACGGCCAGCTGTGCCACAAGAAAACCTCCGTCTGTGTCAACCTCAAGCTCTGCGCTACGGGTGCTGAGTGTTCCAACAAAAACAGCTGCTTGAACGGATACTACAATCCGACTTGTACTACCGCCTCTGATTGCGGCAGTTGGTCTCTCTACGTGAACAACCGTTGCCAGGATAGATGCAAGGTGGAAAGCGACTGTATCTTTGGTAGCATGTGCGGCCCCGATGGCGTCTGTGTCGAGCTGCCCTCCGATACCTGCACGTCCAACAACGACTGTAGGAGTGGCCAACTATGCTATAACGGTGGCAAGTGCAGCAATGAGCGTGTTGGGTGTCTGGTGGACAATGACTGTCCTCTTGGCCGGCTCTGTGGCAAGGGAAATGTTTGCCTTGCCATGGCTATGCCCCCTTCACGGTTGAAGTCGGGACCGGACAGCCTTGCTTCGGATCAAGTTGCCAACACCTCTTCGACACCAGCTCCAACACCTCCCAGCCCACGGCTTGGATCTCCCAAGCAAGATGCCGAATCGCCCCAGCCCGCCATTCCCTCCACCAAGCCCTAAAACACAAAACCGTCTCTTGCAACTGGTACTGTTAACTCTTCAATTCCTACAGAACTATAGTCGTCACGAAGTTGCGTTCTTTCTATGACTCTACGAACACGTCGACCCTGAGAGTTACTATAACGCTGTACGTGTTGTCCGGTCGATTTATATAGAATAAGAGTGAATCCGCATTTGAGTCTCCCTTGGCCCTCCGAGTAAAGGAAACAAACTCGCTCAAGAGCACGATACCAAAAACAGAATTTTTGACAATACACATCCAACCCAAGAGTCGAATATTTCCCATCCACTCCTCCATTCTCGTTGTAAAATATCAAATAGGTCATCTTTGACTTAAGAAACATGATAGATGTGAGTCCCAGCTCGGGCATTGCCGGGTGTCCGGAACACCACTTCACCTACTACTGTAGAACTTGCGCTTCCATTGCGAGGCTTATATTCTGCATCCAGCCGTTTCAGGCCCGCGGCAAATTGATCAAACAGCTGCTGTTGGCGTGACTCCCTACTTCCTGGGCGCTCAATGGGTTCGGACATTTTTGCGAGGAGACGCTTCGATTCACGCATCAAGCTGGCATAATGCGGTGTGTCCGGTAGATCTTGGCCCAACCGTACCGCTTCCTTTGCAAGTGGCTCGGCTTTGGCGTACTGCTCTAGCTCAAAATACGACTTGGCCAACTTTTGCATGAGACCATTCGTCGTAAAGTGTTTACTTCCCCATTTGACCTTTGCCAGATCCAAGGCAGATTCGCCTACTACCACGGCCTCGGTATATCTGCCCATGTGGATGTACAACCCGACCAACAGCTCCATGCATGCAATAACCCGTCCATGTCTTGTTGCCGTCTGCTGGTAGATGTCGAGGCTAGATCTGGCCAGGTCTGCCGCTTTCTCGTAGTCGCCTTGCTGCTCACTCAGCCGTGCTCGTCGCTCCAGGATCATCCCAACTGCGTCACTTTTCTCTTCCCTACAGCGGTCCATTGCCTGGGCGAGTAGTTGATCTGACTCTTCAAAGTTTCCCTCTTCAAAGAGAATATTCGCCTTCAACGTCAGGGTTCTGATTGTGTCTCGACTTGTGTTGCCGAGAACCTCCTGCTGGAGCGCATACACCTGGTCTGTCATCTCCTTAGCCACGTCCCTGGCGCCATTTTGAAAATGTGTGCGTGCGAGCAGAAACTTAGTGAAGAGGGTCTCTGTATCTCGTTCCCCAAGAGCCTGTCGATGTATCGATAAGTTCCTTTCCAGCAGTTCGAGGCGCCTGGCTTGGAGGCTGTGGCCACGGCCCTCGAGGAATTCACAGACTCGGTCAAGAAGCGTTGCTGCACATATTGGCGTCCCCGACATCTCAGCCCACTCTGCTGCTTGTACGGCATGGCCGGCATACTTTTCGCATTGGTGCCACATTCCCGACCTGTGGCCTGGGAAAAGCCTCACCATCACCTTCAGCGTAATCGCAGCGTAATACTGTTCACCTCTGCTGCTCGTTCCGGATCTTGGCTCATCAACCATCAGCCCAGCAGATAGTCCAAATCGGGCGGCATCTTGCACCAACTTGTGCATCTTATAGCTCTTCTGCTTCTTACCATCCCGGTGTATCTGTATAAATGAATATTCTTTCAGCCTCGCCAGCGCTGTCAGTATCTCAATGTCTTGCTCGTCTGAATCGTTGTCGTCAGCCACAATCTGTTCCTTTCTGCTGTCGTGGAAGTCTTTGTAGTCGATCGGGGCTCCTTCTTCATGAAATTTGGCGAATTCCGCCACCATCTTTTCCGATATGTTCTGATTATTGACATATGCCAATGCATTCAATATGTGATAGGCCAGTTGGTTTTCCTTTTGAATGCGCTCGATGGAGATGTGCCACGTTCCAAGTACACTATTAGGAACCCCTGGCGCCCGCTGTACTTCTGCTGTCTCGCTCGCCTTGAATAGTTTCCATCGGTGCTTCTTTTTGGAAAGCATACTCAGATATTCACTAGCCTGAGTCTGGGTTCGTCTCATAAAGGCACCAGCCTGGCTGATTGCCAGTGCCAACCACCCGAGCTCTTCCAAAAGCTTGGTGATTGTGTCATCTTTGGCCCCTCTATCCTTCTCGTTCCATTTAGTGTAGAGTAGCTTCCGCCCCTCTGCCCCTGTCATTCGAGAGATCTCGATCGTCCGGCCAGGTCCAACAATTCCGTCAATCCTCTCATCCCGGCTCGTCCAAAGTACTGTTCCCGACTTTCCAGCTGACTGGGGGATATAGCGGAGCAAATTGGTAGTCTTTTTGCTAATTTGTCCCGAGAGGAAGACTTTAATGTCATCAGTGTTGTCAATGACAAGTACCCAGCTCTCCAGGGATTCGATTTTGTCTCGGACAGCCTCCAGGAGGTTCTCTTCACTTTTTGTGTCATCCAAGCCCAGTTTCCGGGCGATGGTTTTATAGTCCCTAATGAATGTAGCTTCCATGTCTGCGTGTACCCAAAAAACAGAGCAGTCTCGAGCATCCAATCTCTGGTATGCATATTCCAGAGCTATTTGCGTTTTCCTAGTCGCTATTAGTGACGATCCACGAAGAAATCCTCAAGAAAAACGAAACCTACCCTGACCCTCCTAGTCCCCAAAGAGCAGCTACTTGGCATGCCGACGAGCTTGAGAGAAGCTGGTGCAGTCTTTCCACTTCGGTTTGGCGCTTGACGACCTCGTGGTTGCGGATATACGGGATGGTATGGCAGTGAGGGGACTCCCCAAAGCTTGATTGACTCAGTGAAGGTCGAACCCTATCACTCACAACATATCTGGCCAGAATCGCCTTCAGCACAGAAGCCGCTGTGGCAGCCGCAAAGTCTTACCATCTTTTATCTTTGTGGCTATCCGCATAGTCGCAGATGCCCTTGACAATAAGACAGGGAACCTCGTCCCAAACACCTGCTCCCTCCATTTCAAATGCAGCAATACCATGCTCCGTGGCGATTCGATCCCTATCCTCGCCAGACTTCATGACGGTGCTGCCTGACGCAACTCTTCCGATAAAGATTGCAGGTCTATAGTCATCGTCATTTCTATCCGAAGACCGAGTTCTCAGAACCAACTGGGAAGTCCTACAGCCAAGATCGCCGCATGAGGCTTTAGTTGCCAGCTCACAGGGTCCTCGCTGACATGCTTCACACTCTTTGTGGTGTTTGTGGATGTAGTCGGGTTTGAAGAGTCGATCTTTGGCCAATCCGGGGTTTCTATATTCCCGGCTGCCCTTCAGGCGCCGCGGGTCCGATGGTTCTGTTTTGTTTTGGATGTCTTTGAGATACCTTCCCGCCTTGTTTTCCAGCACTGTCTTCTCCCGGTCTGTTTCAAAGGAGGCAAGCAAGCCACGGATATCCTTATTTGACCGCCCGAGGCTATCTTCCGTTGTTTCTTTCACTTCGAAGCGGCCGGGATATTGGCGGCCATAGTCATACTGAAGAATACTCTTGCTGATGACCACATCGCCCAAGAAGGCGTCAACGCCATCTATTTTGGGCACTCCGCCGCATATGCCAACTAGGAACACCAGCTTCAGCTCGGTGTAGCTAGTTCTGAGGCTCGCCGCCGCCGCTGCTGCGTTCTGCGTCCCCATACCTGGCAGATGAGCGAGGACGACATCGTGCTGCCCAATCCGACCATTCGTGTAGTGGTTTAGGTCGCCCTCAACGCGGCCATAGCTCGAGTCTCCCTCATCCCAGAAATGATCGAAGAGGAGGAAGATGGCGTCGGCTTCTCGTGGGAGAGCGCAGAAGATGGCAAAGCGAAAGTCTCTCCGGTCTCTTGGCCTCGAAGTTGACGCCATGACGTTTAGGTGTCAAGAGAAAAATTGTGCGGTCTGGCAGGAGGCATTCCAGGCAAGGTGAGCATTATATTGGTGGGTGAGGGGCTGACAGCTGACCAAGGCTGCAGGCGGCTCAGCCACCCATGTTCATTTATGGGTGGCTTAGAGGGATGCCTCGCCGCGGATGGCGAAAATTATTAATGGTGTGCTACTCGATGAGATATCTTTCAAAATGGCTACGTGTGGTTGATGCTGGTCGAGTCATTTTTGCCTTGTCGTCTAAAATGAGTTGGTGGGCAAGTGGGCGAGATAAGTACACAAGACTGTGCCCTCAACCTCTGCTGTGATCTTTAATTGGCAGCTGTTACCATGACAATAACTAATACGTATAGAATCTGCTTTTTGTAATTGTCGCTAATATTTCATCGTTATTTCTCGTTGTTAAGTTTCAAAGTTCTATCAGAAAACAGTGCCAGTGGCCTTGTCGTGCCATGTTTGGTGGCATATATTCTGTATTAGCTGCCAAATACAGCCCTTTCGCCTCATACAGATCAAGTGACTCATTTTTCTGTGATATCATTTATATGTGTCTTTCCCATGTGGCCATGACAGTTAGTATCAGCTCCAGGATATGCATCATCAGTTAGGCTGTCCACCTCTACAGATCTTACTTACCTGTTCAACCCCCAAGCAAAAGCAGATGACACAGCCTTCCCGGGCCTTAATCTCGTCACTAGTATATTCATCTGATATGCCATAGTTCAGCGGACTCTGAGACGCACTGGAAGAATAAATCTCGATACTGAAACTCCAATATGCAATTAGTTTAGTCAACTTCCCACCACTCATATCTAGCTTCCATGCATGATGGTCAGCTGCCAGAAGTGCAAAATCAGGCATCAGGCATCAGGCATCCTCCGCCATCTCGTTGGCCAGCTGCAGGTCGCACGTTGGGCTGACATTGATGTCAGCGAGGGTTGTCCAATACGAACCCCGCCGTCCTCTTCTTCCATCGTATTATTTCCCACTCATTTCATCATAACCTAGGTACTCTGCCGACATGGAGAATTCGCGCGCGGACAACATACCTCTAGAAGGCCTGCCGGCAATAGAGTCGTCACATCAAACCCTCAAGCTGGGTTTCCGGCATCTCTTATTTGATATCGATCCTAACATTGCCACGCGCCGAGATAACGTCCAAAGGATACTAGAAAGTCTAATCTCAAGCGATATCTCTATTGTGTCCAAATGGGACTTAAGGGTTCTTTTCCGATCGTATCGTTTCTTCAAGGAACGCCGGCCATCAAAAATTAAGCACGGCGATGGTAATTCCGTGCTCTCATTTGACAGGCTTGCCGTACACTGGATTTTATCAGGACCAACCTCACAACCCAACGCAGCATCAAGTACTTTTGATCATCCATCCATCTCCTTGCAGATACTAAATTTAACACATATGATAGCCCATAGATGTGCGAGAACAGAATTATTAGAGGACGACACATTCTCAGATTGGGCATGTCGGATTGCCATCAGACTTTCAGAGAAAGCTCCCAGTTCTCTTCAACTCTTGTATGCTTCTTGCCTTATATTCTCGTTACTAAATACAAAAAGGTCAGTGATTAAAGATGCGATAGGGCAATAAATGAAACCCCGCAGTCAGCGGATTTAGCATCATTGATTCCCTTTACTCTTAAAACTCTCGCCAGCCTGGGTCTGTTCTGGAACTTTGAAACCATTTATCGTCAGCCCGTTTTATTATTCAGATGCCTTGCCTCTGCCCTATGGCAGATACAGAGTTCTTTTGATTTGAGCGAAATCGGAAATTTTGATAGTGATGGTTTCACTGACCCTCCTCCCCTTCATCCCTTCTCTCTTCAGCGGCTAGCTCATGGCGAGATTTCTCCAGGTAACGAAGTCTATTGGGGATTTAACTGCGATGGTCCCGGAAACATGGATCCAACTTGTTATCCAAATACCCTGCGCCTCGCCTGGCAACACATTTTGAAGCCATACAAATCTGATTTCGGGGTTTATATTTCAGAACCTGAGAAAAGCTCGCCTTTCTGCGAGTATGCACTCATCAATTATCAACCTCTCGCTTCTCATTGCGAACAGGCTCGACTTCTTATTCAATTTCGTTCATCCAACTCTATAGAGAAGTTCTCCACGTTTCTTGAGAAGTCCAGAAAACCAACTTGTGGAAACGAAGACCAGGAGACAAGCGCTCCTGGTGAGTGGTGCACCGAGAAGGAAGTACTAAGCTGTATAATGTGCGTCTTTCAGGTAATGAGGTCAGACACAGTAAAGTTTATTCAATCCTTTCACAAAGAACTTATTCGTATGGTAAGTTCTTTAGCCTATGTTGCTGGATATATCACGTAACACTAACCATAATCAAGCGCGAAACCATACGTTTGACTCCTTCGAGTAGCAAGATGAAATATCTTCTCCATCTTGAGGATTGTCTTAGAACAAATTTGCAAGGAATCGAACACGGCATGACGACTCTCCGAACTCTGCAAGTGTGGAGAAACCCCGATGAGGAAGTGAAGAACCAATTAGACACTATGAGGAGAGACTTAGAGTTTGTGAAAACCCAGATGGGAACCCTATTGGACAACGTTAAACGCAACGAAGAGGTCTTGCGCCAGCGATTTCAAGTCGTTCAAGACCTGCGTCTATTTAGGCTCACAATCTTGGCAGCCATATTCTTGCCTTTATCATTCACAACCAGCTTCTTTGGCATGAATATTGAGAGTCCAGCTGTTGAAGGCCCATCTGGATTCTCAAATTGGGCAAAATCACAGTTGGAAGGACTGTCTCCAGAATTGCGAAACTCAACCGAACTTCTCACGTCTACCATAGGGATGTCCGGATCTCTCAACTTCAACTGGCGCATTTTCGGCATTGTCTCAGGCTGTCTCCTTCTCACTCTACCTATATCTTTAGCCATAGGCAGCATATTACGCGCCATAGCTAAAGGAGTTTCCATTTCGGCGATATACTGGCGTACCTTTCTCGCTCTCCTTGCTCTATTCTTTATAACCGTCAGCGTCGGCGGGCTCTTTTTCTTGCATCAAAGTGCTTGGATAGCAGCGAACTCGTTGTTACTGGCGTATGAATTATACGAGGCTCAAAGAGCCTGGAGAAGGGAGAGAAAATACTTCTTCTGGGTGATGGTTCTCACCACTACGGTGAGCCCCATGGCCGTTACATTATTATGGAGTGATAAAGTATTGTCGCTTTTCATAATCTTTCCCTACGCATTACTTTTCCTTCGGTTCAATTTGAAATTTAGCTGGAGTGGGTAGAAACGGGAACGAGAGGCCAGGATGGAAAAGGAGGCATCTAATCATTTCTGTCACTCTTCTCTTTGGTAGAAGATCAAGTACCTTTCTTCAGATAATTCCCCTGTATCAGCGAGAATAACCAAACTCGGTTTTATTTTCCATATTCATCAGATATATATTGTAATTGATTCCCAATCAAGTCTTCTCAACACTTAAGAGAGTCTCCTTTCCTACAACCTTGAGGTTTTGAGCACAAGATCAATTTAACGCCAGTTGTTGGCTTTTTATACGCCCAATTGAACATCGAGCAAATATCTGTACAGGGAAAATCTATCCATAGAAACGTGTACGAAAGAGGCATATTCGGCTCTATGACTTAGAAATATGTTCTGATTGTAAGTTGTACAAACAACTGAATGAAGTACTGCAGGAGTTCATGGGAATCATTAAATTCATTTTGAAAAGCATCACCAATGCCTGGGTATGTATAGATCTCTATCACGGGGCTCAAGACCAATCATAGGAGAAACTCATGATGATTTTTGTTTTTGGTCTCTGATATTTACGACGTTGTCAGCAACTAGAAGGTATGCAGGCGGTATCCTCAGTCAGCGAGTTAGCCAAGCTGTTGAAATATCTCAATATCTGGACGGATCCGTCAATGTTGACAAGGGTCCAACATCTGCTGTATTCTTGATAGTACGGCTGGGCATTCTTCCCTTGGCCTTCATTAACTCGATCTATACATTTCTACTTTGGGCACCTGAATCAAATCAATTTCTCTTGAAGGCCACAAATTGAAATCTCTTGCAATCACTAGGCCAGGGTATCTGCCTTTACCCCTGAGAAAAATACCCAACAGATACACAGGTCTTCATTGAGTTCATAATATACGGTTCATTAGCTCGACGCTCACGCAAATTTCCGCGGCTTTGCCGATGTTGCCACAAGCAGCATGCACTTATTCAAATCCAAAGGCCTTGCAATCCATTGTACAACCGACAAAACAAACCATTGGCGGTATGAATGCTACCATCAGTTATCCCTGTAACTGGTGTATCAGGCAGTGCCCAACACTCTTTTTGCGGGAACTGGTTTTTTGTAAAAGTATGAGTGGGCAGTCAAACAGGCTTGAGCGTCTGCAGCGTCGTGATGTTTTGGTCATGGTAACATGCTAGTGGGAAGATGGTGAAAAGTCAAAACATTTCGATGGCTTATGTCATGAGGAAACTCGGTCATCTATTGGTCTAAGGGGAGAATCCTTATCGTTGGTAGCAAGCCGAAGTCTTCGACTTAGCCTTGTCTCAAAAAGATTGTTCCAGGCAAAACAGCCCACGTTTAGACATGAAGCAAGCCAGATTCCGTCAATATTCAAAGCTTATTTCGCTCGAGGACCGGCGAGTATGATTTTATGTAATAGGGCAGTTGCGTGAGAAAGTAAGTTTGCATAAGAAGAAAGTATAGTAATTAATCCCATTGATGCCTTGAAAGTGGAAGTTTACCCAACCGACAGCCCAAACTCAGTACATAACTACTTCGTAGAAGTGCACGTTCGCCAGTCAGATCATGCAGGGGGAGATCATGGCTAAATTCAACTTTTTCTCTGAGCAAGAATCACCGTATACTTAACTCCACGAGTCCTTCCCCGCAAGTCTCTTCAGTCTTCTCCCCTTTTGACACCAGTCGACAGCCAACAAAGCGCCAACAAATCTTCTGCTTTTGATATAAAAGTACTAACTTCCTTAGTTTGAATATTTTGAATTATGTACGAAGAAATGAATGACCAAAAACTAACAGCGGAAGATTTTAGGGTTCGATTTAGGATCCGAGTTCGCCAACTTAACCTTCATCATCATCGTCTTTGCCAACCATCACCTACCATCAAACAGCAAATGACATAGCCATGACAAAAGTCGAATACTCCGACCCTCGGCTGGTCCTAGCAGACGTGGCAGAAATGTGTAGCAGACTCGAAAAGAGACTCGACACGGTCGAAGCAAAAGTGGAGGGGGATTTCTCCAGGCTCGGAGCGAAAATCGACGAGAAACTCGATACACTTCAGCCGAAATCCTATTCCCGTACAGAAAAATTTCACCTTCTTGACGGGAGCCTCCAACGCCATGATGCACACGTCACAGCTCTTGAGGCTCAACTCAGAGCTGTTCAGGCTACAAATGAAGATCTTGAGGCTAAAAATAGATCCCTCGAAGCTCTAATTGCAGCCAATGAAGATCTAATCGCAACTCAAGAAGCTTCAATCGCCACTCATGAAGCGCTTGCCGCAACTCGTGAGGCTCAAATCGAAACTCATGAAGAGCAGATCGCAACTCATGAAGATCAAATCGCAACTCATGAAGATGTAATCGCAACTCATGAAGCTCTGGTCGCAATTTATGAAGATCAAATCGCAGCTCATAAAGATGAAAACAAAGGACTTAAGCTGATTATACAAGAGGCCTTCAGACATATCGACAAAACTGGTTTGTTTTCCCGAACTCTGTACTCAATAATTTTTCCTAACACTAATATTGGGGACAGTAGCCCAATTGGAGATGTAGTGAAATGGATGAAACTATTTACAGGGTCCAATTTACTAGAAGATTTTCTAACTCTACACTGCTTCGTTACATTTTGTATTGTCTGAGAGGAAGTGCAACGCAGCTCACCCTGTAGATGTATGAAAGAAGTTGCTGACTCAATCTGTACTCATCAAATCCAAGCAGCACGAGAAGATCATCTTTCAAATAGATTGAGGTTTCAATGGAAGACGAGAAAGGCGTAGAATACATATCCGTTTTGTGCCTCTAAATCGATTTTCTTTCTTTATTACCCGGGTCTTCTCCTTTCAAATGGGTTCTGATTCAGTTTGCATCATTTATGTGACTAGACATTCTTCTCTTCACCTTCCTCACCGTAGACCTCCTATGAAATTATATTCAAATGGTTTATTTTGTTCGTCTCTTTGCTCTCTATTTTAGCCACACTATGATACAAGGATCAGTATTATTCCATCAGCTACTTGGCTCAGGCCACTCATAAGAGAAACTCTGAGCGGCGCCAAAGTTGGGAGACCCATCCGAGTTGGCAGTCAAAGGCTGTACCATGGCATATCTCGTATCATCGCAAGCTCCTGCCGAGGAAGACGCAGCATGGAAGGTGATCCAAGTTTCACTGCCATCAGGGCTGGTAAAGAAAGAATTGTGACCTGTGCCGTAGTTCCCATTGCCGCTCTTGAGCACACAGCCGTTCGACTTGGTCCAAGACGAGGCGAGAGCAGGGTCGCCACCGATCCACTCCAAGAGCGCAACACAGTAGTCGGCAGTCCAGCAGTAGTTTGCTGAGTATGCAATGTAGGTCTTGCCCCCGAAATAAAGGGCATTTGGTCCTTCTTGAACTGGAACCTCGCTCTGCTCCCAGCTCTGGTCTGGCTGGGAAATGATGGTGAGATCACCAGCCGTGACATAGTCACTTCCAAGCTTGCGCACGCACATTGACTGGTGGGAGACGCCAGTCATGCAAGAGTACACGAAGTAGTTTCCCCAGTCAGTGAAACGGACGATGGTGCCGTCAATTCCCCAGTCAGGGGCCATCTGGCCCGCATAGGACCACTCATCCCACGGAGTAGCACCACCTAGAAGAGAAAGCCAAGCGTTAGCGAGCACGTTTTTACACCTCGTGGAGGAACTTCACTTACCTTTCAAGACGTGTGATCGTTGGAGATCCAGATTCTCGCTGCTGCCTGCGGTGTAATACAGATACCAGTTTCCGTCAAAGTAGTGAATCTCCGGTGCCCAAACATTGCAGCATCGCGAGCTATTGCTGTCGGTGTAAATGACCTTGGGCTCGGCGGTCTTGAGGCCATCAATTGTCTCAGCACGAGAGATTTGAAGGTTTGTCCACTCGGTAGACACAAGATAGTAGTAGCCTCCAGACCAGGTGACTTGGGGATCGGCGCCGCCAGGGTTCCTGATTGGGTTGGTGAAGGCTGTCGCAACGCCGAAAAGGCTGCTGATGCCTACGGCCAGTGTGGCAATGCTATGAAGAAGCATAATGGAAGAAAACAACAAAGACGCGAGCGCTTTCGATAATTCTGTGAGCTCTTACAAGAGGCAGTTGCTGGGGCTTTATAACCATCTCCACTGAGATGTTTCAAGCAGTCGGATTTGGAGACTCGGAGCCATCCTCCGGTCTGGTCGCCCATTGGAGCGGCAGGGCATTAGTTTTGATCTCCAGAACCCATAGCCTGCTCCTGGAATAAATGCCACATGCGCTGTGAAACAATTGGTGCGCATTTGGCATGTCTGGATACAGATTGCTCACGGCTGTTGGTTTCGGCGATCCAGACCTTAACGAGCCAGGATGATGATGGCCATCGTCGGACTCGGGACGTAGAAAAGGGTGATCGACAATAACTTATTCTTTAAACTCGCGACTTCCAGAATTCTCCCGAGCTGAGGGGGTCACTGGGTCAAATAACGGAGTCCACGCTTTTGCTTCTCGGGGCGTGTCGCGACCGACGACGGTCAAACGCCTTGGCGATCCGCTCACTTCATTCAAGCATGTTTTCAACCTTGTTTTACACGTCCCACATCAAGGATTTTAAGAAAGAAAAAGTAATCGAGGATGTCAAAGGCGTTGAGAATTGTAAATAAGCGTAAGTCAAAGTACCTACTCCCATATTAATAGAGATCGTACTCCGTACCAATTTCACCTGTTGTCAGAATATAGTTGAAAGCGCCGTCAGGTCGCAGGTAAAATACAACCTTGTCAGAGATGTAGTTTATGCTCATGATCACGTCAATTTCAGCGCCAGAAGCTATAGCGCTATTCGCTATCCATTTCTCCTCACCACTCGAGCCATTCACAGTATAGGTAGGTGAGCCGTGGCGCTGGCGAAGTTTAAGTAGGGATTGTGAGGGTTTAAATTGGGATTTTGATAGATGAGGGAGTAGGATTGATGTCTCGTTCGAAGCGTTTTCTTGATTCAATACAACCTGATTCATACCGATGCCTGGTTGAGCTAAGCTTAGGGTAGGCAATTAAGTGGATAACGTGAAAAAAGCCAGGGCCAAACCAAAGCCGAGCCTTTTATAAATAAGGTATGGATATAATACTCTTTGATTCACAACAAGAACTCTAGGGATTGGAAAATGATGATTTAATCTGGGTTCTCTTGGGTTTTTGGGAGCCTATCGAGCTACATGTGACGTCCCTTCAATTCCGCAAGTGAAGGCACAGAATGTCTTGCTTTGCTTCTGTGGGTCTCGCCTCACCGCCCTGTCAGCCGTGGCCTGGGCTGGCAGAAAAACCATGTGGGGTTGGTCGGTGGTTGGACAATCGCAGATAAGAAAAAAAAAAGTCTCCAAAGCCTTGGGACTTGTTTCGCTGAAAGATCTTGTGCCTTCCACCGTGTATCCGCCACCATTGAGAACTGAAACCTCGCTGGGTGTGCGCACACTTTCATCCAACACACACAATGGCTCCTCCACGTTTATCAAAGAAAAGAAAGGACGTCGCGGAGTCGGACGAGTCGGACGATGGTCTCGCTGGGACTGCACTCGAAGGCGTCCTGTCCGACGATGAGGACAATGATTCCGGGTCCGAATCTGACCCCAACTCGGACGACTTTAATGACCCCGATGACGATGATGTTGGCAACGACTTCGACGCTACGAGTATTTCTAGCGCAGATGACGACGAATCGAAGCCCAATTACAAGGTCGTGAAGGACGCCAATGGCAATGAGCGATACGAGTATGCCGAGATCGATCCTGTCTACGACAGCGACGACTCTGACGCCAACGAGAAGGGCAATACCATTGGAAACATCCCGCTGTCTTTCTACGACTCCTACCCTCACATCGGTTATGATATCAATGGAAAGAAGATCATGCGCCCTGCGACTGGAGATGCCCTCGACGCACTCCTGGAAACCATTGAAATCCCCAAGGGATGGACAGGTCTCACAGATCCCCAGACCGGAAAGCCCTTGGAGCTCACCCGGGAGCAGCTGGAATTGCTTCGCCGCCTCCAGACTTCGCAGATCCCAGAGGAGAACTATGACCCATATCCCGTAGGCATTCACCACTATAGAACTGTCCATACCATTTTGATCAGTTACTAACAAACCAATGTCAGGATCTGATTCCTTACTTCACAAGCATCGAGGAGAAGATGCCTCTCAGCTCCGCTCCCGAACCCAAGCGACGCTTCCTCCCATCCAAGCACGAAGCTAAGCGGGTCGCAAAACTTGTCCGGGCTATTAAGGAAGGAAGAATCCTGCCATACAAGCCTCCCGAGGAGCGAGAACGAGAGAAGGGTGAGGAGGAGGAGGTCCACTACGACATCTGGGCAAACGAGGAGGCTCAGGAACGCCACATCATGAACATCCCCGCCCCCAAGCTGGCACCTCCTGGCTACGACCTCAGTTACAACCCGCCTCCGGAGTACCTGCCCACGCAGGAGGAGAAGGAGGCCTGGGAAAAGATGGATCCCGAAGAGCGCGAGAAGGAGTACTTGCCAGCCAAGTTCGATGCCCTGCGCAAGGTTCCCGGATACGGAGAGTTTGTCAAGGAGAGGTTCGAGCGCAGTCTCGACCTCTATCTTGCTCCCAGAGTGCGCAAAAACAGGCTCAACATCGACCCCAACTCATTGCTGCCCAAACTCCCCAGCCCAGAGGAGCTTAAGCCTTTCCCAACTGTCTGCCAGGCCATCTTCAAGGGACACGAGGGCCGTGTACGCACCGTCTCCTTCAGCCCTGACGGAGAGTGGATTGCCTCTGGCGGCGACGACGGCACTGTCCGCGTCTGGTCACTCAACGGTCATCAAGAGTGGGTTGCCCGTATCAGCACCGAGGAACCCGTCCAGGTCGTCAGGTGGCGCCCCAACAAGGACACCTTCATCCTTGCTGCCGTTGCTGGCGAGGACATCTTCTTCGCCGTGCCCCCCCTGGTCAGCGGTGCATTAGAGAAGGCCAGCAGAGACGTCATCGACCTCGGCTTCGGCCACGCCACCAACGGAGCCGTCCCCACGACGGCCGACGGCGCCAAGAAGGAACCCCCAGCCAAGTGGTCCAGACCGGGCTCCAAGCTCGAAGCCGCCGGCGTCCTCCTCAAGGCCACGGTCCGCTCAGCCATCAAGACCCTCAGCTGGCACCGCCGCGGCGACTTCCTCTGCACCGTCTCCCCCACCGGCCAGCGCAGCTCCGTCGCCGTCCACACCCTCTCCAAGCACCTCAGCCAGATCCCCTTCCGCCGCCTCCCCGGCCTCGCCCAGGCCGCCCACTTCCACCCCTCCCGCCCCTACTTCTTCGTCGCCACCCAGCGCATGATCCGCTGCTACGACCTCCAGCGCCAGGAGCTCGTCAAGATCCTCCAGCCCGGCGCCCGCTGGATCTCCGGCTTCGACGTCCACCCGGGCGGCGACAACCTCATCGTCGGCTCCTACGACCGCCGCCTCCTCTGGCACGACCTCGACCTCTCCACCCGCCCCTACAAGACCATGCGCTTCCACACCGAGGCCGTCCGCGCCGTCAGGTACCACCGCGCCCTGCCCCTCTTCGCCGACGCCAGCGACGACGGCTCCCTCCAGATCTTCCACGGCAAGGTCGTCAGCGACCTCATGGAGAACGCCACCATCGTCCCCGTCAAGATGCTCAGGGGCCACAAGATCGTCAGCAAGCTCGGCGTCCTCGACGTCGACTGGCACCCCCGGCACCCCTGGTGCATAAGCGCGGGCGCGGACGGGACCTGCCGGCTCTGGGCTTAGGATGGGACACGGACACACGAAAAAGAAGGACATGCGGTATAGTGTCGATTTTGTTTGGGAATAAGTTGGATATGGGTGTGGTTACATGGCAATATATCCAATTGCCTCGTGGCTCGCAGCAGATTCAATAACCTAATAGCGCTGGCGTTGGAAAATGGAATTGCTGAATATATAAATAAAATAAACTACAATGCATCTTCCAGACATACAATATTAAGAGGGAAACACTATGACTGAGTACATCTAGCAACAATATGTGTGAGGGTCACGTAGCTGAAACGACGGGCATCAATTTTCTTGCACATCATTATGGTGAACGGAATCGACTGCAATAAAGGATGGAATTAGGATAACAAACTTCATAACTCTAAGCCATGTTGTTTTTGGAGGAAAACCCCCTCCACTGTAAAAAAAAGTGCTTCCCTAAAGGACCAGAACTAACAATATCAATCGCGTGTCCATAATTCATTTACCCATGAACCATCGTGGAAGAACGGAGATGTATCCTCACCCCGTTCACTTCGATGTTTCTAGAGGATAGGATCAAGTTAAAAGTACAAAAAATCCTTCTTTTTCGTACTTTACAGCTCTTGCCTCAGTTTCTCCTCGGCCTCGGCTGCCTTCTGCTTGGCAGTTTGGCCTCCAAGATTGAGTTGGTTGGCAACCCAGTTCCAGCCTTCCTTAGCAGACTCCTCGAACTTAGCGAAAAGAGTCTCAGATGGCGTGGAAGTTCCGTACTTGAAGAAGGTCCATTGCTTGCGCGCCATGGCCCTGAGTTCCTCAACCTTGGTTCCTTGGTGAACGGGGATACCATAGCTATCAAGGTATGCCTTGAGATCAGACTCAGTCCAGGTCTCAAACGCGTGGTTCTTGGCAGCATCGGTAGCAGACACGAGATAGCTAGTAGCGGAGGCATATGTGTCACCTCCAGCAGTAGAAGCGGAGGAGTATGCAGATTGGGCTGCGCTGACAAGCTCATCGCGAGTGGCATCCTTCTTGTCGGCGGCCTTCTTTGCTGCGGCATCACCATTCTTCTGGAGGTAGTTCTTCAGGTTGTCGTATGAAAGGTCGTCAAAAGTCCAAGCACTCCATCCAGAAGCAGCCTTGTGAGTGTTCTTTCGAACCAAAGCCCGCAGCTCGTCTGTGGTGGACCCATGAGGGACTGGGACGCCTCGGGCGTCAAGGTAGGCCTTCAAGCGGCTTTCAGACCAGATATCGACAGCGTTGCCAAAGACGTGGTCAGCGGCCAGATAGACACGGTCAGTTGCCTTGGCATATTCATTCTGTACATTGGAAGTGGCAGCCCCAAAGGCTGATGAGGCGCTTGAGACAACGGTATTGCCAAGGATAGCAGCTCGGTGCTTGCGAACCAGAGCACGCAGTTCGTTGGCTTTAGTACCCTGGGGAACAGGAATGGCATTCTTATCACAAAACGCCTTGAGCTGGGACTCGCTCCAGGCATCAATAATGATATCAGTCAAGGTGGCATAGGCAGCCTGAGCGCTGGCTGTAGCGCTAGCGGCCTGGTCTCGGGATCTGAGGTAGGCAAGACGTGCGTTGCGACGGACAGATGCGACAAGCTTATCACGACTGGTGGGTTGAGGGGCGGGGAATCCATTCGTATCAAGCCACTCTTTCAGCTCAGATTCTGTCCAGGTCTGATACAGCCAGTCTCCAGGGTACTGTGCAGCCTCTCCAAGCTTTTTGGCAATGGATTCGTAGGACTGGCGAGATTTCTGGAGAAGGGTATCACGGTGACGAGGCTGGGGGACTGTCAAGCGCTAGTTAGTGCAGCTCATGCGACTCAACGAGGTAGATGGACAAACCAGGGATACTATGCTTGTCGGCGAAAGCCTTCAACTGGCTGTCGGTCCAAGTATCGAGAATCCAATCCTTCACGTTGTTCCAGGCCTGGTAGGAATTGTCTTCGGTTTCGTACCAGTTGTTCTTGACCTGCTCGACAAGGCTGTCCTTGGCAGATTCGACGTCGGCCTGGGACTGTTTGCCTTTGTCCTGCAGATACTTGCTGAGCTGGACGGTATCCCAGCTGTTGTACGGGGCCACAACATAGTCGTTCCAGTTCTTTCCCACCAGATTCTCGAGATCCTTGCGATCGGCGGGGGTTGGGTAGGGGATGTTGTTGTCTGAAAGCCAGCGCTCGAGCTCAGTTTCGTGCCATTTGTTGTAAACTGCTTTGACATGCGCGTTAGCCTATTTACTTATCATAAAGGAATGTGTAGCCAATGTGACGCACCAGACTTGGTGCCAGGGAACCAGCTGCTTGCTGCCACGCCGGAGACGGCGAGCGCGACCGTCAAGACGGTAGAGAGGGGTCGCATGGTGGGATGTTACAGAGCTGCTACTCGAAATCGTGGAGCTCAGAGAGGTTTGACTTGGAGAGAAACGGAGAGGTCAGGGGGAGGTAGAAAAAAAGGGCGAGATTGGCAGATGAAATAGAGGGTACGAAAAGAGAAGAAGAAACGTGGAGTGCGAGTAGTGAAGTACTATGATGTAGTAGAGGCGATGTTAGGCCCGCCAGGTAAGGTAGGGGGCAGGAGCTATGGGCAGCTGCTTGGTGTGTGTTTGAGCACCTTCTCACCAGTCCATCACGTCACCGTTTGTGGTACTCCGCCATTAAGCCATTCCAGTGAGTACCTGATGGATGTACCTCCGGCAGTAGAAATTACCTACTTGAATGGACAGATTGATCCTAGCCGTCTGTTACAGGTACCGGTCGCTGGTCTCTTTCACATGATTTACAAGATCGATCATGGTTCGCTACCCTGTCACCGCTTTCTGTAGCTCTCTGCTTCTGATTGCATTGACATGGCGAGAGTGCATATCTACACAGAAAGTGCCACGAATCCCCCAAACTACGTGCCCTCGACAGACCTGGCCACGATTGCGCAAGTACAGCAACATCAGTTGGTAGGGCAAAAGCTTGTGATGTTTTGACGCGATGCCGATCGACCTAGTGATTCTGCCGTAGTCATGACGTAGCCCTACATCATCTATTAGCAGCCTGTACCTCAGTTTTGTGAAACGCCATCCAAACAATCTGGTACATGCGCATAGCATCAATCGTTCATGCCATGGCAGTTTGCGCCTTTTGCAGTTAGAATATTTTGTGTATAGAAAGCCCTTGTTTCATTTTTATTCAAATTATTAATTGGCTCCATTGGAAGCATTTCTGTTGAATGCTCCCTCACATGGAAAAGCGACCTAAGGAAATAAGCATCAAGGCACTCTTGACCTCCGCCTTATGTAAGGGCGTTGATCCCAATCGGCGATGGGAGGAGCAAACCACCCGCGCCGGATCCAGCTGAGGTTCCCTGAGGTGTAATGGATGATGAATGGAGCAATCCCACGCTTCCCTTGTTAGCTGAGATGGATCACACAATTACCAACACCTTGCAAAATTGTAATAACCGAAACCCAAATCCGACCATGACTGTTCAACCCCAGAGATGCGCCACAGGGCACAAATTACTACACGTCACGCTTGCATAAGTTGAGATGAGTTAGATGAACCGTAACACATAGCTTAGTTCTAGGCAGTTTAAACGACCGTCTCTATTGTTACAATTACCCACGCCGGCCATCAAGGTTATTTTGCCAAAGCCCTTTGTTCTAATCCAGATCACGGTCGTCCATGTTGCGCCCCAGGGATACGAGAAATTAAGCGTAAAAGTTAACGGTCTGCAAGAATTAAAGTTAGCAATAGGAAAGTAGGCTCGCATGTAGGGGTAAAAGCTTACGTCTTTCTTCTTGGCTTGCACTTCTGCGATTGCGTCGACGTAGTGCTCGTGGCCAATCTTATTCTTTCCAGACCGTAGAGCAATCATGCCAGCTTCGACGCAGACTGCCTTGAGCATAGCACCACCGAATTCGTCTGTGCTGCGGGCCAATTCACCCCAGTTGACTCCGTCAACGAGCTTCATCTTACGAGAATGGATCTTGAGAATCTGTGCACGTGCCTCCTCGTTTGGTAGGGGGAACTCGATCTTGCGGTCCAGACGACCAGAACGGAGGAGGGCAGGGTCGAGGACATCGACACGGTTGGTGGCGGCGAGGACCTTGATTCGGTCGTCCGAGGCGAAACCGTCAAGTTGGTTAAGCAGCTCCAACATGGTACGCTGGACTTCTCGATCACCACTCTTCTCACTGTCGAAACGCTTGGTGCCAACGGCATCCAACTCGTCGATGAAGATAATTGCCGGCGCCTTCTCCTTTGCGAGGGCGAAGCAATCTCGAACCAGCTTGGCACCGTCACCGATGAACATCTGTACCAGTTGTGGACCTGCCAGCTTGAGGAAAGTGGCGTCGGTTTGTGCTGCGCAAGCTCTCGCAAGGAGGGTCTTTCCGGTACCGGGGGGGCCGTACATCAGAGCGCCTATGGTGTTGAGGTTAGCAGCCATCTTCCAAAATCACAGTTTTGATAACCTACCCTTTGGTGCCTTGATTCCAATCTTCTTGAAGCGTTCAGCTTCCTTCATAGGCCAGACAATAGCTTCAACAAGCTCTGAGATTTGCTTATCCAGGCCACCCACATCGCCGTACTGTTCTGTGGGCTTCTCGTCGACCTCCATCGCCTTAACTCTGCTGTCGTACTCGGCGGGCAGGGTGTCCAGGATCAAATAAGAATCCTTGTTAACACCAATAAGATCGCCGGGCTTAAGGTTATCGGAATCGACCAAGCCGATCAAGGGTAGAAAGATAGTCTGTCGCGTTGATGTCTTGATCACAGCCGATTTGCCCACTCTCGTAGCATCCAGGTCGATATTTGCACCTTCCTCCGATGATTCGGCAGTGGGGTCGAGATCGAGCAGTTCAACCACGTTACCGACCAAGTAGGGTAGTTGTCTTGAACGGTATGTTAGCTTGTATTGCGACCCAGTTAGCATAGAGTGACAAACCTGTTGTTGGCAATCTTGTCCATGTTGTCTTTGATCTTCTCCCCCATAGCTGCCTTCTCGTGCGATAACCGAGATAGCTCACTCTTCATAATTCTGGAGTCGTTCTCGAGTAGCCGCTTCCTCGTCTGGATGTCCTGTGTGCTGAGGCTCAAAATCTCTTCGTCGAGAACGTCATCGTCCTCATCAGCTTCCTTCATCTCCTCGTCTCCATCCTTGCTCTTCTTGCTGTCCTTGTCCTTGCGGTCATCTCTCTTCTTGTCGTCCTGGTCCCGACGATCGAGGTCTTCGAGCTCTTCAAGGGTGGACATGATGGGGTGCGGGGGTGGTGAACTCGAGGTAAATGAGGAATTCGTGTGTCGTCTTGTAAAACTGAATCTATTAGGAGAATGGCGGTTGTGGCGGCGCTGGGAAGGGATAGAATGCTACAGAATCCACAGACTCTGCTGGTGTTGGTGTTGATTAAGGCTCCAGCTGCAGGCAAGGCAGTGAGTTCCATGCGTAATCAGCTTCGACCTAGACTAAGCTCCCTGTCCAGGAAATGGTGTGTGGCGGCGCTAAGCCCAGTTCAGGGTATTTGTGGCTGGTGCTGGAGCTTGGGTTGATCCGGACCCATCGAGAAATTCCGCAAGTTCTAAATCAATTCAACAGGCTGATCACGCCCACCACGGTCGAGTGAAGAGAAGGGGAAAGAAAGGCCTTGAGGGTCAACCAACATTACTACTCAGTCAATTGAGGTGTTCGGGACGGATCGCATATCCATTTAATAAAAAATGGCCCGGCGGGTAACTCAGACGGCAGGCTTCTGCCTCCGGCGACTACGATATCAGCCGTCTATCCCCCAAAGAAGTTGTGCAATCGCAGTACAGAACTTCTCGACGACCTCGAGGAAGAATGCGACAACTGCGACAGCTCCAAAGCCTGCTGGCGTTCAAGTCCCCGTCGATTTCGCCCCGACGACCAAACCCCCCAGCGCACGACCAACAGAGACGAGAAAGAGTCAAATGATCCGAACCTACACTTCGATGCTACGGACTACACCTCTAATCCTGTTTTTCCAGCACAGCAACATCACTGCAGAAGAATGGGCGGCTGTCAAGAGAGAGCTTAAGAAGGCATTAGAGGCAGTACCAGCCACGACCAGCCTCCCAGGCTCCGCACCCGTGAACATCTCACCCCACGTCAAGCTCGAGGTCGTGCGGACCAACATGCTCAACGTTGCGCTCAAGATTGTCGAGTTCCACGACCCAGAGGCTGCTGCTGCCAAATCCACCACCGCCCGAACATCTCGAGGCCCCATTGTCCACGATCTCTCGGAAGCTGCCTACGAGGCCATCAACAGGGATGTTCCAGAGGATTCAGCCTACGCTCAGATCCAACCCCTCATGGTTGGCCCTCTAGCTACTCTCACCATCCCAGCAGTCTCGCCCGCACACCTCGCAGCAGCGCTCACCGTCCTAGCGCCAGTTCCAGGGAAATTTCCCGCCCCAAGGAAGAAGAAAAACCCTGGATTCCACGACCCGACTTGCCAGAACGGTCTAGCAAAGCTTCTTCTCGTCGGTGGACGCATCGAAGGCCAAATCTTTGACCAAAGCGGCGTCAACTGGGTTGGTGGTATCGAGGGTGGTCTCGACGGACTCCGCGCTCAGCTTGTGCACGTGTTGCAAAGCGCTGGTCTTGGTCTCTCGACCGCTCTTGAAGGTCACAGCAAGAGCCTGTGGCTTACTCTTGAAAGCCGCAAGACCCAGCTGGAGGAGGAGAGTGGAGAAAAGAAGACGGAGTAATTCGAAGTGTACTATTTGAACGCAAAACCAGGCAAATACCATGAGCCACATGTATTGATAGGATGTACGTTTGCACTGTAGCATTAGACATACATACAGACCGCTGAAAAAGAGCCATTGACGTCTTGCATGTCTCACAAGAATTTGCTTGCAGTCCTCTCCAGAAGCCATAGTTATCGTGTAACCCCATGCCTGTTTACAAGCCTATCATGCACTCCGCATAGGGGATCCCAAATCCGGACGCAGCCATAACCAAAGCATCATTTGTGCCTCCCGTCAGCAAACAGATTCAAGATAAATACAGGAGGTTCGCATAGGCGAAAAGAAAAGCATTGACTTAATTTAGGTACACGAATCCACAGCAAGCCAGCATCTCCCGGGTGTGCAAGCCGCCTCACCTCGCCGGCGCAAAGCAGATGATGCGGTGGGTTACATCATGCATGCTAACACATAATTGGACAGTGTTTCATCGACACGCCAGCAGCCTGCGTAAAGCTCCCTCCAAACAGGGCCCTCCAAACAGGGCAGCTCCAGCACGCGACTGGATCAATCGCAACCGCAAACGACCAACCTCCGAATCCCCATCACCACGACCCAGAACCCTCGAATTCCCCTACCTCCTCGAACAGTGATGTCCCCGCGATAGAAAACAGCTCCAGACGGTAGATTTTTCTTCTCCCTCCCCACGAAACCACCACCTCCTCCAGCAGCCATGGACTTCGCCCCCTATCAGTCCTCCCCGCCAGAGCATGGCCGCATCGCCTCCCCCGACTACAACTCCTCCCCTCGAGCCTCGACCGACGCCCGCCGCCCCTTCTCCCCCGCCACCGCTGCCCGCAGCCCCCCGCCTCTGCAGCACCCCCAGCCCCATCGCGGCTGGGGAGGCTTCGACGGCCAGGCGACGGGATGGAACGCCGGCAGCGACTCGGGCGCTCCAGCTGCTGCTGCTGGCAACGGCGGCGGCGGCGGCGCAATGCCCGGTGCGTACCCTGCCGCCGAGGTCAGCGAGTTCGACACCAGCCTGGGCCTCAGGCTCGACTACGAGGCTTGCCTGGCGTACCTGGCCTTCCCACCGATCGGCGCTATCATCCTGCTGATTCTGGAACGGAATAGCGACTATGTTCGGTATGATACGAGATCCCCCCGGAGGTTTATCAAGTTAGAGGGAACAAACCACTAACAGCTCGGTAAATAGGTTCCACGCCTGGCAGTCGTCTCTGGTATTCACAGCCATCATGCTCTTCCACCTCATCTTCTCGTGGTCGGGCTTCCTCAGCTGGCTCTTTTTCATTGGCGACATTGGCCTAATCGGCTTCCTAACCATGAAGGCATATCAAGATGCCGAGATCCTCGATAGGTGCGCAACCTACTTTACACTTTGATATCGATCCTCAGGGTGGGAGAATGCTAACCACCCAGCAGATATGAAGTTCCCTTCTTTGGAAGAATAGCGAGCAGGTTCCTGGACGACGAATAAACCATGCGTTCCTCCTTCTGAGCACATCCCCCACGGCGTTTTCATGCATAGCAGCTATGCGGTCTGCTGCTCCTTAATGTTCTTATACCCTTCCTCCATTGCTTCTGAGGTGTTGTGTCGCTCGTTTTGGAACAAGAAAGTAATGATTATTGTTAAATGGATTGTAAAATTACGACTCCCTAGGCGGTTAGGTGCTAATAATATACACATGTTGCAATTTCATAGCCAAACGGCATGCTTTCATCTGAGCGAGCCGTTTCCCAAGACAGAATTGCGCTGGCGTTTCACATTAATCGTAACGAGGACCCTATGGGTTCTCCTGATAGGTAATTGGGAATCCCTCGCTCTAACGAATTGACAACACCGGCTTTACTTCTCCCACTACTGTGGGCTTTTCCTCGAACACCACTGTCTTGATCTTGTTTCCCTCCGTAATACCTTCGTCAAGCCACTTGGCCAACAAATCGTTGCTTTCCTTTGGTTTTACAGTGCTGTCGCGCGTGCCGACTGTGATGTGTGCCACTCGGTTCACGCACTTCCATTCATCGTGGTCATCACTGATTCGAACAACAATCGCCATGATCCTCTCATCAAATACCACCTGTATCCTGTCAGTACATAGTTTTATCATCATTTGTGACAGTCTGGGAAGTACTTACTCGCTCAAGCATCACGTCGCAGATGCCGACCTTGTCCTCAGGTTTGCCCTGATCCTCTCCCCACTTCTGCAGTATAGAATACTTCTCCCAAAGTTCAGGGTGGTCTCTTGACATAGCTCTATGGAGGAGGGTGACATGGAACTTGGCTTGAACTCGCCGAGTCTGCTTCAATTGCTTGTAAAACCGAGAAGTCTCTGGGTCGGTATTTTGAAAAGCCTTGTCGAGCATCACACTGATACGCTGGCTCGGAACGGCTACCGACATATACTCAAAGCTCCGCCTATTCTTCTTGGCAGGTGCCTGCTGGCTCTTTTGGTCCTCCTTCTTGTTCTTTCCTCGGTCTGGGATGTTGTGTTTGAAATCTGGCCTGTACCCAAGGGCGTGTTCCATGGCATCGTCGTATTGTTCAGCCGTGGGGAGTTCGCCGATCAGGTTAGGGAAGTACTTCTTCATCCCAACCACAGCTGTTTCGAGATTCTCTCTGCTGGCCAGAGTAGGGTCTAGCTCAATCACCACGTCGAATCCATCATCTGGGCGGACATGAGGGCTGCAGGGTTCGAAGCGATTGAGGAAGCTTTCCATCACACCGATGAATTTATCCTTGTCTGTTGAGATATGGATCGTTTGATGGTTGTCGCCTCGTTCGAGCACTCTCTCCTGTGTAACCCGTCGAATTTCTTCAATGGTATCCTCGTCGTGTCGGAAGCTGAAGCAGACCATCTTGGCCGGTTTGTGTTGGGACTTGACATCGTCAAGTATTTGTTTTCGCTCGTGCTTGGAAGCATTGTTTCGATCGGCAAAAACCACTGGATGGTTCTTCAACTGCCCCAGGATTGCTTTCACAAATCGAGGAGGTCGACCCTTGCCGGAAATATTGTCATTCTGTACATGGCCCCATCCGAAGAGGTGTTCCAATGCCAGAGCCAGCGTGGTCTTTCCGCAGCCAATTGTTGCAATAGGGTTAATGATCACATCCTTGGTTACATTGGGCATGATGACAGTGTCCAACTCGTCCATGTTGGCGGCGTCGGAACCATTCAAGTTCTTGAATTTGAGGAAATCATCTCGCAAGGCAATAATACCGTGGTTCTTATTGTAATCCTTTCCGAGCTTAGGATCGGCAGCCAGGCGTCTCTTGGCATAGAGAAGATACTCTTCCGTGATCTTCACATGTTTGCGTATCCTGGGCTGCTTACCATTGATGAGTGCCTTGGTGCATTCTCTCCATTGGCGGTACATCAAGTAGGGCTCTTCGAACTTGTACTTGAAAAACCAATCCCGGGCAGGGACATCAGGGTGGTGTGTCATCTTGGTTCGGATCACAAAGCCTTCCACGTCACGGCCATCGTGGGCACCGGTCTCGGCGACCTGTTCAAGGAAGGTCTTCACTTCGTTGATGTCTTCCATGACAATCAAGCCGGTCTTGACGAATCCCCATTGATCGGCGAATTCTTGGACGGCTGCGCTTGGGTATGTAGCAAACTGGGGCAAGTTTAGGTTGATGCCATGTAGATACAGACCAGCCTTGTCAGGTCCATAAGCCAGAATGTGCTCTTCGAAGCTGTCATCACACAGCTCGGCAACGGCAGTGATGTTTCTCTTTCGCAGCTCCCGGGCTAGATCAACCTTGGTCTTGCCAAGGGCAGCAAGCTGCTTTTCCAGTAGGCGCTCACCAGCACTGGCATGGCTCAGGTCGACATCGCCTCGGTCTCCGGTTGAGTGCTTGCTGCATACAATAAGTGTATCATCTTCAAGGCCGGCAATAAAAATAATACATCCGTTCTCCTTGAGTGTCAGCTCATAAGGAGCCTGAGTTCGGGTGAGAATCTTGGGCCACTTGGTCTCCTCCACCTCATCGGTATTGAAAAACTTGTCGTAACCTCGAACTGAGATCTCCTTGTGGCCATTTCGTAGCCTAGATGTGAAGAGACCTCGCGCATAGGTTGGCAGATCTCGGCGTTTGTAGTCCCAGTCGTGCATCTTCCATGAGTCTACCTTCAGACCTGTGGGGGAGTCCTTGACCTGGAAAGACGTCTTTTTGCAAGAAAATCCTCCCTTCTTCTTTCTGTCACATGCCTGCTCAAGGGCAAAGATCATGTCCTTGACCTCCTCGGGGTCTTGGGCAATGTAAGGAGCAGTATCCATGTTTGCTGGTATTTGGCGGAGAGTTGCTGCGGAAGAATTTATGGTGAAAGTGTGTTGGAGCCAAAGGCTCTACCAACTTGTTAAAAGGCTAGATAGCCGAAGAAGATTCAACAGAAGGCCCCAGTGAGTCTCTCTTTCTCAAGGGTCGAAGCCTCTGTTTCTTTGCTTTGTGGTTGCTGATGAAGCTTGAGTATTTGGGCACAGAATAAGACCTTAGGAAGAGGTACTAAGCAGACCAGTTTATATCGTGGGCAAGTGAGACCCACCTAAAAGGAAACTACAACAAGGTCCATTGCAGACAAGGCGCACTCTCTGTTTACGAGCACAGCCACACCTTGTTTTGGAGGTATCGTTACCAACAACACTGTGAGTCATGCCGGTAATTTAATTTGGCTTGTTTGAAAGCCGCCACACGCCAGTAGTTTGTGGCATTGGCGGACAATTCGCGGGGTTTGCTGCACCTAGCAATTCTCAAAGCAGGGCTGCCCTTTGAGTCATACTGACGATGACAGTGAATCAGGCAACTACGCCTCAGTGCTCAGTGGCAGGTACGCGCTTGTGGCTGGCCACGAAGATCCGCCAAAAAAAAATAGCCTGAGCTTGAGAGCTGCCCCTCCAAGCAAATCACCCCGCATTCGTCAAAATTTCGTCGACATTGGGATAATACACCTATCGATTGTACTGGAGACAAGACAGAACCGTTACTTCAATTGTCAATAGCAGATCTTTTTCATCTCTATCCATCGGAAACATTGGAAACCATGGCAAACCCATTCTTGCTCGCGGCCGACAACAGCCCCGATCTGCTGCCCCTCCTTCGCGAAAACCCAGCCCTGGCGTCGGCCCAGGACGAGCATGGCTACTCGCTGATCCATGCCGCCGCAAGCTACAACCACCTCGACCTCCTTCGCACGCTTGTCAATGAATTCAGGGTCAGTGTTGACCTTAAGGATGAGGACAACGAGACCGCATTGTTCGTTGTCGAAACCGTCAAGGCCGCCAAGGTGCTTGTGGAGGAGTTGGCTGCCGATACCCTGCACCGAGGATCCGAGGGGCTGACAGCCCGCGAAAAGATTGAGGCAGAGGGAGATTATCCCGAAGTTGCCGCGTATCTGAGTACCATTGAGGCCAAAAAGGATATTGAAAAGACAATCGAGGAGGTTTTGCCTGAGACAATCCCGCCACCTCCAGAGGGTATGAAAGTCACCGTGGGGACCATGGACGAGACTGAGGACGTCCCTGAAGTCGACACCGAATTCCGCCGTCGCATTGAGGAGCTCGCCCAGCGGGAGGATTTCGATACCGCTCAAGGCCAAGATGAGCTACGCAAGCTTGTCGAGGATGCCGTTCTGGGACAGGGTCTTGGCGATGAACGCAACGTCCGAACGAAGCCGGAATAGATGCGCATCATCACTTCGTTCTTTTAACCTCCCACATAAGATACTCTTCTGGTGCCTTGGGTGGTCGCAGGAGCATCAGTTCATTATGCATGCCGGCAACATCCGTCGAGAGCTCCGTCGCACTGAACGACAACCACGACTGCGAAGAATGATGCGTGATGGTCTCGGCGAGAAGTTGGCGAATCCAGCTGGTGCTCATGAAACCCTGCCAGGTGATCTTACAAAGCTCCATCTCGTCATCCGTTCCATCCGGTGCCTTGTACCTGGAAATATACGGATCCACGCCGTCATTTGCAGCAATCCGAGGACTTTCAAGTCGAACAAGTGACAGCCACTCGTACAAGTCGCTCGCCACAAGTTCCAAGTCGGTCCTGTCGCCTTCGGCGAGTACGCTTGCTGGCATATTTAACGCCACCTGCGTTGTTTTAATATGCTGGATCAGTTCTGGCTTCACATCAATCCTTGTCGCCGAAAGTTTGTCCAGAAGACCAGAATCAACTATCGGGATTTGTGTATTAGATATAGTACTGTTTCATACAGATCAATGTAGCAGATTACTCACTCGACTGGCCAACGTCAGCGAATAGCCATTTCATCGGTTGGTTTAGGACTTTCTTGCAGGCATATACAAGTCTATCGAACCCTTTCTTGCCGTGAAGCATCGAGGGGCTCCGGAGGTCATAAGTGACAACTGTAGGAATAATTGGTCAATATCAAGGATTGGTGAATTGAGAAATCGGTGGTTTCAGGCGGGGCATACTCCATCTTGGCTTGAGGCCTCTGTCACCTTTGATGCCGTACGGTTTTCCTGTTAAACCCGCACGTTCATAGACCTCTTTCTCCAAATACATCGTCAAGGTGCCTAAAATTCCATACGTTTAGTTTAGGTAACGGGAA
This sequence comes from Clonostachys solani, assembly GCA_902141235.2. Classification (NCBI taxonomy): domain Eukaryota; kingdom Fungi; phylum Ascomycota; class Sordariomycetes; order Hypocreales; family Bionectriaceae; genus Clonostachys; species Clonostachys solani. The sequence goes on from CABFOC020000048.1 coordinate 269,708, forward strand.
TCCAGGGGGCCTGTTGTGCATCTCACCGTTGATTAGAGTGAACATGTTGTCGACCGTAACTTTGCCCTCAGAGAGCATCAGCACATTGCCTAGCAGCTCACGGTTAGTAAAAAACAATCAACAATAATTGACAAACGTGCCTCGCTTTATGCATTCCGTAAAAAAGTCGCCTTGTAAAATTTGCTCCAATGTCATGGACACTTTGTAATAAGTTGTAGATGTAGTTTCCGGTACCAGTTTCTGACTCAGTCGCTCATAGTGCTCTTGGGGGATCAGCAAGTCAACCTGGGAGCTGGTCAGTACTCTGCCTACAATTTATCACACCAAGAGTCACCTCGCACCTTGTGGACGAAATCAAATGATCCCAAAGAAGACCAGGGCTTGCTCTTGTGAGGCAATTGCTTGGGATCGATGTGGCCCATAGAGCCATACGTAACGAAACATTTCGACGACTGGTAGATTGATGGCGAAGCCCGGGTAAACATGCTGGCTTGATCCCTGAAAAGACCAGCGCCCTCAAGAATCTTTCTATAGATGCTTCAATATTAGAGATAAAAATCAATCCCAATCGCGATGCTGAAGTTGGCAGCAGTCGAGGCTGATGGGCTGTTGCGCTTGATGTGCCGGTGTTTTGTCGGTTGGAATTTTTCAACACACCCACAACCGCTAAGAAGCAAGTATTTTCCCTGCCCCGTGAGCCAGCCTTGTTCGTGTAACTTTCACAACAGACTTCGATTTCTGGATATTTAGCCTTTTAATGGAGAGATCCTGATTGAATCGCGAAAATAGAAGTCTATCCTAGAGAAAAGACTTATTTATGCCAGTTTTACTGTCACAATTCTGCTGTCCCTCTGGGGCCTTTCGCAAATTTTGATCCCCTCCCACACAGTCACCCATCTTGCCTGAAGGTGTGGCATTCTAAGACCAGGTGATACTTGTGCATCAAGGGCACTAAATACGAAATAAACCATCCTATATTATACCCATGGAGACGAAACCACTATGGAGTTTATAATCAAATTCGCCCAAACCCATGAGACGTTCAGGGTAGCTGAGATTGAATCCCTGGCTGTGATAGAGAAACTAGATCTCAAGATCATCGAATACGACGTCGATGTGAGTCTGTCCCAACAACAAGTCTTCTTTTGAAAGCAATATGCTTATTCCATCAGTCTCCGGTATGCGTTGTCCAGCTGCCATCTATCGAGGCTGCCAAGCGTCTCATTAAACGCTCAATCCTCGCCCAATCTATTCACGAACTCTGGGGCCAGGGCCTGACGCTCGACGACCTCCACGAGTCCGTCAAGAAGAACACTCCGCATCTATGGCCGCAGTACGAGATGGCCTGCTTCAAGTTCGACGTGGACGCCTACCGGGGCGCCCACACCTCCAAGGGCAGGCTGGGCATCATCAACACATTCAGCTACCTCCCCTTCGAGGGCCCCATCAGCCTCTCCAAGCCGGACGAGGTCTTCACCGTCTTCGAGCAGTGGAAGCACAACAGCGTGCCGCTGGGCGTCGAGTTCCCCGATAAGGTCTGGATGGGCCGCTTCCTGGCCAACTCGGCCCGCGACCTCGTCCTCAGGTATGACCTCAAGAAGCGCGACTACATCTCGACAACCAGCATGGACTCCGAGCTGGCCCTCATCACGGCCAACATCTCCCTCGCCGCGCCCGGGAAGATGTTCTACGACCCGTTCGCCGGGACCGGGTCTTTCCCCGTTGCCTGCGCGCACTTTGGGGCCATGGCCTGGGGGAGCGACATTGACGGACGCAGCATGCGGGGCGATGGTGGGAAGAAGAGCTTGTATGGGAACTTTGAGCAGTACGGCCTACGGGCTGGGTTTGGCGACGTCTTTACCTCGGATATGACAAACTCACCCATAAGACGGGTCCCAATGTGGGATGGCATCGTGGCAGACCCCCCGTATGGCGTTCGGGAAGGTCTGAGAGTGCTTGGTCTCAAGGACCCAGAGAAGACGCCCTGGCTGATTGAAGCAGGCATCAAAAAGGGAAAGTGAGTAATCTGCTGCCCGTCTCTTTCATCCAATGCCAGAGAGTTGAGCCTTGCAATACATGCTCACCATAATGTTCTCTAGGGATCCTGATTACGTGCCTCCTAAAAAGCCGTATAGTTTTCTGGCCATGTTGGACGATATCCTGGTGTTCGCTTCCGACACTCTTGTGGAGAATGGCCGAGTATCGTTCTGGATGCCTACAGCAAACGACGAGGATCAAGAGATCCCGATGCCTACCCATCCTTGTTTGGAGACGGTCTCGGTGTGTGTCCAGGCCTTCTACAAATGTAAGCAGCCACTCCCCATCACACCACAGCCGCCCTCTTGATACGCTGACATGTGACAACGTAGGGTCACGGCGACTCATCACATATCGTCGTATTCCAGACCGCGAGGTGTCGCAGGCTGCTCTCGAAGCGTATGCGGCGCGTCAGAAGGTGGTTAACACCGGCACATCCGCAGACGACCTCAATCCCTTCCGGAATGGTTATTTCAAGGGTTTCAAGACTGACGAATAAAGAATGAATTTCGCCACCTTTCGGTTCCGCTGCCTTGCAAAAAATGCCTGTCTAAGCCAGCGATCCCGCGATATCGTTAACACCAACCACACAATGAGCCGCCCAGACCATTGAGTTCCATCTATGTCCCATATGCCCCTCATGTACAAGGTTCGTTCCCATATAGCCCCGTGATGCAGCGCGAGTTATGACCCATACGTCCGACCATCTTTCGGAACCATATTACAAAATAAAATCCCATGCATCAGAATGTTGAAAAGTAAAAATAAATATGACAAGAAAAAACCCGAGATAGTGATGGTAGGCACGTCGAACTGAACCTCACTACACAGTCGCTTCAAGATTATTCTGCTTGTAAACATGCTTCGCAAATTATTAGCTACCGGAATTCCACCGCATTGAAGCATCCTCGGTCCGGTACATGTTTCAGCTCAAGCTGTTGGAACCTGCAGCTCGATATGTTAGTAGGTGCAAAATGAAAACAGGAATAAGATTGCACTCACTTCTCACTCTTCGAGTGGAAGTAGATACCGCTCACTTCTCCCCTGATCTGGTTGAAGCAGATATAATAAAAGCCTTCGAAGCTGGCACCTGAAATCGTCCGAACACGGTGGTCAGGTACGAGGAAATGCTCTTTCCATCGCATGAAGATGTTTTCTCGTTGGGCCACATCGGAAATGGCGACAGGGCCCCGTCGAGCGTGCTTTTGGTATGGCCGGAAGGCGCTGAACTTGGACCAATGACTGAGATCTACCTTGTGATTGGCACCCCAGTCATCGTGTTGGGTAAAAAAGTTATGTTTGGATCCAATGATCTCGCCCTCGAAGTAGGTTGTGAGAGTCGGATGATCTTCAGTCAGGCCTACTCAAATGTTAGAAGAAGTACTTGCGTCTGGGAAGTAGGCTAACTTGCCTTGGATTCGCAGGTAGCCGCAAAGAAAAGATTCGTGCATGTCAACATGCTTGATTTCCACCTGGACGTCATAGACCTGTCTTTCAGACTGCTGTGTTCCATGAAATCGGCTTCCTGGTCGCAGAAATGACGATGGTAGGGTGGGTCTCGTCTACATGTGGGATGAGTTAATGTACATCGGAGAGTAAAGGAGTCAATAGCTAAAAGTCTTACCCTACGGGTTGGATAATCTATGCCCATCGAGAGCGAGCAGAAATCATCCTCTCCATCAGTCGATGAAGAATCTTGTTCATGAACATAGTCGTTTGATGTTCGAGCTCGGCTCTGATTGGGCAAAGGCTCGTTTGCCTTCAATTCGGTAGACCGGCTTAGGCCATCCTCGAGTAGCTCTGATGCTTTGGTTTTATCGCGATCTGCGTCTGATGAGGTAGGCGATGTTCCAATGGTTTCGTGGGATTGCGGACGAGGGGACATTGTGGTTGCTCTTGAGGAGGATTCGGCCGATATTTGCTCCATGACGACATCGTGGATGACAGCGCCATCGCGAACGCTGATCATTTCGCCGGCAGGTGCAGAGTCAGACTCGTCACGAACCTCCATATTGACATCGTGGTCTTCGCTCGTTGCGCCATGCTCATCGAGATTCCACCCTGGGCGTGGTGATAGCTGGGAGTCGTCGGGGCAGGTTACCACATGTGGCACTGGAGCCTCCGGAGGCTGATTGGATGAGGGAGTCGGCATTGTTGCGATAGCTGGGGAAAAGCAGCTTTGCGTAATACCAATCGAAGGGAGTTTGTTCTGGGAGGAAAACGGGGGGGTGGGATAAAGTCGCTCGAATAATTTTGGCCGTCGCGGTCGTTCTCGTGATGGTCGTCAAGAGCGTCGGAGACAAATCGGCGCGACCGCCAATTCAGAAGCCGCCGTAGTTGATAGCAAGAACAATAGACAGAGAAGAGAAATATTCGTCGCCAGCCACACCAAGTTTGTATTCACAGAATCCACAGCCTGATAATGAGTGGCAAGAGTGCTAATACATGACAAGGGTGCTCAGGAGCAGACAGCTGTAGACATCACGAGTGTCCGCGTTGGGGGTAGGGAATGCCCAACACCGATGCGCCGGGAATGACTAGATGGAAGCTGAGGGCCAACCACGGCAGATTGATGCGCGCCAACCCCGGAGTATTCAGGAGAGGGATGGAGTTTGGGGGTAGAGATTATGATGAGATGATGGTGATGGGTGTCTGGTCGTCTGTTTATGGAGGCGAAATGACATGGCCTGCCCAAGGCCCGTTGAATCTGATTTGCTGATTTGTCTCCTGGAAGCACAGAGGTCGGACTCAGTCTGCGAGCAGGGTTTGGTAGCGGCACAACACCTGGGCCCAGGGACTATGACAGTGGGCTGCGTCCCCATACAGCGCGGGTGGAGTCGCCGCGGCGGGAGGTAGCGAAGGGAAGGGGGTCCAACTGTGGGCTCGGGGGTAAGGAAAGCATCCCATCCATCCCATCGACGGATCACTCTGGCCCCCTTCCTACACCCAAATGCAGCGGATGGTATCGTGTACCTACGTGGTACGTTAGCGATGGCTGGTGGCTCCGCCGCCGTTGAACCAGTTGCGGAGTGCCAGGTACTTCCCCCGGTGTCGCATGCAGCCAAGCGACCTGCGCTGGCGGTGGTTCATTGCGCCTGAGCTGAGCGGGCGTGTACCTTTCCACCAGCTCTTACTACTTGTGCGACTAGCAGCCTGCAGGTATGGGCGCCAGTCCTCACACACTGGCTGGCGTGTGTGGGGTCCTATCGCCATCTGCTGGAGGCGGTAAAGCTTAAAAAGCCCACCGCCTAGAGGGACAGACAGGGCTGTGCTCTCGAAGTATCAATCACCTCTGCAAGGATTGCATGATGATACGTGCTGCCAGGCGAGCAGGACCCGGCAGCTGCATGCCATCAGATCATGCCATGGCTTGATGGGGAGCATATGTTGTCGCCCGCTATGAACAGCTGCTCACCGCATATGGCATGTCTTTTGTGCCATGTGGCACCCGGAAGCCTCCGTTGCCTTCGTAGAAAGTCGGCGCCGCCCAGAAGACAATTGTCGCGAGCAAATTAAAAGGCCTATAATTAGCAGCCGACTGCTACCTACGTAAGGCGGCGGTATATATTAACGTCCGCGATTGAGAGACTTGGAGTTGACTGAGGCTACTATGACGACGACAGTTACAGCTCGCGGGTGACGATAGTCATGGTAAGCTTTGGTTCGAATGCTTGCTTGATTCTTCAAAGGCTCTACTACGAGCAGATTCAGCTTGGTAATCAACCTCATTACTCCATAATATCGTTTCTTTTAATTGTCCAAACCGGCCATTGGCATCTCCACGCTCTTTGCCAAGACGAGTTCCCTTCATCAGCCCAGGCTCGTCTGTTACATCCGGGATGCACAGTCATGCGCGCCAACGTCGCCCCATCGCCCCAGATGCATTGACATTTCTCCCTCCTTGGGTATCTTCTGCTTGTCGGACCGCTTTTTTGTTCGCTAAGATATGCCAACTAGATTGGCTTGATCTTGAAATGCAAGGCAATCAGGCTAAATACCAAAGCCTTCAGGTCTTGCACAAGGTAATAGAAGACTCGCAAGCCTTCGGGATCCGCAGATTCAGTAACATCAACCAATGATCCAATCTTGGCCGTCTGTGAGATAGTGTTAGCATCGGCGCAGGTTTGGAATTCAGGGCGCATATATCTACGCACCTCGAATGAAATATGGTCGTTTCCAAGCCGGATCTCAAGTTCCTGGCGGCCGTCCTTGTTCTTCTGAGGCCATTTGGCGTCGTCTTCCCTGTTGCGTAGCGGTTAGAAACCCAGATCATTAGACGTATCCATTGCCCACGATGTGTAGCAAGCCCGGAGAATTCCTACTTGATAATTTCGCTGGTCTTAATGATGCGCTTAATTTCGTCCACGATCACAGAGCTAACGCTCACTATCGAACTGTATTAGCGGTCTGGGCGAATTGCGTAGCTTTCGCGGTCCTTCCTCACTCTCTTTGCGAATTAGACTATCATTTCGGTAGTTGGAGTTGTTTGCATATCGTGCCACGGCACTTCGGCCATCTCCTACGACTCGGAAATCGAACTCTGCGTTTCACCTAATGTTAGCGGCGGCGATGCTGAACAAACATGTCAGCTCGTACCGAGAAACTCATGTCCGAAACGGCCCATGTGGCCTGAGCTGCGGCCTCCTGTTAGATGAAAGAGCAAACCATCATGATATGGACCTTTGAACATACTAATATCGGAGGTAAAACGGCTCGTTGGCGGCAGACATGACTGTTGGCTGGCCCCAAGGCGACGGATCGATGCTGGACGTGCTGCGCGACGGAGCTTTCGAAATGTTTCTGGGTCGCGGGGCAGACGACCCTTGCACAGACGTACCTGATTCGCGGTGACGTCTCGGCGCTATCGATAAGCAACGTTAGGGGCGCACCGGCCTGGAAGACAGCAACGGGTTCGCGGGCAGTGGAGGTTCACGTGATTCGCCAGTCCGCTGCCCGCCGCCGCCTTACCTTAGTGCCACTTGTTCGGCGAGGTGCTGGCCAGGACAGATCTTCGAAGTCGCTATCGAAGACAGGTAGCTGGACCTGACAACGCTCTGAATTCCCTGGCGGACCTAGAGGCCTGGCATTGGCGTTGCAGTGTTTCTTCGCATGGCACCAGCGAGGACTCTCTTGCCATAACTTTTAACCCGATCGCTATTCATCGAATTCGAACTCGCCCCCTGATCCCCCACCGCCCTCCAAGGTCTGGCGAATCTCCCCTCGCACAGCGAGACCACATCTACGCAACCCTCAACATACCGGACCACCGCCCACCATGTCTGGCTTTCTCGAGACCGCCTACAGCTTGGTCCACCAAGACAATGCTGCCGATGTTCCCTCCGCCTCCGACCTGCGCACGCAGCTCGAAAAGGGTACCGACGAGACCAAGATTGAGACCATGAAGACCATCCTGACTATCATGCTCAACGGCGACCCAATGCCCAGCCTGCTCATGCACATTATTCGATTTGTCATGCCTTCCAAGCACAAGCACTTGAAGAAGCTGTTATATTTCTACTATGAGATCTGCCCCAAGCTCGATTCAACTGGCAAGCTCAAGCAGGAGATGATTTTGGTCTGGTAGGCATTTGCTTCTCCTGTTCGGGCATGATGGCTTGTCCACTAACAAGTCCCTGTAGCAATGGAATCCGTAACGATTTGCAACACCCCAACGAGTACATCCGAGGCAACACTCTCCGTTTCCTTTGCAAGCTGCGAGAGCCTGAGCTTATCGAACCCCTTCTCTCCTCGGCGCGATCATGTCTCGAGCACCGACACGCATATGTGCGAAAGACGGCTGTCTTTGCCATCTCCTCCATCTTCTCGCACTCGCCGTCTCTCATCCCAGATGCCTCAGAGTTGATCACCACCTTCCTGGAAGGCGAATCCGACGCCACCTGCAAGAGAAACGCATTTGCTGCTCTGTCTAGCATCAATCACGATGCGGCTCTGATCTACCTTGGCTCTGTCTTCGAGGGTATCACCAACGCAGAGGAGCTTCTGCAGCTAGTTGAGCTCGAGTTTATTCGCAAGGATGCCGTTCAGAACTCCCAGAACAAGGTGGGTTTACTTTATATCCACTTGATGATTTGGGGGAACTTGTTACTAACAACGACAGGCCCGATACTTGAGATTAATTTTTGATCTTCTGGAGGCTAACACATCTACTGTTGTATACGAGGCAGCGTCCTCTCTGACTGCCCTTACTAACAACCCTGTCGCCGTCAAGGCTGCCGCTGCCAAGTTTATCGAGCTCAGCATCAAGGAGGCCGATAACAATGTCAAGCTGATCGTTCTGGACCGGGTAGATCAGCTTCGAAAGAAGAACCAGGGTGTTTTAGATGACTTAACGATGGAGATCCTGCGGGTGCTCTCCAGCACTGATATCGATGTGCGAAAGAAGGCCCTAGAAATCGCCCTCGAGATGGTCTCAAGCAAGAATGTCGAGGAGGTTGTGTTGCTGCTTAAGAAGGAGCTCTCCAAGACCGTCGACCAAGAGTACGAGAAGAACACCGAGTACCGCTCGCTACTCATCCACTCCATCCACCAATGCGCAATCAAATTCTCCGAGGTCGCCGCCAGTGTCGTCGAGCTTCTCATGGACTTCATCAGTGACTTCAACAATGCCTCTGCCGTCGATGTTATCAGCTTTGTCAAGGAAGTCGTTGAAAAGTTCCCCAACCTGCGCACAACTATTGTCCAGCGCCTCGTTTCGACACTCGGTGAAGTCCGTGCCGGCAAGGTCTATCGTGGTATTCTCTGGATCATTGGTGAATACTCCTTGGAAGAGAAGGACATCCGTGACGCTTGGAAGAGGATACGCGCAAGCTTGGGAGAAATTCCCATCCTTGCCTCTGAGCAGCGCTTGCTCGAAGACCAGGATGATGATGAGAAGCCCGAGGATCTGCTCAACGGATCATCAAAACCTGCTGCCCCCAGCGGTTCCCGAAAGGTCCTTGCGGACGGCACATACGCAACGGAGACCGCTCTCACCAGCCAGTCCTCGGCAGCTGCCAAGCTGGAGGCTGTCAAGGCCGCACAGAAGCCACCCCTGCGTCAACTCATCCTCGATGGCGACTACTACCTGGCTACCGTTCTCTCCTCTACCCTCGTCAAGTTGGTTATGCGCCATTCCGAGATCTCTGCCGATAAGGCTCGGACAAACGCCCTGAGAGCTGAAGCCATGCTCATTATGATTTCTATTCTGCGCGTCGGCCAGTCTCAGTTCGTCAAGGCACCCATTGACGAGGACTCAGTAGATCGTGTCATGTCTTGTGTACGATCCCTGGCCGAATTCACCGAGAAGAAGGAGCTGGAGGCTGTGTGGCTGGATGACACCCGCAAAGCCTTCCGAGCTATGGTTCAAGTGGAGGAGAAGAAGCGGGCCGCCAAGGAAGCCGTCGAGAAGGCGAAGACTGCTGTGCAGGTTGATGATGTCGTTGACATTCGTCAATTGTCCAAGCGCAACACCTCAGATGGTGTTAACGAAGTCGAGGTGGATCTCGAGCGTGCCACAGGTGGTGAGGGCGGCGCGGAGGACCTCTCCTCCAAGCTCAACCGAGTGGTTCAGCTCACCGGTTTCTCAGACCCCGTGTACGCCGAAGCCTACGTCAAGGTTCACCAGTTCGATATTGTCCTCGACGTGCTGCTGGTCAACCAGACCACCGAGACCCTGCAGAACCTCTCCGTTGAGTTCGCCACCCTCGGCGACCTCAAGGTTGTCGAGCGTCCAACCACCCAGAACCTTGGGCCTCACGACTTCCACAACGTCCAGTGCACCATCAAGGTGTCGTCTACCGATACTGGCGTCATCTTTGGTAACGTCATCTACGACGGCGCTCACTCCACGGATACCAACGTCGTGATCCTAAACGATCTCCATGTCGACATCATGGACTACATCCAGCCCGCTACTTGCACTGAGACCCAGTTCCGCACCATGTGGACTGAGTTTGAGTGGGAGAACAAGGTCAACATCAACTCCAAGGCCAAGTCGCTCCGTGAATTCTTGGAGCAGCTTATGGCATGCACCAACATGAATTGCTTGACACCCGAGGCCAGTCTCAAGGGTGACTGCCAGTTCCTGAGCGCTAACCTATACGCTCGCAGTGTCTTTGGTACGTTTAATCACAGATTCCTATCTTTTCTTCATTTCGATACGTAAACTTTGCTAACTCATTCTACAGGAGAGGATGCCCTTGCCAACTTGAGCATCGAGAAGGAGGGTGAGGATGGCCCCATCACCGGCTTCGTCCGCATCAGGAGTAGATCCCAGGGTCTGGCCCTGAGCCTCGGCTCACTTAAGGGCCTGAGCAAGATCGGCTCCACGTAATTATAAACCAGAACAGGAGAGCGCGGACCAAGATCTACTGTTCAAGGGGTCAGGTCCCGAAAGGATGGGTGTTTACCACCGGAGTCTCGGGAGGAGGAAAGGTTTTTTGGCCCTCGGCTGGATGTGAAATGTGACCATGGCTATTTTTTTATCTTTCAATTGAAACCAAAAATAGGGCTCATTTTTTCAAGTGCTTTGATGCCTGGTTCCTGTTTTTATTATTAGCTTTGTGTTGCAGAGGAAAGTTGTCGAAAGGGAGGAGGGCAAGGGGGGTTTTGCATCAAGGTTTTTTGGTGTCCTCAAGATTTTCGGGTAGAAAGGGAAGAATAAAAAGCAACAAACAGCCTTTAATTTGCCGGGGTTTGGGTGCAAGAGGGGGGGGAGGAACAGAATAGACAAAGTGTTAACCAGCGAAGGAATTTTACATAGTTTTCGGACGAAGCCGACGGGGAAGGTGATTTTTCTCTCTTTGCAAATATGGAAAATTTGTTTCTTCAAGTCAAGTTCTGTGCAAGTGGTGTATTTGTCCTGTGTCGGACATGTGGACGAGTTTCCATTTTCGTTCAATCTTCTTCCTATACTATGGACGCCCGATGATAGATTTAGGGGAGCAGGAAAGGGAGGAGTATGTAAGAGTATGTGTGTTGTGCATATGTGAAGAAGTTCTGTAGAACAAACAAAAGACGGTCGCCACCCATTCATGCCACGTGAGGCTCATCCCATACCATGAAACGCCCGAGGAGGCCGAGTAAACAGCAAAGACATCGTGAAACCGAACCCGAGGGGTGACGAGTACCAAAGCTCGCAAAATTAAGATCCCCAGACAGGGTTGAACTGTGCTGGAGATACAATCCCAGATAGAAATCCACGCATGTGCGTTAAGTAAAATAGGAGATGTAGAATTGGATGAAAAGCAAGGCAGGGGAGGTATCATTGTAAAAGCAGAGTAACAAGAGATATTATAAATGCCAACCGGTATAGTGATGTCTATATTTCTAGAACATCAGATGCGAAAGGTGGGGAGCAGGCTGTTCTTATGATGGGTTGAGGGTTTGAGCTGCGGGCAAACACAAGACGTCATGGTGATTGAGGATCAGATGCAGTGGAATATGGCAAAAACGTCCACGGGAAATTACCTGGGGAAGACAAGAGCGTTGAGGATGTGCCCTTCTTGCCAGCCTTGGTTCTCGAGGGAACCGCTCTCCTTGAGAATCTTGCCCATATACGCGATACGGATCTTCTTGGTAGCTGGCAACTAAAGGAGTGGGTTAGCATTCAAGTGGCAAAGGAAGAGAGGCCTAGGCACATGGTGTATCAACTTACCTGGGCCTCCTCGGCAATCTTCTTGGCTACACTCCGAATATGCTCCGTCTTGCCAACGGTAACCTTGTAATCGCGGCCGTTCTCGCTAAGTCTGGCTCGCAGGGTAATCTGCTCGGAAACGTCCACAATCTCCTTGCCCTTCTCTCTCTTGTGTTCTCCCTCACCGGTAATGGAATCGTCATCGTCGTCGTCGTCGTCTCCGCCGGCAGTGGTGTCGTCTCCTTCCCCGGAGAGGTCCCCCTTTCCATCTTCCAGCACGTCCACAGGGTCACACACGATCCACTCTGGGAGTGCGTAGTAGTTGCCTAGAGAGTCGTACACACCATTTGCGAGGTTGCCTGTCGGTAGCAGGATCTCTGCGGCGGATAGAATGCTCTGCGCCGTGCCCAGCCCGTCCATGCCGTCGTCTTCCTGCGTCGGATCCCACAACACCTGCAGCGCGGCGTGTAGCGTCTGCCACACCTCAGCCCGCCCCGTTACCCTGGTATCAAAGAAGTCGCGGCGTTCATGTGCGAGCTGGCCCTTGGTCCACGTACGGCCCTTTGAGGTCCACTCATGTCGGCGAAGGGGCTTATTTATTCGCTGATCGAGGGGACGCTGCTCGCGGCGACGACGGGTGGGCTGGTGCTGTGCGTTGGTATTACTGGCGCTGCCGCCGCCTGCGGCAGACTGGAGGACGCTCTCGCCGAGGCTGAGAGGAGGGGGGTTGATGGCTCGGGAGGATGAAGCAGGGTCGCCGCCGGGATAAGGCGAGTTGGGCCCAGAGGAACGGGAAATGCAGCAGCCCTATGGCGAAAGTTTAGTATCTGATGGGCAAGTGGTATAACAGTTGACTAGCTGGCTTGGCGAATTGCGTTTTGTGAAACAGTAGGTTCCCAACTTACCATTGTCTCGGAATCTTGCCTAGCTGGCGAAGCCGGGCAATTGAACTGAACGAGTGTGGAGGGGAGGGGAGAGCGTGCCTAAGAGCGACGGCTCTGTCTGTTTGGCAAACGAGGGCAAACACAGCGAAATGGAGAGGTCAACAAGAGGTGCGTTCGTCAGTCGGGTGGATCATGCCATCGCAATGCTGTCTCTGCCCAGTTGTCGCTTCGGTATGGCTTTGTTCGTCGCCTTGGTGTTCGAATGGTTGTTGATATGCTCAAGGCTGGCTGCGTGCGCAAGGGCAAACCACAATCTTTTATTTCCCTTCTTTTTTTCTTTCCTCTCCCCAGCAGACCTGATCCGAGGGGATCAAAGCGTATTGATAGTTCCGTCACCCTGGCCGAGACACGATTCTGCAAAAGCCAAGGTCAAAGCTGTCGATCGGCACTGTGTTGGGCGCAAAAGTGACCTAAGGCGAGACGAGGGCCAGTTGCTTACTGCTATGAGCAGGACAAGCAGCGACGGAGGGCGTGATCAGGAGACGGGGAAGAGAGCTGTTGTGGGTGACGGGATTCCCCAGGCTCAATTAAGAGGAGGCACATGCAGCAGCGACGAGCAAGCGAAGGAAAGGTGAGTTGGGAAGGATGGCCAGGACTAAGAGAGGCACAAGCGGATTTCCTGCAGGGGTCTGCAAGGTGGGAGCCAAGTTACGTATGGAGGCGCCAGACAATACAATGGGGGGCAGACATGTGGTTCATTCGTTCGTTCGCCGGTTGCTTCCTGGATGCGATGGTTCAGGTTAGAGGGGTTCCGGCTAGTGGCTGGCGCCGCTTTGTGCCTTTCTCTGCTATTCTCTTGGGCAGTGGCAGTGGTTGAGGCATCAGAGGCTGGACCAGGACACGCGGCTTGGCAAAGCTGCATTGTGATTTGTGCCCTCCCTCCCCCCATGGATTAAGCTCATCAATGGCTCCGTCATGCACTGCATCGTCAGTCAATGGTCACTGGCGTCTGGCCTCTAGAGACGCAGGCCTCGCTTCCACGGCTCCACCGCTAGGTTCTGGCCGTTCTCTGTCTGCAATTTACCCCTGCGCCCATTGCAGAAATCATTTACGATCCTCTCGCCAGCTCCGTTGGTCCATGTGCAGTCGCTGTGAGTGAGCCCGGCCATTGACAGGATTTGCTGCCGTGGCGAACCTACAACCGCGGGGGTCTCTCTGCTGGTCAGAGGCACGGAGTTGGGTAGCACTTAGCTGGGATAAGCAAGCAGATCCCTGAGGTCATGAACACCTACCCCGGTTTTATTTTCCCTCAGTCAAATCCCGCCCTATCTCCAATGCTAGTAATTCCATCTTTCGAGAAGACAACTAATTAAGAAGAAGCCCACATCCGTACCCACATCCTTCGACGTTGTGGGAAAGATCGATATATTCTAAGAAAAATACCGTCATGGCTACTTTTTCCCCCATCCCGGGCTACACCCTTGGCACCGCATTCACGGGCCTAGGCCTAGTCGGCCTGTTCCTCCCAAGGACCGCATACGAGACGTTCGGTTTGCCCCTCGAGCTGCTCCCTGGGCAGCAAGGGATCTCGCCCATGCTGTATGCCAAGGGGGTGCGAGACCTCTGCTTCGGCATCACATATCTCGTGCTGCAGTACAAGGGCATGAATGAAGCTGTGACCGTCTTGTCGCAGGCGCTCTGCCTTGTTGCGCTTGGAGACGGCCTCATCGTGTGGACGTACGGCGGTCGCAAGCTGAAGGTGAAGGCGTTTGGGCACTGGTTCGGCATATTGGGGCTGGGGTTCTGGTCAACGTGGAGAATGTAGGACATGTATCTTGAGCATGCGCTTGCTGGTCATGTCATCACCCCGCTCTTCTTCTTGCCTTGCTCGGTCTCTGCCTGTCTCCCAGAAGTATTATATCAATCGTCCTGTCAAATTTTCATATTTGTAGCCGGAAATGGTAACATTTAAAGCAGCGAGGATCCGTCTCTGAATGCGGGAGTGGGTAGTGACCAAAGTCTTGCTATTAGGTTCCAGTAGGACGCAATTTTTAGAAGCCATTCATGGATTCTGATGTTGTAGAAGCACTCGAAGCTTTAGCCACATTCGTATCCAGACCTGCAAACACAGGCAGGGGTTAATGACTTAGGAACGTATAGTAGAGTAGCAATCGGGCACAAGGGCATTGTTTACCATGAAAACTAAACATCTGGTAGGTTAAGTCAAGACTAGCCAATCACGCCGGAACCGGGGTGGGTTTTCAAGGGTTCCTTGGGGAGAGCAAACCGCCCACCAACCTATTTACCTACCTAGATAAGATAGCTCGTCGGTGATTGACTGCCGATGCCGTATGATTCTCCAGTCATGCTCCATGACTCAGTAAGAGGATACCGGGAGTCGGGACTGGAGCAACGCTGACAGCAACGGCTGGTCCCAGGCTCCGGACATCGGAAATAGTTTGGTCAGTAAGCAACCGGCTCCGTCACTCGGCTCTTGTCCGTGATCACTACAAATAAGCGCATTCTATGACATTTTTTGGGCATGTCGTAGAGATCATCTCAAGAGCTTCTGCAAAATGGCTGGAACTGATGCAACAAAGACCCAAGTCAAGGGTGCTAATGGCGCCGCAGCCACGATCGAGCGGGCAACAAGTGACGATGTGCCTGCCATTAAAGCCATGGTCCAAAGTGCGTACACCAAGTACATCGAACGCATAGGCAAGGAACCGGCACCTATGACGGCAGATTACAACAAATTACTAAACACCCACGACATCTTCGTGCTCCGGCCGGAGGGGTCGCCCACTGCCCAGGGTTCCATTGTCTTGCTCGCACGGCCGGACTCTGATGCGGTGGATATTAACAACCTGGTTGTGGACGTTGCATCCCAGGGTAAAGGCTACGGGAGGCTGCTGATGAACTACGCCGAGGACTTCGCCCGCGACAAAGGCCGAGTTGCGCTGGAGCTCTATACGAATGTGAAGATGTGGGAGAACATTGGCCTGTATGCGAAATTAGGATTTGATGAAGTTGACCGAAGGATTGAAGACGGATACGAGCGTGTTTATTTTCGAAAACCGCTGAATTGAGCTGGAGGCTTACAGACATTTTTTGGTGGATAGAGACTGAGCAAGCTGTGGGGCAACTGCCGTAGCAACCTAAATGCCTAACCTACAGTCCTCACAATAGACCTGTCAACCAACTCAACCTTCCCTGCCATCCAATCATATCACTAATCAACCAGAACACGAACTTCAACCCCAGACAAAGCCGCACAGAAATACACACCCCCGAAGACTAGAAGACAAAGAAAAGAGATTGAGAGAACCCGTGTCACTTCAGCCGCGCCTGCCCCCTCCTTCCTCCCGTCATAGCCCATCACCAAACAATCACAGCCACATGGAGGAAGCAACCAGACAACATTTTTTCAACCATGGAAAAGAGGTAAGTCGAATGGCTTCGTGTTATACATCTCATATTGTCTGAATCTACTCGTCTAACATACCGCTTGCTAGGGCTTTGAGGATGAGAAAAATGACTGTCACTGGTGCCAGATCCGCGCTTTCAAGACCCACCCCAATATCCCTATCACCGTGGTGAATGAAGTTGACGATGAAGTTCTGCCCGAAAACTTCAGGTTTATAGACAAGATGGTCTATGGCCAGGGCGTCGAGGCTGCTGAGGATAGTTTCCGGAGCGGCTGTTCCTGCGGGGATAACGGCGCCAAATGCCAGTACAGCGCCTGCGATTGTCTTGCTGATCTCGAGGAGGACGATGAGGACGTTAAGGCGTACGCTTACCACACCGGCGGCTCCAAGGCTGGCCTGCTTCGCTCAAGAGTGATTGACTCGAGCCAGCCATTGTACGAGTGCCACCAGGCCTGTTCATGTTCTGCCCTTTGTCCAAATCGCGTTGTGGAAAGAGGACGAACAGTCCCACTACAGATTTTTCGGACAATTAACCGTGGTTGGGGTATGTTGCACCTTTGTTTTCTTTTTATTTCCCAATCATGTCTTGATTTCCCTCATATTCTGGCTTACCTAAATGCTCTGGGGGGCCGAAAGGTTAACGATTAAATTGTCCTACAGGTGTCCGCTGTCTCGAAGAAATTAAAGAAGGCCAATTTGTTGACTGCTATCTTGGAGAAGTCATCACTTCCGCCGAAGCAGATCGCCGCCGTGAACACTCTGCGATCTCACAAAGAAAGGACGTTTATTTGTTTGCACTGGACAAATTCACGGATCCCAACTCTCTGGATCCCCGTCTCCAAGGTCCTCCACTAGAGGTGGATGGGGAGTTCATGTCTGGCCCTACCCGTTTCATTAACCATTCATGTGACCCCAATATGCGAATCTTTGCGCGAGTTGGTGACCATGCGGACAAACACCTCCACGACCTGGCTTTATTCGCAATCCGCGACATTCACAGGGGTGAAGAGCTCACTTTTGACTATGTGGATGGGGTTGCGGAGGACAACGAAGAAACTACACAGAACGTTGATAGCATGGCAAAGTGTCTATGCGGAAGCAAGAACTGCCGGAAGTTTCTATGGTAACACTCTTTCTTCATCTGTGCGTTTCTTCCCTACGTTGTCCACCTAGTTTTGTGTCGCGCCTTGTGCGTGTGTTTGTAGTTCGCCCAACACCAGGCTTTGGCACAGCAAGCAGTTTAAAAGGGGGACCCCTTCGAGTCCGCATCGAGTCCATCTGCCCAGCCAAAAGAAATATAGAAGCCTCATTTATGAGGCCGCGTTACTATGACGGAGAGACACAGCATTAGCGCTTAGATGTCGTTGTGGTTTGGCAAACCTCCATTATTGGGGACGCTGTGTGGAATCCCCCTGGCAGGATTCACCCACAACCAAGTTCCAGACTGCATGCCAGCATACACCCAGATGGCACCATTTGGCGGTGATCCACGCCGGAATGCCCAAGCAAGACCACCTGTCTTTTCTAAAGGGTCTAAATCTCGGGCAACCTGCGCTAAACCCCCTAATGACGACCAGAAAAGGCATGCCGCGCAATCTGGGCACGACCTCACTTCCACCCGTGGAAACAAGATCTGGTACAACTCCAGACTGGCCCTACGCACCCTACGAAACCGCAGCCGCGACTACCAACGGATCTACCAACGGCAAATCGCCGACGGCCGCCCAGACGTGACCTGGATGGCATGCGGCGTTTCCCACTGTGGGCAGTGCACCTTCTACGACAGGATGAGCATGTATAATCACAACTCTCGCCGGTTTACTGCCTGGCGCGAAGAGATCTTCGTCGAGTTGATGGTGGAAGTCCTCGCAAGAGGAAACAGGGCAAGAAGAAACAGTGCAAGAGGAAACAATGCAAAAGGAAACAATGCAAAAGGAAACGGTGCAGGAGGAAACGGTGCAAGAGGAAACGGTGCAGGAGGAAACGGTGCAGGAGGAAACAATGCAAGAAAAAACGGCGCAAGAGGAAACGCCGTGAGCCTAGATGATATCGACTCGTTTATCCAATCACCGCCGATC
Organism: Clonostachys solani; assembly: GCA_902141235.2. Taxonomy (NCBI): domain Eukaryota; kingdom Fungi; phylum Ascomycota; class Sordariomycetes; order Hypocreales; family Bionectriaceae; genus Clonostachys; species Clonostachys solani. The sequence continues at coordinate 287,769 of CABFOC020000048.1, forward strand.
CGGGGTGCCTTCTGGGAATTCCACAAGACGTGTGGGGTAACAGTGCAGGAGGTCGAGCCGGCTGCCATGCTGGCCAAGCTGACCGGCCTCATGCCGGCGGTGGTGCGCCTAGTCCGGGCGCCCGTGATTGGAGAGGTGAGACTGGACAGAGGCACCAGCGACGTCAAGGAGAAGAGGCATGCTGTAGGATGGTATCTGGGGGATTTGGCAATCTTGAGGAGGGGTGGCAGAAGGTGGGACACAAGAGATAAGATTAAGAAGGAAGAGCGCGAGACGCTGGATGTGCACCTGTGCTTCTCGCACTACCTGGCTGGGAGGCCCCAGACGTGGAAGCTGGAGGACTATCTGTTGCAGTTTTGCGTCGTCGCCGAGTCCTGGCGGCGGTATGGGTTGCAGAGAGGGTGTAGATGGGGGTTTGGTGGCGCTGAGAAGGCCGCCGATCTGATGTGCGCGGTGCTTCTCAACTGGTGGATCATGACGGGGTACGACTGCTTTGAGAAGAGAAGGCATAACCGGCTGTCAATCAATCTGCTCTGGGAGGAGTGGATGGAACGCTACCCTCGCTTCCTGCAAGGTGATGAGATGGAAGAGCAGGGTGGCAGCTCGGAGAAGGTGTTGCAAGGAGTTGGCCGGGCCGTGATGCTGGGCGTTTCGGCAAAGTGTTGAAGCACCCAAAAATATGTACAGAGGCCGGGATGTGTGGCACGCTATCGTTCATTTAACATCTAATCTAGATATGGATTTCTTTTGTCTACCAAAAATGCAAAACAAAGTATGTGGACTGATGGATTTCCGGCTACTTGACACCTTTGTGCTGCGTGATGACATGGAGGAGAGTACGAAAACCGGCAGGGGGTGGAGGATACCCTCGGCTCAGACAGTGATTTGACGGCAGCCCAAGCCAACCAGACGTTATGGGATTACACATCTTTACACTTTTGAGATGGGGTGGGGGGAGATCTTGCCGAAAGTGCGTATGCCACCTCCATGTATTACAGGACGTAGCCCCAGCTCGCACACTGATGTGAGGCAGGTTGTGTTGCAGTGGGAGTGCAGTACCGTCGTGAGATGGATGGCAGATGGCTGAGGGAAGCACGTCGGCTAGGCTTACCACAACCTCCCGCAACCCAGCACAGGTCAAGTCTCATCGGTAGCCCGTCCGCACTGAGAAAGTGCCCAAGTGCACACCAGTGGGACGTTCCAGGCCCAAAGTGCAGCGGCGACTCATGACTGGACGCTGGCTGGGCGTTCCCCGCAAGATCGGCCACCACTGCACCTCAGTGATGTGGGATTCAAGACAGGGGTGGCGCATTCTGGAGTACCCGCAGCAGCAGTGAAATCACCAGATTCTGGGACGCAGGCAGGCACCATCAGGCCACATCTCGTACGGGGAGCAGCATTGCAGGTGTCAGTGAGACGGGTGGAATTTTTCAAATCCTCGGTAATCACCCGCCGGGCAAGGTCCCTGAGAGCTGCAGAGGTCGCATTGGGCCGGGCCAAAGGGCTCTCTCCCCCCTTTGCGGTCGTATGTCATAGTGAGCTGGCTCCCAGGGGGACCAGTTGATCACCTGCAACGCCCCGGGGCGCCATTGTCATGCCACTATTCTGGGGTGCCGCCAGCGCCCTGCGGTTGGCCAGCACCAGCGCCCCAGTGCAATAGCCGACAGCACCCGGGCAGCTCCGGTCGCCACACGCCAGGGGACTGCACTGGGCTTTTCCCCACGGCACGCGGAGAGAAGCTCTGGCGGGTGGGATGACCGCTCACGTAGGGGACCTTGCCAGCTAGCTGGTAATTAATATAAAGCTATGGTGGTGTATATACTATGACGCCCTCCCCCCCCATTTGGAGGAGAGAAGAAGAGATCATTTCCGTTTGTACCTAGCATCATCGCAGCGAAATAAAAGCACCAGCTCTGGACAGATTCACGTCCGCATCTGCATCATCCGAAACTCGTTCACGACAAAGGCCGCCGAGACAAGCATACCGCTGCTGCTCTTTTTCCGCTACTACCACCTCAATCAACACTACGTCGGCTTGTCATCTCGCTTGAGGAGTTATACCGAGCAACCGAGAATACCAAACAAATACTCCACACGCCGCCCATTTCCTCCTCCGCGACCCTCAGCAGTCATGTTCACTCCCGCAAGACGATTTTCCACGGCAGCAAAGGTCTACCCAAGCTACCTCCCTCACCTACCACACAGTCGCCGGATGCCCTTCAGATGGTGAGTGCCTACATTTTACGTTCCAGCCATTCACTACATTATTTTTACGAATAATTTTATCCATATTTTGTCCAACACTAACCCTGTCCAGGTTCAAGCCTCTAGCGGCCCTCGTGGCTGTAGGACTCGGCGTCCGAACTTACGCCGTTAACGCCCGCGAGAGGAAGTCGATTGCCGCGGCCCAGGAGAGCGAGCGGTACAACGAGGAGCGGCGCCGGCAGCACAACCTGATGGAGGTCTACGGCAGCCGGGACAGCATCGAGGACCTGGAGAACGCCATCCAGTTCTACGAGAAGAAGTGATGCGCTCACGACTACAATAAAAAAAACCGAGATAAAAAAAAAAAAGACAAAAACACCATGAGATATGGATGATGGGGTGTACATACACATTGAAGCATCCATCCAATCGGATTTATTATTGCATATGGGCTGGGCGTTGGGGGATACCTCTGGTTTTGGTTATATACCACATGTTCGAATTGTGCATTTCCTCGGAATGCGTTCCGTGGAACGAGTCGAGACTTCGCCAGCTCGGGCCTGGTGAATTTTCATTTGTTTATTTTTTTAAGGGAGGTTGGGAATGGGAAAACATTACTGTTCTGGATATATACTTATTTTATCAAAATGTGGTTCACACAATACAATGCCTTCAAGCACGTCAATCGATCAATCAGTCTTGTCATTCTCAGGTTACACAAAGCAAGCCGCACATCGAAGAGAAGCCAATTAATAGTTATATTCTGGAACGCAGCACGAGTAAGAACTAGTTAGTAGCCAGAGCCATGTATGCGATGATATACCTCCCTCAAATGTACACAGGTAATAGACAAGAAACAGCAATATTTCGCCATCTCCCAAAAGATCCAAAACACGCCCCGCGTAAATCGACCTACAGCCTCGCAAAGGATTTACATAAAATTATGGCCTGGGCTTGCTCCACATCTACCACATGAGGTAGGAGGTAGCGTGCAGCAATCAGGATTCAATCTCTTCCCCTAGCAACTTTAAAAAAGTGCCTTCTCCCCCTTTTACATCTTTCCAACTCTGGATGTCCTTTTTTTCTCTCCTTTACAGCAATTGGAAGGCGACGGCGGCGGTGAGGACGGCCCAGCTGGCCAGGGCGGTGATGCCGCTGGCGGCGCCCTCAGCAGGCGCGCCGGGATCCGTGCTGCCGGACTCGGCGGTGTCGGGTCGCAGGCAGGTGATCTGGATGGTGGGATCCTCGCCAGAGTCGGCGCTGCGGCCCCAGACGCTGACGACGGCGCGGGGCTCCAGGACGGCGGTGAGGATCTCGTCGGCGAACACCTCGCGGTAGAAGGAGGTCTCGTTGCCGATGAAGTCCTGGTGGTTGTCGGCTAGAGGCACGAAAGTTCCACACCGGTCAGCTTTTCCCAGGAATTATACACAAAAAAGGGGCCAATGTTGCCCATTGAATCACTTACCGGTGATGGAGACGGCGGCCGAGTTGAGCCTGTCGTCCTGGATATCGCGCTGGCAGCTGGGCGAGAGCGACCACGTCTTGCAGTCCTTGTCGAAGTTGGACAGGGCGTTCTTCTTCAGGTCGTCGAGGCACTCGCCGGCGACGGAGCCGGAGCAGGTGCCGTCAAAGTCGGTCGACCAGGCGCCGCCGGCGCTGGCGGCGCGGACGGGGAAGACGTGCAGGCAGAGGTGCCAGCTGTCGTCGAAGTCGCCGCTGGGGCCCGTAAGGGAGATGGCGCCCGCGGGGGTCTTGGTCTCGCCCGAGCCGGCGACGCCGTCCTTGATGGCGAAGTTGAGGCTCCAGCCGTCCTGCTCGCTGGCCGGGTACGCGGCCGAGACGTCGCGGCCCGCGACGGCCTGCGAGTCGGTGTAGTTGGCGGACTCGATGACGGACGACCAGGTGTCGGATGAGAGCTCGCTGACGTCGGCGCCGTAGAGGATCTGGGCCGAGGCCGCCTGGAGGAGGGCGGCGGCGGCGGGGAGGGCGAACTTGGAATGCATTGTTGCTGGTTTGCTTGTTTGGTTTCTAGGTCTGGGGGAAGGGTATCTCAACAGCAACAGACCGGGCAATTACTACTCAACGACGAACAGGTGGGAAGAGGAGAGGAAAAGGGGAATGGGAAGAGCTAAGCAACGCGCATGGAAGCGATGGGAGGGCTGATCCTTTTGTTTGCCAGCTCGGTTCGCCGCCCAGCTCACCAATGCCCGATAAAGACATCCCCATCCCATCCCTCTCCTTTGGGACCCCCGGCTGGGTGGGCGTTTCATTCCCCCAATCGGTCCAGTTCTACCTATCAGGCCTCCCGGGGGGGCGATTTATTAACGTCAAGGGTGCGGCTTCTGGTATCCAGCATTATCTACCAACTCTAATTGGAGGCAATGCAGCTTGACTACCCCGTACAAGTCGTGTGTGGCACAGCCATGTCCTACAATCAGGCAGGACAAAGAACTACGGATGGGGAGGCGCCAAGGCCCTAGATTGCCAATCTTCCAACATCCTTCTGGAGTGACTTGGCGGAAGAACCTAGAGAGGGGAGGGGCGAAACTTTGCCTGGGCATGTGGCAGCCGAATGTGTATCAATCCTTTCCCCGACGACGCCGCAGCAGCTGCTCTGGCAGGCCACACACTCCCTGCACATTGAGCCCGCCTGCAGATTCCCTGCAGGATGGTGCGTCCCGGTCTAGAGAAGGGCCCGAAGCTATTGGCCGTTTCTCTCGAGCGTGCCAGCCAACGGGTAGCATCGCACTGCTGTATAGTGTGATGTGGTGAGCATTCCACCAGGGCAGGTGATGGAAGACTTCTAGATATCGAGCGACAATGGAGCCACACCCCGATCAGCTTGGCAGAGCAACACGCAGACGGCATTGGCTTACAGGTCAATAAACACATGGGGTTGGATGGGTCCCAGCACTTTTGCTTCTCCGGAAATGAGGCAATGCAACCCACGTCGAAAGGGATTTTTGGTTCTCCCTCGACCCAATCCGTTATAGGCGCCAAGGGCCAAGGTTGGAACTGGGTGTGAAGGGGCCCTGCGCCTCGCTCGGCCGTTACCAGAACACCACCTCTGTCAGACAAGATAAGCATGCCGCATAAACTAAGATTGAACCTATGTATTTGCCTGCCTGCCTGAAACCCTTATCATCAGCAGGATTCGTCTTCTGGTCAGCTTCCAGATACCTTCCGCAACGAGGACCCGGACCGGTCATTAGTGCCAGCTTGGCGGCGATGGCCAAGGTAAGCTTAACTTCTCGATGTCGTTGCGCGCGCGCAGAGGGAGGACACACAAGTACATTAGGTTTGTGCTTAGGTAGGCACTTACAGGGCAGATCCCTAAGCTCAGCCCCTTGTAGCAGCCGTATTCCCCAGTGTTCAGGCTCTGCCTCCCCATAAATTTGGCGCTCGGCCACCTGCTTAATCCATTTTAGCACCGCCTGGCGTGTCGCCATCCCCATAAATTCCGGGGGCCTCGGGGGCTTAAACGGACAACCAGCCAGATGGCCAAATGATAAGGTTTTGGGGCCAACGCAGGGAGAGTCCCCAGATTTGCAGACCAAAGGGCCTTGGCTATCTATTCCTTTACCTAATATCAATACTCTCCCTGCCGGATTGGCCTCTTCACAAGGCTAGATCCTCCCCGGGGTTGGGCCTTCGGCTTCTGGAACTAAGGTGCTCTGTAATGCCGTCCCCCTGCTCGCCCAAAACAGGGCCATCATCGGGCAAGCTGTGTTAGGCAAGGAGCAGCAGTTAACTGAACGGCAAATCCCCAATCTCTGTAACCCACAAGGCAGTGTAAGGCTACTATTATAGCCCTTGAATTAATTGTTTTGTGGTTCCAATCACCAGAGAATATGATGGCAGTGTTATTTATGCCCCATTAATATATCTCAAACGTCGCCATCCAAGGATTAGCTCCCATGATAAGCAATCTTGTTCTCAATTCGATCAAAAAGAAATACGCTTTTTATATCGTGATCCTCGTTCTTCTCATTTCATTACGCAATGTCGCAATCCATTCCCGCGTTGACTGGAGGTTCTTGCTCAAAAATTAACACCAACCCGATCGTAAACTCAACCCAGATACTCCTAACCCCATAGCGCCAATATTCTCAATACATCATCACCACATGGTTTCTGGCTCGGTGCTCTTCTTTCTCTCTTCCTTCGTCGGATTTCCTTGTTATCCTCCACTGACCTTCCAAACCTTCGAAATGAGACAAGTGCGTGCCTCAGCTCAGCAGTTATGGCCCCGAGAGCTCCTTCCGCCTCATCGCACGCTTCGTTGCTTCCATGACTCCCAGCCTTGACGCAAACCCTCTCGACACGTCGCTAATGAACCGTGGCCTGTCTGAGACCACATCGTCCATGGCCTTGTCCCAGACGTTATAGCTGACGCCCTCGCAAAAGTAGTGAATCATCTTCTTCCCAATTTCCTTCTGGACCGGGTGCATGATCTCCAGTGCCTCGAACCCATCCGCAAACTCTCGCATCAAATCCTTCTGCTGCCCCTCGTCGCTCGGGCACCGATACAGCGCGCGGTGGCCGTCGCCAATGGACGTGTGAATACACTTGACAATGTAGTCGGCCATCTTGGGGCTCACGAAGCGGTCGCAGAGCTTGTAGACCTCGACAAAGTCCTGCAGCGGCGTCCGGGCACGCTTAGCCTGCGGGTTCGGGCTGCTGACTGGAGGTGCTAATGGCACGATGGAGCTATGGCTGTATGCGACGCCAATGAAGAGGGCCAGGTATCGTGGCTCGATGTCGTCGAATGTGATGGTTCCGTTGTGGCCCTCGACCCAGGGTTCCTTGAGGCATCGGGCAAAGTATTCACAGTGTTCTATGAGGACTCTGCGATGGGCTATCAGAACCTCTCCCTTGACTATGATTTCAACTGTTTGCTCGTCGCTCCTACACGGCGGGAGAGAAGCAGTTTGGTCAGCACGTGAAACTTTGCAGTGTCTATCCGCGACGAACGAGCACGCACGCAAAGGTGGACTTGCAAAGGTGGACTCACTTCACTAACCAACCGGCACGGCTATCGCATAGCAATGCAGACGGGATCGGTTTACCGTCACTCTGTAACGTCCTTGCCCGCTTCTTTGGGGGCGCCATCTTAGGTCCAAGAGCCAGAGGGGTCGTCGAATTGGCTTCTCTATGACGTAAATAAAGAGCCAGAAGAGATTGACGGCTTCTTGGGTCGTTCGTTCATTCCCTAACGTGAATTGACCGCATTCGTCTTGCGCGCCGGACGAGACAAACAAAGCCTCTGTGATGTGTAGGTTCGGAGGAGTGAAGGAGGGGATTTGCTTGAAGGGGAACGGTTCTTGTGTTTTGTGTCTTGAAGATGAGGGGAAGTGGAGGAATCGCGACTCATTATCGAGTCCGTTGTTGATTTCGGGGCAGGTGTAGAAGGAGTGACCGTGTACCTCTGGTAACTGGAGCAACTTTTCACCGCCCAGAAACTCCGCACTGTTCCTACTGACGAGGCGCTGGTTGCGAGGTTTAGAGCCTAACCTGCACTGCATGCGCTCTGGGTCGCCGTGGATCAGGTAAACACAGAAGGAAGCCAGCTTCGTTGCCAGGACAGTGTGAGTACTACCGTCGCAAACAGATGGTTAGATAACAACGCCAACCGTAAGCGCCTCTCATCAGACAGACAAGGCTGCAACGCAGAAATTCCCGATATTCCAGCACCAGGCGCAGCCTTCGAATTACCTGGCCCTGACCTTCTTGATGACCACCTTGTTTCCGTCCAGCTCCCAGCCCACCCCGTCATTATTCTTCAAATCATCCCACCTCGAACCCGTGACGCTCTCCAGGAACCCGAGGTCTATCGAGAGATACGCCCGCCCCAGCGCCTTGAGGGTCTGCATCCGCATCTCCCTCTCCGCCCAGTCCATGATCCGCGCCCTGTGCCCGTCCACGCTCTGCTTCAGCCTCCGGAACCGCACGTAGTTGTCATGCGCCAGCGCATCCAGCACCGCATCAACCTTGGCGTCCTGCAGCCTGTACTCCCGCCGGATCGAGTACGCCTCCGACATCTGCCCCCTCCGGCAGGCGGCGTCCAGAACCAGATACGCCACTACCTCCTGCAGCTCGACGGAGGTGAGAGGCTGCTGCGGATGTAGGGCACGAAGCAGATACAGGATGGCTGGGTGATAGGACTCGGGATGCTTCACAAGGACGGAGAGACGGACGCAGAATAGGTAAGCCTGCACAGCGAAGTCGTCGACACGTTTCGACGCCACGATGCCCTCCCTCAGCTTCCTCAGCGCCATCATGACATCTGAAAGGCCCTTCGTGTTCGCCGGGCTCTGCAGCAAGCTCAGTGAAGGCGATGGTGGCGCCCCCGATGAAGAAGCGGAAGCTGATGAGGTAGGCGAGGCAGACGGACCAGCACTCTCGCCTATCTCGAGGGCGGAGAACCTTCGTAGCAGCTCGTCCGGCTTCCCCGCATCTGAGCAGAAGCCCATGTACCGTTCCATGATTTTGGTGTAGTATTTCTCCTGTGTGCTGAACTCTAGTAGCCGGTTGTCGCCTTTCGAGGGCAGCCCTATGCTCTCGAGGGGGTCTTGGACCACGGGCTTGAGTCTACCCCAGGGACCAGACGGTCCTCTTCTCCCCTTGGGTGGCATTGTGTGTGTCTGTGGTGCAAGGGTGATGTTGGTGTCGGGGGAAATGGTGGTATGTAACAGTGTAGGTAATCTTGGATCGTACCAATGGCTCTGAACCGGCTGAGACTAGAAGTGCTCTGACATGGCTTGATATTAATCGGAAACTGTCTTTGGCGGGGTAACGATCTGCCCCGCCCCTTCCTGACTTCATTACAGGGGCAACGAAACACAACCAGTCTCTACTACTGTAAGTACAGCAAGTAAGTTTAGAAATCAGAATCATTCAATTTTAGAGGGATTTTCCATTGATGTAAAATTTCCGTAGTCTAGTTAAATCCATGATCCTTAACACCAGATATTGCAACAATAATTGCCTCTTAATAGAACATGCGTTTCCCTCTTTGCCACAATCTAGTCCTCGTCCTTGCGAGGGGGTATCATTTTCGTTTCCATCTAGGACTCTAGTACCTAGTTCCGCTCAATTCCTCCTCTTTCTTCTGGCAGCCGTGGCATGGTATCTTCGGCCTGGGAGATAATTGTTTTGATGCAGCGAGCGTCAGGGCCGGATCCGGGGGTGCACAAAAGACCCATCGATTCTCTCCCTCATTTGTCGTCGACAGTCTCCCAGCCCCGAGGCCCAGGTGCTTCGTACCCTCCCGGCCTCTTGGCAATCACTCTCCCCAGCCCCTGGTGGATCTCGGCCTGGAAGGGCTCGAACGGCACCTTCTCGCCGTCAATGCTGATGTATCCGTCTTCTTGGTCGCGGGGGATGACGCGGAACCCCGAGATCTTGCGGTAGTTCACATGAGGCGAGTCGAAGAAACCGCCAGACTCCACTGAGAGGAAAGTCTGGATTCCTGTGTACCACGAGATGTCGCTGGGGATTGTGATCAGATCCATGCAGCCGTCTGAAGGAAGTGCGGCAGGGAAAAAGTTGGCGCCGGGGGACATGAATTGCATCTAGAAGTAATGTTAGTCTGGCTAAAGAACGGTGGATATGATGTTAGGAGGATTAGACAAAACTTACGTTACCACAATAGACATTGGAGATGTTGTCATGGCTAACCAGCTCCCAGTCTTCAGGGAGCTTGTCCTCAACTGTTCCATACTTCAACTCGGGCAGGCCGATGTCTCCCACCTCGGTAGTTCGGGTCAGTTCCGAGGAGGTATCCGAGATGTCCTTCATCTTCCTCTTGTAGTACGACTTTATGGCGTCCTTCCCTTCAACTTCGACTTTGACAGCGAGATCGCACGGGTAGGATGTCTTCTGGAAGATGCGTTGAAGAACTCCAACCTCGAATCTCGTGCTGCCCATCCACCGCATGTGCTCCGTGCCCAGGTCCGTCTCGGCCACCATACCAAGCGATTGCGACAGGAAGGAGAGCGTCCGCCGCGGTCCCTGGGTAACAGACACCAAGTCCATCGGCATCGTCACTCCCTTGATAATCGCCAAAGCAACAACCCCAACACGGTTCGACCCGTAGAGGTTGAGTGCCATGGCATTACCCGAGCCACATGGGATGTGGCTCACCGCAACCTTGCTCAATGCCACTCCCGCATCGGGTCTCTTGGCTAGCCCGTTGATGATCTCGTGGGGCGTCCCGTCTCCCGAGCAGGCCATGACGGTATCATACCGGTCGATATCCATGTTCTCGACGAGGTCCGTAGCCTCCCCGCCTCGCGTTAGCGTCACGACATCCAGGTCGAAATGCGCAGCCTGGAGCAGCGGCTTCGCCTCGATCTCCCACTTTTTCACAGCACCGCCAGGGCCCGAGTTCGGGTTGATGAGTACATAGGCTCGTCGGTGGTGCCTCACTTCGCCATAGGCTCGTTCCAGGACGGTCGCGACAAACTTCTCGGCGTCGGGTTCGTTGGGATTGGTGTCGGGCGGGGCGAGGGCGTAAGACAGCTTCTGGAGTCTCAAGGGACCCTTGGGAGGGACGAGGACGTAGTCGACGGTGATGGTGTCGTTGGAGATTTCAGCCCACAAGACGTTGTACAGCGGGATGGCCTGTTCTGCTCGTTCTAGAGACAAAGGTTAGCGCAATCGGGCGAGCTGAAAAGCCGATGTTCGGAAGGAAGAAATCCCACGTACCAACAGAGCCGGGCATGCAGCAGGAACTTCGTGCAGCATCTTTCTGCGTGGGGTCTACAGGGCGAAAAATAGTCAGCATGCAACTCTCCTCTCAATGGTTCAATCGTGAGCGGTTTCCCCATCAATCCCGACGAGGCGATCGGTGTGCTCTCACTGTGTCGCATTGAGGGGCAAATATTGATTCTCGGGGTCGTACCGTAGAAGACGAGGTTGTTCTGGCCGATTGTCAATGACCTCCTCCCTTGGAGAAGAAGTCGCATGCCCGTTCCATCCATGGCCAGCCCGAGTTGTCCTGCAGATGGTCGGGAGTCTGGGTAGGGGAAGTTTGCAAGGCAAGATGGCTTGGGGCGAAGGGCGAGAGGTGGACAAATAAATGTCGTTGGGGGCGAGGGATGGAGATAGTTCCAAATCGAGGCGGGAGGAGGGGGGGCAGCAGGGGCCCGAAAAGGGCAGTAGAGGAGGTATAATTACGTATCACGAGCCGCGGTTGGGTGTTATCAACAAGGGGGCTCGGTCCCAAACGAGAGCGCAGAGATCCAGGAACGTAGCAAACTGCGGTGGCACAGTGTGACGGCGATTCAGGACGAGGTACAGGATACGAAGGAAGGGGGGTAAGAGCTACGGAAGAAAAGAATGAGGTGCCGGTTGGGACGGCAAGGCCGGATAGAACGAGAGAGGGAGAAATGAGAGAATCAGAGAGCTCCTAGGAGGACAATAGCAAGGGAGATAATGTTATGCGTTAGACTGTGCGGACTAAGACTGAGCTCCCTCGCAAAAGAGAAGTCGGAACCACAGGAACGGACTCAGAAACCTTGCTGGGCTGGCCTGCATACCGACTCCATCCAACTAGCATATCAGCACTATTTGAAACAGGGCAAAAAGCAAGCACACGCCAATTGGCGGTAGGTTTGGCGTGCGTGAGTCAGCCCAAGCAATAGTGGCTCTTTGCAGCGGACTCCGTCACTCACACCTCCAGACTGCATAGTTCCATCCATCCATGTCGCACACATCATCACCTACAGTGATGGCATCTCGCCAGGCATCACTCTAGCGCCGGGGACGGCAACCGGGTGACGATGACGAGTAATCCCCTCAGTCACAGCCGCAATCAGGGTATTCCGGTCGTGCCAAGCGTCCGGCGCTGCCAGGTCTGGAATAAGCGGCTGCAAATTGCCAATTCCGCACACGAGCACGAGTGTACGAGCATGCTACGTATGCGTGCTGTTCGGATCTTTAATTCAGCCCGTCTGCCAGGAAGATGCCGCAGGGGAAGCGTCAAAAGACGCCCAAACAGGATAAAAGACGCCCAGAGACGACCAGGGCCCGGCCAATCACTCGTCGAACGGATCAATCTACCGTTTGCTGGTCCCACACCGCGGACTCCGCTGTCTGCTTACATGGATGTTCTTTGCCATCACTAACCTCAATAGCAAGTGGGTTGGTGATGGAACGTGGCACACCAAGGCGTTGAATTTCGACACAGTAAGAAACATGAAACCAAGCTCAAGATCGTAGAATAGTTTACTATCCTATTCTTGTCGCGTTTAGTATTATTTATCTGCCTGAATTCCCCAGAAGAGACGACTCTTACGTTCTTCCGTGATGTTAGGCAGGTACTTAGTGTGCAAGACTTCTTTTCAGTGGCCATCAATCCTAAGAAGGCTCGCATTCAAAAGAAATCATTAATGAGATGATTGCGCCAATTCTTTCAGTCAAAGCGTTGGCATCATGTGGTTCTATCTATGTGGTTCCTCAGAATAGGGAGCACATGTGCACGTCTTGCCAGCAGGGATCTAGTCAGGTTCGTAGGGATCACAAGTTGTCTTGACTAAATACAGCGGGGTCAGGTCCGTAGCGGTGGCTCTTCTCAACATATAAAAAAAATACTCCACGCGTATTTCCTTCATTTTGTAGGTAGTCAAAGTCGAGTTTTCCCAACCTGACTGCCAAGATGGTCGTCATTGGCCCTGGCTGGTGGGGATGAAGATAATGACTGATACATAGTATTTCAGAAACCTGGAGGCGGTGTGGTTGTGAGCATCCCCTCAGTAAGCGACTATCTGTTGCTATCAATCACAGGTCGAACCAACCTCTTCAGCAGGGCCAATAGCCGGGTGATTTTGTGAGACAGACAGATGCATACCTGCACACACATGGCATGAGCATGGGAGCTGAGATCTTGGGGAAGGGCCATCCATCCCATCCATCCTTCCGCTTTCCACCATCCCCGTGCCCACTTCGCGAGTGACTCTACTCCACAGCCACCCATCGCCAACTCGATAAGGAAGCCACCTCCTGCTGAAGCGAATACGCAGTACCACGTACGTACCGAGGCTGGAATCAACAAGCGAAAGGTTGTGACCACTACACTCTTCTCGCCTTGAAGCTACGGTAGGTAGCTACACCCTCCCCTAAGGGCAGGAGGTTGTCTTGCCTCAAGGAGCACACGCGAGGTCGTCACATTGCGGGGTTGGCCATTGAATTCAACAATAGGCCATCTGAGATCGTCAAGTGATGGGGAAGTCTGACATGGCCTAGGAAGGCAGGCAGTGAGGGGTAGGTACATGAAAGTGAGTCTGGATATGCGAGCAACGTATCGAGCGGTGTTAAGAGCAACGGAGTTCCGGACTGCAGGTGTACACCGACAACTTTCTTGGTTTGCTGTCTCAGCAAGAAGTGACGCGTCGCGATGCCCATTCGCTCGCCTACCGGAATTATCCCATACTTCCCCCTGACCGAGAAACATGTCAGATCTAGATGGGAGGTTCAGACTTGCTCGTGGCACACACTTGGTTCTCTCAATTGTAGCAGTGTCCCAATTGATATCCATGAGCAATTCATCATTCAGAGCCTGTCTTTGGGCCACCCAATATCATACACACAACGCTGAATTAGAAAGACCCCATAGAGGGAGTGTATTATTAATAGCGAAGTAGCCCATGAGTCCCGGGTGGCTATCATCGTCGCCAAGGTGACCGAATAGATCAACCGCTTCTTCTTCCCCAACGAAAACAATTTCCCAAACAGTTTATCCGCACACGATCTTGTATCCATATAGGTTTAAAAGACTTCATCGAGGAGTATAATACGGCACAAATCTGTGGTCAGTTGAGGATACACAAGGCCCAGTTCGGCAAGAATGGCCCGCAAACTCGCATCTATCTCACGGTCAGATTCTTTTTCTTTTAATACCGGGGGCCAATAGTTGCACATCATGCAAATGCCAAGGGCAACTGACCATCTAACGCCTTTATGGCCTTCCAATCTTTCGGGAAAGGGGTGATAGGGGCGCCCGTGGTAATGTTGACGAGAGGGATCAGCGGTATGTTCATGACTTCCGCCAGGTTTTGAGATATTTTGAGTCTGTTTAGTTCTCTCACTCTGATGTTCTCGACTCTTTAATCCCAGGTTAGTGCGTATATTTACCTACTCATATGCCATCCATGTGTGTGTGCATATGAGCGTGTCTGTTCAAGAACGGAAGCAAGCATACATGACCCCTTTGCGTAACGACGGAGGGGCTAGCAGCGCCTGAGCAGCACTGCCAGATCTTTGCTGGCCACGCTGGCCAACAGGATTGGCCTCTGGAGCGCCATGCTGCACTTGTCGGAAGTAAACCCGCGGACCCTCAACTTTGACCTGGGGCTCAACCTTGACCTGGGGCTCAACTTCGACCTGGGGCGTAACTTTGACCTGGGGCGTAAATCTGACCTGGGGCGCGGTAATGCGTCTCTGGATATCCCTGATGGCAACGTTGAGCTGCCCTAAACGGGCTTCGCTGGTCCAGTTCGCGTTATGTTGTGCTATCTGCACGCGCTCCAAAGACGTCCGTAGCTCATTCAGGCTCCACTGTAGCTGGAGTAGACTCTGTTCCAAGCCACTCGCAGGCCTCATGTTGTGAATCATCATGTGTTGAGCCATCACGTCGTGTCTTGTGTGGAGCCTGGATTAGATGGGATTCGAGACTGATTGTCAATGTAAAGTACGAAATAACAGAAATAATCCTACACGATATCTGGGTGCACATGAAACGGGCGGACGAAGAAATAAATCAGATATCCGAAGCTGGAAAGAGTTGGCGTACCTATTGAGTTGGTGGTAAAACCAGGCTTGGGGGACGCCTTCCAGCGTTGCCAATCAAGTCCACTCGGCAGGAACTACATTAGGTCACGAACAACCTCCATAGCACGGGGATTTCAGTATTCTTATTAGCGGAATTGTGAGTCACTGTTTCGGTCTGGGCGTTGGTTCTTTTCTAGAATCCTGTAATACTACTGTTCTTAACCAGACAAGTGGGTGTTAGAATAATAGGGACTGCAAAGGTGTTTAAATCCCAAGTTTCCAATGTAGGCCACGACATTGATAGACAATATTTAATAATAAGCATTATAATGTGACTGCCACAATAATTCTGTCGGGGTGACTTTGCAGTGCCTATTTTTCTAACAGCCACGAGCAAAGACATGCCTCTTTCCTCTTGAGATGCAACTGCCGTGGGAGCCCAAAGATGAAGTAGAGAAAACGGAGTTTTATCAAGCAAAAGGAAACAATCAGGGGCAGCGAATGGAAATTCAACACTGCTATTTCTTCAGACTCGAACACGCCCTAATGGTGATTGAGCATAATTTAAGCATCATACAATTCGCGTAGGCATGAGGCAAACTGGGACCTGGACACAAGCATTGAGGTGGCAAAATCTTCATTGAGAGAAAACCTGAAGCAAGGCAAAACCCCCCTAAAACATTTTATATACCAAACTCCGCCGGCTTTTTCTCTAATGATGGCTCCGTGCTCCCTACACAAAATGCGGAAACAAAACATGATTTTTCCACTCCATCTATCCGCAACTCTCGTCTTTCTCATGGTGCCTAGAAGCAGAGTCCCTCCACCCACAACCTGCCGTAGATTGTTTCCCTCTCCCCCCTCCCCCCTCCTACAGTTATTTTTCCTCCTCATGCACAGATGGACTCTTGGCAGTATCCATGTTCAATGTCGGGCTCTATTCATTTACTCACCGTTTCACGTCTGTCCGTCTCGTCATATTCTCATTTTATTCGAGACGAGTAACCTGGGGCCACTTTGCAAGGGCGGCCTTTCTGAAGGTCTCGATCTCGGAGCTTCTCCACTTTTGTAGCAGCTCTAGGGCCTCCAAGGCGTGGGCAAACTCAATCTCGGGGAGCTCAAGCAGCCCGAGAACCTCCTTGTTGGTTCTCGCCTTATCCTCGCCCAGGATGTGCTGGGCTCGTAGTGCGGCGAGCTGGTGGGGTGGGCTGGACTTGTGCTTGGCCTGGAAGGCGTCGTTGACCTTCTTCAGGTCTTCTGAGGGCTCGATGGCCTTGAACTCTTCCTTGAGCACCTCGAGGACCTTGGCGGGGAGGTCCGTGGCCTGGTTGAGGGCGTGGCGGAATGCAATCGTCTGCTCATGAACCTTGGGGCTGCTGGGGTCAATCTCAATGGCGGCCCTCAGGCAGCGTAGTGCCAAAATATATTTGCCTAATGGGTTGTGTTAGTACAAAGTCTGGTCAAAACTCCCTCTTGCATCAAAGTCCACTCACCTCGTAATAGGTACACCTCGAAACCGGCGTGCTGAGCTTCCAAGCTCTTGGGGCAAACCTGGAGCAAGGGTGCCAACAGCTTGACGGCATCGCCAAGAGGGTCTTCTGTAGCGGCAAGTTTCAGGCCCAAGGGGTCGTCATCCTTCTTCTTCACCTCGTCAGTCTGGCTGCTGCTGGCCTTGTTGGGGTCCTGCTTGGCCTGCTTCTCAGCAGCCTCACGCTCCAATCGCTGCTGCTCCTTCTTCGCCTTCTTGGCAGCCTTCTTCTTCGCCAATGCCTCATCAGTGTCTTCGCCATTGACGCCGTTCTCGGCTGGCTTGGCGGCCAGGTCAAGGTAGATGTCGATGGCAGCTAAAGCGGCTCGGGAGTAGAAGGGGTGGTCCCGAATATGGTCCTCCCATCGAATCATATCAACGTAGGCGCGGATTTGTCCTTTTCGTAGGGAGAAGGTGTGGAAGTCGAATTGGTCTTCCTGCCACACATCGAAGATGTTGGCAACGGCCTGTAGCCTCTTGAGCGCAAGGCCGATGTTACCCCGCCGGGTGTAGGCCTCGCCATCTTCAGTAAGGAACCATACGCACTGCATATCCAGAAGGTCGACAAGAGGCCCACCGACAGTATCGGCTCTCGTGAAGAGACCCACAGTCTTCAAGGCCTTCTCGTTGTCGTTGTTCCGTAGGTGGTACTTGGCGGCTTTGCTGTTGATGTAGCGATCCCTGAGATCAAGAGTTCGAGCATAATCCATTGCTTCTGCTGCCTTCTTGATATCACCCCGGTGCTTCAATATCCTGGCCTTGGTCATGTTGTAGTCGACGCTCTTAGGGTCCTTTTCGATTGCCTTGTTCACATATTCGTCGGCCTGGTCCAGATCGCGGCTCAGCCGGTAGTTGTAGTGCTGGGCCAGAAAGTACAACGCCGCAGCCTCACCCTTGTCCTTGCTTGAAGCGTCAGCTCCCTGCGATTCTAAATAGTTCTCAGCGAGCTCAGGCAAAACCTCCTTCTTGAAGTCGTCGGAATACAGGTGCTTGAGGTTAGCGAACGTGGAAGGAACTCCCTTGTTCAACATCAGAGTAAGGTAGGACTCTGCAGCTTCCTCGAAGTCATCACCTAGGTATTTTATTAGCAACCAGCAAGACGGAGGAGCTAGGCCAGGGCGGCTTACCGGAGAGGAAATCAAGAGGCAGTCTTCGGGCGGCATCGCAGCGAGGGAACTTGGCGGAATATTCATCATAGATAGCTTTCCGGGCCTTTACATCATCGTCGCTGATACCCAAAGCCTGTGTGAGCTTTGCGTAGTACGCCTGATGATCCGGGTTACGGTCCAGGAGCGCTCTGTAGGCTTTGGCAGCCTCCTCGTTCCTACCCAGCTTCTGCAGGTACTCAGCTCGGCTTTCCATGACTGCCAAACGATCCAAATTGTACTTTGCAGCATCTTCCAGGTGGTCTAGAGCTCTCTGATAGTCACCCTGCTCGCCAATCAGTGAGTTCTTGTACATGACAGACTCGGAGTGCTCGAGATCGAGGCGGGAGGGCGTTTGCTTCAGGGTCCCTTCGTAAGCGGACAGAACCTTCTCAGCCTCTGTTAGGTTTCCGTCAAGATGGTAAGCGATAGAGAGAGCGGTCCAGTTCTGGCGAATCTGAGGCCGGGCCTGCAGCATGGCCCTCCGGCTCTGGATATAGCCCGGGTAATCACGCATCTGGACCTGAAGGACAGCAAGATCACGCTGGATCTGAGCGGACTCGGGCTCTAGCTTCAGAGCAAACTTGTACGCCTTACTAGCCTCCTCGAAGTTCTTGGCCGCCCGGTACAGCAACCCGTATACGTGCCAGCACACATGTGACTTCATGTCTGCGGTCAGAGCCTCCTTCCCCAGCCCAAACGCCTCTTCGGTCCTGCCCTGGGCGTTCAGGATCAGGGCCTTCATAGCCATGGTGTCTCCATGCTTGGGGAACTTCTTGAGGATCTGGTCGGCCGTCTTGACACCCTTCTTGTACTGCTTGTCCTCATAGCTGCGGACAACTAATCGGAAGAGCGCCTGCTCTTTGGAATTGAGGGGTTGTGGCATCGTGGGCGTGCTACAGAAGCCACAGCTTCCTTCAGTGCGTCGATCTCGCTAGCAGGAAAACAGAATCTGCTGTATCGGCGAGGACTGGTCGGGCCTCTCGTGAGTCGTGGGCTTCCTTGCGCTGGAGCTCTTGAATATGGACCGGTGCGGGAGAATGGCACGTTTGGGACGTGAGCCAGAAGAGCGTCCGCTAGGCGAGTCCGTGGGTGGGTTGAGAACTGACAGCCTCCCAGCAGCGATCGTGGGCCTCGAGAAAGGGGGTCTATTGTCTCTGCTCCGGACGGTTGCATGAGGGAAAGGCAGGTCTCGCATGAATGTCCTGGAAACCTCCATTACATCGGCGGATCCTCGGAGTGGGTGTTGTGCGATTCTCAGCGGGCTGGAGGAGGGGTTTAGTGGGGTAATTGCCCCGAAAAAGTAAAATGCACCGTTGGACAAAGCCTCGTCCAGCGACACGCACAGCTGACAGCCAGCGAACCGCACATATTACATGCACCTGCTCGCAGACACCGGAATTTGATTCTCATGCCTCGAGCTGGGCCCTGCTCTCATCTATGCCCAAGCGGATGGGTTGCTGGTCTACGATCCTCAGGCATGGCAGAGTTGTTGAGAGACTCTTGAATATTCCTTTTTTGAACAACGCTACAACAGGCATAACGCCTGCTACGTAAGGCAAGTATCGGTGAAGGATCAAGGAAGTTGTGAATATCGCCTGATACTGTTCCACAACAAGCAGTCGAGTTGTCCAGAGAGCGACCTGCGCGACCCCTGAGCCCAAGATGAAGACAAAGTAAATTTACCAAGTAGTATTAAAGGTCAACCCGGCAATAGTGTACACTAGGTAATTCTACTTTTAAAAATGTACGAGCACTTTCCTATAATGTAAAATTATCTTGCTCGAAAGACACACTAGTACCATATCAAGTAGCGTTCATTATATCTCGTCTATCAACATTATACAAGTACATTCCTATCAATACAGAATCTCAAGCCATTGCCCAGGCCGTCTAATTCAGAGATTTTTTGTTGTTGTACAGGCTCATTCAGACCACGGCCGGGCTCCCACCGCCGCCATAGGATGAAGAGCAGTGAGTGTTTCCGGTCTGCCTAAGACTTGGATTCCCTCCACTTTGCCACGGCCTTCTCCCAGCTGTCGTTACTGCCACCGCATCGCTGCTGGACAATACCCCAGGTCCTACTCTTCACAATATTCTCGATAGAGTTCTCTTGTCGGATGAGAGATGCAAGGGTCTCCGTCCGGGCTTCCCGAGGGAAGAATCGCCCGGAATAGGGGTCAAGCCTTTCATCCACAACCCTCTGTCGATCTTTCTGGTTCTCAAGCTCCCGTAACGTTGACTCGGGATCCTCCGGATCAGGGCTAGCAGCCACGACACTGCAATAGAACAAGACTTCTCTGCGAGCTTCCCAGGCAGGAAACAGGACCTTCTCCTTGAACGACTGGCATGACTGGGGACTGATCTGCCTGGAGGCCGAGCTCGGTGTGCGATGCGAGGTTGAGGCTGGGTCGAAACCGGCTCTTGCAGGCGTCACGAGCGCATTCAGGTTCTGGGTGATGGAGTCGTCGATACCGGACCGTGACAGTCGAAGAAAGTCTAGTTGGTCGCTCGAGTTAGGTGCGAACGATGGTCAGAGGACTGCTGGGAGTTCTCACCTCGGAGAGTGCCAGAGGAGAAACAGAACCGGGGCGTTAGGTTAGGTGTCGAAGGTATGTCGGTCATTGTGCCTTGCTCGCTGTCGGGACGGCCCCGGTCGTTTGGAACAGCGACAGGCTTCCACAGTAGATCAGCCAGCGTGAAAAGATTGCGCGTCTTTCTAGCCAATATGGTACAGATCGAGATATGTTGCGACGCGGATATAGCGGCTGGGTGGGATGGGAAACTGATGGCGATCGAACTTGAAGTCGCCTCTAAGCAGTGCTGACGTCGTGGCCGTCGTGGTTGGTGGCCAGTGCCTACACGGTGGTGCTAGCAGCCAGTGGAGAGCGTCCATACCAGAGCCTGCACTGTCGAGTCCAGTACGTACCCCAGCTCTCGGTGTGCTTGGCTCCGGGCCCTGCCGGCCCCATGCCCCAGCTAACCAGCGGAACGGCAGCGAGGCCTGAGGGGTTCGAATCCGATTGAAGCAGGTACCTTGTATTAAAAAAGATTGCCTAGATCGGCAAGCAAGTTTATTCCCCGGCCTTGCTGCTGCAGAGTCGGGGCATGTTGGCGAGAGGTGAGGCCAAGGTGGCCACCCGCGCGGTAGGAGCAGCGCAGGCAGGCAGTGGCCATGGCCCTCCCTATGTACTTGGCATGGATGGCATCATGGCCAGGGCCTGGTCAAGTTGGATGGATTCTGGAATTGGAGTCGGTTCGAAACTAGGCGATCGAGCGGTGGGAACGTCTGGGTAGTGGGAATCGTATTCGGGTTGCGAAGTTGGGATGGACCAACCTCCAACACTGGACCTGGATCTGGAAAACAGCATGTACCTTATAATTAGCTGCGCCAATGTCCGCCCAAGTGGATTCTCCTGAGCAGAGGTACAGTGACCACCTTCCACTTCCGCCCACAGTCGCGTGTGCGGAAGGCAGACGCTTGAGGGCCACTGGCCTGTGGGCAGGTGCACTGTCGTGTGCTGTCTGAGACTTGGTCCTGACGCCCTCAGTAATCACAATAAATGGCATGACGTCGGAGCATTTACCTCCATTGCACCTAACCCCAACAATCATTAAAGTCTTATTTCTCAGGTCCGAGCCAGCAGCTAAATTAGTAGATCCTGTCAGCGTGTGGCAGCCAACTTTCCTCGCTGTTTGTTTTCCATCCCACATCCT
The DNA here is from genome assembly GCA_902141235.2 of Clonostachys solani. Taxonomy (NCBI): domain Eukaryota; kingdom Fungi; phylum Ascomycota; class Sordariomycetes; order Hypocreales; family Bionectriaceae; genus Clonostachys; species Clonostachys solani. The sequence goes on from CABFOC020000048.1 coordinate 309,135, forward strand.
CCATCCTGCTTCATCATCATCATCGTCATCATCTTTCAGTCCCGCTCTCCTGTCTTGTCGAGTCCTGCCTGATACCCTTTAAAAGCTCCTTATTGTCGGTGCCAGCCTAATTTCTGATCTGCCGATCGATTCTACCTTGATTTACCCCCTGGAACCATCCCCCATCAGCAGAAAGAACCCTGAGCCCCTCATCCAGAGACGGCACCCCACGTACTAAATTGATCACACGAAGCGACAAAGTCTTAAAGCGACATACCTACCTGCCACCTCGCCAACCACGATAGAAAGTTGCCAACGCCGACATCGCAAACATGTCCTCGACTCCCTCAGCCTCTGCGATTGCGAACAGCAGCAGCTGGTCCGCTTTTATCAAGGTACCACACACTCCTCCCTTCCTGCTTCTTTCCCACACTTTGACCCACGCACCTACTCTGCCATGGCCATGATTACCGTCCACATCTCTAATGCACGCGGCGTTTATAGTCCATAGCCTCCTTCAACGGCGACTTGTCGTCACTGACGGCTCCTCCTTTCATTCTCTCTTCTCAATCCCTGACCGAATTCTCCTCCTACTGGGCCACCCACCCACCGGTTCTGACTGCCCCCATTGCCGAGCCGGACCCTGCGAAACGAGCTGCTCTTGTCCTCCAATGGTTCCTATCCACCCTCAAGCACCAGTACGCCAGTCGCAGCGACGAATACGGAAATGAGAAGAAGCCCTTGAACCCATTCCTGGGCGAGCTCTTCCTGGGCAGCTGGAGCGATGAGGCTGGCGAGACCACACTCATCTCTGAGCAGGTCAGCCACCATCCTCCTGCCACGGCCTACTGCATCCGCAACGACAAGACAGGCGTCCAACTCGAAGGTTACAATGCGCAGAAGGCTACTTTCAAGAGCACAATCCTGGTCAAGCAGATTGGTCACGCCGTTTTGACCTTACCAATTAGCTCTGGCAGCGAAAAGAAGACGGAGACCTACCTCATCACCCTGCCCTCCCTGCACATTGAGGGGCTCATTTTCGGTGCCCCCTTTGTTGAGCTCGACGGCTCAAGCTACATCTCGAGCTCCACTGGCTACACTGCCAAGATCGACTACAGCGGCAAGGGCTGGCTGTCTGGAAAAAAGAACACCGTTTCCGCCACACTCACCCCTTCAGACAATGAGCGCGAGGTCTTGTACAATGTGACAGGCCAATGGAATGAGAAGTTGGAGCTCTATCAAGGCTCTTCCAAGAAAAATTCCAAATCTACCCTTGTCTCTATCTATGACGCTGTCAAGACACCCCAGGCCAAGTTCAAGATTGCTCCACTTGAGAAGCAACATCCCCTCGAGTCCCGCCGTGCTTGGTCAAAGGTGGCAGAGGGTATTGCCAAGGGAGATATGGACATTACGAGTGTAGAGAAGACCAAGATCGAACAAGCTCAGCGCAACAAACGAACAGAGGAAAAGACTGCGGGCCAGGTCTGGGAGAGACGGTTCTTCACCGCCGTGTCAGGTGAGGACGAGACGCTGAAGCTGCTGGGAGCTGCGACTGGTGTCCCTCTTGATGGCGAGGCTGACAAGACCGGTGGGCTTTGGAGATTCGATGCCGCCAAGGCGGCCAAAGCAGCTGCAGAGGTACTCAGCGATGAGGATAGGAGCAAGCTTGAAACCGAGCTCCTGGGATGGTAGTTTGAACATGTTGGCTCTTCTCCTCGCATTTCCAAGTCGCCTGCATCTCACTTCCTAAAAAAAAAACAATGGCGTTGGGCGTTATTTGTCGGTCTGGAGGGAGGAAATCCCCTGGTCAACCAGGCAGAGATATAGCGTGTCTCGAGTTTCGGCGCTGGTACAAGTGTTAACCTTTCTCGCCGACCCAAGCTTCGGTAGCTTTCACCTACGTATAGAAGTACGAATGAGTAGTGTTGGACTAGATATATACTTTATTTTATTTTAATTTCACCTTTTTCCAGGTTTACTTCTACCACACAGCCTCCAGAATAGCTACATTAACCACCAGGAGAGAACCGGTGCAGCATATCCTTCTCAGAACTCCTCTGCAGACCCCTTCTGAAGCAACACACAAAATGCTTTATAGTTTTCCCTTGTTTTTTTTATATTTTACAGCTTGTCGGTGGCGTTGAAGTCGGCAAGAGCGACCTTGACACGGTTGGTCATGGTCTTCTCACCCTCACGGACCCAGACACGGGGCTAGGTAGGCATCATCCGTTAGCATACAACAAAAGTCATGCATATATAAAAGTGGAGAGGAAACTGGAACTTACGTCGAAGTACTTCTTGTTGGGCTTGTCGTCACCATCGGGGTTACCGACGGCGGTCAGGAGGTAGTCCTTCTTGTTGAGCATGTAGTCACGGATACCGCTCATGTAGGCGAACTGCATGTCAGTGTCCATGTTGACCTTGACGACACCGTGGCTGATGGCCTCAAGGTACTCCTCCTTGCTGGAGCCGGAACCACCGTGGAAGACGAAGAAGACGGGCTTGGGGTTGGAGGAGCCGATGGCGGCCTTGACGTGAGCCTGGTGCTTGCCCAGGAGCTCGGGGTGCAGCTTGACGTTGCCGGGCTTGTAGACACCGTGGACGTTGCCGAAACCAGCGGCGATGGAGAAGTAGGGGGAGATGGCGGAGAGGGTGTTGTAGATGTTGAGGATGTCCTCGGGCTGGGTGTACAGGGAGGCGTTGTCGACGTCCTCGTTGTTGACACCGTCCTCCTCACCACCGGTGATACCGATCTCCATCTCGAGCCACTGCTTCAGGGGGGCAGCACGCTTGAGGTAGGCGGCGGTAGTGGCGACGTTCCACTCGACGGGCTCCTCGGAAAGGTCGATCATGTGGGAGGAGAAGAGGGGCTCGCCGTGCTGCTTGAAGTAGGCCTCATCGGCATCGAGCATACCGTCGAGCCATGGGAGGAGCTTCTTGGCGCAGTGGTCGGTGTGGAGGACGACGGGGACACCGTAGGCGGGAGCGACCGAGCGGATGTAGTGGGCACCAGCAACGGCACCGGCGATGGAAGCGGCCTGGTCGCCGTTGGATACACCCTAAAGAAAGGAGAAGAAAAAACCATTAGTGTCTCATGTTCTATCGGTGTGCAATCGGGCCGTTCCCCTCTTCTAAGGTCTTCTCTTGAGGGTTATTGGCTTACCTTGCCAGCGAAGTAGGCAGCACCACCCTGGGACATCTGCAGGATGATGGGAGACTTGCTGTCACGGGCAGCCTCGAGGGTAGCGACGACGGTGGAAGAGGAGGTGACGTTCTATAAGAAATTTCAAGAGTAATAGTTAGCTATGTTGCTGTCCCATCTTGTTGTTTGGGCAGACCAGCGGCAAACACTGGTCAATTCGCACCCGGTGAGGCGGCGGGGTAAACTGATCAACTTACCACGGCGGGGATGGCGAATTGGTGCTCGCGAGCATACTCGAAGAGCTTGGTAACATCATCACCAACAATGACGCCGGACTTGCGGCTGAGGACATCGGTAGCACCCATGATTGCGGTTGTGGAGGTTGCGGTTATGAGGGTATCAAGTTTGCAGGAAATTCTGTAAGTCGAGAGGTATCGAAATACAGAAGAAAAGTCTGAGTTTGGGCAAAGAGGGGGAGGTTAGCAATTTGTACGCAAAAAGAGGTTGAGGGCAAAATGTTGAGGAATGCAGTTTGCATGTGGTAGAGAATGGCAGCAAGAAAGGAGGGGCGAGAACATCCCGCGCGGGGTTTTCAAAGCCCAAGCAAAGCAGAGGAGGGGCAACAGCAGCGCAAGTCGCACCAGCAGCAAAGTACCGCGTAGGTACAGCGCGCCAGTGCCAGAATCCAGCACCAGCACAAGTACCGCAAGCTGTACCAGCAGCAAGTGCCACCACCAACAGGAGATTCGTATGACGAAGGAACCAGCCGCTCAGGAGACTTCACCTCCTAAAGTGGATGTTCCGCCTCACTCTAGCTCAGCAATGGTACCACCACGCTTTGTCAATTCGGCGTAATACACCTCTCAGCTGCTTCATAGACTCATGACAAGCCCGTCGCCCGTTCTTCCTCTGCTGACTCTGCGCTCCCGCTCATCTCCGGTGCGCTGGTGCAGGCACAGCAGCTGGCGTTATCTGTCGCCCAACAGGGAAACATGTTTTGGTCACCACCACCTCAAACACGTTGCCCCTCCATCACGGCGCTCGGGTAATTCGCCATGGCATGACCCGCACGCAACAGCTCGAGCTCCTCCACCAGGCAAGTGGGGTCCATCAGGTAATTAAGGTAAGGTAGGTAAGGTATGGCAGGGCAAGGCAAGGCAAGGCAAGGGAGCTCGATGACTTACATGTGCAGACTGTTCCACAGGTCGTGATACACACTAGGCAGAGAAGCGGTTGAAATGACAGAGGGAAGGGAAGAAGGAAGTTTACGGAGAAGGGCGGGGTTCACGACCGCTTTAAAGGCTCGTCCCAGCATTGCCCCCCATTTCCCCATTCCATCACGATTCCCATACAAGTCGTTGGATTTGCCGAATAGTTCGCCCAGCTGCAGCCGACGGGACGGTATCGGGCACCTCGACGGAAACATGCGGGACGGGCTCCGTCCCGAACGAATTGCATCTACGCCTTCGAGCACTCCTCTGTAACACGATTACCGAGATAGCATGCAATGCCAAAAATACGTAATATTTGCCGGCCAGCGGCCTGAGATTCATGATGCGGTGAAGCAACCGCAGCATAAATGATGATACGGACCGTCTCACTTCGCTGGCGGTCAACGCATTAACATGCAACATTGATCCTCGTCTACAAGGGCTCGTCACGTATCAGGAGAGATCATGATCTGATCCTAACCTTATCAACCGCGCCCCCATGCCTTAGCAAACCAGCCGGACCGGGACAGGCCAGGGAGCGCGGGAGAATTGTTACCTGTTAGGCAGCTCATCCCAATGCGCATGGCCAACCACGCAACAGCTCATTGGAGGCATCTATTCGCCGCAGCATGAACAGTCCATGTCCTACGTACTCGGCCATCTAGGCGAATGCATCTCCGGACTGATGGCCGATTTGCCGCGTGACCATATCGAGATTGTTCATTTACGCAACCCCCCACTAAGAGCTAGCAACAGACCTAACCAGCTCCTCCGTCTCTCCGGGTGGAAAGGCTCTTGGCCAACCATTGCATTTCCCGGTAGGCTTCAAACCAGTTTAAGCAAGGAAGATTGCAATATATTCCGCCAACTGCTCACTGCCCTCGTTAGGACGCGGAATGGTAGCGGCCAGCTGGGCCAATCGGGTGGCTCAATGTGTGCTTAGTCATCTCCATTTTATTTGAAGCTTGTGATGCATGATGGCGGCCAGAATCTTCTTAAACCAGCAGTCTCGTAAGATGACCCAAGTCCGGCATGACCACAGAATCAACAGCCGGGGGGCTTTTTGGTCTTGATGCCTTGCTCGACAATCCGGTCTTTGCGGGGGGCTTCGGCCTTGCTTCCCTCGGCTTCGCTGCCGCATTTGCTCGCAAAGGAGCCATGGTAGCTGCCGCAACAGCACGACGCCGTCTCCTCGTAAACGTTGAAATCAGCAAGCAAGACCCCGCATATCCTTGGATCCTCTCATGGCTCTCGCAACCCCGCGAAAACCCTGGCTTCATTGCCTCTCGCTTGACCCGCATCCACGACCTATCCGTGACGACGACGACAGCTTCCCAGGGTCCTCCAGGGACCGGCGGGCCGAGTTCTGCTTCCTTCTTCCTACAACCCGGATACGGCCGACACATAGTTAAGCATGGAAGCGCATATATTGCCGTCAATCGCGAAAAGCACAATACTGCCAACATGAACACCGGCGAACCTCACGAAATTGTTCAGCTCACGACGCTCTGGGCGCACCGCCATGTTTTCGAGGAAGTCTTCAGCGAGGCCCATCGCCTTGCGGCAAAGGCGAATGAGGGCAAGACAACGGTGTTCTCAGCCAGAGGGATGGACTGGGCCCCTCTTGGTGACCCCAGGAAAAAGCGACCTCTGGGTTCGGTAATTCTGGATGAGGGTGTTAAGGAAAGCATTGTGGGCGATGTGCAAGATTTCCTATCGAGACAACAGTGGTATGTCGACCGCGGAATCCCCTACCGACGAGGCTACCTACTGTTCGGCCCTCCTGGAAGCGGGAAAAGTTCTTTTATCCAGGCGCTAGCGGGCGAGCTTGATTTCAGTGTTGCCATGGTCAATCTGAGTGAAATGGGAATGACAGACGACAAGCTGGCCTTTTTGCTGACCAAGCTCCCCAAACGAAGTCTCCTCCTGCTGGAAGATGCCGATGCAGCCTTTGTAAACCGCCGGCAAAGAGACACAGACGGTTATAGTGGTGCTACGGTCACCTTCTCAGGGCTGCTAAATGCTCTGGATGGTGTCGCGGCTGGCGAGGAGCGCATTGCTTTCTTAACCACCAACCACATCGAACGTCTAGACCCAGCTTTAATCCGGCCAGGTCGTGTTGATATGATGCTTCGCATAGGCGAGGCTACCCGATTCCAAGCCGCTCAGATGTGGGATCGATTCTACGGTGACGTAGATTTGGATCACTCCAACCGCGAGCGCTTCCTCAAACGCCTCGATGAACTAGGCCTGTTTGGAGTAAACCCAGACGGAGAACCCTCTTACCGACATACAAGTACGGCTGCGATCCAGGGCCTCTTCCTCTTCCACAAGTCTGATATGCAGGGATCGATTGACACGGCGGAGGCGTTGATCCCTCGTAAGTTTGAGGCGGGAGACGCCGTGCCTGAGGGCGCGATTAAGACTCCCGCTTAAAAATTCTCGCTTGCATGTTATATTGGATTTTCAAATCACATATCTTGTATCATTATCATGTACATTACCAAAGATACCCATCAAAAAAGGAGAGATGATAAGGAGCATGGAAATAGAACTACATATTTACGCCCAAGGCCTGGTTATTTTCCACATTGCAACTCATAGAACGAATGCCGGTTATGTGCCTTGAATGATTTTGTCCTATTCTAGGACCCATGGAATTGTCGCGCATGAAAATCCGCCGAGCTGAGTCCTAGTTGCTGCCTGGATTTGAATAGTCCTTGAAGAATCCTTAGTATGGCTGAGGCTGAGGCGGCGTGACTAATTCAGCTGAACGTTCCTTGTGCACGCTCTTTCCTACTTGCACAAGAGCATCCTCAACCAGCTTACCTCGGAAATTTGTCATTTCTTCTCTTCTCTCAAACTTCAAGAATTTATGACCAAAGATCACCATGAGTTCCAAAGAGTCAGGCGATAAAGTCCAGCGAACGCTAGACTCATGGTTTTCAAAGAGCGGCGCCAGTGGCAGTTCGAATAAAACGGCCACCACCTCCGCGCCTGCATCAGCATCACAGCCTAAGCCAGACAACAAAAACAAGTCTACGGCTCCCACTGGGGGCTTTCGTGAGAATACGCGCCGAAGGACTGATCTTGCTGCCATCGCGAAGGAGACGAGGACCGTCCTCCCAGACATCCTGCCAGAAATTCCAAACGTGCAGGCCAGCAAGTCAGAGGCGCTCTATCTTTCCACTCTACCCGCCCTCAAAGCCGAGGATTGCCCCAAGCGCAAACCCGCAGGAAGCACGGCCATCCGAATTGTCAACGAGGACACCTTCAATGCGGCTATTGAGCTTGCGACGCAGTGCCCCGACGGCGGCCGCGTCGCCGTGCTGAACATGGCCAGTCACTCGAGCCCCGGCGGTGGGTGGCTCAAGGGTGCTCTGGCGCAGGAGGAGGCTCTCTGCTACCGCAGTTCTCTGGCTCTGTCTCTGCACAGGAGGTATTACCCGTGGAAGCAGCGCATGGGGCTGTACTCCCCCGATGTGGTGGTGATCCGCTCCGACATGCCATCAGGCCACAACCTGCTCGTTCCAGATGTATCTCCCGCGGACCTGCCTATCGTGAGTGTCCTGAGCATCGCAGCACCGCGATGCCCCGATGTGGCGGCGTCTTCGGAGCAGACGCCAACGGGGGGATTCGTGGAGCGGACGGTGTATGCCCAGTCCGAGGTGCGCGAGCTGATGAAGGATAAGATGAGGCTGTGTCTAAGAATGGCGGCGCAACGAGACCATGGGTTGCTGGTGCTGGGTGCGCTTGGCTGCGGTGCGTTTAGGAATCCACCGAGGGAGGTAGCACACTGCTGGCGGGAGGTATTGAAGGAGGCGGAATTCGAGGGCGGATGGTGGGAGGAGGTATGGTTTGCGGTGTATGACCGGAGGAACGAAGGCAACTTTGAGGTGTTTGAGGAGATTCTCGGCGGAGTCGAGATCTAAGGCATTGATTTCAAGGGCGTTGCATCAGTATGATATGTTTTTGAGTCTGGTCTCTATTGATTTCTCTCAATCGTGGTAATGGTGCTTTATTCTTCTTCTAATGGATCTTTGAGTATGAATGCGAAATGACTTTTCATCAAGGATCGCAACCATCACATCAGTCAAGTTCGCAAGTGAGAGCAGTTCATCACTATTTTGTGTTTTATCTATATCAATTTCCCTTAATTCTAAGTAATGATTCTTCACTCTTCTCCTAAGGAATCCATGAGCACCTAGTTATGAATGCGGAAAAGTTTTTGTCAAGGTGCGCAGCCACTGCACAGTCAGGGAAGTGAGACAAGTTCATGTTCATCTAACCAATGTTAAACAATATAAAGTTGGCAATAGTGTGTTTTTGGTGTGGGTGGTTCGACGTGTATGCGGGGAAGATGAACAGAATCCCTGAATATCGTTCATCACCAGTTCATTTGATATGAACGGGCGGCTATGCACCATCTACAGATAGACAACCGAGGACTGCCTCACTATCATGAAATCCTTATCATACCACTATAAATTAGCATTGTTACATGGATTTTCTCTTCTCAGAAACTGACAGCGCAGACATGTGATCACACCTTTGCAGCAAGAGGTTTATAGGGTAGGTAAGTAAAAAGAACTGTCTGGGTATTCATGGCTTTTCTCACTAACCACAAACCCGCGAACCCGCTTACTAGAACGAAAACAATCTCTGGTCGAGTCGACGATCCATACTGATTACCACCGATTATTACTCATTGCTCTCCACCGACTGAAACAACTGCCGTCCGACTCCATGAGCAGCGGTTCTGATAACAGGCTTCACCATGGCCCCCCACATGACATGCACCCTGGGTGATGGCGATTGCGTGCTCGCGAGCCGCCGATGGCGAGTGTTCAGCTAAGCACTAGATAGGCAGCCAAAAGACCCTAACAAAGAGCCTCTGCTCGATGAGGCCCTCCCCGAATGCATGATTTTCGCCGTTGCCGCTGCGACCCCTTGTGTACCATTTCTCGCTGATCCTTCCCTCGGCTCTCGTCCCTGACGCGGTCTCTCTTCCACCTCAGTGCAGGACAGAACCGAACTTTTCCTTGCTGATACGTCGCAGCCTCAAGGTCAAGAGCGAAGGGAGATAAGATGGTGTTCAATCCCCACAAGGACGATGTCGCTGGCCAGCGCTACACGGACTATAACCCGGCCGACTATGAGGCCTCTCGGCCGGAGGATATCACGGACGATAGCCTAGTCGACCCGGACTCGGGCGTCAAGCGCGGTCTCAAGAATAGGCATCTGTCTATGATGGCTCTGGCCGGCATCATTGGGCCTGGATTGCTCGTGGGAGCTGGAGGCGCATTGAACAATGGCGGTCCTGCGTCGCTGCTGATCGGATTCGGTGTGATTGGTACGTCGCTCGCGTCCCGTCGCAAGCGCAATCGCTTGTCGCAGGGAATGTGTGAATTTTTGTATTTTTATATTGACAGTTTTGATCTGCAGGTATCATTGCATTCGCCATTATGCAGTCGCTCGGTGAGCTCACCACCATCTTCCCTGGTGGGGGCTCCTTCATCTCACTCGCCGAGCGCATGGTCGACAAGTCCTTTTCGGTAGCTGTCGGCTGGAATTATTTCATCATCTGGGCTACCGTGCTTGCCAATGAGTACAACGTCATTTGCAACATCCTCACCTACTGGGTCCCGCAGGTCCCCCTCTGGGGCTGGTTCCTCATCCTCTGGTCCTTGTTTCTCGGGTTTCAGCTTCTGGGCATTGCCGCCTTTGGGGAAGCTGAGTTCTGGCTTGCTCTGATCAAACTGCTGGGTCTGACTGCCTTCTTCATCTTCTCCATCATATACTGCGCCGGCGGTCTGATTGGCCAAACCGAGCCGCTTGGCACGCGATACTGGAACGACCCGGGCCCCTTCAATGGAAATGGCTTCCGTGGCGTCGCTGTTGTCTTCGTCTTCTGCTCTACGTTCTACGCCGGTGTCGAATCTGTCGCTGTTGCGGCTACCGAGACGAGGAACCCCGGTACGGCCGTGCCCCAGGCCATCCGACAGGTCTTCTGGCGCATCATCTTTGTGTATATGGGATCTGCCCTTTTCTTCGGGCTGACTTGCCCAGCGAACGCGCCCGATCTTGTTGGTGGATCTTCAAAGGCCCTCCAGAGCCCTATGACGATTGCCATCCGGAATGCAGGTTGGGAAGGTGGTAAGTGACTGTTACTCCGTGTTCATGATCCCGAACCGCTCACTTATATGAATCCGCAGGTGTCCATCTAATCAACGCCTTCATCTTGGTTACTTGTCTATCTGCGATTAATTCGTCCATCTACATCGGCTCGCGAACCGTTCTGTACATGGCGCAGTCTGGAAAGGCCCCCAGAATCTTGGGCTGGGTCAATGGTCGCGGCGTACCGGTCTGGGCTATCCTCATCACCAACGCGGTCGGCTCCATCTCCATGATGAATGTGTCCACGGGGGCTGCCAAGGCCTACACCTACATTGTTAACCTGTCCGGTGTGAGCACCTTCCTTGTCTGGGCAGGCATCTGCTTTATCCATATTCGATTCCGCCGCGGTTGGAAGGTTCAGAACCACAGCTTGAGCGAGCTGCCGTTCAAGGCAATGGGGTACCCTTTCCTGGCATACGGAGGTCTCATTGCTACCATTTTCCTGGCGTTTGTCCAGGGCTGGACCACGCTGTCGCCTTTCAACGCGGCCAACTTTGTGGTGGCTTACATCCTGCTGCCCTTGTTTGGCGTCATCTACGTCATCGGCAAGCTCTGGTGGCGGAGCGCCGATCCCTTCAAGCGTAGCTGGGATATCGATCTGGTCAGCGGAAGGAGAGTCGATCTCGACAAGTCGGATGCTGCCATTAGTTCGGGAGGGTACAAGCCCCCTCTGTGGAAGCGGCTGTGGAATTCTTTCTAATGCCTTGGAGAGTCTTTGGAGGGTTGGAGCCTAGATGATGTGAGCATCGCCGGCTACCTCTTGCATGATGACGAATACTCATGAGATGATATCATGTCTTTTTGGATACCAATTTAGCATATCAGAGGGGAAGAAACTAATATATGCACAAGAAGAGAGAACTTGAACATACCTACCTGACGTGCGATTGATTGATCGTTGGCTGGCTTTCCTAAGAGAGACATTTGGGCAACCTTATTTCAACTGTGACACACCAATATGCACGAACGAGCTCCAACAGCACGCGCCATCCAATGCTTCGCGATGCATTTCCCGACCCTGGCCGGTTTTTCTTGAACGGGAAGTCGATGGAACCGTGCCATGGGCCCACCCGATATTAATAAGGGTCCCCTTACAATAGCTCAACCACGATTCGACGAAGACCAAAACCGCCCGGAATAGTGCAAGATGGTGCCTGACAAAAGGAAACTCACTGACTGGAAGCTGGACAGATTAAACAATGTGATGGGGCCAAGTCTCAGGGGTTCGCAGCAGTCAATGGCTCTGTTTTTCTGACCTATGCTTCTGTTGCTGATGGATACTGAGCCCCTCCTCCTCCTCCCACATTGCCCCAGATGCAGGGATCAGAAGGAAGTTTCCCGCCGGATTCTTCTCGTCCAGGAAAATCTTTTTCGCAAACTCACCTGATAAACACCAGGGAAGGGAAGGGGCCTTCACCGTTCTCCTTATTCGCATCCCACAGTCTCGATCGTATTGACCCCGGTGGCCAATGGCCAGTCGGCCGAGGGCAGGCAAGAGGAGCCGGCTCAGGCAGTGATCTATCGAGCAGACATGGCATGAAACCAGTCGCCAAAGAGTTATTAGTCGTATTCGCATGTCCCACATGCACTGGATTCTGTGCAAGTTATCTTATGTTTGGTAGTCCACCGTGTAAGTCGCTGCATCTCCAATTGACGAATGGCAAGGCCCAAATTGCAAATGCCGAGCCACCACGAGCTGAACGACTGGCAGCAGTTAAATCGCCGGGACCATCTGATGAGATCTGGTAAGTCATATAGAGATTTCGTATTGCGAGTCCGATTCGGATCGAGATGGCGCGGCGCAGATGGGCTGAGAGCTCGGACCCGGATACGAACACGCCACTTTTCTGCCTGCTTGCTGGTTGGCCGGGGGCGTATTCGGATTCGCCGTGCTCTCTCACTGAACGAACCAACCTTACATCTACTGCTCCAGGAGATCAGAAGGCGTCCAAAGAGGGAATACCCATTTATATCTCCGACATTTGTAAGATTCGCTGATATGTTGCGGTCAAAAATTATATCCTGGGGCGAGGGGTATAAAGGTCTTCAGTTCCCTCGATGAGATCTGTCCAACCTTCAAGAGGGCATCTCTAGGAACCTACCTGTCCAGTCAATTCCAACCGAAGCGTCGACCTGGGGAGACAATGGACTCTTTTATCATGATCGCGGGGGTGGCCGTTGCCGCCACGGTCCTGCTTATCATTGGCAATGCCATTCGCCAGCTACTACCAAGGAGCAAGTCTGAGCCGCCGGCCGTCTTCCATTGGATCCCCATTGTTGGAAATGCAATCACATATGGCATGGACCCTCCTACTTTCTTCCGCCAGAACCGTGAAAAGGTACGTTGGGGAACCTTCAATTGATCCTCTTACACGGCCTCGGATATCGGCTAACCACTGATCGTTGTATAGTATGGCGATATCTTCTCCTTCACTCTCTTCAATATGAAGTTGATGTGCTACTTTGGTGTCGACGGAAACGAGTATATCCTCAACGGCAAGGTGGCTGACCTGAATGCCGAGGAGGTCTACGGCCCTCTCACCGTCCCCGTGTTCGGAGCCGATGTCGTATACGACTGCCCCAACGCCAAGTTCATGCAGCAGAAGAAGTTTGTCAAGTTCGCACTCACACAAAAGGCCCTCGAGGACGCCGTCCCGATCATCGAGAAGGAAGTCGCCGACTACATCAAGACCACGCCCGGGCTCAAGGGCCAGGCCGGCACTCTCGACATCTCAAAGGCCATGGCCGAGGTCAACATCTTCACAGCCAGCCGAGCCATCCAGGGCGAGGAGATCCGCTCCAAGCTCAGCCGGGAATACGCCAAGGTGTACAACGACCTCGACAATGGCCTCCAGCCTGTCAACTTCCTGATGCCCTGGTTCCCGTTCCCCCACAACCGCAAGAGAGACCTTGCCCACATCCACATGCGAAACCTCTACCTCGAGGTCATTGAGAAGCGTCGGAAGCAGGGTCCCGAAGCCGAGCACGACATGATCTGGAATCTGCTGAACTGCAAGTACAAAGATGGCACCCCGATCCCGGACAAGGAAATCGCCCACATGATGATCACTATGCTTCTCGGTGGCCAGCACTCGTCCGCGTCCTCCAGCTCCTGGATGCTCCTCCACATTGCCTCGCGGCCCGAGGTCGGCAAGGCCCTGTACCAGGAACAGGTCGACAACCTCTCCAAGGACGGCAAGCTCCAGCCTCTCACGTACGCCGACCTGGACAGGCTGCCCCTGCTGAAGAACGTCGTCAGGGAGACCCTCCGCACCCACTCGTCCATCCACAGCGTCATGCGAAAGGTCACCCGCACCCTCGAGATCCCCGGGACCCCGTACGTCCTGCACCCCGGCACCGTCATGCTGTCCTCGCCCCTCGTCACCCAGCTGAGCGACGAGCACTTCCCCAACGCCGCCGAGTGGAACCCGAGCCGCTGGGAGAGCAAGGAGGAGAAGAAGGCGGAGGAGGGTGAGGGGGAGAAGGAGGCCAAGGAGGAGGAGGAGGACAACGACTTGACCTTGTCCAAGGGCGCCCGCAGCGCGTATCTCCCCTTTGGCGCCGGGCGGCACCGGTGCATCGGCGAGAAGTTTGCGTACCTCAACCTAGAGGTCATTGTCGCCACGTTTGTGCGCCACTTCCACCTCAGCAATGTGGACGGCAGCCGGGAGGTGCCCCCTACCGATTACTCGTCTCTGTTCTCGCGGCCTACCATGCCAGCCGTGATCAGATGGGAGCGTCGGGTTCTGGATGAGAAGGCTTAAATGAGAAAGGAATGAAGCAAACCAAAACGCAACGGCAACGGGAGTTGCGATTGTAATGAAATAATACACTCAAGAGATAGATGCCTGTTACGCTATATTGAACTCGTATATAAGTTATCAACTTGGACCTTGAACATAGCAATCATGTCTAACCTACCTAGCATCGTAGTTGTGTCTATCCTACATTAACGTGGAGCCTCACCTTCAAGTTCGGGACGTCAAAGGCATAGGCTCTTGTTCTCTAAGGTGGTTTTTGACTGTTCCAAACGATCTTTGTTTCTCTGGTATCTTCTACACCTGGTACACAGATAAACCCCAATCGTCAGCCCTCGGTAGCGTTGTTATCAGTCACTGAGTCTTGACAACGGTCTTAGGAAGAGGAGGTGGATTGCTATCAATATACTATCAATCTAGTTCCATCATCGAACCCTGGCAGACTCCCTCATCGTCACTTTCGCTTCTCGGCTCCAGTCGGTTGCAGTTCCAGCCTGGGACCACGGAGCGAAACTGGGCCATGGTCACTGCCGCATCCTGGTTGTAATCGACCCTAACGGCGCCTGAAACAGACGGCGGGAACAAGCCCAGTATGGCGTACACTCTGTCCTGTGGGAACGTGCAACTTGCACGCGCAACGAGTGAGTTCAACTCCCTGACGCCGACATTGTCCAACCGTTCCGCACCGCCTGTCGCAGTCTCCAGCTCCTTCCTTCTGGTGATGAATGACCAGAGATCCAGCTTGGGTTTCAACTTCTTCCAAAGCTCTGGGTCCGCGGGCTCCTCATCTTTGTGTAAGTTGAGTAAGACGTCGCCTAGAGCCAGGTAGACCGGGAACGGAATCGGCTGGGCTCCCCAACTATGCCCCCACTGCAAGAGGGTTTTGTCAGGATTTTCTGTCAGCTCTTGGATAATCTCTAGACGCGACCAATATTGCTTCTGGAGAAGCGTCAATAGGTATGACTGGATTATGTCCAAAAAGCGGACATTGCAGGGTTCGGGTTCGTGCCAATCTTCATCGCCCGAGTCGCTCTCTCGATCCTTGCGCCAGGGCACTCCCAAATGTTCATCAAACATTAAAGCAAGCGGAGCAGTTATCTCATCCCTGATGATCTCTTCTTGTTGCTCCGCCGCTCCCCAGTTCCGATGCCGGACTCCGAGAGCCTCTTCAAGAACTTGCCTGCCACAATCCATCATCAGGAATTCGCAATACCAATCTATCGCATCTCCCGGCTGGTCTGAATGGATATAACCAAGCTCATAATCCGTGAGCTCTTTGCTGTCGTGGACACATGCTAGAATTCTCCAGGCGTGGCCGAAGATAACCTTTCTGCGCAGAGCATGTTGATTCCGGTCAAACGTGTCAGCATTATTGATACAGAGAGCGTCGACCCATAGCTGATGCACATGATCGGAACCGCCCACATCTCGCAGAGCATGCTCTAGATATTTGTCCACAGGTGTCGCGACACCGTTGACGAAGATTGTCGCCTTCTCTCCCTCGCAGTCTCCCCGTGTATAGCTCAAGCAGGTATAAATCCCCCACTTGAATATTGTATTCTCCTCGGCTTGGGCGAGTTGCAAGATATCCGCCGATGGATTTTGGTTTCGCAAAGTGACAAACTCAGGGTCCCAATCATCCAACGATACGTGGTATAGATCCAATTGCAATGGGACTTCTCTATCGCAGACATGATCCTTAAATTCGAGCAGGCGAATTTCGTTCTTGGAGAAGTCCAGTGGGCGGTATATCTGCTCTGCCCTCATGTCTTGCACGTCCGTGACAGACATCGTGTGATTGAGGACAGATGAGGGTGTGTTGTCTGGTATTCTGGGTCTACCCGTGCTGGAAAGCAGTGTTCGTTTCCTTGAAGCTTGGATTTGAACGAAATTAGAGCAAATGTAAGTTTCAAGATGAGAGTTCTGTGGTATTTCTGAGCCGCTTCTCTAGGAGACGTTGTGAAGTCACGGTTCTTATATTCAGCTGTCTTCCTTGCGTAAACGTTTATAGCTGGTTTTGTGACTCTCCATCGATGACATTACGCAGTTTCTTGAGTGTTTTTGACCAAATTGTTTGTTTCTCCCGGCGCGGTGAGTTGTTGGGCCTTCAGGGGTGTTTGATTCTCTTCATTGGATATCGGATGAAAATGATCAAGAAATGACTTCCCGCGAGTGGTTTGGGTTGTCACCAAACGCTTGAGCCGTGTTTTTGATCATGTTGTGGCTCTGTTCTCCAACGTGTGATACAAGAGCTTGCGTTGCTGTTGTTTGCCCCAGAGCGGACGCTTTTGTCTCCTCCATGTCCTGGCTCATTCTCTGCAGGTAAATGCACCATTCAACCAACGGCTAAAGAATTTACCTGCCAAGTCGCGCCAAAAAGGGTACGTGCTGAATCCTTCTCAGTCAGTCCATGGTCATGCTGGTTGTAATTTGTCAAGAGGTGTGACAGTTCTTTACTTTTGCCCCCGCCTTGCTGCCACTTCAAGCTCGCCTCTGGAATTCTCATGGGCATTCCTGATACGGCTACCTGCAGTATCTTCCGCTCAAGAAGCCAAACGACGATGATTTCTGTCACACGCGGGGGCTTGAATAAGGTGTGAAGTTCTTGGTTGGGGAAGATGGAAGTGTATGCCCCATGCAAGTAGACGAGGAGGTCATGCCCTTCAATGCAACGGCAGGTCCGCTGATGATTGACGGTGACTGGATACATTCCAACAGTGGTTCATTAGTAGGTCATTGAGATTTAGAAGCTTCGAATTGGAGATGTCAATTTCGATGCTGATTGCACTTGATTAGGATAAATGGGGGATGCTGATTTGGAAGGACAGCTTCTGGGAATCGATACTCGAACCATTAGTCGATATTTTGGGGCTGAAAGTCCTGGGTGGGCAGGAAGACCACTTTCTGGCATTGCGATGGGATATATCAACTTGGCACCGGCATCAAAAATTTACCGACTACCTTGAAGCTTTCAATCGCTAGGTCCAGCACCTGTTCCAATGGCGCTCTCGTCAAATTTCCGACGATCGAGAATGATTGGAGACAGAGACATCCGTCCAGAATAGGTATCCAATTCATTGTCAGTGTCGAAGGAGCGCTCGATAACATCGCTTCTATAGTACATAAGCAAGCAAGCGAGCTTCTGATGAACCAACGGCATATGGCAAGGGCCAAATGCTACCAGAGTTCCTCAGTAACGAACATGGATTAACAGGTTACTTCAGCTCTCGAAACCCCTAAACAAAAGAGCCGATCCCACCACCATCATGCCGAATGACAAGGTTTATGGCCTGTTGGCTCTTGTTCTGCCTGCATCAAGCGCCAATGCTTCTGTGTCGCAGCATCATTGGACGGAGCTGAGCTTCTATGGTTACACGGCATGTCCATTTCCCATGCGTGACGTGTATAATTAAGCTGTCGACTCCCCGCTCCAGAGGTTCAAAATATCTGGATTCTCTGCTGGAGAAATCTGTATCGCTGGTATGGCACCACTGACATGATGCCTTCCCTTTGCGCTCCCTGCGATCGTTCTTTCAGTAGCGACGAAGCGCTACGGCAGCATCTGCAGACTTCACGGGCGCATGCTCCATTCGACTGCGATACTTGCAATCGAAAATTCATGACCCAAGATGCCCTGGAGCAGCACCTGAAAACATCCCCTGTTCATTTACCGTCCATAGACTGTAAGACATGTGGTCTATCCTTCAAAAGCGAGGAGACACTGCAAGAGCATATGCAGTCGCCAGCACATGCACCGACCTTTGACTGCAAAAGTTGCAATCGATCTTTCAAGGACGACGAGGCATTAAAACAGCACCTACAGTCGCCAGTTCATGATCCGACCTTTCCCTGCAAAAACTGTGATCGATCCTTCAAAAGCGATGAGGCACTGGAACAGCATATGAAGTCTCCAGCTCATGGTCCGACCTTTCCCTGCAAACATTGTGGTCGATCCTTCAAAAGCGATGAAGCACTGGAACAGCATATGAAGTCTCCAGCTCATGTTCCGACCTTTCCCTGCAAAAATTGTGATCGTTCCTTCAAAAGCGACGAGGCACTGGAACAGCATATGAAGTCTCCAGCTCATGATTCGACCCTCAACTGCCAGACTTGTGATCGCAAATTCAAAAGCAAGGAGGCTCTAGAGGATCACTTGCGTGACTCTCCAGTCCATGGACAGAAATCGAAAACCCCCTTGGACACCTTTTTCGGCTCTTTTCGAACATTCAAATACGACCCTTCCCTCCCGCCATCCACGTCGTACGCCAAGTTACGGGACCATAAGGGCTGGGGACGTGACGATCCCGAGGGGGAAGATGCATGGGACAGGTATCAAGCTGCATTGGCGGCCGAACTTAATATGTGGTATGGTGCAGAGGATGATCTGGCGGCCTGGCATTCGCTCTGTCGTGCAATAGGCATCGAGCCCCCTCCACAAACGTGTGCGCTGTGCAAGAAGGTAAGACTGTGAGCGGCTAATATGGCGTGTTCATGCTAACTGGGGCCACAGGCTGCACGAAATACACACGTCAATATCGTTGATTTGATTCATTGGGGGCGAAATCAAAATCGGCAAAGGGTTCGGGTATTCAGAGACGTTGGAGAGCTGCGAGTCTACACCAGGGAGACTGGAAAGATATTCCACAACCCGTACGACGATGATCACGATGGTGGTAACATGGTGTTGAGACACCTCCTTCGGAAGATCTTTCGCTAGAGCTTGTGAGGGCTGAGGTCCATTCCTGTGGCACCTTTCATCCCAAACGGTTCTCATGCAGCTTTACGGCGCTCTGCACCAATCTCTTTCCTTTGCACTGATCACCAATAGCGTTCACAATCTATCAGTGATGAGAAGCGGGCTCTCAGCACTGATTCTGGTAAATTGTATATCTGAACCTGAAATTATCTTATTGTTAAATATGCCTATTATATAGCAATATTCTAGTATTTCTTTAACACGTCAGTGGAATCCATTGTGGTTGTGTCCATTGATCAAGGCTCGTGTCGTTCACTCTCAAACTGAAATCGATCATTCTTGTTCAGTGTCTGTTGACTTTGGATCTATCAACTTCATTATTTAGCTATTCAGATTCTCCCATGACTAGTCCATGTTTGAGTCGATACCGTAGGTCAAACAGCCGCGCGGCCACCTCAGCGGGAGCTGTGTCTCATGTGATACGGAGCCGATGGGCTGGCGGTTGTCGACGGCAAGCAACGTGAGTGAACAGCTGGTCAAAGCTAAGTCACTG
Organism: Clonostachys solani; assembly: GCA_902141235.2. Classification (NCBI taxonomy): domain Eukaryota; kingdom Fungi; phylum Ascomycota; class Sordariomycetes; order Hypocreales; family Bionectriaceae; genus Clonostachys; species Clonostachys solani. The sequence goes on from CABFOC020000048.1 coordinate 328,651, forward strand.
GAAGCTTGTTCGTACCTGGATCTAAATGATCGGGGCAACCATACCGAAACAAGAAGGGGTGCGTGATTATGAAGAGGGGTAAGAGATGTGGTGTTTACTGATGAAGCTGTATCACGACATCATCAAAGTGGATGAGGCTTGCACGGGCAGCCAACATGCTGTTTCACATGGGGTTTGTTAGCATCCAAAAATATCACATGTTCATAGATGCCAACATCAAATGAATGGGAATCTGCTGCGTCTAGCCTAATTTTCTAAATGTACCCCAAAAGGATTAGATTCCAAGTCTCAAAGTTTAATCCCAAGACTGGAGGAGATTTGCTTGTGCTCTCCTCCGCAAGGTATAGGTTAAGTTCCACAGCCGGATACCTTACCCTAGGCTGAATCATCGCCAGATAGGCTCAACCGCTAAGGGTGGCCCAAGCGCTGCAGGCCCTGTCAGGCTCTGCACCGCCCTGAAGTGGCTGACTCTGGGGCCATCTGCAGGGGTCCGCAGCATCTGAACAGGCGGAAGCCCCCTAAAGCCATGCCCCATCAATCCATGCCAGACACGCAGCAGCTCCCAGGCAGATCGCCGTTTGACGCAGTCAATATATTGATGTCGGCCAGCCTGCCACCACCTTGACCTGCTGCCACCCACTTCAGTCTAATCTCCCCCGACGCCGTCCACCATCCTCCGTGATTCGATCACACCATAACCCTCCTCAATCGCAGCCAGAGACGCCAGCCAAGCGCTACACGTGCAATCACCCCAGCCAGCCTTTTCCTTCGTCCCGGAACTGCCGAGTCGCACCTCTCCGTCATTCCATCGACCCTCGCCGAGACGCCCTACCCCGACCCAGCGGCACCACCACCCGGCTCCCTTCCCTCTGCGCAATGCTCCGTTGAGTTCGTTCATACCATCTCGCCGCAGCTTGTACTCGTTTCGCGACAGCACGTTGCTGCACCACCATCGTTTAATGGAACCTCGAGCTGTCGCACAGCGCCCCATCCAGCTATCAGCCTCCTAGCCCTCGCCCGTCCTCACCTCGGACCTGACCAGCTTCACCTCAATCGCCAAGCAAGCCGAGTGAATGCAACCTCTAAACCCCTTCCTTGCCGCTTTCTTCAAGAGCTCGGTAGGCTCCCAGTGCACCCCCGTCCACCACCATATCCTCCTGGTGCCCCTGACGGATGTGCTCCTCACGTCCCGAGAGACCGAGAGCGGCGCCGCCGTCAACGAGGTCATAGCCTCCGAGGACTTCCTCGCCAGTCATGTCCTCCGCATCCCGCCACCTGGCGCCGGGCCAGGGGCGAAGGATGGTGCTCCAAACCTGCGCGAGGTAAGGGGCAAGGCCAAGCAGCTATCCACGCTCAACGGCAGGAGCGTCATCATCAAGGACTCGTTTGTCTACAGCAACAAGGGTAAGTTGGTCATCATTGGAGAATAGTAGTCGCAAGCTAATCCCTCTCGCTCCCAGGTTTCAAGACACTTGTTCAGGCGCAAATTCTGAGTGACAATACCTACTACCCCGACGTTTTCGAACCACGACAATGGCTATTATACTTCATTTCGAAACCGCTTGTCGGAGTATGGGAGGAGGTCAAGATCACGCCCGCAGTTCTTGTGCCGGGAGTACGACGACGCATGCTCTCACAGCAGCAGCAGGCGTCCAAGACCGATACCAACGACAACCCCGCGCCCAAGAAGAAAGACATCACGAGCTTCCATGACCTCCTTAATAACTTCCCCATGATCGCACGACAGATGCATACTGGCCTGGAAAAGCTCTTCCTTGAATTCACCACAACATTCCAGAAACCACTCCCGCCGCCTCCATCAGCCGAACTTATCCCCGATCCTGTCCCGGATGGGCCTTTCAAGATTGCCATGAGCAAGGCAAGATCAAACAGCACGTCTGTTAAGCCGGGTGATGCGGGATCCCGCAAGCTTCCGATCACCGATGACTTCTATGCCGAAGATGACGAGGACGTCTTAAGGGCCTCTCTTGAAACGGCAGTGACTACAGCAATTGATCTTTTTCAGGGGGTTGATAAACAGCAACTGTCTCTACTGGGCGCAACGACGGATCTCACTGGGCCGTTGGTTGAGAAACTCATAGAACGCTATGTTGCTGAGAATGTCAATCACTTGCTATTTCCTCGGCTTTGCACTCTCAAGCGCCCTGAAGACCTGGAGCTTGAGGCAAAGATACGGAAGATGGAGTTTATCGATATTTCCCAGCTCGGGATCCGTATCGATGGGGGTCTGAAAGCTAAGCACGACCTCCTCATCCAACTCGGGCCGGCCATTGAGGAATTCAAGAAGATATCCAACTCACTCTGTCCCCAGGAGATGCTGGATCTGTTACTGTTAACAGTCAAAACAGTGTCACAATTAACAGGACCCAACGGAGACGCATCTGCCGGTGGAACATCAGAGAAAACCATCATGACTGTGAACGCCGACACCCTAGTTTCACTATTACTATATGTTGTCATTCGATCTCAAGTTCGCCACCTGCAGGCGAGGTTCACCTACATCCGAAATTTCATTTTTATTGATGACGTCGATAGCGGCGAGTTGGGATATGCGCTAAGTACATTCGAAGCAGTCTTAACATATCTGCTCATGGATTCTTCTGGCCTGAGGCGGGCAAGCAGGAAAAACAAGGCTCTCTGGGATGCGGCTAAGAATGGCAATATGGAAGAGTTAAGAAGCACCATGGAGCCCAGTACGTCGGCTGTCGATGATGCGCCAGATTCCCCTGAATGGCCAAGGTCAAGAAGAGGATCGGGGACTTTGAGCCTACTCAACGGCTCTTCAAGGAGATCTTCGCTAGCTCTCACAACAACAGAGAGGTTCTCCCAAGGCTCCGACCTGAGCCATGTATTTCCCTTCCAAAACAATACGGAGCTCAATGGAGAAACGCCAGCTTTCCCAATACGCAGGATTAAGAGGGTGGCCATGGACACTCGTAGTCTCTCTAGTAACTCGGAAATATCGTTCCACTCTCGCACAGCAAGCATTGCGTCTCTTAGCAGCGCGCTAGAGGGTGACATATCCGTGGAACGTCTCTCACAAACGAACAACGCCTTTGGCGAATCCATCCTGATGATGGCGATTCAGAGTGAGCAGCCGCAGGCTCTGAGCTATCTCCTGTCATTGTCACAGTACTACCCTGTGCAAGATCTGTTAGAGGATGTGAATAATGAAGATACGACCCTATTAATTGCAGCCGTCCAATTAGGACACAAAGAAATCATCGATATGCTGCTGGATGTTCTTACCAACAAGACGAGCCAGGAGCAGCTGGCCCAGTACTTCGCACTTCCAGACATCTGGGGACGAAGCGTGGGTCACTACCTTTTTAATGCACCTTTCTTGATCCCACGAGTCGCTCACCTCGTTCCATGGCGCCAACGAGACAAGAACGGACAAACACCGCTGTTCGCCCTGTGCCGGTCATACGATCACGCCAACTACCATGAGATGGTCAAGGCCGGGCTTGAAGCAGCAAGGGACGCGCAGATGGATAACGAACCACTACACTTGGATGAGCATGTTGATAATAAGGGCAACACACTACTCCACATCATCAACGACCCGGTGATTGCGAGCGGCGTGCTGGACTATTGCGACGTCGATGTGAATGCAATGAATGAGAAGCGATTCACAGCGCTCATGGTCGCCAGCAAGTATGGAAGATACGACATGGTGAGAGCCCTCTTTGCGGATGCAAGGGTAGATATTGCAGCAAAGGAGTTACGCGGCCTGACGGCCGTGGAGCTGGCCAAGGATGACGACGTCCGAAACCGCATAGATGATCTGGCGCTCTTCAGCATGCAAGCCGGGCGAGAAGGGCGGATCACGGGCGTGGTCCGGGCCTTCTTCGTGGAAGATGGAAACATACGACTTGTGCTTAAGTCGGCGGCACCCACTGCGCGTGAGAGCTACACGGTCACAACCAGTCGACGGTCCCTGGCGGAGTTTGAGCAGCTCTTGCAGCTTCTAGCTGACGAGAACCCGGCTTCCTGGCTCCCCTCCATGTCAGACACACGGTCTCCCTTTCAGATTCCTTCGAAACCGTCGAGGGCCATTCTCCGTGACATTCAAGCCAAGACGGACTCGGCCCTCAAGGTTCTGCTCAATCACCCAACCTTTGCTACCCACGAAATGCTATGGGAGTTTTTCTTGGTTCCAGAGCTGCAGCTGGAGATGATGCAAGAGCGGTCTAAACTGAAGGCGGAGACCAGGATGGAGAGGGTCAAGGATGAGTACGAACCGGTGGAGAACGTGAGGGAGGTCGAGCAGTTTATCAACCACGCACGTGAAATGGTCAGAAGTGTCAGCTACTCGACTAAGAGCGTGACGAGGCGGGCCAACAGCGTTGCGCTCGCTGCAGCTGGTAAGTTTTGTGCACCCCCTTTTGTTTTATGTTTGATATCAGTGATTCACGGCTAACATGGGCATTCGTCATAGACATGTACGACTCGTCGGTGCTCCTTCACCGGATGGTGACGACGTTGCAGTTCCTACCCCCATGGCACATGAATGCGTTCGAGACTTATGTTCGGGCCATCATGCCCGCGCAGTCGAACGCTTCGGTCACGCTGCACACGTCCCTTCTAGGTATACAATCTACAGTGCAGGGCCTCTTGTCGGCTCTGTCGCGCCCAACGACCCTGATCAACCAGATTCAGGCTGCGAAGAAGGATGCGGAGCGCAATGAAAGCGCGGCCTCCCGTCCAACGAGATGGCCGCTGGGCCTCCTGGATGACACGCGCCAGCGCTTTCAGGACGAGAGGGAGGAGCGGGCTCGGAAGTCACGGGGGGAGGCGCTGTACCTAGCCAAGGAGCTGCGGTACACGCAGCAGACGGTGGCTGGGGAGCTGGCCGGATGGCAGGACATGCACGATAGGATGGGCGTGGCAGTGATCCGCGAGTACGCGAGGGGGATGGTGTACCAAGAACGGACGAAGCTCGACGGCATGGTGCGGGCCCTGCGGAAGCTGAGGGAGGGGAACATGGAGAGCGAGGGCAGGAGGTGGGAGCCACCGCCACGGTCAGGCGGGCTCCAGGTGCAGGACCGAGAGATGGTGGACGAGAGCCTGGCAGGGAGTGTGGAGGAGACGAGTGGCCGTGGTGAGCCCAGCTAGGGTGCCACGCCGGATAATTCCTCAAACGACCAAACCAAGGCATGAAGACCAAGGAAAAAGTCGCGTGAGGAAGTTCGAAAGAAGATGGATGGGAGGGGAGGGGGGGCACGAGAAGAGAACCTAATGTGGCGAGTGGTCGAGGAAGCTTCGCTGCACAACAACATACCTACACCACCATTCAGTATAGTCCGTATTATCATAGACATGGGCGAGGGAAGGATTCGCGAAATGTGGGGTGAAGATAGGAAGGGGAACTCTTTGGCGCTAGGCGGTAATAGTCCTTTTGTCTGTATCCGTTATGCAGCTTGGCGATAGAGCGGACATGTTTTGGAGTTGGCAATAGAGTCGCGGTGCCGTTTTGGGTCACCACATTCAACCAGTCAGTGTGCTGAGACGTGCTTCGGATGAATGTCTGGGGACGGTGAAGGGGAGGGGGGGGAGCAGTGACGTTGTGTTGTCATTGCATCCATCAATTATGCCACCCTGCTTTTCTTCGCGTCGCATACAAGGTTTCACATCTGGACTGACTCACACTCGTAGGGCTACGGTTTGATAGGTCGTTGCTGTATGTGCTGGTTCGGGTGGGGAGGACGTTCAACCCCCAGGGATGATGGAGAAGAAAAAAATTGCTGTTGGCAGAGCTGTCATCCGCTCTCCGCACAAACCATAAGGACGGTTGATATTATCGTTCTACGTAGAGAAAATCGACATTACGTGCAGTGGAAATCTATTAATAACGACCCGGGACATTCTGTCGGTTCCATTTCCTTTCTCTGCATGCTTTTTTAACCGCCAGGTTGACGTACGCATAATGAGGCTTTGCTCAGCGGTCGGCGTTTAAACAGACATAGGGTAGGGCTTTGGGGTTTCTGCTGTGCGGTCCGGGTCTGGAACAGGGGCAGCATGGACCAGCTGGTGGACATGTCGCAGAGATCGATCGGCCTTTGTGCGTGGTGACTGAGACCTTGCCGGTACCAAGTGTCAAACAGCCCGCACACCGCAGTCTAGTCGGAATCCGGACTGGTCGAACAGGAAGGTTACTGATCTGCTGCTGGGAAAATGCCCGCAATGTCGGGTTGTCTTCCTAGGATCCTCCTCCCCATGCTCGCTCCGTGGTCCCTGGTCCCGGAAGCAATCCTGGCCAGTCGTTGGTCGACACGCTCCCATTGGCCGGCGCGGTGTCGGTGCAACGCGTGGGAGAGGGTTTCTGGAGGAAGAGCCCGTGAGTCCACATGCGGGCGCGAAAATCACCGCGCTCGTGGTGAGAGCTGCCGTGACCTGCCAATCAGATCGGCGACCGGGGGGCAAGCTGGGCCAATGGCGTGTTAGGCACGAATGATGCGTTCGCGCCTTGGGCTGCTGAGCATTGAGGAATACGCGCCCGCGACCATGGGGCTGTGCATGGACGAGTAAATTTCCGCAGCCGCCCTTTCTCGTGGCATGGAGGTACTACGGTACGGTACACGGTATGACATGACTCTACCTGGCGGCAGTAGGCACGGGAGCGGACCCCAGGCAATATGCCATGACGGCCGCCGAAGATGGCTGTTGGCTGCGTGAGGCCCGGCTGTTTGAGGTAGCCGCTCGGCAGAGAACTGGCCAGTGGCTCTTAGCCGCCGGCGAATAAGAGCAGCCAGAACGCATGTCGTCTTATTTAAGCAACGGGCAAAAATAGCAGCGACGGCAGCGAGAGGGCCGGGAGCAGCCAGCAAGCGCCCGTGGAGGCTGCGAATAGCACGGTGCTTTCTTGGCTGGACGCCTAGGGGAGATTACCTACCGTAAGATTTTCATCTCACGACGATGATGGCCTCCAGTACGACGTGAGGACCACCGAGGTACCTGCCAGGGACATCCAAGCGAGAGAATGAGTCACGCGCTAACGAGAGGGCGACGAAGGAAAACAGAGTTGTGACACGCGCGAGCAGGCGGTCGCGGTGCGGGATGAACTTGACCACCGCATCAAGCAGGGCGTCGGTCCATGGCAACGCAGTCCACGTCGTCGCGCATCGCATGGCAGCATGGGATGGGAGTCCGTGTGTTCGGGTGGGACAAGACGTGGCAGCGTGTTTTTGCTGGTCGCCGACGGGGCTTCTGCGTGTGTTCTTTAGTGGCGTGGGGCGCGTCCACAGCGAGCGCACTTTTTTCTTTCTCGTGCCGTCAGTCCACTGGGACGGGCTTCTGGCGCTAACGCACAGGTGCAGGCGGGCTAGTTGGCGCCGGCCACTCATAGGCCGCCGACGTGCAGCCATCGCTCCAACCCCAGGAAACGGGCCCTAGCGTAGCACCAGCGCTGGGGCTCTTGCGCACTGTGCACTCGCCTATCACCGACGCCTGGGCCTACCGTGCGGAGACATGAGCCTGCACGGTCACCTTCACCGCGGCTCCACCCCACTCACTTCCTGTAGTACCACCACCACCGCCGCCGTGTGCAAGAGACTGGCTGCAGCTGCGATGATCAGACAGACAGACGTCTTCACCACCTGCCGGCCATGCCACAACATCCTCGTGTCGGCTAGTCGCCCGCCAAGGGGGTCTGGTCTGGTCTCTTTCGCGTTTCAGATCAACTGCGTCGGTGCGTGCCAGACGACCCGCGACTCTCTCGTCTGGACCCTGGCTCCACATGCGTTTCTGCCGTCAAGCATCCACGGCCACTGGACCTCCCAAGGATAAGAACCCGGCCTCCTGCTCTCTGGCCATGAGATTTTTCTTCAGAAATCAAGCGATTCTTTCCCAATCGTTCCTCTCCTCTATCCTTTCCCTCCAGGCCTCTCCCCGAGCCCTTAATTTCTCTCTTCTTCATCCTCCTCCTCTCGACTTAGACCTGGCCTGCCTGGTTGCTTGGCCCTCCTCGTCCTCAACCTCATCCTCAAACTCGCCATATTCACTTACACACACGAGACTGGATCTCGTCTGGCCCTGTTGATACTACCACCACTACCTGAGCTGGTCTCTTGCCAAAACTACACTACATACAATATCTGTTCCTACTGAACAGCACTTACACCAACAAAAGCCCCCACGGAGCAACAAAACAAAACCCACTAATAATCTTTCAAGATGTCTTCGTGAGTTCCCCCGTATTCCTAGAAACAAAATATACTCGCGTCAAGGCGACTGTGCTAACCGCCCTGACCTGTAGTCTGGAAGCCGACGTCTCGTTTGACGACTTCACCACCAGCTTCTCTTATGCGCCGGTGATGCAACACTGCACCCCTTCGCCTCCCATGCACAACCTGGACTTTTCCTTTGATGCCTCTATGCTCAAGTACCAGGTCCCTCAAGAGTTCCACTCGTATGCCGCTCCCAGGCAGTACGCCCCCAGCCACACTCGCTCATCCTCGCGAGCCTCCATCTACTCTGTTGGCTCGGCTGTCGACTCTCCCCCCGAGTCGGTCTGCCCCGGCCTGACCACTCCGCCAAGAGCTGGCTCTCCTGTGCGGAACCATGGTCCCCTCTTGCTCCCCAAGATTCGATCTCAGGATCAGGATCTTGATGGTTTCCCTCCCATCACTGCTGGCATGATGTCTACTCCCCCACCCGCCCCTGTTGCTCGTCGATCCAAGGCCTTCCGCCACGCTCGTAGCTACACCAACCCGGAGACCCTCAACGCCATGGTCATGCCTCACTTCAGCTTTCCCACCCCTCCTCGTGAGGATGGCTTCAGCAACCAGCTGCTCTGCTCTCCCGCCAACTTTGCCCACTCCCATGATCCTTCCAAGGCTCACACCCGCCGATGCAGCAGCGTCGAGGTCATGACCGCTGACAAGTACGCCTACCCATCCTACCGTGCTGTGCCCGTCATGCAGCAGGCCGACTTCACTTTCCCATCTGCGACTTACACGCCCCGTGCGCCCTCCCCTCTGACCATGGCCGCCTCCGTCAATGTCACCCCGGAGCCAACCCCCACCACCACTCTCATGTCCTTCCTCACCGGTGCCAACTCGGCCGCCTCCTTGGTCCGAACCGTCTCCTTCCCCCACCGCGACCCCAACATCAAGCACTTCTGGTGGGACATCCGCAACATCCGCAACTGGTCCTCCTTCAACCTGGCTTCCATCCTCACCCTCCCTGGCGCCTCGCTGCTCAACACCCCTATCCCGGCTCCCGTCCTCCCCCAGCCTACCATGTCCAGCCGCCACCCAGAGACCGAGGCCGCTCTCCACAGCATCTACGCCTCCTACTACCTGCCCAAGCTCAACTCTGCTCTCGCCCTCTGCTCCGAGCGTCCTCTCCAGCTCTCCGTCCCCGCCGCAACCAAGGGTCCCAGCGCCATCAACGACCTCCTCTTCACTGCTAACGTCTCTGGCGAGGCCGCTGCCGCCGCCGCCATGTTCGGCGGCAAGCCCTCCGCCCGCGTCGTCGGCCTCGTCCGCACCTTTGACCGCTTCAACACCGGCATGCGCGCCGAGGGCAACATCAAGCGCGTCGAGTACCTCCGCGGCCTCGCCGCCATCCACCACGCCATGCGCGAGCACGGCTGCCGCTACGGCTTCATCCTCACCGAGATCGAGCTCGTCCTCGTCCGCAACGGCACCGAGTCCACCCCGGTCTTCGGCGAGCTCGAGGTCACCAGCGTCCAGCTCGCCGCCACCAGCACCGGCGACGAGCCCCAGCTCACCGCCTGCCTCGCCCTCTGGGGCCTCTGCCAGATGGCCGGCGACCACCCCGCCCCCGGCCACGCATCTTGGAAGTCAGAGGTCGGCGCCCCCGCCGAGGGCACCAGGCGCAAGGCAAAGCCCAGAGACAGCTGGATCCCCGCGCCCCAGCTGGCCGAGAAGCGCGAGGCCAAGCGGAGCAGAGGCTGGATCTGGCCCGAGGACGCCGTCGGCAGGAAGGAACTGGGCAAGCGTGGTGTGCGCTACGGCGGCATCTAAACCAAAGCAAAGCAAACAAAGCAAAGGGTGATCTTTTTATTTCATTTGTACGAGAGGCGGCAGGACCGTCCTCGATTCTACTTACTTTATTTTTTTCTTATTCTTTTTGTGATGGGGTAATGAACGATCCGAGTTAGATCTTCTTGATGCCGATGGAATGAGATACAGCGGGGTGAGGATTCGAGTCATTCTAGACCGCCCACCTGTCTGAAGAAAAAAGCCTTATTATGATTTCTGCTCATGTAGCGATAATGAACGAATCGAATAAGTTTAGCACATTGAATATCATATCATTGCTTTCACTGCAGTAGCACAACGTGTGGGTGGTCATTAATTCCTCATATTTTACTGTTTTGAAAGTTCCATCTACTTTTAAAGTGACATTTGCGGGTGAGAGCGGTCTTGCTTAACCCTTGGCAGCACCAGCCTTGATCAGTAGAATGTCTCCATCCTCAACGACGTATTCCTTGCCCTTGGTCATGATCTTGCCCTTTGCCTTAACCTCGGCCTCGTCACCCAGTTCCTTGATTGCGTCAAAGTTGTACACAACAGCCTGGATAAAGGTCTTCTCGAAGTCGCCGTGAATCACACCGGCTGCCTGTGGTGCCTTGGTGTTGGTACGGATGGTCCATTGGCGGACCTCGTCAGTACCGGTGGTGAAGAAACTGGCCAGCTGAAGCGCTTTGCGCATCTGGTGGATGACCTTAGGGAGAGCGGACTGGGCCCCCACGGTCTTTTGCTCCTCCAGGGCTTCGGCCTCCGTCTCATAGCGTGTCAATCTCTCCTCGAAAGAGACGGAGATGGGGATGATAGGGTCGCCAGTGGCGTGCTCCTTGACCCACTCGGCAATCTTGGGAAGATGCTTGTTCTTCTTGCGGATGAAGTCTTTCTCTGACAGGTTGACCAGAAACACCACGGGCTTGGCTGTGAGGAGGAAAAGGGGGTTGATGACCTCGACCTGTTTGGCTTTGTTAGCGCCAACTAAAACTCAATGAAGTCGAGTAATGAGTGAAAGGGGAAGAGATGTATTGCAGGGTCAGAATAAACATTTATCTCATGGTGCACTCTAGCGTTAATGTTTGAGGCACGTCGAAGAGCTGGGTTTATAGATCAGGCCATTGGGCCTTTTATCATCACATTGCGTATGTTGTGGGAGGTGTGGAAAGGAAAAAAAAAAGAATGAGTTCTTACCTCCTTGGGAGTCCAGTTTCCTTTGCGGATATCCTTGCCGTCCTGGAGCCAGGCAAGAATCTTCTCGATCATTTCTTGTTCCAGGCGAGCCTTCTTGAGTTCAAGACTCTGACCACCCATGCGAGTCTTCTTCTTCTGGTTCTCGAGGGCCTTCTCAACGAACTCAATATCCTTGAGTCGCAGCTCCTCGCTGATAATGTCGAGATCTCGCGTAGGGTTCACGTCACCCTCAATGTGGATAATCTCAGCGTCGTCGAAGCATCGAACGACTTGGAAGATGGCATCCACAGCACGGATGTGTGACAAGAAAGCATTGCCAAGACCGGCACCAGTCGACGACCCACGGGTCAGACCAGCGATATCATAGACAGTCAGGTTAGCTGGGACCCGAGACTTCGGGTTGTACTTCTCAACAAGCCAATCGTAGCGCTCATCGGGCACAATGACTCGAGCTTCCTCAGGGTCAATGGTAGCATATGGAAAGTTCTTTTTGGCTGTCAGCACCCCAATTGCAGGACGGCGCGAGCGACGAGGGGCTTCATACAGCTGGGTTGCCTAGGTCGCACTTGGTGATGGCCTGGAAAAGAGTAGACTTGCCGACGTTGGCGAGGCCGACCTGAGATAGCTGATTAGCAGCTGTACAGAGCTTGAAGAGGTAGGTCTGGCCATACAATTCCACTCTTGAGGTTGTTTCCGGGACGACCCAGAGGGATCTTCTCCTCAACGACAGCCTTCTTGGGAGGCATGTTTCTTGTTCTCGCCTTCGGTTTCGCGTAAAAGCGTACTGTGAAGACGGGATTACGTAGGTGGGTGAGGGGAGAGGTTGGAGCTAAGTGTCCAAGTGCTGCAGGCCGGGCTGCGCAAAGGAAAAAGGTGCGACGTAGAGAAGTGAAGGAGCTTGGAGAAAGAAGAAGGGAGGGAATGATGACCCTTTTCGGCTGTTTCCAGCCGCGATCACAGCACGCGTGATACTTGGTAAGCTCCTTGAAATATTCGCAGGATGAAGTTCTTGACAGAAACAGAACGATGATGGGGGGAAATTAGGTGAAAAGTTGTGTTTTGCCTTAGCCTAATCGCGCTTACGGCGGGGTGGTGGAATCTGGCCGCGGATGTATAGATACGCCGATGTCCGTGTTGGTGCACGTGATTCCCAAGACATTCATGATGAAAGGAAAGAACCCGTATAAGCTTTGATGGCATTGTTATTCGAGCGACAAAGTCCGCTCTCTGGGCTCCGATCCCCGTGTAAAATGGAATTATTCATTAGAAAATCGACTTGTAGAGTTCCGGTGGTCATGTGAACGAAGATCCTTGGTCCTGAGCCAGGCTCTATAGTTTCATGGTTCCCATGCAGGACGAATGTCAGAGTCTCGCAGTGGACACCCGGTTATCCATCTACCCGCATACCTTTGTGCGGTAAGACTGGATCATGAGTCCTCTAGTGAAGGCATTGAAGACATATTTATACATGGATGCTTATACATTCTCTTCATCGTGCGATGCCCTGAAAAGGCACTAACACTGGAACACTTGGATCAAGGGCCATTGGCGCTATGCCGGATAAAGTATATCCCTACGTCAGGCACCACGTACCCCAGCAGGTTGCGCTTGAACCAGATCCAATCGGTGAGACATGCAGTGTGGTGAGGGACGGCATTTGCGACGAGCGCCTTCCCCCCAGCAGGCAGACAGACAAGCGATCCTACGCCGTAATTTGTTGACAACACCTAGGTATTGACTGGATATTGTCCTGTCCAGAACTAATGGTGCTCCCGCACGCCGACTAGCACAACTCGGAACCGGCGTTGTCCATCTGCAGCACTCCGTTTCCGTTCCCAACACCTTCTCCATCTGATATATTGCCCACCATACCCGCCTTTGTTTGGTTGCATTTTCCTTCGAGGCCTACACTGAGACACTGTTCCGAATCGCTTGCCCAGCTGCCCTTTCCAGCCAAAATGGCCCCTCCGCGATCTAACACAGGCAGCAGCCGGCGGCATCGCGGTACGCTGTCTATGCAGAAGACGGAAATCCTCATCAATGTCTACGATCTGCTACCGGTAGGTTTTGACCGACCTTTTTGTCTTCTGACGCTGCTACCTTCCTGCTCCACGATCCCCCGTGCTAACTAGGTGTCTGCAGCCTGGACGACTTTCTTCTATCCTATGGACAGTCGGAGCCGGCCTCCTCCATTCTGCCGTCGTCATCAATGGGAAAGAGTATGCCTATGGCGGGCATGACCATAAAAATTTGACCGGTGTTTATTGGACCAGACCTAAGACCGAGCCTCCGGGAGGTACCTTCAGATGCGAAATCCTCCACGGATTTACCCTAGCAAGCGACGAAGAGATCGAAAACGTGATTCGAGAAGCATCGGAAGAGTTTCAAGGAACGTCGTACAATCTTCTCACACGGAACTGCAACCACTTTACATCCTACCTTTGCCAGAAACTCACAGGAACACCTGGCCCTGCATGGCTGAATCGTGCAGCAGCCATTGGCGTTGCATTTCCGTGCGTCGTGCCGCAAGAATGGATTGAACCACCCGACTATGATACCGCTGAGGGCGCTCTTCTGGGAGAGGAGCCTGCGGATGAGCGCGCGCGTATGCTTGGGAGATCACAAGACACGCCGCATATTCTGGGTACTGGATCACGCAGCAATGAAGAATGGGCTGGCGACAGTCATGGTGGTGGAAGTAATGGTAAGAGACAGTATAGCGTGAGCCATGCTTCTCTGGGATAACCGACAATGATTGGTGAGCGAAGGCCTTTCAATTGGCTTATCGTCACCCTTTGCTCTCTTTTCATTTCCCTCTTGATTTTGTCCACCCATCACAGGGCTGAGAATTTGGGTGTGTTTGGCATGGCGTTGGCAGGCGTTTCTGGCCTTGATTCAAATTAGATCACATAGGCCGTCTTGATATTTTCTTGGACATTGAAATAAAGGAACAGTGGTTTTCCCACATGGTTTATGTGTATGGTACAAATTGTACAAATCTTATTACAGCAAACGCTCCATTACAGACGTCTTGGTCTTTTACTCCTTGTGCCGCCGAACTTGATCCTGGTCGAATCGGCGACCCGGACGATCTTTTCCCGTAGAATCCTGCCTTCGGGGCTCATCAGAACTTTGATGGCAGCCTCGCGACCCTGCCCAAACCCTCGCAGAACAACCTCCAGCCTCTTAATCTTCATTGGCCAACCGTCGTGTATCAGTCGCTCGATCACATATTTAGTGAGAGAGTAGGCGGGATCGAAGCCTCCACGTCGAGATTTTCGGTAGCCCAAGTTGCCAGCGGAGAGAGAGATGATTGGTTCTCTGTTGGGCTTCGTGCAAGTAATATGTGTATTGTGCTTGGTCGCGTAGATGTGGAAATGGTAAGGGTCAACGTCCTTGGTCTTGGGTACGTTGGGGTTACCGTAAAGCGCGCTCGTGTCGATGTGAGACGAGCTCATTGACTTGAAGACGGCACTTTGCGATAGAGCTGCCATGGAATTGATCTCGGTTGGTACTGCATTCGGTGCTTCTGGATTTCCGTAGAGGTTCTGAAGTAGGCGCCTTGACAAGGGCTTGTCGGTCTTCGGGGCATCATCCTCCTGTCGGCGGGCGGTTTGCGTGAAAGCCCGGATGCCCTGGAGAGGGCTACGTGGCGCGAAAGGACATGTCCCTCGGAGGAGACTCGAGGTCGTAAAGCGACTCAACAATGTCCGGCTCATCGTCGTGGAGGGTGCGATTATAAATTTCTCGAGCTGATGTTTCCCAATTGCAATGCACTTTTTCCTTGGTGGAAGTGGAAAGATACCTGGTACCTGGGACCGAACCCGGCCGAGGTTCTGCCGCCTCTCCGCCTTCCCTTTCCCCATGGAAGCCGATAGATCTGATCGGGAGCAACCCAAAAATTTGAATTGCCAGTTTGAGTGACTTGGTGCTCCTCGACTTACAACATTCGCCTCGTCTACCCCACGTCCACCAGCCTTTGGAAGGCATCTCCCTTTTTCCACAATGAACTCCCTTCTTCGAAATGCCCGTACCGCCGATAATGCTCTTGTGCGAGCATCCTTTAGCGTGAAAGGCTCTGTTGCAGGAAGATCACCGGCCTATAGGAGGTTAAATTCGCAGTTGTCGCAATTGCCTAACCGAAGCACCTTCGGCACACAAAACAGAGCCTCCAATGGCGCAATGCTGTCGCCCCTGCGGCCGCTGCTATTGCCGTCCGAACTTCGCCTGTCCCCTTCAGCTGCGCTTATGACCCGACAACTTCATGCCACCGCCCGATCTTACCAAGAGAACAAGGAGAAGGCCGAGCCGAAGGCAACAGAGCCTGCCTCCGAAGAGAAGCCCAAGACCGATGATGCGGAGGCCAAGCAGCAAGAAGAGAGCGAGAAGTCCGAGGAGGGTGAAGGCAAAGAAGAAGGAAAGGACGACAAGACCAAGAAGGAGGATTTGCCCCCCCCACCCCCACACGGTGACAAGACCCCATGGCAGGTATTTACCGAGACCATGAACGTCGAGTTCCAGAAGTCAAAGGAATGGAACGAGTCTACAAAGCAGATTGGTGCCGCCGCCCACCAGTTTACCGAGAGCGAGTCAGTACGCAAGGCGCGCGAGGCTTATGAGAAGTCTACAGGCGCTGTGTCCTCTGCTGCCTCGGGTGCCATTAAAACCACGGCCGGAGCAATTGGAAAGGGAGCTGCCTGGACATGGGATACTTCTGTCGTCAAGGGAGTGCGCAAGGCTGCCAACGTCACAGGTGATGCTTTGGATCAGGCAACTAAGCCGATCCGAGACACCGAGGCTTACAAGAACGTGAAGAACGTCATCGACGACGGTAGCTCTTCACGCTATGGTGGCTGGGTTGAGAAGGAAGAGAGAAGGAAAAGGAGAGAATTGCTAGAAAAGAGCCGTGGCAGAGACGGCCAAGTCATGCAAGAAGACCCTGAGTAAGACTTGATTCCGGTTCCATTATATCGCAAACCTTAATGCTAATAGCCACAGGGCCGGCACCCACATCACACTTCACAAAGATGCGGCTTGGAAGGAAGCCTGGAGAGACTTCCGCGATCAAAACAAGATCGTTCAAGGCATCTTTTCTATGAAGGATAAATACGAGGAATCAGAGAACCCTCTGGTGTCTACGGCCAGGAGCATTACTGACCGAATTGCTGGCTTTTTCGCCGAGAACGAGACCGCCATGGTTATCAAGCAATTCCGCACCATGGACCCCAATTTCCACGTCGAGCCTTTCCTCCAGGAACTTCGCGAGTATATCTTGCCCGAAGTCTTGGACGCCTACGTTAAGGGTGATATCGAAACCCTGAAGATGTGGCTCTCTGCCGCCCAGTTCTCTGTTTATGAGGCTCTGACAAAGCAATATGCCCAAGCAGGTATGAAGACGGACGGACGCATTCTCGACATCCGTAACGTTGATATTCTTCGCGCCCGCATCCTGGAACCCGGCGACATTCCTGTCTTCATCATCACCTGCCGCACGCAAGAGGTGCATGTATACCGCAACAAAAAGACGAACGAGCTCGCTGCTGGTATGGAGGACAAGGTCCAGCTTGTCACCTATGCCATCGGTATTACCCGCGTGCCCGAAGACGTCAACAATCCAGAGACCCGAGGATGGCGTCTCATTGAAATGCAAAAGAGTGGCAGAGACTGGTACTAGTCTCTGAACGTTTTGCTATGTCATAATTACTTATCTACGACCACAAAAAAAAACATAAAAGCCTGTCATAATATTTGTATAATACCTGTTGGATGATACCAGGGCTTTTGGGGCAGTATATCTGCGAGGATCATAGCTTTGTTTTCCATGATCGACATGATCGAACCACCTCTCAAAGGGCCCGGAAGCGGAAGGGGCTTATGTACTTTATGCATGGGGAAAAAGGAGTATCACGGGATAGACGTCAATAGAGCGCTCCGGTTTGTCAATATGAAGTCAATTGTCTACTACAACGGTGAAAAATGTCGTGAGAGGTTGAGTTTGGCTGTGCGAAACCTAGGAATGTATGTGCTTGCTAGTGTTATTCGTGTTGCTGGCTCTCCCAAAGGGTCATATGTAGAATTTAGGCTGACACTACCGCATCATTGGGGAAATGGTGTAGGGGCATCACGTTTGTTTTGCATGCAAAAACATACACTACAAAAGGTCCGGGGTTCAAATCCCCGTTTCTCCATTTGCTATTCTTTTATTAACTTCTTTTTGTCTTCTCTTCCTTATTCCAGCCCGAACGCAGAGACACGGGATTTCGGTCGCCTAAACGCATCATAATTAATGCTCAACTTCGGTTTCCTTTTGCTGATCATGTCTCTGGCTCAGCTTATTACTGAACCCAAATCTTATAGAAGGACTGGGATCGGGATTTCTTGATGGTCAGGAACAACTCCAATCCTAAGTACGGAGTCACTTGACTTGGAAGTATACATGACCTCTTTCGTCGCTACTGTGTTGGTTGTTTCGATATTCTCTCGGAACGTGATGCTAGTGGCCTCGGTGCGTCATGTCTCAAGGCACCCATGCAGCCGTTGCTCCCGTGTCATTGGAAAGCCATAGACGCTTGTGGAAAGGCAGTTCACCGGCGGGAGATGCTGAAGTCGGCAAAGTGGGTAACTCTGGACGGAAATGGTGCGCAGTTACTTGCTATTTTCTCCGAAGTTAACAGAGATTATGTATATAATTTGAAGAAATTACCTGTTCTGGCACGCCTCGGAAATTCTTGCCATCTGCCATCAAGTATTCCGCAGTTCTGGCCAGTACCTCTCTCCTGTTAGGCAGCTCGTTGTAGCGCAAGTACATACCACCAGCTCGGCCGGCAGCGGATCCCACATCCCCCCAGTGCTTAGCCGCATACCTTGCATTTAGTGCTTTATGCCTGGGCATTTGCAATGAGCTGGTAAGCACGTTGCCTTTTCGCCAGCTTCGCTCAACACCAACCACCACAAGCAAGTATCTCGATCATTTCGCCTTTGAACAAGACATCGCGCTGTCGCCCCTTGTATAACCAGAAATTCTCGCGTATTCTGAGCGTCTCCTTTTCGCAATGGATAATACCGACCAGACGTTTGTGGACCCGGCGAAGTATGGCCTCCCCTCCTATCACCCATCTATCCATCTACCTCGTCGCTAACGTCCACCCAGGTCCCCTCTGTTCATTCCTCTGAACATCGCCCTCACCGGCCTGCTGGCCTACGTCGCCTACATGATCTTCTCGCGACCCTCGCCCAACGCACAGCTGCCTCCCCCACCCCCCGCAGTTGTCTTCAAGACCTACACACCCCACACGCTCCTCCCATACAACGGAGAGGACGGCAAGCCAATCTTCTTTGCCGTCCGCGGTCGCGTTTTCGACGTCTCTCGTGGGCGCAACTTCTACGGCCCCGGCGGCCCGTACTCCAACTTTGCCGGCCGTGACGCTAGCCGCGGTCTTGCTTGCGGCAGTTTCGCCGAGGACATGCTGACCAAGGACCTGGACGGGCCCCTGGACACGCTGGAGGGGCTCGGCGCGGATGAGATGGAAGCTCTCCAGGGCTGGGAGGACAGGTTCAACGAGAAGTACGAGGTTGTTGGCAAGCTGGTGTCGGTGAGCGATTTCAACAATGGCACCAAAGCGTAACATGGGTCTGATGTTGCCAAAATCGAAAAATTACGAAATTATATACATGAAAAAAAAAGGCTAGAAGGACAAACCCGATGCGGAAAATTAATGGAAGCCTGCCAAGGCAACGTGCTAGCTCTACGATATGATGGAATGGATGCACATTCTTTTCGTCTCATCATGGTGAAATCTTTTGATGCGTTCCTCAGCTTCATGTAGTAGATATTGATTTTGATCTTGCTTCATCTTCTGCTCGACCAGATGTTGGCGATGTTCCGGAGGCCTCGGGATGGTCAAATCCCGGCGCAGTGTTGATACCCCGCAAAGACGTGGAAATCCCGGTAATTTGCCTTAAAGTTGCAGCGGACTCTTGGCTGTGGCAGCTCGAGGCCTCGCGAATCGCAGGTTGTTTGCTGTCGGCCGCCGTCTCCTGGCGAGGGATACAATGGCTTGCCCCGCATCATGCCGTCGGCTTTCTCGCTTTCTTCCCGGTCCCTCTGCGTGATTGAGCAATTCCAACGACGAAGGCTCCTGAGCGGAATTACGTATGCTCCCTGTCTTGGCTGGAATAACTCCTCCCACTGCGACTGCAGGGCCAAAGCAGGGTCCAGGCCACAGCCCCATGCCGCGGGCCAATAGACTGCCCGCAAGTGTGGCTTGGCTGCTTAGCTCAGCCGGTTTGGCTCTGGGCAGCGCTGCAAATGGACGGGCAGGTGGGCTCAGTAGGGGGCCATCGCTCTGTTCTCACTTACGTGGACGATAAGGTGCGGCCTGGCTAACTTATTAGTGTTGGCGTCCATCGTTCGGTGCCTCCCTCCTCCCCTGGCCCGTGTCCAGTCCCCATGCTCACGTTCAGATGTAAGGATGCACGAGAGTGTTTCGTGATCCCATCAAGAGCCGTATTCTGCGATTAGAATCCCATACTTAGTCTGTCTGTCCAGCCCGCGAGCAAGCTCTGGGGTCCGCTCTCTTTTGCTTCACCCGTCTCTTTGAACACCCTGCCTCAGCACCCGTCGCTCATTTGCACCCTCCTGGGATCTGGACCGTCTCTGGTCCCATGGCCGTCAGCCATTCCTTGACTTCTCCTTCGACGATTGCGCCGTTGCGCATCCATATAGCCCATCATGCCGCCCTCCGAGAAGCAGCCCTTTTACGATCCCATACCGCCGACATACGACCAGGCCTTGGCGGGTAGCAGTCGCCACGGCCAGACTTGGCCACCCCCTCGAACCCACAACGACGACGATGTATTAGAGCAGACCGAAGCGCAGTCGCTGCTGCATCGCTCAAATGGAGCTGGAAGCTCATCTCGGCATCCTAATGGCTACCACCCGCCGACGGTCGAGTCCGATGAGTCCGACATTGCGAGCCTGCTCGAGAGCGACACCGATGATGAGGAAGCCGCCCAAGTGAGGCGGGAGGTGGAGGAGATGGAGATTGAAGAGCCCACAACCTCGCGAGGACTCCTATGGGGTAAAAGAATAGGATTCTCTCTACCGAGATGGAAATGGTCCTGGCGACCGAGGCTACCCCGGATATCACTACCAAGGATGCGAATTCAATTACCGTCTCGACCGGAGGACGACGGCGAAGAAACAAGAGCAACAGAGGAGAGCCGGAACAATGACGAAGACTCGGAATCAACCACACCTCCCCGTCGGAGCTGGGCCTTCCCCGGTGTCAACGGCATGGTGGTATTGCTCATCTTTGCGCGAGTGCTGGCCGTCACGATTATATTCGGCTTCCTCTACCTCGTTTTCGCAACTGATTTCTTTAGTAGTTTTGGCGGCCGCATGAATGGGGGATTTCGTTTCCGCGCAGAAGACTTACGTGTCCACATTCTTGGCAGCGTGGAACCCAGAAGACTGCGCGCTTCCGTGCTGCACTTTTCAAAGTATGCGCATATTGCCGGTACGGAAGGTGACTACGCCACGGCCATGGACGTCAAGAGCATGTTCATCAAGGCGGGACTCGACCAAGTCTCCGTGGATGAATACGAGGTTTACATCAACTATCCACGCAAGGACGGGCGATCAGTGCAGATTGTGGAGGGAGACAATGTCATCTGGACGGCCCAGTTGGACGAGATTGAACGAGGACAGGAGATGTCGGGCCACCAGCCATACTCATTCCACGGCCATTCGAAGTCTGGTGATGTCAAGGGCCCCCTGATTTATGCCAACTATGGGTCTCGAGAGGATTTCAAGAATCTCAAGGATAAGGGGGTTGACACCGAGGGAGCTATCGCCCTGGTGCGATACTATGGCACACAGACTGATCGCGCGTTGAAAGTCAAGGCAGCGGAGCTTGCTGGTTTTGCAGGCTGCCTTATTTACAGTGACCCGGCTGATGATGGATTTTTGAAGGGCGAAGTAGCTCCAAAGGGCCGTTATATGCCTCCGGATGGTGTCCAGAGAGGTGCAGTCAGTCTAATGAGCTGGGCTGTAGGAGACGTGCTCACTCCAGGGTGGCCAAGTATCAAGGGCAAGCCGAGAATAAAGCCCAAGGATGCCCCTGCACTGGTGAAAATCCCCAGTCTTCCACTCGCTTGGAGAGATGCGCAGGTTCTGCTCCAGAATC
This sequence comes from Clonostachys solani, assembly GCA_902141235.2. Taxonomy (NCBI): domain Eukaryota; kingdom Fungi; phylum Ascomycota; class Sordariomycetes; order Hypocreales; family Bionectriaceae; genus Clonostachys; species Clonostachys solani. The sequence continues at coordinate 350,042 of CABFOC020000048.1, forward strand.
TCAAGGGACACGGTCAGCGAGTTCCTGAAGAATGGAAGGGTGGCGTGCCCGAGGTCGACGAATGGTGGACTGGAGATGCAAAGTCTCCTATTGTCCGTCTTCGCAACGAGCAGGATGAAAACACCAAGCAGCCCATTTGGAATGTCTATGGGCAGATTGTTGGCATGGAGCAGTCTGCAAAGTCTATCATTATCGGGAACCATCGCGATGCTTGGTCCTTTGGTGCAGCAGATCCACACTCCGGTACTGCCGTCATGATTGAGATGGCTCGAATTTTTGGAGACCTCGTTGCTCGAGGTTGGAGGCCGCTGAGAACCATCCAGTTCATGTCATGGGATGCCGAGGAGTACAACCTGATTGGGTCTACCGAATTCGTCGAAAACAATCTCGAAACTCTACGTAACGACGCATATGCTTATATTAACCTGGACACTGCCGTTGCAGGTGACGACTTCCACGCCTCTGGCTCTCCTGTTTTCGAACAAACTCTTCTCCGAGCCCTCAACCGTATTGCGGACCCCAAACGGAACCATACCTTGAGAGATCTCTGGAATGATAGGCATGGAGAACTCGAGGGACTTGGCGCAGGAAGTGATTACGTTGCCTTTCAGGATATTGCTGGCACCAGCTCTTTGGATCTCGAATTTCGGGGTGAAAAGTTTCCTTATCACTCATCTTACGACAATTTCGAGCTTGTCGAAAAGGTGATTGACCCTGACTTTGTCTACCATGGTTTGATGGCGCAAGTTGTTGGCCTCATTATTCTTGATGTCGCCGATCGGTTGATTCTTCCCTTTGACTTAGTTGCATACGGCCGCAAACTTGGCACGTGGGTTGATAATTTAGAAAAATGGGCGTCAGGGAAACTTGATGAGGGTGTATCTCTACCTTTCCAAGAGCTCAGGGATGTTGCTAGCCTTGTCGTCTCCAAGGCCGGCGAGTTCTCCAAGTGGGAACAGCGGTGGGAGGAATTGACAGCACGAAATGGAGGCTGGGAAACTAGCGAAATCGGAGGGGCTCGAATGGACTACAACAACCGGATGGGTGCCTTCGATACGCTCCTCCTGGACACTGAACAAGGCGGTGGTGTAAGTTTTCTTCTCTCTGTCTCGTCGATAGTTGCCTTTGTACTAACATTGTGAATTCAGATACCAAACCGCAACCAGTTCAAGCATGTAGTCTTCGGGCCCCAACTATGGTCTGGCTACGATGAGGCCTTCTTCCCAGCCATCCGCGATATGGTGGACGACAAGAACTGGAGCGAGGCAGAGCGCTACATCCAGAAGACGGCAGGGCTCATTCGAAATGCAGCAGAGTCCTTAACGACATAAGAATTGTAATAGAAGCTGTACGATGTTTGAGACGTATGAAGATATCAACCCCTGCAAGCCGCCTGTTTCCCCAGTCTTATCTTGCACATGATTTTGATTTTGTATTTCCTTTCCCCCCATATCTGTCCCGGAGGCTGGATTCTTGATAATCCATGGGCCCTAAGTGGCGGTTATTTGGGAGTGCTGCAAACTTTACTGCAGCGCACAAGCACAACACACTCACGCACACAACGTTCGGTTTGGGCTTCCCGCCGATGTTGAGCAACGCATTTGCACGGCGTTTCTGGACTGGTTTTCATTCTGGTATCTCACAGCACTCGGCACCTCAACTAGGTGACGCGGGTCCCGACGTATCTCTTTGCTGGTTTCTTGGTCTTGGGTTAGTCCTGACAGGGCATTCAAATATTAGCGGCTCGAACGAAGGCCTCGTCTTTTTCCTTATTGTCATATACTATTTTCTCCATCACTGTCTTAATGTTTCTGTTTGTTCAAAGCCACCTTTTAGATAGAAACCAGGAGCACGTGTTCGTGTAGGAGACAAATGAATTGCAGACTCTTTCTTTTTTCTCCTCTTACTTGCTGATATTTCTCGCCGTATGATGTCTTATAAATACGCTCCCTTTTCTTAAGTTATGGATTAGCATTCACGTAAACGTACACAATACTCAGTCTCGTACTCAGAGATTAAACCTTTCGGCTGTCTTTCTTTTCCCTGATTTCAAATATACATATATACAACAATCTACGACGGCTTCACTAGTGATTCCAAATGCCGTCCTACTATCTAGACATTCTTTCAATAGGCAGGGGGGAAAAGTGAAAAGTAACACGCTGAGCTTGCAGAGGGAGGAAACCGGGTGTGATCGGGATCGAAGAGCAACAGAAATTGATTGATGACGGTGGATTTGACAGAATGGAGAAAAAAAGGTATAAGTCAAGATGCTCCCTCAGTTCGCGTCCAGAACCACGCCCTCAAACTGTCTACTGCGGATGTTCTCCAGGGTCTGGAAGAAGTGCTTGCGGCTACTCTCGACGGAAGCCGAGTCATATTGGTTGCCATTAAGGTTAGAGTGGATTAGTTCAATGAGACCGTTGAGATATTTCGTGGTCACCTAGAATTGGTAGATTGGGGTTAGTGGTGGGCTGCTTTCTAGGCTGGGGGGGGGGGAGGGAAGAGCTGACGGATTCATTTTGCTGGTCGAAGTAGTATACGTAGCGGTCTAGGATCTCCACAAAGAGCTCGATAGATGCGGCTGTCTCCATGCAGGAGTCGGCTACTCGGAGAGCACGCTGCAGACATTCCAAGACACGTTTGCCGTCGCGGTAGAGCTAGGACGAGTTAGTTGGCCAAGACTTCAATACTGTAAATGGATGGGATGTGACGAACCTCTGTCTCATCGGTCTCCGCGTTGGAAACTGATGGTGTGGCCCACCATAGGTGACTTGCCAAATAGACGGCACGGCACTGGTCTGGTTTGCGGAGCAGTTTGCTGCCGTGCTGAGCGCACTTGGTGATGAGAGTGTCGTAATTTTCCCTGCCAAAGTTACGGGTCTGGTGAAGGGCTGAGGCAATGACGCAGACGGCCTGGAACTGCGCCTTGGAGTCGGTTACAGCCTCCTCATATACAGTGAAGGCTTGGGCGAAAAACTCGTAAGCTACCTCTTCAAATCCAGTGAGGTCGGCGGTTTGACCGGCATTGCAGAAGAGGCGGAGCGACATCTCGGCGGCGCCGGCACCATTTACACGTGTATAAAGAATACTGAGGGCGGAATGGATGAACTTGAAAAGGGAGTTGCTTTGAGTTTCCCAGTTGTCTTCGAGGTGTTCGCGAATCTTGAACTGACGTGCCAGCTTCAACGAGGCCGTGATCAATGGAGGGGTGGTGGTTCGGATGCGATCGATTCCTTCCGCAAAAGCCTTGTGTGTCATCTGCAGCAACTTGTACTGAGTGTCGTTGTTCTCGCCTTGAAGAAGGTGAACGATCCTCGCCAGCCATCCCTGCTCCTCCATCGTTTCATCGGTCTCGACAGCCCGTCTCGGAGGTGCGCCGGGATAAGTTTGAGGAGCTTGTGTGCCTTCCTTGATTAGTACGCTGAGAATCTCGAGCACATTCTCCAATTGCTCAGGCTTGGAAATCTTGGTCTGGTTCTTCAAGAGCGCGCGAGCAACGCCGCCAGCGACAGCCCGGCGAGTAGGGTATGTTTGGGACTGGAATAAGGAGACATAGGTGGGGAGCGAAAGCGCAGTAAAAATGGAGACATATCGACCCAATGGCCCTTGGAGAAGAGCAAGAAGGCTCTGCTGTGCGGGTGCGGAATGAAGGTCGGCACTGTTCATGTGCTCCTTGGTTTTGGTTGTTGCGTAGGCGAGAATCTGGTCTACATAGTCCAATCGCTCGGGGTAGATATTGAGAGCGAGGTTCGACAAAGATACCAACAGGGCGATGATGTCCTGGATGGGTAGATGCTGCGCTTCAACCAGGTTCTTGACTTGACCGAAGAACACTTCGTAAAGCTGGACATTCTTCGGGGTTGGTTCAGCTTCCTGTCCGTTTACTGCAGTCGCTTCGGTTTCCGCTACTGACGGGGCAGATTGCTCGGCAATGGTGCTGGCATCATCCTCCGTAGCAGGTGCTGCAGATTCCTCTGGCGTATCCTTAGTTTCACCGTTCTCATCCGCAGGAGCACCAGCTTCCTCTTCTGAATCGGTCTTCTTTGGCGTTGGCGTTGGTGCTGGCGCTTGCGCTTGGGGTGGTGCCTCCTTCTGCAACCTGACCTTCTCAAGCAGATTAGCCAAAGCCTCCGACTCTGCCTTTGCCTTGTCTTCTTCCTTGTCGCCGGGTCCTTCGCGTTCCGCATATTCCGACAGGCGGTCCATAAGCCCAATGACGATGGCCTTGACATTAACGTGGGGGTTGAGGCGCGATACGGCGCCCAGGAACTGGTCGAGTGTGTGCAAGTGAAACTCATCAGGGAAAACCTGCGTGATGACCTCCAAAAGATATTCTTGAGCCAAAACGTCCCGACACTGCACCACCTGTTCCAGGAGTGGATCCAATATGCTGGCCTTGTACGTGGTCAGATCAACAAGTTGGCTGAGTCGCACAATGTTGCTGCCGACCAAAAGCTGCAGCTCCTTCCGCTCCCGCAGCCTCGCTTCCCGCTCGCGGGAGTGACCCTGGTGCTGTAAGCGCACCCAGAGCTTGTTCATTTCGACAAAGTTGGTGAGGATGAAGTTGATTGAGTCGCTCAAGTTACCCTCTGGTCCATCGCCTTCTCCGGTTGGCAGAAAATCCCGGGCCTGGCCGGAAAGATAGTATCGCAGGAACAAACCGCGGATGGGGTGCTGGACACCGCGGCTCATGTCCATCATATCCTTCATCAGCTCCTTGACGGGCGCATCTGCGATGGACATGTAGGCTGTGCCCACGGTGATCATGAGATAGAGTCGCGGAATGATATTGCCGGCATATTGGACCAATTCGTAGAGGTCCGCGAGGTGGTTGACCGGGTGGTTTTCGCGGAGATGTACGGAGAGGTATCGCAAGGCGTCAAAGACGGCCATGTAGAGCTCATAGTACTGTTTCGGTCCCAGGCTGCTAGTCCGTAGTTCGGAAACGAGTGTTGAACTGAGGTAATAACAGCTGTTAGCTTGACCCAGCGCTGACATGAATCGGAGCGAGTCAGGTTGCGAGAGAATGAGGGACTACTTGCCAGCATTTCAGGGCGTCCATAAGTTTCCCCGGGGTTTCTAGGCATTTGCGCATGAGCGAGGTCTGCTGGCGGACTGCGACCAAGGCATCTTCAAGCAGGCGGGCCTGGTCCTCGACGGGGGCTGGGGTCGTCATCTTGAAGCTTGCTCAGGGTGGTGAATGAGCAACGTATGCGGCTTGGAGCTGGCGGCGGGATACCTCAAGTTCTGTAGCTTCCGGGCCAGCTGATTGAGTCGCTCGCCTACATGGACATTGACAGGCTACTGTGGGGGTGCGAAGGTGAGCGCGGGACTCGAGGAAGATGCGATGCTTGGAGGAGGACTGGGGGGGAAGTAGTTTGGTAGAGGTCAACCCATGCGCTTGTGGCTGTGCGTGGTGACGACGGTAAGCGGGCGGTTGACAGCTCCAGCCTCCAGGGCCTCTAGGCACCTGGTTAGCGGTACTTTGGGTGCCTGGCCTCTAAAGCCACACCACGCAACCACTGTAGGTCCGTACCCGCATGCCAGTATCACGTGCTAGTTAGCTCCTATCGCTATCAACAGAGCGCGAACCTATTCACTCCACCTTCTTGCATGGCAGACAGACCTAACCGTTGAACCGTTGTAATTTGTAAACCAGCCACGATGAGTTCTAGGGAATAAGAGATGGCTATTGTTATCCTAGAAGGGTAGCCGGGAGGCACATGGACTGGTGAGATCATCAATCGCAATCGTATAGCCTCCGATGAGACTAAACCGTACTCTTGCCTTGTATAGCGACAGGAGATGCCTACCTCTCTAGCTTGCTATCGATAAGGTCTTATCATTATGCAGGTGGGCAAATCATTGATGTTGAGGTCGCTTTATCGATTGGATAGCAACCATATTCACCGGAATTTTTTGACGAAATTTAAACCAAGAACCAATTGCCCATATTCTTCGTGTACTTGAATTTGCACTTGCGTTGGGACAAACAGCCATTAGCTCCCTCCTTTTTATTACCAAATCACATACTACATTCAATCGCTACCCAAGAACTCCAAAAAAAAAAAAATGCTACCCCAACTTCAAGGACCAATCTCAGAGAACGATGCAAGCAATTCATGCTACCCAAAACGCCACATCATGTTAAACAGCTAAGCTGCAGTTGATATCGTCTTCACGTCACCTCATCACATCATCGCCCCCGCGGCGCTCACTCCGCCTTGCCCGCTACGGCGGGTATATCCAGCTCGTTCAGGAACTCGATCAGGGACGTCTCAATCGACGCCGAGAAGGCCGCGAAGATGAAGGTCGTGTTGTTGGTGGGAGTCGGCACCCAGGTCCTGGAGGCGACGATCTCCAGCTCCTCGAGGGTGCCGACCTGAGCCAGGTCCCTGACCCATTCGAGGACCTCGTGCCGTGTCGCGTACAGTAGCCGAAGATCGGACACGCTAAGTTCCTGGGGCCCCTCCCATTCTCGCCGAGGGAGCCCTCCCTCGATAACGAGTCGAAGCTTTCTGAGCTGGGGTAGCGTGCTCAGCGACCGGCAGATGCTACCCCAGTCGCACGAGTCCGTCTTGGCCGTTGATGCCAGACCGCTCTTGTGGAGCGTGATGTCCTTCACCAGCGCCCGCGTGCACCACGTCTTGTCCTCGATGAACGGCCCCACCGCCTCCAGGTCCTCTCCGAAGTGGAAGGCGTGCCGTCCGTACAGGTGGTGCGAAGCCTCTTCTCTGACCCGGCGGTTCACAGCCAGGATGGCCGGGTGCAGGTCGGCGCTGTTTGCGAGCCCGTAGGTGGCCTCGTAGGCCTGGCAGTAGAATGTCCGTTCCAGGACATTGTAGCTGGATCTGCGCAGAGCCTTGGGCCGCCCCGGCTCCTCCTTCGGCTTCTCTCGGCGTTGGTTCCGTATGGCGATTGTTTTCTGGCCGCTGTTGTCGAGCAGGAGGTCGTATATTAACATGCGGATCTCAGCAGGGATGTTGAGGAAGGTGGGAGTTGCGTCCATGGTTGCTGGTACCTCTTATCAAGTGGGCTGAAGCCGCGTATCTTTGTTGGGCTGGGGAAGTAGAGCTCAATGGCAAAGACGAGGAAGAAACAAAGTCAGTTTTAGAGGAGGGAGCGAAGCAAGGGGGGGGGGGATCGAGGCTGGATAAGGAGAAGATTCGGGATCACCTGCCAGCACACAGGGACAAGGGGGGTCAGCAAGTGTGAGCTGATTAGGGATGCCTCTTGTGCAACACTTACGCCATTTCTCTGGCTTCTGGCAGGCTGCCCCAACGGGCGCGGAACTCGCTGGTTGGCATGGATCGATCAAGCTCCCGCTCACCTCCGAATCGACACCAGAGCCGGGTCCTTGATTTCATGCAAGGTTCATGACTCGTCCCAGCCTCTCACCTATAGCTAAGACGGCATCCCGAACCTGCCCGACAAGTGTTTAGATAGAGCGACTGGACAAAGAGGTCCATCCTGGCTATCAAGGTGCACGGCCGGCGTTTTTTTTCTGGGTCCGTGCCAAGCCCAACCCGACTGGCATGGATTGGGTGACGGCACCTGCATGTGCATGCGCTCGGAATTCGGCCTGCAGGCAGTTAATCATTCATGCCGCTCGCCTAGGAGCGTCCCGTGTTGCTTATTCTGCAGGGCCTGGCCTCTCTCTCGGGGAAAAGACGGCCAACATCCGACATCGACATGAGAGTCTCATGTCACAAGCATCACCGCCTTTCCCCCCTTTCCCAGGGCACGCCGTTGACATATTACAAAGTCGCAATGTAAGCTCCAGCTAACAACGTAATTCCCGGACTGGTTTTCGTAAATCCTCCAGGCTGATTGGCCTGGGCGATCTTTGGGAGGGCACTAGGAGGATCGCGACCGCTAGTTCAAAGTCAAGCCTCAGCCTTAAGTCATGTCGCAGTGTGATATCGGTGTAACCCAGCGTGAGGTGACAAGGTGCTTTACTCACGCAACAAAGGACCCTTCGCGTCGGCAGGATTCGACCATCGCATCCCTTCTCAGCGCGCCGAATTTCTCGAACCCCAGCACCCTACAACATACGATTCTTTACGTGTTGTTATCACAACGCCCCGATTTACAGTGGAAAACGGGTGACGGTCCTTCATGCGATAGGGTCAAATCGGCCCCACGGACCCATGCACGTGTATCAAGTGGTGTTTTGAGAGATAACGGGGGCCAGCACAAGTAACAAAGAAAAAACAATCGTAGTCATTGTATTGGATTATATCTCATTTGATATGCCTAAAAATACAATCTCATTGCCCAAATTCAATCATCATGTCTGAATATCACTCGCTTATTTGCTGTTCTTTTTTATCGACGCCCACAAAACCGGTTTACCACTCGATGACACCCTTGGGGAAGTACTCGTTGATCAGCTCCATGTAGTAGGGCTTGAGGGTAGCGGTGTCGGGGACACCGTCGCTCTTGCTGTACAGGTCGTAAGGGTTGAATGCCTTGACGGCCTTGAGCATCTCGTGGTCCTTGGCCACCATGAACTGGTGGTAGGCGCCCTCGCGGTGCCAGGGGTAGAAAGAGTGGTAGCGGATCATGGCCAGGGCCTCGTCGGGGAGAGTGGACTGGTCCTTGACGACGTGGTAGAGGTACTCGTCGTGGCCCCAGCTGAGCATGATGTTGTCGAGACCGCAGCCGGGGGTGTAGATGCCATTCGCGGTGCTGTAGATGGGGTCGTTGACGTCGGGGTTCTTGGCGAAGGTCTCGGGGAGGATGATGCGCTTGTCGAAAGCGCAGCCGACGGGGAAGGTGTCACCAACGACATCCCACTGGCCCTGGGTCTCGAGCTCGGGGAAGAAGAGCATAAGCTTGCCGAGGTCGTGGATCAGGCCGGTCAGCTGCATCCATCGGGGCTTGCCGTCTCGTCGGATAGCCTCGGCGGACTGGAGCAGATGCTCGATCTGAGAGAGAGAGGTGTCGGGGTCGGACTCGTCGACGAGCGTGTCGAGCTTCTCCATGGCCTCCCAGATGGTCATCTTTGGGCGGGGTCGAGAAGAGCTGTAGAAGCGGTTGCGGGCGGCAAGGTTGTAAGCCACGGTCTGCTTCTCGTGCTGCTCCTTGTAGAAGTTCTTGACGCGGTCGCAGGCGTCCTCGTACTGACGGAAGGTGTTCTTGTCCTTCTCGGAATCGAACTTGGACTCCTCGTCATACTTGATGACGTTTACCTCGTCAATGGCGTCGGAGACGCTGTCCATGGCCTTGCCAGAGGGGACATCCTCGACGATATCGGCAGTGGCGACTGGTGCCATTGTAGCAACTGGGTATGTGTGTTTTGGTGTTTGTGGTTTTGAGAATGGAGATTGAACAACAATGAAGACAAGCTGGCTCTGCTCGCTCAGGTTGGCTCAGGTGTTGCTTAAAGATGGAAGTGATGATTGAAGTGATCAACCCCGGATTTCAAGGTCGAGGTTGTGCCCTTTAATATCCCATCGAGAGGGGAGGCTGCCCCAGGTTCCATCTGACGTCCATCTCCCATCTCAGAAGCCATCGCCGAGACTCCGCAATGAAGAGCCTTTCAAAATGGAGACGGATGAATGGTGGCCATGATGCCCGCTTGGCCGGTGTTGATCATTAGCGCTGGTCTGTGGAGAGCGCTACTGCGAGGGGTTCGCGAGGCTGATCAAACACGGTAAGCGGCGCCGAAAATCTCGAGGTCTAAGGACCGTCTGGGAACCCGCCGCCGGCCATTGCCACGTCCATCACTCTGATGTCTGACGTTGTCTCTGCTTCCCCACAATCTTGTCCAAGAAACACCAATAATCTCCCACGTTTTCTCATCAGCCGTATGTACGGGAGGTACATGCGCATACAGACAGATTAAGCTGCCGCCAATCTCGATACGCCACCGATCATGACCGCATCGCATTGGCAGGGACCAGAGTCTGTGCCCCCATCCACTGGCCAGAGACTCATTACCCATCAAGCCCCGCGTCATCTCCGCAACCACCATTCACGCCTCTCACCAGGGTCTCATGCTCTAGAATAGGTGGTGTGGGGTTCGATGTAAAAAGAAAACAACCACCTCTTGTCTCTTTCCTCTCCCAATTGGATCGTATACAGCGTCGGATACAGCTGTCATCTCCCGCCGGCACACAATGCAACAGTCCCGGCTAGCTACAGTTCCAATCATGGACTCTGCTCGCTCCTCGTTGCCTCGCGTCTTCCACCATGATACCCAACATTGGACATTTTCGCCGACTCTGGGCCCTGGGGTAGTGGCTTGAGAAGCTAAAACCCCCCACTAGCCTGACAGCTCGGCCGGTGCTGGCGTAGGGATTTTTTTCCCTCTTTGGATCGCGTTGGCCAAGCTTCCCGAGCCTAGACTTTTTCTCCGACCAAGCCTGACACGTTTTAGTGATCACGAGAACAGGTGCGACAACGACCTACTGCCGCATGCCATGTCAGCTTGGCGAACAGCTCCATCATCAAGGGCAGCTCATAGCCGATGTTTGCCTATTTTCGCCGTTTGTTTTCCCTTCTCGTGCAAGGGAGGTAAAGACGCAACAGAGCTGAGACCAGGACCGGCCACCGGATGTCCATCGCGGCCGGAAAGCGGTCCCCAAAGATCATATGCCTCCAGCTGGTCTGGTACCCGATGAATCACCGCTTGCCCCATTGTAGAGCTGCTTCTGGGCCTGGGATCCGTGCGGTAGGCAGCCACAGTGGGAGCGTACTGCACTAGAAGCTTTGGAACCGGTCTTGTCTCGTCGACAAATCCAGCTCTTCCCTGTATTCCATCGGTAGCCCGTAAATAGAGAATCCTTTATCGCAAGTGGTCGTGAGTTGGTTTGAAATGGCAAGACAGTGAATGGACTCATCGGTCAGCTGCCTCCGGTATACATTGGATAGACAGGCATGTGACCACGCATTCCCATAACCCTAGTTCTGAGCCCCCTTTTCGAAGTATTCCGCTACCGGGCCTCGTCAAACCTAGCACAATCATTCCCCTCGCTCATTTCTCCTCCCCGGCTTCAGTTTTCTGATACAGCGAATGGACTTCAACTCTTAGAGATGCAATTGAGATGTCAAGTTATCAAGTTGCCGCTTCCCTGTCCAGACTCGTCCAAATCCCAACATGAATGCAAGTGCTGCTCCCTGCTATCAAAAAGTTCAGCAGCCCACAAGCTTCGCAAAGATGCCCTCATCAACTTGTTGGTACAGCATCTGGGCTAATTCCTTTGAAGAAAAATCACCCTAGGCTGGGCATCCGGTTGCTCCAATTTCCAAATATCGGGGCAGCGATAAATCAGGATTGCTCGAAGGGTGGGCACTTCTTTCCTTGGTGATTTCCGAACCCATTTCGTCATGCGAGAGCATCTGTCCCTTCCATAACGAGTGTGTACCCACGCATCTCTTAGCTCTGCGCTTCTCACTCTCACTGCTCGGTCTCCAATTTCTGCTGGTCTCGTCTCCGCTAACTGGACGGATTTCGAAGTGGTTGCAGACAGCGTGTGGTGCGAGGCCAATTTTGCAGGCGTGCTTATCTCCAGTATACATCGTCGACCATGAAGAAGCCCTCCCAATCTCCTCGAATGTTTTCTTCTCTTTGCGTCGAAACCCAACGTTTATTCAAACCTTGGTTGATGAAATCAACAGCCAAAAGGTGCCGTTAATCATGTACGGTTGTTGTGTCAGGCATGATGGAGCCGTCACGTGGTTCTCGAAGCTCCCTAAATTCCATCGGCACATCTCCCAAATGGCTATGACTGTCCGTCCTTGAATGGGAGCTCAGTCTTTGAGGGAACGTGAATCACGGCTAAGCAAGAGATAGACGGTCGCCTCCGCCACTTCTCTTCTCCGCAGATCAGGCAGAGCAAATAGCCGCCTTTGACGATTGAGCCAAACTTGCTACGTCAACGTGCATGGCCGGTGCTGGAATTGTACATGAGTAGTGTATCGGATGTGACGAGCAAGCGCACGATGATTCTGGTCGGAGGCCTCACCGGCGCCTACAAAATGGCAGGGGGTTGACGCTATTGCAAGCCCTTAGAGGCCAAGTATATAGCTGGCATGGATGGAACCTGCTGGACGTCCTGGTGCTGAATCGAAAAGTCCAGGCCCTCGACTCAGGGCTTGTACCTTCAGCTTCATTCGAATACTTCGCAACACATCAATAGACAAGGTCTTGAGTGCAATACACGAGACAATACATGTATCTTCCTACCTTGGCTGCAATTCCCATGAGCGTGGCACATACGGTCCACCAACACAAATGTGCAAAAGCCGATTCGCGAACCTTTCCTCACGATTTCGGAACAGAAGCCGAGCATATACATCTAATGCCGGCAATGTCTAGTGGAAAGTACTTTGAATTAGGAGCTTTCAGTCCTGCCGGTTACGCTGCGGATATGTCGATCTGGAGATGAATCATTGCGAAATTTCACGAAGGTTTATACTTTGGGCCTCCTTGACATGGTATCTTGGAGTAACCTTGTTCCACTTTGCTCACCAAGGTTCCCATGTTAACCCTCGAGCATTGAAAATACAACCTCGGCCAACTCGTAAAATGCTGGCTCCCCGGGATGTTTAGTGAGGCGGACGAAAAAGAAACCATGCCGAGGGAACCGTCTCCACCGCCCGAGAAAAGGGACAACAGCGGCAGCATGCCGAGAGAGTTGGAGTGGCGCCGCAACTCAGAGCTGAATCATCCTGGTCACGACGAATAAGAAACCAGAGATCAAGATCTGGCTACCTACGCCACATCAATGGATCAAAAGCAAAGAGGGCATTCCAAATTGATGCCTGGGCAATCATCATTCAGCGCCCAATGGGTGAGCAATGGTTTAAAGCGGCAAGGCTCATCTCAGGCCGCATTATTTCCTGCAGGCGTTTGGCGATGGGCGGAAGCAATTTGTATCGAAATGGAGGGGGGGAAGGGGGTTTTGCAATCGTTGTCCCAAATTGCATTGCAGCCATTCGATTCTGAGTATTGCTCTTTGAGCAATCACTCAGCACCTTACCCTGGGTAATGAACCCAAAGTCCCTTGGAGGGTCATCATCATCCTGGGCGCACGGTTCTTTTGGAAAGGACATAACAGAATCGGACTGATCCAGGACTAACGACGCTTCGTGCTCGTGGAAAGGCTTGGCGTGCCCGTTTCGCCTTTCAACGATTTACCAACCGTCGGAATCAGCCCCAACGTGGAAAGATTGTTGGAAAATAAATACCATCGGCGGGGATGGATGTCTTATTGACCTTCCCCTGTGTAATGTATACACACCGCCGCCGCCGCCATTCGTATTGAGATACGGTGCCTACATGCTTGATGGGAGCTTGGAGGCGTTTGGGCAAATCCAACAAGAGATCATCCAACCACCCAACCCGCTCGCTGACCGTTCTCCCGCGGAATAGGTTTATGTAACGCAATAGCTTGGGGGTTAGTATGTCAAATCGGGTCACGCTAACTCTCTCTATCCAGACCTACATGGAATGCCGAGACCAAGGCGTTATTTGAGTCGTAATCGTACACATTTGTGCTGTCGATTACACTAATCATGTCCGAACGGCGGGGAAGTAATGATATCCACTTGACCTAGACAAGCTTGTAACCTGGAGGTACGTGCTATTGTGCATGGTGGTTTTAGTGGTGTTGGTGCTTGGTGGTATTTGCACACTGCATGATTAGTTGGGCCGAATCATGCTTGTCCATCCGAATGAGTGTGTGTGTCATCATCCGTCGCTATCGGAGACGGTGAGGAAGCATGGTGGCTACCTGCAGCCATCTCAAAGACCGGTCAATAAGATAGTCATCTCAAGCATTGGCAATTATCGAAACCTCAAATCGACAAGAAAACGTCCCGATCTTTCCGAGTGCCTAGTATTTATTTCAGTAACCGAAGTAGAAACATGGCCCGCCAAGACTTGTCAAAGGACAAGAGGCAGCACCCAAAAGGCTGAAATTGTCAACAAATGTATACATAAATAAGCATTTAAACCAGAGGGCAAAGGAGGGGAGAGAAGAGCAATGTGCTCGCGCGCTGCAGCACTGCACAAAATACCTGTTTCGTGGATGTATCCTTTGCTCCGCTCTAGCTATTCCGCGCCGGGGAAGAGAAAATAATATACATGAAATCCCCGGCCAGGGACCGTTGGAACCCAGAGCCATTACCCACAACATCCAATAAACGCCGGCCGGAGTTGTCCGGGCACCGCCGGCCAATGAACCAACTTACAAAGCCTCAACACGCCCCAGATCCAAGGGATGTACATAACGAGGCGATACAAAGGGGGTGTGAATTGGGCTTGAAGGCTTCGGACAACGATATTTCCGGTATTGAGTTGCAATAAAGCTCTCGAATACTCAATAGGTTGGCCGTCAAAGATCCAGACAAGAAGCTTGTCAAATGGAAAAAGCCAATGCATCCCTGTCGCCATCGCGACAGACGATCCCTAGGGCGTCCAAGCAAGGAGATGAAGCCATCACCTAGTCTCAGGGGAATATATTGTTTGGAGGTGAACTGAAAAATTCGGCAGCCGTATGTGAAGGTGTGCGGTGTGTATGAGCGCACGCATGCGTCTACATGTGTGTACATGATTGTGCACAGCACTCCTGGTTTATAACCACTCCCCCGTTGAGGTCAAAGTGTCGATATTGCTTTTGTCTGACTCTCAGGCAACTGGTGTTAGTGTCAGCTCCTCTAGGCCACATCCCTGTACCAACCTGTTGATCGGCCAGCTGCTCATCACCCTATCTGCGGCCTCTTGGGCCGGATTGCGTCAAAGGTTACCATGGCCGTCAGCTGGGCCAAGCACCTCCCCGAGCCTGTGTCGTTGGGCTGGCCAATCCCTCCTGCCCCGAGGCTCCGCACAGGACTCCTCGAAGCGTGGGCTTGCAGCGTGACTGCTGCAGGATCCCAAGTAGATAGGCCAAAGCATCGCACATTTGCATGCAGAGACACATGCGCGCGGATGCACGCACGCACTCCTCTGCCTGCCGAAACAACCCCCATCGCCAGGCTCTGAAGCAGAACAGACAGGTCATAGGCAATAAGGACAAGTGAGCCCCCCTCCAACTCACCGGCGGGAAACCATTACCTCGTCTGCTCGGGCCCCTCGTCCCTTTGCTCCTTCCTTCCTTCTCCCCTCCTTCCCTCACCATCGCTACAGTCGGCAGCTACAAGCACCATATCGCACCTGCTTCAAGTCCCAGCAGGCCCAAGGCAATCCGCCCAAGGAACAAGCAGCCCGACTGGCCTGACCTGCTGCCCGGCTTGTGGGCCGTCCTCCGGTCCCAGCACATCGAGCCCACCGTGTGGTGCCCAGGCTGGGCCTACCTATTCCTGGTGCTGTGGTCATTGCAGCCTACAGGTCTCTAGCTCAAGCTGGGCCATCTGCCATCTCTCGTTGTGGCACTCTGGTCCAGGTAAGCAGGTAAGTCGCTACCTCGCCGGGGCACCTTAGCCCGAGTAAACCCCCACGTAGCTAAAGTACCTCCTAACAGATCCCCCGATGGGGAATAATCCTCATGCTTGCCATCCACCTCGATGGATGCCGGCCACGTCACAGCCAGGTGACCACTCCTACGGTTCACAGGCAAGCCAATACTCATATTCTGGTACTTCAGGCCCCCTGGAGGCCATCTTCACTGTTACGTCAACCCCGACAGCTACCAGCCCAGCCGTATACGGCCATGTCTTTTTCGAGGAGACAATCCCTCCCCAACGCGAAGATCCCTACACACCCATATCGAAATATTCCGACCGTCCTGTCGCCTCGGCTCCCTCTCCTCCATATGATGAGTCGTCTCGGCAAACCACCTTCTCCGTCCCCGTCACTGACAACTCATATGTTGCGGACTATGTGGCCCCCATTCTAGAAGCTCCGAAGAGTGTCGATGCCCCTGAACAATGGCATGGTTGGCAGGCCACACCAGCCAGCCAGCCGTCGCATGTTTACTACAATCAATGTGCCTCGCCGGCAGCTTCCCCATTTCCCATCACTCCTCAACAAGAACCATCGTCGAAATTACCACTCTCGACAGTGGAGCCGATAAAGAAGAAGAAGAAGCGTCGAGATCCGGACCCAAATGGGATAAATCCACCAGACGCTCCCCACCCTCGTCCCTCCCAGCGACCCAAAGAGATTCCCAGAGCTCGAGGAGGCTCTACCTACTTCAAGGACGAGGCAGCTCGCCAGCGAGCCTTGGAGCGGAATCGCCAGGCTGCCAACCGCTGCAGACATCGTCAACGTGACCAAGCTACAGCCTTGGCAAGTCTCGAATATGAGGTCGAGGACCATCACAAGTATTTATCCGGATACCTCCAATCCCTAAACAACGAGGTGTTGAATCTCAAGTCAGAGTTGCTCCGCCATACAAACTGCAACTGCACTCTTATCCAGACGTACCTCGGCTATGAGGCAATAGCATCCGTCAACAACAGGGTTGGGGCTTTTCCGAGCTATGGTACCAGCGCCGCCAGCAGCACGGTCGAGAGCCTGGGCCTTCTGAGCTCGGGAACCAACAACGGCCCGAGCCATTGGGCAAACCCGCACCAACCACAGCCAACGCTCTTCGCATCGGCAGATCATTTACATTCCGCAGATCTTGTGACAGTTTCTGATGTGATTGGTTCAATAGAGCCAACCGCGCCAAACACAACCCAATTACCACCTCAAAATGTTTTCACCGCGGACAACAGTCTCTACACCACGCCTGGGGTTCATCAGCAATCTCCTTACAACGACGGGTTGTGGGGGCCTCAATAAATCAGTAATCCCGAGATGGCAGTGGCATTTCTGGGTCCCGGAAATTGGTGGGCTACTGTCAAACCCTACATGTTTTAATAGCGTGTCCGTAGTACTGCATAGTGCGTGTGTCACTAATATGTTAGTTTCTACGCCATTCACTTTCGGGCATGTGGTTGGTGGTTATTACTCGCTCACTTCGTAATAATTCTATGCCTAAAGGGGTATAATACTCTCTGCCTCTCAATTACAGTCCCACGTATACAATGTTCCTAAATTTCGCTCTCAACCTGTTAGTCGTGTTGATGACTTGTGTGTACCTAACGTGAGGCCCTTTGAAAGAGGGAAGACTCATTCATTGTAATCCATGAACATGTCGTCAAAGCTCTGAGCCAAGCTATCCACATGCGATCCCACAGCATCGGAAAGCCCCAGATCAAGGTCGACAACAAAACAAGCCTCTGTCGGTTCCATCGCGTGGCTGTGTTCGCCGTCGTTTCCCGATGGGAATTCCCCGATCTCTCGGCAGGCCTCTTCCTTGGTGATGAGGTTTTCCATGACGGCCATCAAAAGAAGACCTTTTGCAATGGATTTTACCAAGGTGGACTTTGGGTACAGACTCTTGTAACCATACAGACAACGCCAAAAATGCAGTCGTGAAGTCGGGCTTGTCTCATCTCGGATCACGGCGTTGGCGACAAAGAGACACCCGGTATGCCAGAGGATCGAGAGTTCCGATGGGTGGCTGAAATTGGCTTGATACAGGCTAACAAGTCTCTTGAGCTGGTTCGAGGAGGCGTGAAGGAAGTCCTTGGCGGGTCTCTTCGAGCCAGAGTCCAGAGTAAATGCAGAGTCATCGTCGAACAAAACCAGTGGCCGGAGAAGTGTAATGCTTGCAGCGTGGAAATAAATGCTAGAAAAGGTCCTTTGTTAACCGTCAGTGACACAGAACACAGAAGACTTCATCCTTACTGCAGTATAGCACCTTGGTGTGTAGTTTTGTTTCCCCTTGCAAGGGAAAGTGGCAAGCAGCTTCCCCAATCGAGGAGTCGACTGAAAGTCGCCTGGGCGAATTGGATATCGTAACGAGCAGGGTCTGAGATGCGTTCTGGCGAGAAGTATTCGCGCAGCATCTCGTGAACAATGATCCAGAGCCGGCAGAGATAATGGAGTGTCGTCGGATCGTCGGATGCTGGGATTGGTAGGTTGGGCGGGCCAATCGACCATAACTCACACTTTTGGCAGTGTAAAGCATGCAAGCTGCATCTTAAGTCAGTACGTTGCTCGGGGTCAACGGTAGACCAGGGTGTACATACGTCGTGTGGCAAAACAAACCCCATGCAGCTGATGAAGCTGCCTTCAATTCATCCGTGTTGTAACCTCGATCTGACTTTGGAGTTTCGTCGCCGCTGCTCAGCAGATCCAATCTCTTGGCCATGTCGATCCCATCAAATAACAGCTTCTTCGCAGTCGGCCCTTGACCAGAGAAAGTCGCCACTAGACTGAGGAGTTGCAGGCCTGCCACTGCGGGAAACGAATCAGCCATGGAACCTGTGATCCATTGGCCACGGGCCCTCGAAAAGAACTTGCTGCTCTCGGATGGCCCTCCCGGAGACTTGGGTGGAAGATATTGGAGCTGGATTTTTCGGGGTCAGAACGAGCACAGTGCAGTTTTGGAGAGTGCGAAATGGCCATACAAACCCCCAGCTCAGAATCGCATTCACGAGAAAGCTGGTGCAGAAGCGCTTGTGTCCAGTGGACAGGTCTGCCAGAAATAAATCATGGTCAAACAAGCCTAGCACCGGATGATCGACCTCCAGGTATCTGGAGATAAGCCGAGCCGCATCGAGGTTATCAATCGACACATCAGTCCACGTAGAAAAGTCGACCTTCCCAAGTCGAGGATCAAATAATTTCACGGGCTCAGGCTTGGAAGCCACAGTGCTGTTGGACGCCTGATGGGAGCTGGTACAATTTGAGAAATCAGCATTGGCAAGAAAACGCATGTCGTACCTTCCTTGAGCAACATACCCCGCATGAACAGCATCGGCACTATGACATGATGAGGAACCCTTCTGCGACAGCAGGGTTTTGTCGAGCGCAACTGATGCTGGAAACAACAGAGAGTGGCGCGTCATCAATTCGAACTCGAGGCTATCTTGATCCGGAGCCAAAGCCAAATCCGTGCCGCTGGTGTCCTCGAAAAGCCTTTCATCACGAAGTGTTTTTAGATGCTTCAGGGACTCGGAGAAATTGTTTCTGTGTTTGATGTCGGACAGCAAGGCCATTACCTCCTCTTCAGTCAGCGCAGAAGTCAGCAATGTCAGAAGCTCGTCGGACTCGGTCAGCTCATCAGCCTCGGCGGGCACACCATCAAAGGTGCACCCGGTGCCTCGCTTTATGCAGGCGGCGCAAATTGGTCGCTGATTGTCACACTGTTTTCTCGTCGACTCGGTCAGTTCAGGTCAACGATCCGCGACGAGGAATCCACTGACTTTGGTTTTCTTCGTTCTGCAGGTGTCACAGGCAGTCTTAACTTGGTGTCTCCGTTGCCGCTTGGGAGGGAACGGAAACCCCTCGCTTGTCACACCACTGGTCACCTCTTCAGTTGGTTGTGATGAGGAAGAAGGGGCCGGTTGGATATGCTGAAATTTGCGACTGCTATCCATTTCCTGCAAATCGGGCATCGTTTCAGGCTAGGCTTTGTATCCTTGCAGCAACCCTGGGGTGAGAGGGGAAATGCTCTCTAGGAATCCGCGAGGTGAAGGGGGCCTTTTTCTAGCCTCACTCGAAGATGGCACCGACATTTGGAAATGCCATTTCTCCTCATTTGAGCCATGTTTCAAAGCCTCGGCCTTCCAGATGGGGCTGAATGGGGTGTTGGGTGAGAAAAGAAAGGCTTGCTCATGGGTCGACCGAGCGCTCGATGGCAAGAGCCCCAATGGTACCCGTGGATCGAGTAGAGACAAAGTCTTGCATATCGACAACCAAACAATCCACCTACCATTTTCAAGCGCTCTAACGAAAACCTAGGGACAATAACCTATAGACGCCAGCCGCAGACCAGGGAGGGAGCAAGCTCTGACCAAGGAGTGTATCCACATCAACGAGTTTGGTTTTCCAGAACAGTCAGCTTGCATCCATCACATCGCCAACAAACCGACCTGGTTGGCCACCTGGTTGGTCTCAAGACGCCGAGATTTTTTTTGCTGTTGAGATAGGTGGTTAACCGTGGCTTTTGGGTATGAGCTGTAACGACGCTTTGAGTCGCCGTTAGACGCCCGTCGTTGTGGCAAATCGGTAGCCGCACATTCCAGTCATGCCCGTGGTGAACAATAAAATACCAGATGCAGAGTAATCAATAGCCCCAGTTCGAGACGCTGGCAGGTGCCGGGAACGCCACACTAATCAGCTGCCTAGCAAAGAATGCTCCGAACCAATATTCCCCTCTAGACGGATAGAGCCGGACGCGTAGGGCGCACAAGGGGGGCGGGACTTAGACAGAGGCATACAAGGCAAGGGTACTTGACGCGAGGTAAGGACTATAATACGCAAGAGAGAGAGCCCGAAGGGCACCCGTCGTGGCGAAAACGGATGTGTCTCTGACAACAATGCGTTTCTGGACCCTGATGGACCGTTTGTGCATCACACGGCATCTGCAAGTCTGCCTAGAGATGTGAGTTTGGACCTCTTGGATGGGGGCCGGCGCTTGAGACTCCACGTGGCATTTCGTCAAGTTGCACAACGGTCACAATGAACTTGGGCCCCCTAATAACCCCCATCCCATTGTACATAGATCCCAGGTCTGAACTTAGCCCTAAGCGGAACATTTCTATCGGCGGGCCCGTGGGTGTGGTGCTCCGCGTTTGTGAATCTGTCGGAGGTGCACCAGATTGCAGGGGTTCTCAAGTGCAAAACATACTTCCGTGTCCGAAAATTGGCGGTACGTGGCTGTGCTGCGGGCGTCAGGCTGAATGAGCTGGGATTCCACGTGGCATTTTCCCATCAGGAATCTGATCTATAACAAATGCTGTCATCTTGGTTGCTGGAAAGTTCCGTCACAGCCGATACACGGCTTTTTGGCAGATGCTGATGTTGATTTGGGTCTTGCAAGAATAGGGTAGGCTAAAAGTCCCATCTGGGCGGCACCTGCCACGGATAAAGGTGGAGACAAAAATGACGGTGGAGCATGACTGCGGTGTGCCCGACCTTAGGTGCTTGGACCCCTGGAAACATGAGTAAGCAGCTATTCTTAAACCTTCACCAGATGCTCTGGGCTGTTGAGGTCGGGGTCGCTGGAGAAGAGGAATGGGGTTGGCTGAACATGGGAACTTTGGGTCCCAAATCCGAATCTGGGATGGAACAACGACCGCTTATTCCGTACAAACGCCCAAAAACATGTCCTCCTTTTCGCTGCAACAAGAAAATCGACCCAGGAGCTCAAATTCAAACTGCCTTCTCACCGATGGCATAAACCTTCTTGATGGTGAGACACTTGGGCTGGGCCATTCTTTTGATGAAGGTCGAGGTTAGCGCACTGCAAACTATCCAAAAAGCAAACACAAAACGGTAATCTCAAATTTCAAATTTCGTCCGCTGTGTAGTATTAGAGAGTGGGCGGTGGCCAAAGGCCAAGACGGAACACTAGTAGTTTCCACAGCACTAGGACCCCTCTACCTGCTTGAATGTAATTGACGCACTTCAGGATATGGCCAGTGATGGTAATCAGCCAGTGGGCAGTTGTTTCCCAATTGGAGCACTGACCCTGAACGACCCTGCCTCCATATGGGGGGTGGGTGGAGGAGATTCCATGGTGACCCAGTCAGTTGGGCTCCTCCCAACCTACCTTGCCTACCTGGTAGTGGCGAACTAGTGCAAGTCCTAAGAAGGGGTAGCTACTAATCAATCAAGGCCTAGAAGCTTGTCTGCGAAGAAGGCAAGCTCGGGCTGCTGTGTCCCGAACACGCAACCGCCGACCGGTTGCATCTACGCTTCGGTGGGTTCAGGTGTTACACTTTATTCTGCCATGCATCGTGTGGAGTTTGTTGTTGTCTCAATCATCGGGGTGACTGGTATCCGCTACAAAAGCAAAAAAAGAGGGCACGTTTTGGCCAGCTCTGAGTTGTGCCCAATATTGCTCAAGCAAAGGCTACAGGTACCCAGTAAGAGGTACCTGAAAGGTACTTCGGAAATATCACTTCACTTCATCCCCAGCTAGCATGTATTAGGTTTCTTCTCGGTTTAGCAGCCTCCGAGCTGTTCCAATGGATGGATGTCATAGCCCTCCCTCATGCAGCTACTACCTACAGACAGTAGGAAGGTAGTACCTCACGTGGCACCTGCCGCTTCGTTGCAGATGAGGACACGCAGCCCCAAACAGCTTGTGTTAAGGCTGTAAAGACCCGAGAGTGAGACAACAGCCTCCATCAGCTGTGCGGTCCGTTTCTCGCCACAAGACTGTTGGCGCGAGTGGGTTTTCGCTGCCCACTCATCCCAGAGCCAGGAGGATGCAATTTTGATTTGGGATGCCATATCCTAATTCGCCCTTGATACGTGCTAGCAGACAAGATCAATTTAACTGTTCGGACAGCCCGACTAGGTAGACGCCTGAATTTGACGCAATGAGGACCCCTGAAATCACAGGGACTAGTAGGTGGATGAGGGTGATCCGTGAGTGACATGCCTACCAAAGCGAGGACCCCACAGAGGACCGGTAACTCGCCATCATAAATTCCGCTTCAGCTCGCTTCCTGGAAGACCAGTTAGGAGAGGAATAGTTATGCTCTGAACTTTTCTCTCTGATTCCGTCTCCTAAGCTCCATATGCTTATCGGCATAGCAGGTATCATATCCAAACCGCAACTGTCAATATACATTCTATACTGTGTAATTGTGCAATTGCTCTTTACCCTGGACTGCCTTCAAATGCTAGGAACAGAATCTCTAGGTGGGTGTCGAGGTAAGTACCTGTCTGTCGATGGTTGGTGCCATCCGATGCTTGAGGGCTTCCTTCCTGCTACGGCGGACAACGAGCTGCCATCTGCCTCAGCGACTCCTTCCCTGTGTAGAACGAAGACTCCTTCTCACCCGTAGCTCATGCGATGCTCAAATCCATTGGAATCCAATATGTCTTCGCCAACCAGTCTCTTCTTTCTTTTCTTCCACTGCACCACCCACAGCGTCAGACTCTCTCGTTTGGCTAGACTCCATGACCGGCTCGCAGTGTCCTGGCACGCCGAGTAACAGATGAGAATCGTCTCTCTCTTCACCTTACAATCAGTTGCCTCCCTCCAAGAATCCAAAAATTCGAAAGATACACTCTCGTCATGTTCTCAATTCTTGAGACTGTCACGCCAGTACTCTACTGTCTCTATCCAGTTGTGGCTCTGCTCGGCTTCCTTTTTGCCTTCTTTACCTCTGATGGGATTTCAGGGCCCGCCTACAACAAAAAGACCATCATTCCTTTGCTCAGTGTTTTCTCGTGCACCCAGTTTGCTCAACTTTCTACAGTCATACTCCAAAGCTACTTATTCCCAAGCTTTGTCGCACCCGAATATTTCGTCATCGGCACTGTCTCCTGTTTTTCCCTGTCGATTCTCCAGATAGATGGCCTTCTAAACTGTTCCGCCCCAGACTGGTACTCTTTTCGCTTCTCATGGATAATCGCGATTCCTTTCGAGATCAGCATAGCGCTTCTTTCGATCTCGACGTCAACTTCAGTATGGCCCTCTCTTCCAGACTCTACTAGGGTAGCCATCATATGTCTGTCAACCTCAAGAAGCCTCCTGCTCTGCGTTCTTGTGTCCCCCCGCAATACATGGTGTGGATTCGGCTCCGATCATACGTCAATAAGCGACGACGAAGAACGTTTTCTGCTTCCATCTGGAGACCCGACCCCAAGAGACATCGACAACCGTACTTCGAGGAGGCTTGACGGCCCCATCTATGGATCAATCCGGGAAATAGACAACAGCCGAGGGACCGTTTCAGGCAATAATGAAAGCGGCGACAACGAGGATTCAATTTTTGGTAGGGATCCTTCAAGCAGTGCCTGGACCCGGAATGTGAAAGATTTTGTGGTAAGTTTATAGTCACCACCCCAAACCGATGTAATGGTCTAACCAGCCCCTATTAGAAGCTCACCCGCCTTGTCAAACCCGATGGTCTCCGCCGACTTCAAATTCGAGCAATTGGCGTTATTATCTGTCTCCTCGCTTCCACTTGCATAAATTTCCTGGTTCCTATCCTGACTGCCCGTGTCGTGAACGAACTATATAGCAATGACACCGACGCACCATGGGCTGGAGTTATGATTTTGTCTGCCCTCTGCTTTTCCGCCTCTGCCATTACGCTAATCTGCGAATACCTCTGGATTCCCTTCAAATGCTTCATAACAGAAACTTTAACCCGAAAGGCCTATTCGCATTTCCTTGACCTCTCGTCTGATTTCCACAACGCGGAGAACATTGCTGAGAAGACAATCTCGATCCAGGGCGCAAATGTGATGTCAGAAGTTCTCGAATTTTCGTTCCTTCGATTCTGTCCATGGCTTGTGCAATTATGTTCGGCAACCATTTACTTGTCTATCGTTATGGTACCCTACCAAGGGTTTATATTGGCCGGAAGCATGTTTATACATCTCTTTCTAACCAGCAAACTTGCTCATGAGGTTTCAAGGGAAAACGAGAGACTTTCAAAGCTATTTCACATAGAGAACTTGATCAGGCATAACGGATTTCGAGGATCGAAGACTATCCAAGCCCTGAATCAGAATGGCTATGAAGACAATCTCCACTCCAATGCGGTATCCACACGGATGTGTCAAGTCAAGACATACGCCCAAAGACGGGGCCAAGTAGCCGGTTTTCAAAGAACCCTACTGGCCCTTGGCCTAACCGTAGGTTTATGCCATGCCATCAGCCAGGCGACTGTGGGGGTAGCAACAGTCGGGCACTTGGCAATGCTCATCGTGTTCTGGTCCCAACTCCACACTCCAGTCCGCTCTCTCTCAAGGGCCGTCCAAAACACTAGCCAGGGATTTTCGCAAGCTGCTGCATTCTTCAAGTTGTTGCATAGAACACCTGCTGTGTACAACAGGCAGAATGCTCGACCCTTGAAGCGTATTGCTGGAAAGGTCAAATTTGACGGCGTATCTTTCGCCTATGGAGAACAACAGACTGTTATTGATAACGCAAGCTTTGAAGTCGCTGGAGGCGAAACCGCTTACATTGTTGGAAACAAGGGATCAGGGAAGTCGACACTTCTTAGTCTTCTTAATCGATCATTCAATGTAACCAAGGGTACTATTCTCATTGATGATCAGGACATTCGTGATGTCGACCTTTTTAGGCGAGTACCCATGCTGTTACTAGCCTAACTCGTGTCAGCTACTGACATTTTGTTCTAGCCTACGAGATAGGGTCGGAATTCTTTCAGACACGTGTTATATTTTTGATGACACTATCCTGAACAACGTGCGATATAGTCGTGTCACAGCAAGCGACAGTGAGGTATTCCGGGCTTGCGAGGCGGCTGTGCTTCATGAAGAAATTCTACGGTTCCCTCAAGGTATTTAGCATGCTTCTAGTACTTCAGTTCACTTGACACTAACCTTCCGTTATAGGATACGCGACAGTAGTTGGTGACAATGGCATGTGAGTACGATTGCCCCTTCGATTTGGGCTAGACTAAATGGTCATCAGAAGACTCTCAGTCTCTGACGTGCAGAAAATTGCGATCGCCCGTGAGTTTTTACGGGATCCAGATATCCTGGTTCTAGACAACGCAACAAGTGCCTTGGATCCCTCCACGGAGCGAAGAATAATGGCTGCTTTTACAAAGCGCAAGCGAACTACCTTCATTGTTCAGTGTGTACACCCTCGAGCGGTTAATTTCAATACGAGGCCTAACTGTTTTAGCTGTGATCTCGCAAAAACCCTAGATGCTCATCAAATTTTGGTATTCGAGGATGGTCGGCTAGTTGAGGACGGGGCTCCCAGAAAGTTGATGCTCGATGATGGCAGATATTCCGCTCTCTGGTTAAAGGAAAATAATTCATCAAGGGACAGTGTTCTGTCTGGTACTAAGTTCTTCTCCAGAGATGCCCCGTCTAGCTTACCTGAACAACCAATTCAGGTCGCTGGCCAGCGTGCTTCGTTGGCATGCGATGACAACCCTTTCATGACTGTGCCCTCGACTCCTCGGCATGTGAAAGAAGTACACTACATGAACCAAGATTGGCGTATAGACGAATCTAACGGGTTACAGGGTTCGAGACTTAATCCCATCGCCCCAACGTTCACGCCCAAGGCGCCAACTCCGAGCCAGGCGGCTGCAAGGAAACGAACCGATACAAGCACTGAGGATTCTGTCCCTGGAACAGCCAGTAAGCCAGCCAGCTCTCAGACCAGTCGCCAGTGGTCCGATGAGCTTGAAGAAAAAGCAGACCATAACGACGATATCGTGCAATCGCAGACCATCAATGACGGGACATCCAATGAGAGCTCAGGTGGGGCGCTGATTTCACAATGTCAAGAAAAAGATGAGGCTGCTTCCCCAGCTTACATACTGTCTGAATCGAAAGCTCAGATAGTAGGAGGAGGTTCACAGCAGACAACAACAAGTAGGTGCATGACGATGTGTTGGAAAGCAAACAATACTGACTTACCACAGCCCCTGCCACTGAGCCTCGTGCATCACTAGCTGATGAGAGCGTGGATCAAGTTCCCCAACTAGAAAACTCACAATTCAAGTGCCCGCGATATTCTCGTCGAATTCAGTCCAAAAGTGAACCAGCCTACGCGGCGGAGAGTACGCAGCCTGAACAAGGACAGATAATACAGACAAAAGATCATTCAGCCAATGAACCAGTAAGATCGGTGACTCTTAGTCCTTGAAGGGTATTTAACCCATTGTTTAGTCTAACCGTCGGGTTTCTGCTCCTCTGCCACACCCCAAGTTTGCAGGGTCAAATATCCCGAGATTCAATGCTGTGGGCAAGGCTAAAGCTCAAACTGCTGTTACACCCAGCTCCCAGTCTCCGGCGGATTCAAGGGTAGAGCAGGGGCAAAAGGCAAAACCAGAGGCCACAACAAACAATACCCCGGAAAGTGTTTCTACAATGCAACAGCCGGTACTTGAAGCTAGACAGGGCAAAGAAACAACGAAGCCGGATCCAATTACTGGCAGTTCAACTTCATCGCCGAGCCGCACTGGCCACCGCAACGGCCGGCGTGGTAGGGGCTATTGGCGCAGCCGACGTGGAAGAGCAACGAGAGGAGCATGAATTAGCAAACGGTGGGCAGTGGACAAAATACTCTCAATTCTGAGACCGATATTATTGTGATATGAATAGCAGCTTTGGGATGAAGTGATGATTATAGCATGAATATGCAGCAGTGGAGAGTGGCAGAACATAACCACTGGTTTGATGGTAGAGCTTTTTTTTGGGGTCTGGAACAGACAGTTCGACACAACGTTTTGGCAAGAATATCACATATGGGGGGCATGTACATTATCGTAATATCGTAGGTCATAATTCACAGCCTCCCCTGTTGCTTCAATGCTTTGAAAACAGTTGAGCTATTCTTTTTATCAATGTTTAAGATGGACCTGAACGCTCAAACAATCCTGTCGCCCAACACACGCTAATTCTATTGCTCATTGTGTCCCTGAGGGTTGTTGGAGCCGCCACCTGGGGCTCCAGGGCCACCGCCACCCATCATATTACGAGCCCTGAGTCAATTGACGTTAGCCTGCTGCTGCTGCTGCTGCTGCTGTGTCTTTCAAGTGGGAAGAACTTACATATCCGCAATTGCGGGGTCAGACATCAGGCTGTTGAGGTCCGGCATGCCACCGCCGCTGCTGAACTGGTTGGCCATGTCTCGCAGCCGAGGGTTGCTCATCAGGTTGCTCATCAGGTCGGGGTTGCTCATGAGGTTCTGGGCCATGTTGGCGAACATGGGGTTGCTCATGATGGAGCCGAGGTCGGGCATGCCGCCAGCACCTCCAGCACCGCCCGGGGCGCCGCCGCCGCCGAGCATGGAGGCGAGGTTGCCGAAGTCGAGGCCGCCGGGCCCTTGTCCTGGGGAGCCGGGGCCAGCGCCGCGGGAGAGGTCGGCGGCCTCCTCCCTCTCGATCTCGTCGACGCGGCGCTTGGCGGTCTCGAAGCCCTTCTTCATGGCGTCGCTGCCGCCGTTGCCCTCGTGCTCGATGCCCCTGGAGTAGGCCTCCATGGCGCCCTTTGCGTCGCCGAGGGCGAAGCGGGCGAGGCCGAGGCGGGACCAGGCCTTTGTGTAGGAGGGGTCGATGGCGACGGCGGCGTCAGCGTCGGAGCGGGCGGAGGCGTGGTCCTTGTTGGCGGAGTGGGCGGCGGCGCGGTTGGAGAGGAAGACGGCGTTGCGGGGGTGGATGGAGAGGGCCTGGGTG
The DNA here is from genome assembly GCA_902141235.2 of Clonostachys solani. Lineage (NCBI taxonomy): Eukaryota > Fungi > Ascomycota > Sordariomycetes > Hypocreales > Bionectriaceae > Clonostachys > Clonostachys solani. The sequence continues at coordinate 378,185 of CABFOC020000048.1, forward strand.
TAGAGGTCGATGGCGGACTTGTAGTCCTTCTGGGCCATGGAGGCGTTGCCCCTGCTCTTGAGGGCGTCGGCCTCCTTCTTCTTCTCGTCGGAGGGCTCCGAGGCGGACGAGGAGGAGGCACCGGCGGTGGTCTTGTTCTTGAGGGTCTCGTAGACGGAGTAGATCTGCTCGAGGTTCTGGCCGCCGAGGGTGGCGGAGTCGGTGGGGTCGACCTTGAAGGACTCGGCGATGCAGTTGACGGCGATGTCGATCGAGTCCTTGTCCTCTCCTGTCAGGGTGCCGTCGGTGGCGGAGGTGTTGAGGAAGTCGCAGATGGCGAGCGCGAGGCGCTGCTTGGTGGACTGTTGAGCCTGGGTGGTGGTGGCGGGGTGACCCCCCATTGTGTTAGCCTCGGGGATGTTCTCCTACGAGGGTCTCTCGTAGAGGGACGAAAGGGTCGGAATTGATGCTTACCATGGCGGCGGGGAGAGCACTGGCGAGTGCGAAGGGGAGGGAGAGAAAGGCGAGGGGGCTTCTGCTTGGGCGGCGGGGTGTTTGCGACGAGAAGGACACCGGGCTGGAGATTTTGATGGGAAAAGCGAAAGGCTGCCCCACGTTGGGTTAAAGGTGGAGGTGGACGGGCCCAGAAGGTTCTTGCTGGGTCCGTCCACCATGTGCTTGCTGCCCGTTCGGGCATCCATCTGGCTTCTGCTGCACATCATTTTCATGCGAACAGAGCTCTGCATTAAGTCGCCACCAAATCAAGTGGCTGCCTTGTCTGAGACTCATGTTTATGCTACCTACTATTTGCGCGTGATTATTCGCTGGAGAGCTGGGCTGCCGACTTGCTGGCTCGAATGGTGGGTATGATAATAATATGTGCCAAACTCACATCAACGTCAAACCAACCAGCTTGTTGAAACTGGTGGGCATCATTATCCTTCACGAGCTGGTTCTTTCATAATCTCTATTCACACGCAAGATAACCTTGTTCGCCTCGATCGCTCTGACTTATCCCAAACTCCGATCCCATGCTGCTAGTGTCCCCAAGTTGTACATGTTTGAATCTCGTCTTCTCGTGTACTTCATTTCCCCCTCCTCCGCCTGTCCACATTCTTGACACGGCGGTTGCCCATCGCCGCGACCTTGCGGTGCTTGGAGTAGAGCCTAACCACGTCCTTGATGACGACGAAGAGGCAGCCTCCGATAAGACTGCGGCCCCACTGGTGCTGCATCAGGCCCGGCCGCAGTGTAGTGGTCCAACCCTTGGGGAGCAGCAGTCGTAGCGCCTCGCCAACCGCAAATGAGATGCCGGGGAGGATGAGGGCGCTGACGAGAGCGTTGGACATGTTGGAGAGGATGGTGCCGAGCCCTGGGCGGTGCGCTGGCGGTGCCTGGGCCGCCTCTCGGTGGTTCGCGGGCTGCTCCTGGTCTGCTGCCTGCTGCTCGGCCGGCTCGGCTTGATCTGGTGCCGGGGGTTCGCGATGTGCATCCTCATGGGCTTCGGCCGGCTCGTCCTCGTCGGGGAGCAGGATGTCATCCTCGCCCAGGTCCCCTTCGTAGTGGAACTCGAAGATTACTTGCTCCTCGGCTTCAGCAATCGCCTCTTGAGGGATCTCCTCGTGCACAATCTCAATCTGCGGTGGCGCTTCTCGCCCCTCCTGCTCCTCCTCATCCGGGTCTAGAGCATCCAGTAGAGTCTGTAGAAAACCGACGACGCCGCCCTCGGCGTTACGCTCGCCGTTTCGGCCGTTATCTCTGCCTCTGTCGTTTCGTCGGGGCTCGGCTGGGGGAAGGCCGAGAATTCGGCGGTTGAGGTTGACTTCGTAGGGGAAGACAAATTCTCGCCAGAGGTTGTAGTAGATTGACCGCACGTAAGGGAAGACGGCGATGGCCAGTTGCGGTGATGGCGGCCATGTAAAGAAGTTGTCGTCGTTCATGACATGGTAGATGCCATACTAAAGGGGGCATCAGTTAGCTATAAATCCAAGAGAGCCCAAAGGAAGGTTACATACCAACGAGCCCATAGGGACAAAGATCTTGTTGCCGAGTCCGGGGATGAGCTGGCCGATGAGGAGGGCCGGAGCGATATTCATAAGGACGGCGGCATTGGTAATCCTCTCGACCTTGGATGAATGTGACGACACGCCACCAAAGGGCTGGTTCGGGCTTCCCAGCATATACTCTACGAGCGCATCTCGACCCGAAAACAACCACATGGCCATGGCGCCATACATCTGAGAGCTGACCTGGACGCCCAGCGACAAGCCGGTGACGAGCAGAAACGGGCTGGCCCGGGTGAAGCGGCGCAGTACCGCGTCATGGAAGCTCACGACGGGGTCCCAGGGTCCCTCCATGCTGATGGTGGATTTGCACACGGGGCACTGGAGCGGCTTGTTGGAGCGCTCGCAGTCGACAACCCACGAGAGCATGCAGTCCTGGTGCGCCTCGAGCGTGCACGGGCACGGGTCGACCCAGGACGAGGGGGGATCGGTGGGCTCCTCATCGTTGAGGCAGATGAAGCATCGTCGAGGGGCGTCGAGGGTTCGCGTGCTCGTCGCAACTGCCACGGCGTTGTGTGTAGAGGCGGGCTCGTCTGCGGGAGGTCGCGTGCTGGTGCTGCCTGGATCCATGGCGGGCAGGCGGATGAAGAGCTTGGGCCGTCTATCTGGTGCGTCGCATGATAGTGTGAAGGGGTCGGTGGTGAGAAAAAGGCCGGAGGCAAGAGCGCAAAGGGCAGTGGATCACGAGCCGCAATAGCTGCAAAGGCTTCTGCCGCTCGCAGGTTGGACGAGGCAACGTACGTTGGAGTGTGGTGTTGTCCTGCCTCGGCTCTCTCCGCCTGAGTTGGAGTGACGGATCTCTCTGTTCCTCGCTCGTCCCGCCGTGACTAAGAACAGATACGTACCGGCCAAAGATCGTGGGTTGGGGCAATTCAGACGTGGGTCTCCAAGAAGTAGCTTAGAAGTACATTGCCAATCAGAAGTGCTGAAGAAAGGCGTTGAGGTACATAAAAGTACTTTGCTGATGACTTCATCCCAACTCTCTGTTCTGGCCTTCTCTGAATCAGCAACAGGTGTAACTTCAGAGTGATATGAAATCAAATGCCTGGGAAAGTATCTATACATTTGCGCTTTGAAGTTTTGAAGTCTTCAATGGGCGAGTCTGATTGAACTACTACCGAGCAGCTAGAAGAGCCGGACAAGATCGAATGTGTTAAATCAATGACCCTGGGAACGCTCTCTTTGTGCGCATGAATTATGGGATACCGTTGTTGATGTATGAGTAAAACTAAATGGATTTTAGAAGTGTTTTGAAGTTTCATGTCCTTAAATCAACTCCTACAGTCTGGATTCAGACGAGTTCATTGGCTGGCTGGGAAATGCAACTTTTCTCATCCCATCCCATGCAACCCAAGGCCATTTACCTGGACAGATCGGTATGTATTAGATTAGCCAAAGAAAAAATATAAATACATAGGCAGCAGAAGGCTGACTTTTATATCTTACGAACCGTACCTTACCTTGACCGTTTATTCGTGCAACGCCATCTTTACAAATGCCCAGGCAAAACTCTCACCTCTCGTGGAGAGCGGTGGCCATTGGCCTCGCCGCGAGTGCGCTTATGTACTGCATCTATCGCGGAGTTTTGAAAGAGCTTCCGGAAAGCCTCAACAGGGTCACAAGCTTTAGTTTGTTCGACAATGCTTTTGTTCTCGGATCTTCCATTGCCACATTGCCGACGTAAGTGTGACTTGATACTGAATACAGAAATCGCTAAAGAGTACTAATCCGGTCTCTATGCTTACAGCGTTGTCTTGTACGAAAGAGTCAACCACAGAAACTTGCTCCTCGGCAGTGTCATTCTATACCGTGCCGCTTCTGCGTTTTGCAAAATGGCACCCAACGTGAATGCTCTCATCGCCGGCCGGTTCCTTGCGGGAGCGAGTGCAGTTAGCGTTTTCCATGGGTACCCCTTCCTATTCCCCGCCATAAACGTATGAGGAAATGACTGACGGTTTCTATGTTAGAATTTGGAAATGGGTTTCTGACATGATGATCGCGGCGGCCACGGCCGATACGCCGCTGGCGGAGAGAGGGTCGTCACAAACGGCGTAGCTTATTTCCTGATCATCAAAGGTAGCATGGCCATTAGCACTGAGGGGATTCAAACTAAAACACGGAGTGGACGCGATGGAAGAGGGCTAAGGGATATTACTAGATGCCGTTGTGTCGTTGATTTGTTCTCCCTTGTAAATCGAATAAAAAGCTACTCGTAGCTAATTCTTTCCTTCCTATCAATGCACTTTCTCTTAAATCATAGTCTTAGGATTGAAGTAGTAGCAATATCATCTGTCTCTGCTGCTGTCAAACCGAACAATCTCTCAATGCCGGCTTTTGAATGCGAAGTGGATTGCAGTTCTTCCATCGGATTCAGCATCGTTAGCATCAGCTCCTTTTACGAGCGAGAGGCATCTTGACAATATGAATCTCACCTGTAGCAGCTGCTAAAATTAGTCCATCGCCCAGGTCTTGTAATGCAGCCTGCTCTGTACTAAGAGCTCTTTTTCCATGATCAGTGAGCTGGATTAAAAAGAATCATCTCTTTGACATGTTCATCTTTAATAAATAGAATATTGGGTGTGTACCGTTGTCAATCATCGGCCTTGTCGGAATAAGAAAACTCTACTTGTTTTCGCTGTTGATGTCGTCAGATAGCCCCTCTCTATAAAAGATTTGCAGGCCAAGCCCTCCAGCCAAGGCATCCCATTCCCTCCACTAAGAGTGGTAGCAGACCGGGGTTCATAAAGAGATTGTAGGTGACTGGGACATGACGATATCGATGCAAACGCTATGGACGAGAGCAGCACACGACGGTCCAGGGCAGCTGTGAGTCGGCATCGAGGTGCTGCAGGCTTCTGGCAAGATCAATATGAACGAGGGGTGCAGGGATTTAGGGTCGAGGATCAAGATCGTGTCAAACATCTTCACTTCGGGAGCCATGGATATTCTCCACCGCATCGAACAAACAAGCCCAAATGGAGTCAACTCCGGGTCCTCAACACACCAGCCCACAAAGCGCATTTCATCAGACCTTCCTAGGTAGCCGTTCGCTTCGCATCCTATCGACTCCTCCCCGCTGTGTCATTGTTTACTTTAAGCTTTTTAGCTGCATGGTTTGTTTCGACCAGCCACCTTCCCGGCAGATTTGGCCTCGATGGCAGCAGAGCCCGCCGAATCTTGTTTTGATGGATTCATCCAGGTACAAAAGAAGGCGACGTAGTCATGGGAAGACCCAAAAAGTAGAGCATCTTCACCGTCCGTTCGTCTCTTCATTCAATCTCCTCTCACGTGTCACGGCCGACGATCGCGTGAGAAATTTGCTGGGTATTCCCCATCAACCTGAGGCAAAATGAGCAAGTTTCCAGCAGGGTCCCTGCAATCGCCATGGATATATACGAGGGAACGGGTCGATTTCAGTGTTAGGATGGACTCGAACATCGAGGCCGTTTGCAAGATAATGCTATCGCGAAAGAGAATAGGTTACGCCGCTCTGCTGGTGGCCGAGTTCTGCGTCACCATCACCGCCCTTGCATTATGTGTCTGGGGCTATCCCGACCGGTTTCGCTCCAAGCTCTGGGAGAACGGAGGTGCTCAGGGCTGGAACTCGGACCCGAAACAACGAATCTATTACTATGCGAACTACGAGGAGCCGCCTGAGGTGCCCTTGATCTGGTCGCAGAGGTAAGACGCCGGCGCATTTGGCCCGCCGTCCACCATATGACGTACTAACAGCGAACAGGTTGACAAACTCGCAGCTCTGCATCGCAGCTCTCTCCTTCGTCATCTTCGTTATTCGTGCTGGAGTGCAGCCGCTCGGGTACCTCCCTCGTGCCGCCTCTATCGTTTATGATATTTTGCTCTCCTCGCTCTGGATATGGGTTCTGGTGGGACAGAATTCGGCAGACTTCTCGGATTCTGAACACCCATCCGCGCATCCCTGGTACTTGGAGCGTTCCTGTGGCGGAAGCTGGAGCTCAACAAGACTTGCGTGCCATGTGGCTCGGGCAAACTTTGTCGTATCCATCCTTGCCGCTATCATCTATACAAGCCGGCTGACGCTCGAGGCAGCGACAGAAACTTGGGAGAGGTGGGGTTGGAAGGAGGATAAGGGCTGGCAAGTGTTGGTCAACGGGGAGCCATACGCGGATGACGAGGAGATGGGTGTTATTGACGAGGAGGAGCGGACGCAACAGATATACGAGGCGGCGCTGAGCCCGGTCCTTGCATTCTTCCCAGAAAGCGTACGATAGAGGAGTTGGAAACGAGTATGTCATGATTCACGTTGGATAAGTATCAAAATGGGCAGGATGGATGGGGTCAAATATGGTATATTGTTACTCAGTCTGGAGACCCCTTCAACTTAATATTCATTCCAGTGTTCCCGTCCCATTTACTACTAAAATAAAGGAGGGTGATATGTCTTTTGGAGAGAAAAGACCTTTGAATTCCCGAACCCCAAATACTCCATTCTCGCATATCCCCAGTTCACGCCAGGTCGGCGGCCATAGCGACAGATAGTCGGTGGCATTGGAGCCATTTATTTGTGCTTTCAAAGGGAAATCGTCAGCAAGTCTCACGTCACATAGCAGCATTCGATAGCCAGGAAGATGATGCAGACTTACTGGGCAGTTGGCACAAGTGCAGCCAGAGCCACAGTTGCAAGAGCCGGACGAGGAGCAGCCGCAGTCACCCATGGTGAAAGTTGGTTGGTTTGTGGTTGGAAGGATTTGGTTTTGGTATTGGTATTGATTATAGCTTCAAGGCACTTCGAGTTGGTTGTTTGGTAGTGGCAGTGTGATGATGAAAGGTTGGGTGGAGATGACAACAGAGGAGGCCCGAGTTTAAATACCTTGGAGAGGGGAAGTAAGAGGGGAGGACCTTCCGTTCTCATTCTGCGTCCTTACCTAATGAGGTGAGATACGTACGATGCTTTTCGCGGGGAAGGAGCAGTCAATGCAGCGGGATTTGTGCCTCCCGCCCTGTGGCAACGCCAATGACGTCGTGGGCATGTCGATGTGCTCTGAGTTTCTGCAGACGGCGAAAACCCCTCGACCGCGATTGGAGTAGAGTTAGCGCCACACTGGACAATCCCCAATCGCAAAAGTCTCGCAGGTATCACAGAGTTCGCGTCGGGCCTTGATGTTTCCATGGCATTCCCTGATACGTACTTGTCAATACGGCACGGGACGAGAAGAGAAGGGTGCCCGGCATGGCCTGTCGCTTGGCGAGAGCATGTTTGAGGCAGAATGTTTCAACTCGCCGTCTCCATTGCGTAAACCTTGCATGCCGGTCAGAAATCGGACCAAGGTGTGTGTAGACGTCCGATATCACATTGGCTGGGCCACCAGCTTCCAGCTTACTTCCAGCCGTCGCACAAGTAGACAAATCATTTCTGAAAGTTCACCGCTATTATTGATCTTCTTCTAATTCTGCAATGACTAAGAAAACAAATAGAGCTGACCTCTGCTTCCCTTACTGTCACACCAATCACAATGTCTCATCACCCTGCCACATGATTACCTACGGCCACCTGATCTGTGCTCCGGCTCCAGCTTTGTCTCTCAGCCCGGGTCAACATGAGACAGACCCCTCACTTGGTCTTTTTGGCTCTGATTGGCAGCTTGGGCCACTGGCTCTCGTCGTTGACATCGAGGACTTTCTCGACGTCCTTCTCAGCATTCTGCTCAACTTCTCCAGGACGGTTCCCCTCGGTAATTTCATCCAACACGAGTGCAGCTCCAGATTCCGAGGAGATGATAGGTCGAGGTAACTGCCCACCGACGGCGTACCACACTTCGAGGTAGGCAAAGGTCAAGGCCTCGTGGAGAAAGCGACTAATGTCGAAGGTGCCGGGGTCACTGAGGCCGTGGGCCCTGACAACGTGCTGCCGGCATCGCACGTATGCACCTACAACCCAGAGAAACGACCTCGTGGCTTGGATCGCCAGGTTGGCAGTCAGCCAGTCGAGATAGGAGCCAAAGCCCCCCATGTGGGCATCTGTGTTGGCCCCCGGGTCCACGGCGAAGACGCGGATGAGGCCGACGAGCATGACATTCAGGCGGAGGGTCGCAAGGGGGACATCTTGCTTGATCATTTCGAAGGCTGGCGGGATTGGCATCGTCCGATCGATGCTGAGGGGCGAGACTCGTCGGAGAGTGTACCAGGTGCCTTTGCTTTCGTCGTGGTAAAAGTACAAGCCCCAGCTGAACTCTTCATTGGCAAAGCCGTGGGCACATTCGAGCTCGTAGTTTGTAACGTCAGAATCCGGGGGAAGATGGGAAGGATATGGAAGGGTGTTTGGCCTCTGGTATGCGAGTAGAGGTGGGATAGAAATAGTGATGTACAGAGAGCCAGATCGCTGACGGTTCATGACGGACGCCATCCTTGTGAATAACTAAATTGGAGTTTGCTGCCCCAGGTGGCCATGGGATTACTAGAGTTGGTTGGAGTATCTTCGCCTGAGAGCGTCTCGATTGTTTTGGCTCCTTGTGTTGAGGACCTGCTGGGGAGCACTTGCCTTCCTGTGCGGGTTCTCTCTTGCACTCTAGGCTGATGTGAAACTCGGTGCATCAGGTACAAGATGATAAGATACCCATCTGAGCTTATTGGGCGAGAGAGGGAAAGAAAGAAAGGCGAAGCCGTCGAGGCTCTGGGATTTGTCATGGCGGGCATCGCACCACAACACCGTCGACGGCTGCACGCACCCGAGGTCCAGTTTCATCTTCATGGTCGCCACTTGGCTTTGCCGTTAAAATGGTATGTTCAGCATTCAAGCCAATGTTGTTCAACTAATCAGAAGAACTTCACAATCTCTCTGACCGTGTTGCCTCCCCGTCTGGGCAAATTCTGCACATTGTTGCGCAGGTGTTCAGTAATGATCAAGCAGTTCGCTGTGTACTCAAAGTTTTCTCAAGCCAAGCCTCAATAACAGCATCCATTTATGGATTATATCGATCTTACTTCCTTTACAGGAGCCCATTATATCCACATGTTCGTAGAATACGCCATCATCTGTAGTCAGCGCTGGGTCTCTTCAAGCAGAGGCGGCCCAGTGATGTGCGTTCCCGCAGTGGAACCATGCCAACCCAATCCATAAGGTACGATAAACAAAGCTTGTGAGATACGTCATTTATGCCTGGAGCGAGTAGGGTATCTAGTATATTTCGTTGCTACAAGAGGTGACTGGGAACGTCTCCAACGTTTCATACTATGCATGAGACGAAAGAGGCTGTTGGTTAGATGGCAGCCAGCTTTGTATGGACCTCAGACATCTAGCCATCTTGAAACAAGGGTGCACAGAGGAACATGTTCGAAGCAGAGGCTCGGACGAAACAACACGTGATGGCGGGCCACTCACCTCGGTGCAACGACATGCCGAGAAGCGTGAAGTGCAAGGAACAGCTCCCTCGCACAACGCGGCCCAGTAGAAGGAGAGCATTTCCAGCTTTCTGAACTCCCATCCCAGACGTGTCCCCAAGGTGCAGTTGGCGCGAGAGCGCAATCCTTGCACGCTGAGACTGGTTGTCTCGTGAGTGATCGGCCCGACAAACCACGAGTGAGGGGCATTTTGCGGGGTACAGGCCATCACCTTCTTCAATCGAGTGATGATCAGGTTCGTGTCAAATGCGACGGAAGTCAACGGCTGCCTGCACAAACGTACTGGTTTTGACCTCGAAAACTCTGCATCCCTTTTCTGAGCAACACTGTTGAAATCATCCAAGCAGCCAGGCGTCCTCTATCCTGAAGCAAAACACCATGGCAGGGTCTGTGCCTGTAGCAAAGGCGCTGGCCGACATTTACCCCCCAACTGCTCTGCCAACGCAGCTGCCCCGATGGAACGACCTTCTCCAGGGCTTCGAGAAGAAGTATGGCTACCGAGCTTCTAACGTCGCGCGCTCCCCCGGCCGCGTCAATATCATAGGCGAGCACATCGACTACTCCCTCTACGCGGTCCTGCCCATGGCCATTACAGCAGACTGCCTCCTCGCATTCTCTGCCAAACCGTCCAGCTCGCCAGAGAGCTTCCGTATCCGCATCGCGAATGTGGACGACGCCAAGTTCCCCGCCAGAGAGTTTACATTACCGGCCGACGGTGGGTTTGAGATCGACGCAACCGTGTTTGAATGGAGCAATTACTTCAAGAGTGGGCTGCGGGGCGCATTGGAACTACTGAGGAAAAAGCGAGGTACGGATGTGAAGCTTCACGATATCGATCTGCTCATGGATGGGACCGTTCCCATTGGAGGTGGACTGAGCTCGAGTGCTGCATTTGTGACATCCAGTGCGCTCACCGTCCTGCTGGCCAACGGCGAGGAGAGTGTGGACAAGAAGGAGCTGACAGAGCTCGCCATCGTGAGTGAGCGTGCTGTTGGTGTTAACTCTGGAGGGTAAGTATCACGATGAGACGGTATCACAACTTCAACTTGATGCGGGACTGACTCTCCTCTTGCAGCATGGACCAATCAGCCTCTGTACTTTCCGAGCAAGGCTCTGCCTTGCTCGTGTCCTTCAGCCCCAGCCTCGAAGCAAAGCCCATCAAGTTCCCACCTACGCACCCCGAGCTCTGCTTCCTCGTGGCCCAATCCTTCGTCACATCGAACAAGCAAGTCACGGGCCCGGTGAATTATAACCTCCGCGTAGTCGAGGTCAGCATCGCGGCTGCTTATTTGAATGCTGTGCTCAACCCCCCAGGCACGCCGCTCCCCGAAGATGCTGGGCCACTTGGCATCAGCCTCCACGGGTTCCACGACAACTACTTTTATCACCAGAACGCGTCCGACCTTTCTGCGCCGAAGAGTCTCAGCAAGGAGGAGGAGCTGAACAAGCTGATCGCCGTGGTCAAAGAGACCCTGACGCAGGAGGACGGATATACACGGGAGGAGGTCGCCAAGGTCCTGGGCACCAGCGTCGCGGACCTCGAGAAGCGGTTCATGTCGAAGCTGCCGGTCCGGGCGGAGCGTTTCAAGCTGCGCCAGCGCGCGCTCCACGTCTTCTCGGAGGCGCTCCGCGTGCTCCAGTTCCTCGCGGTGGTGGACCGGTCGGTCGAGCCCGGGGCGACGGACACGACGGCCTTCAACCAGGAGCTGGGGAGGCTCATGAACGAGTCGCAGGATTCGAGCAGGGTCCTGTACGAAAACAGCTGTGCGGAGCTGGACCAAATCTGCGAGATCGGGCGTGGAGCCGGGGCATACGCCAGCCGACTGACGGGGGCCGGATGGGGTGGATGCACGGTACACCTGGTGCCGGCAGATAAAGTTGCGAGTGTGGAGGAGGCCCTGGAGCGTGAGTACTATTCCAAGAGGGAGCTGTCGGGCGAGCAGAAGGAGCAGGCGGTCGTGGTGAGTAGGCCTGGCCACGGGAGCGCCGTCTATGTCGCCCAAGATAAGGTGGTGTAGTGCATGATTTCACGTCTTGGCCCTGTTGCCCAGGAGAGCAGGTGAGGCGAATTTGCCTAAGCTAGAGGAGGAAAGTCAAAAGGGGCTGGATTTACCCAAGCGGCTGTGTCTATCTCTTTGCTATCTAGAGAATTTATCATCAGCATCAATCATCCCAAGGCTAGGCCCACGATGCGTCCAGCGACAGCCCTGTTTGCTTTGAGCTAAACACCCATAGTCAAGCCCTCTGGGGGCCCCCGAGCATCGATGAGTCTAGCCCGTAGAGCGCGCCATGGGCGAGCTATTCGCCATGACCAACCTTGACTGGGCTACGCTGCTTATCATACCTTGCTCCATATTCCACCAACCTTATCGCCAAGATGGGAGTGACTTGACAAGCACCACCCAGTCCCCGGGCCATCTCCGCCCCCTGTAGTGCATCCTCAGAGGTAGTAATATCCAATGCAGACATTCAAGTCCCGGATTGCCTCCAGCACCAATAGCCCAGCCATGATGGTGAGCGAGGATCAGGGGACGAAGAACAACGACCTCATCATTGCGGTCAGCGAGCACGCAAGAAAGCCGGTGTGGCAGGAATGAGAGTCAAAAGAGGATTCAGGGGGGTGAGGCGAGGCGAGGTGAGGTTCCACCCTCCCCTCCTTTTCCCATCTGTTGTGTGACGATGGGCAACCCTGTGGCGTCTTGCTCTTATCAGCAAGCTCAGCCCAGCCCGCTGTTGGCCAGGAATGCTGGTCCAGGCCGCGAGCAGAGGAGGCTTATTCGAGGTGATTACTCCGTAATTCTTGACTGATTGGCATTGCAGGTCCGGGAGGGTGGCAGTATTGTCCGACAGAAAGGCCGACATTGCATGCGGTGCAGTGATAGCTGTCTTTCTCGCAGCGCTTCCTTTCTTTTTCTGCATGGCGGTGATGGCGCACTGGCTGCCTTTCAATCATACCTACATACACCCCCGAGCTGCCCGCTACTGGCGGTGTGCGATGCTCTCTGGAGAGACCTGCCGCGTGCTAATGGGCCTTATCAACTACTGATACACCCCTCAAGTACCGAGACTCATTCGCTGGTGATAGGCACATGCATCAGACGGTTATACCAACGACCTGCGAGGTGGCAAGATCCCAGGATCCGAGTAGCAATCAGCGGTGCCGTAGTTGTACTTTCTACATCTGCGGAAAAGAGAGAATGTACACGTATCCGACATCTAGCTCTCGTATGCATGCCTCTTCGAGGGTTGTGTTTTCTTTTAGATAATAGATATGTGCCGGTGCTTTAGCCTGGATGCCCAGGTATGCACATGATTCTGAAAGCGCTGCTGATTGACTCGACCAGGTACATGCTCATGACGCTCAAGAGTGGACCTGGACCGCCCAGGCTTGGATTCTCTGGTCTCCGGCATTCCGCCTCAGACACCAAATGTGATTTATATTACCACATCCTGTATCAGAATCACCGCCGGTCCAGCGGCCATCTCGAACCCGGTTGGGCCCCCTGCCAACCCGGATGCACTCGGCCTCGGTGCTGGCGGCGGCAGCACAATCGTGTGTCATGGAAATCACGGCCCAGCTAATAGAGGGACTAATAGAGAGCTACGTGAGTAAGCACAAAGACTAATGGTGTGTCGGCACGATCCCAGAAAACGTGGGGGGGGACGAATCCGATACGTAAGGCGGTGCGGTACAGCTGTACCTGTCTATCGGGCCAGGCCAGTGCACTGGAGAATCCCACCGTCCTATCACTGCATCCGGTCTCCCATTGGCCCAGGCCCACCTTCTTTCCGCGACGCACAGGACCATTTTAGATACCGGGCATTCTGGAGTCGCAGTCTCTGGGGGCTTTGTCTGATATGTAGTCAACGCATTTGATAAGGACTGGGCAACCGAGGGCTGATCGGTTGGTACCGCAGCGTTAGTCGCTCGAGATGTACCTGCTCATGTACCAGAGTCGGGTACTTGCGTAATGATAGTACCTCCGCCAGCCACCATCTAACCGCCATGCCGATCCGCAGTCGAAATCTCACCTTCCAGGTCGATGGGATATCCCGTGTTCCTGAGCGTGCGCCCGCACATCAGTGCCAACGGACGCAGGCGGCAAGCACAAGCACAGCCAGAATCCGGGGTAGGGAATACGACTGAGCAGCAGCAAAAAGTGGGAAGACGGCATGCCCGAGCATTGCGTGGAGAGGCCACAATGCGGACGGGTACCTGTCTGGGAGGTCAGGCTCCAGGGTAGCGATCGGGGACAAGGAATGGCATTTATCGCGAGCAGCGTCACAGGCAGGCGCTCTGGCCCCTATAAAATCATTACGTAGTGGCGCTGACATGCACCTTACGAGAAACCCACACAAATCAATTAGCCCACTGGCCGATGTACCGCCTACATGGACCGCACTGGTCCCATTAATCAGACCCTGTAACTTAACTCGTGAACACTGCCCCATGCGACAGAGATAAGGGAACTTGGCCTCATGTGGTATCAACCCGCCCGTCTCCAACCAGTCCAAGCGCAGCCAGTGGCTCTTACCCCAGTGGCACCCCTTCGATGGGCCGAGATACGATGGAGCCTTGCCAACATCATCTCATTCCTCTATCAGATACCTACCTACCTAATGGCTTGAACACTGCCTCCGGACAGCATTGTCCTCGCCCGTCGTCGCCGTCATTGTCGCAACTCTGCTCCGTTCTCTCTGGCCTCTGATTCTGCTGTCTCCATGACTACCGACCCGTTGGCTTGCTGCTCGACTCATTCCTCTCCTCACCCTCCCACACACACGCTCTCTCACACACACTCTAAATTCCGCTATCAATCGACCCCTGCGCCCTGTGGTTTGGGGAAGCCTATGCCCCTTCCAGACGATTCTCCCCGCCGATACACGATATATTCACTGGCTCCAGCTGGTAATTATTGGTGATTTTCTGGGGGCCCAATCGAGCCCCCCCTTCGCCCAGAAAAAAGCCACACCTCTCTGCCAGCCTTGCACGCCGCCTGCCGTTGTTTCAAACCTTTCATTCCTTTCTCTTTCTTTTCTTCTATTCTTCCCTTTGCCGCATTATTTCTCCCAGCTTCCCTCTCCGCGGAGGCTTTGGCCAGCTCCAAAGCTTACCGGACCTGTGGAAACGGCCGCCATTGTCAGGCAGCTACGCACGTCCGTCCGTTTACACCAATCCATCCACTGGTATTACGCAGGCCCTCCCTCTGTGAGGCAGCCACCCGCAAGAAGCCCGTCAATTGGGCCATCTCCCATCCCAAACGTCGTGACCATTCCGCCCCGACGGTACTTTGAATGTCTCTCAATACGTTGGCGCCCGATCCCTGGGCCGACGCTGCCCACGATGGCGCCGTTCCACAGCATCATCGGAGCTCAGGCCCGGCGCAACCGCAGCGGCAGCCGCCGCAACAACAACCACCGCCGTCTGACACCTCTTCCATCTCATCTTCCTCGCCGCCCGCCTCTGCGTCGCACGATGACCAGCTGGACCGGCAGATGCTCCGGCATCTCATGAAGAAGTACACCGCAGAAGGCCTGACGCGGCTCATGCAGGAGGAGAATTCGTCACCGATATTAGCAGGTATGTGCAGCATCTGTTTTCTCGCATCTCCCTTACCCTGGGCTCTTCCTGGCGCCGCCTGGTAGTGGTAGAGCATATCGACCGGTGACTTGCTCTCGCCTTCACCCCTCGCCCTATCTTTCCGTGGCTTGCCGAATATTGTCGGCCTTGATCCCTCCCATCACATATGTCACCACTTCATGTTCCAAAGCGGGCTCCCTCCGCTAACATCGGCGTCGTCACTGCAGGTCACGATGGCGCATCAATCCTCACTAATAGCACATATTCTTCAGTCAAATCCGAAGACTCATCAAGTATTTTCGATTCGGCCAGCAGCACGCGCGCCTTCTCCGATACGTCATCGACACGAGGGAGCATCATCTCCAACGTTTCCGCCCGAACCGCCAAGTTCCTGAGCCGAAAGCACAACGGTAGCAGCACATCTCTACCGCAGCCATTGCCGCATTCACCCACCCAAGTGTCAAACCTATCGGCTCAAACGTCGCATGTGGATTCCGTCGATGGTGGGGCAGCCCGATCGAGTGAAGCTGGGGTTGCAGCGACCAATGGAGGAGCAAAGCAGCGCGGGATGTTCATGTGCGGTTTCTGTAAAGAGGAAGGCGTGCAGAAGACTTGCACTCGAAAGAACGATCTGAAGCGTCACATGGAGGACTTCCATAATACCAATGCCCAGTGGTTCTGCCGACACCGTGGGTGTAATATGGTCTTTGACTGGCAGACGGTGTACAAGACGCATCTCAAGCAGGCGCATGGCGGATCACGGACAAATCTGGACGATTCCAAAGTTACGTTATGTCCTCAGACCGTCTTCGCATGTGGGTTTGAGACATGCACAGAGGTATTTGAGGCCTCGGCAGACGAAGATGCGGAGGGTACATTTAAGGAGTACGTCGCACATGTGGTAAAGCATCTCGACGACGGAGCCACCAGCGGGGAGTGGACATATTCAACGAGAATGCGTAATCTATTGCGGCAAACCGGCGTCGTCGAGACATGGGTGCGATGTGCCTGGCCAGAGGAGGAAAGGAACAAACTGTTCTGGGAGCCTCAAACAAGTGGTGTTCTCAGGAAACGTCTCGAGACAAGGCACCTGGGCGATTTGAACCTCCTGATACAATATGCAATTGCTCTGGGAACCGACCCAGCTAGCGAGAGGGACTTTCAGGATACTTTCCCAACCTTGGTCAAGGATGAATGCCGCATGCAGATTCCTGGACATACACTTCGCCCTCGTTCATCACAGTCCACGATGTCTGATCCGGACCAGTTCCAGTTCAGGATATCCAGGGGCACTCCCCCAAACCCTCAACTGGCCAACTACTATGCCTCGCAGCGTCGAGTCTTTCCTCCCCGGGCGCCGGTGAGGTCTGGCCGATCTGCTCGGCCTCCAGTGCACACTCTACCCAGCAGCTCACAGCAAGCATTCCGGGGGCATCAGAACGCTGCGATGTTCGACCCAAATTCCTACTATAACTCACAAGCTCACCAGCAAGCAATCCAGCAACGGCAGCAGCAACAATTTTCTATGATGCCGCCGCCCCAAGATAACGGCATCATCGCGGATGATTTGAGAAGTCTTCACTCCATGGCCAGCAGTACTTCGAGCACAGATATCGACATGGCAGATGCGTCAATTCTCATGAACCAACAGCCGGAATACCCAGATCCGTACGCTCCCTCTGAAATGGGTAATCACGCACCTCCAGATGGTTGTGGTCCTGGCAGCATGAAATTCGACCAGCGTAGCCAGTATGGGGACTACGACGTTCGAAACGGATATTAGACCTTCATGGAGGCGTCTTGCTGGTTTACGGAGAAAAATGAACTGCCATTTATCGGGGAGTGACTTCCCGTGGCCGATATGTGCACAATCGAGATATTGAGTCATTGAGACCACATTCGATTGCAGTATCTTTACCATCATAAGATTCGAGGAGTTGCTTGCACTGGATCCAATGCCGGGTCGTGTCTGGACTGCATGTTTGGCGGCACTTCACGTTTTGGATTTTCTCCGCTCTCCTCTACTCAAAAAAAGGTGTTACGTGTACGAAGCTACATCTTGTCCTATTTGTGTTTCTTTTGTGTTGATGTTGGGTTCTCGTTGGGATCCTGTGGAATTAGATAATATTATACCCCGGCGTCGAGACGAGACGCTTTCTTTTCTTTTTTCGGCATTGTGCGGCACGTTTGAGGCGGCCCTCTGCTGGACGGATCTGAAGACGGACAGCAGATTGGCGCGGATGAGGGGGGCGGATCGAGCACTTGATCACGATCCCAATAGCGATGGTTAGGGGGAGTCCATGGTGATGATTACCCTTACGCATGGCCATCTCGGTTAAGATCCCGGTATGGAAAAGGTCTTGCTTTTGATTCATTATGAGGGGGGAGGGGGGGCGATTTTCAGGGATACTTTCTCGGGACCGGTGTTTGATTTGGGATCTTACTTTTATGATATAAACATATATGGAGCATCTGGGATCGTGTGGGTAACAATTACGACAAGGCAAGGATTCAGGAAGGGCTTCTCCTCAGATTCGGGAACGTACTGCGAATCTGATTTGTCCATAGGATGAGACATGGTTTCACAATATATCAGAGAGACGATGACTGTTTCAAAAGGCTTCATTCAGATTACTCATTTTGTCCCCCCCCATCCAATCCTTGAACACGAACCTTGCTGACTCGACATGTGTGTGGGAGAGAGAGAGTGTGTGTGCCACAGGAACAATTTCCCGACTGGCTGTGGCTGGGCGCGTGACAGTTGTGACGGTTGTGTGTCAAGTTTGTTTCTGACAGCTTCGGAACCGAGAGCTAATTTAAGAAACGTTGAAGAAAAAAAAAAAAGCTCGGCACATGGCCAAAAGGAAAGAAAAAAAAAAGAGCCAACGCAATGAGAGAAATAGGAAAAAGAAAAAATCATCTCTCCCACAATCGCACACGCCCCCCTTCACGCCCCGTTACAACGACGTGATTGCCAATTTGGCAGCTGCACTTTACCAGAACGAGCATTTTGTCTGTCTCTCTCATTTCGGTTTCGTCTGATTGATTGAGCCGCACGGACGCTCTCTCTCGGTTTGGAAGCCGGCGCTTACTGGAGAGGGAGAACAAGAAGGAAAAAAAATCCCCAAGTCTTATAATAGCCGGGAATCCTTCAACAACGGCTGGATATACCTCGGGGCGCTTATTGATTAGAGTCCCTGGCGCCCAGCCCGGCGGGTTCATCTTTCCGTTTACACAGAGCCAGCGGTCTGACAGGGCTGCCCCCTACAGGATGAGGCGGCGGCGTGGGAAGAAGGCGAGGGGCTAGGCTTTGAAATTTTTCTCCAACGGCTTTTTTAGTTTTTAATTCTGATGGGATGAAATATTGAGAACGTGCACGAACGGATGGGGAAAGTAATAAACAGGTCCCTCAGCGAACTGTCTAGTGCTCGCCCCGTGCTGTGGCCTTAGGGGATGGTTCTGGGCTGTAGGGCTAGCTCAATTTCGCGCTGGCGTTGTTTACCGCTGGGTTGGTTTATTATTGTCATGTCTACGTGGGAGGATTTCGTGGTGTGTGTGTGTGTGTGTGAGGGACCAACAGAGTTGACAGCGGGCTGTTGGTTGTTGGTGCCCGGCTCGCCTCCCGTGAAGGAGGGAGGGGGGATGGCGAGAGGGATGCGAGGGTACCGCTGTCAAGCTGAGAGGTGAGCACGTCCGTGATCCTTTGAGCAGACCCAGGCGGGCCGGGATGGGAGAGGATTCTGGGCTTCTTCTCAGCCTCAAGACCCGTCCCTTTCTTTCCCTTTGGTGCCTTTTGAATTGGGCTTGTCTGGCTAAGGGAGACGCTACTAATCTGACAAGAGCCTAAACCCCGTGGAGTTTGATGAATGAGGCGGCGATCTAGAAAGGCCTAGATGAGGGAGATTATTGAGTGAGCAATTGGGCGATGGATTGATTGTTGTTGTCGTTTACGTGTTGTTTGTCAGGGGTACTGACAATACGTGCAGGGCCCAGTGCAGCTCGTAATGAAAGATTACATGGCACTGACCATAAGCAGCTGCCGCTGCTCTGATCGTGAGTTAATCTGGTCACATTTGGGGTTCCGTGCCGTGGATGATATTTTTACACGAGCAGGATGTTCACTGGGGTCTCGCAAAAGAGGCCCTGTGTAGATCTTGAGCGGGTGCTGGAGACGGTGAGCCCACCCATGATGCTTGTCCAAGAGGATGAGAGAGCAGCTTGTTTCACGTCTCTTGTGACGGATCGTAAGGGCCGAGTTGTGAAACCATCGACTCTTGAGAATGCAGCTAAGGTGGGCGTGAGCACGAGCAGATGCCTCGGACTACCCTTTGCGTGAAATTTCACAAACGAGTGGGCTGGAGCTCTCGTGCTTGCTGCACAGATGTCTGTGGGTTTTTTTCCTCTTCCTGCGGAAACGCCCGTATGATCCCCAGGGGAGATCGGAGGGATGTGTGGCCGTTTCAGATATTGGTTCCGCCTTTCGGTCTCCCTTTCTGGTGTTAAGATGGGAAACTAGGCGAGGTGGGGGCCCTAAATTGACCTATTTTTGGGTGCAGGTGGGCAATACTCGTAAATGGCTAGGCCTCTAGCAACCGTAGTGGCTGGGCCAGGCGCATGTTTGTGGCCAGGGAGTCCTAGAAGCGCTAGATTTGTTCTTTTCCATGGCTGCCGGCTACCTGGATGGTGCCAGCGGCCCACCGCTAGGTAAGTGGAGGTGGGCGGAGATCATGTTTGTTGAAAATCAGGTCATATTTCGCGATCGGGTTGGTGGCTGAGGTGGAGATTCGGTGATAAAGATTGGGCGGGCTCGTACTATTGTGGTGGTGCTGGTCTTGGACTGGAGGCTATGGCGTTCGGCCGAGTAGGTGAAGTCATCATTGAGCCAAGCCAGCCACATTTCATGCGGGTGGATTGTCGGGTTGACTTTGCCCCATGACGGACCAGAAAAGCCCAGACCCAGGCACACACACTCACACGGATACCCTGGGCTGCTGGTGCTCTGTGCGTGAGCCGTTTGCTGCTACGGGGACGGATAGACTGATCTGCAGAGTCGCTTCCTTCGTGAATTGAATACAACAGTAGTGACATCCCGGTAATTGCCTGTGTCAGATTGTTCCTGTTGACATAGGGATGGCGTATGATTGATTGATATGGATGCTTGGGCACTGGCACCCGGGGAAAGAAAGGATGACCTTCCGGGGGGACGGAAAGATGATCGACGACTTCATACAGGCTCTCCCCTTGAGCGAGATAGGCGCCCAAGGTGAACGCGAGTCAGCATGGCCATGATGAAATTCATTAGCCGGGGGATGCCTACCTTGTTGACCTTGGGGTGGAAGCCAGAATCGGGACACGGGCCAGGTTGAGGCAAGCGGATGAAGGTCTAGCTTGGGCAGACTGGGACATTGGGCTTGGTCCGGATTGGACGGCAGCGCGCACTGTTCTGTATGTAGTTATCCCGTGCGTGTATCTCTATCCCGCGTTCTCCACGGCACAGGCTTCACTCGGGACGCCGGCCGAACTGGAACCAGAACTTAGGTCGGTGGGATGAGGTCAGGACAGGTTCGAGGCTCGAACCTAGCGCCGTCTAGGCTACCTTGGGCCGTTTCATTTTGAGTTGAGGCTCTGGCCCGAATATTCTTTTGGCTTGGTGGGGAGGCTATATTAATTGCACCGGAGAGTCTGAGCGGCGTGGTGCTGCTTCGACGGCTTGCTCTGGCCGTTGCGTGGGCCATTGTGTTGAAGGAGGAGAGGAGCTGCGTTATCTCATTACGAAAGGTACGTACCTGAGCAGCAGCAGATGGGCGATCCGTCGACAGCCACGTGGCGGAGACAGGCGACAGGGGCGCGGCCAATCAGCAGGGGCACTGAATAAGGACCCCTGGCGGCCGCTGCTGGTTGGCTGCTAGTTTAAATTGTGAAACAATAGAGCTAAAGGCAAGGAGGGGGACTGGACAGACGCGCGTGTTCAGGGTAGCACCGGGGAGTGGAGGTTGCGGGGAGAGTCGCAGGAAACACATCCACAGAGAGCCAAGGAGGGGAGGGGAGGGGAGGGAAGGATGGTTTCTATCTGCGGAAGCACCTGTTGGTCGGTTGCACAGTCGCACGAATGCATGCGTGTGCATCGTAGGATGGACCGTTGCTGCAGACACGGGCAAGGGCACCATTGCCGACAATAGCAAATGCAACGCAGACCAAGAACAGCCGGGTAAGCCCAGCATGAACCATGGGCAATATTTCCCAGCCTCACATCGGTGTGCATTTGGGTGTGCCATGACCATGGATGGCCAAGGCTGCCTCGGGGTCTATCAAGGCCAAGAATTCCCAAGATTGGATGGATGATGCTCTGTGCATTGGCAATGGCATGCCACCTGCAGCGGCATCTTCGGGACAGGCACAATATCGAACTGGAGACAGGGGACATGGTGTACGTGTCTATCTCGGGCTGCGAACTAGTGGACGAGCAGCACGGATAGCGAGATGGGCGGGTAGGCAGCTAGGACCGTCATCAATCGTTCATTGCGACCCATCTTGGTGCTATCTGTGCTGCCTTGGCCCGGCCTTTCCTGTCACGGCCTCCCTCATGCTGCCTGTCCCCGGCTTCCGGCCGTGTCGAGATACGTACGTTGGGCTGAGGGCGGCCCCCCGCCGGGGTAGAAATGGTGCCATGTCAAGACGATGGCTCCGAACTGTGTAAATTGTCTGTGGCTACGGCTCCGTGCTAACAACGGTAGAAGAGCGCTAGAACAAGACGAGCAAGGGTGGGGGATGCGCATGATCTCATGGCTCATTTCCAGGACAGCAAGTGCTCTGGGTCGGTTGACAATAGTTGGTGTGCGTGTAAGTGTGTGTGTGTGGTGGTATTCTGAGGCGGTCAGAAGTAATGGGGGGATGGTTAAGTTCAGGTAGCGTTGCCTTGAGAGATATTACGCCAAACAGAATACGACATGGCCATTAGTACATGCATATGCTACTTTATCTGCTATCTGAGGGCATCTAATCTATCTGTCGCCGGGTGTTTGTGAAACTGTTCACCCTCGACTTGGAAGACGAGCACCAGGAGAACAAAGTATTTTGGTCCCCACCAAAATGTCGAAACCAAGCTAAAACCCGAGCACAAGATCGAGAGAAAAAAAAAAAAAAAAAAAAAGGCCGAGCCAAGCCAGCAGAAGAGGAAAAAGCAAAAAAAGCAATCACCAGCAGGGGACACTCCATTCTCATTTCGGTTGAAACAGGGCATGTGGTGGGTGGGGTATGTGCATTTTTAGACTCTTGCTGTTCTGGTCTGCCCCTTTTCACGCTTGACTTGTTTGGGGCTCAGCAGGCGGCGAGAGCTTTCTGCTTTGGTCACACGATGCCAATAAGATTTTCCCTTTGAGCACATCGAGAATGGGCAGCTGTGGAAACTGCTCATTTCACGCACATCATGGGTGGATTCGGGACGGCACAAGTGGAGAGATGGAGAGAGAGCGAGAGCCTGCGAGAGTTACATGCTGTCATAGTGGCAGCTCTTAGGTCGTATCTGCTACCTCCGGGCTAACACCACTAGTGGGAGTTGGGTAGGTGGTGATAGCCCTCATTACTAGCGAGGGCGCTATTCTAGAAGGCTTGTAGAAAGTTGGGATCGTCTGGGCGCTCGGCCGCCGTGGCTGGCTGTCGGCAGCGAGACGTGTCGTCGCAATTAGAGTATGGCTTTGATTGTCCGTACACACACTGGGAATTGGTAATTATGTGTGGACGGCGCTCTCTGCGACCGGCGTGTGCGTTGCCTATCCTGGGATAGGGCCACCACGGTAATCTGCGGGCTGGGCTGTGTGGCTTGCACGTCGTTTGATTCCCATGCTGCAGCAACACTGAACTGGACTGGACTCGCGACGGCCAGGCTCGGCAGGCTACCTGATCTGCAGGTATTCGCAACCATGATGACTTGCGGCTGTTGGTCACAGATGCCTTGGGTGTTGCTATTTCGGGAGTTGCGAGCCATCAGCCCGCCCAATTATCATCTTATATATCGGCACAATGAGGTAAGTGTGCTGTCGATGGCACGTCGCAACTGAGTTCAGGTGAGGTGGCTGCGGTGATCTCTGCCGACGTTGCACTCTGCCAAAGTACCTTGTTTATGGCAATGGGTTCTGGATGTGTCTGTTTCCTCGCTCGGTCCCGGGGCTGACTGGCTCCTCCTTGTCGTCGACCACCTCCTGCATCAATGCCGCCGCAGTTACAGCATCTACCAAACCACAGTTGTGGCTAGCTTGCGAGCCCAATGGGCCATTCACACCAGACCTGCGCGACTAGCAGCAGCACCAGAGGCCGGCATGCAGCAGCAGCCTGCACTCCTACGGCGTAAATGCACTGGTGCGTTAGGCGCGGGGCTGCAGGGAGCAGAATACAGGCGGTACCTCAGGGCGTACATGGTACAGACCACGGTTGTCCACGAGTAACGCGGCCTAGTGGTGCACACACTCGCACGCACACTCACACACACACATGATGCAGACTGCAGTGAGCATTGGCAGCGTGTCTGATTTCCTGAAACGAGATGCCTCTCACGCTACTGGCTGCCCATCCACCCTATGGATCAGGTACAGGGACAAGGCTCCAGGGCCGCAGCTTTAGTCCTTTATCCTGGTTCCACTCTACTCCGCTGCTAGTCTGGTGCGCGGCGCGGTACGTACCTGCGGCACCTCTCCTGCACCTTCCTGCACCAGTCACCTGTACCTGTACCTACACCTGTACCTGGCTTGTCAAGATTATGGAGAGCCAAGCACGCTGCATGGGGCAGCGGCCAGGGGGCCAGATGCCCTACATTAGCAGGTACGTACCTACCTTAGGCCGGACTTGCCTCTCCACCAAAAAAAGTCCGTTTGGGATACGGCCCAGCTTCCTCCCCACCTCCTGGCCCACCCCTTGACCGTCCCTCTCTCATTCAACACCACCTTGACCGGGTGGGCCCTCCCTGGTAGGGCCAATGCCATGGTCAAGGACATGGTCATGACATCCTTGCCTTGGCGTCGCTCGCCCAGAATGGGGCCATCGACGATGGGGTTGCTGCGCACCAGCATCGTCGTGCTCCCAGTCATTTATCAAGCATGAACCCCTTCCTTGAAGCCTTCTAGAAGGCCTCACATCCCTTCGTTCTTATTATCCCCCCCCCTCCCGCCGTCCCTCGTACCTGAAACCGGGTCTTGTCACTCTTTCTTTACTCTCTTGCAATAGCAACTAGGACCTCGACTCCTTATAACGGCTTCACGAAACGATACGCACTCACTCGCGGGTCGGTGGGCAACATACGAAACTAATACAACCATACGTCAACATTCCTACCTATAGAACCCAACGACGCTCTCACGCTCAACGAAAAAGAAAAAACTCGAGACAAGTCTCATCATCTCCCGCCACCCGGATCTAGATCGATCTCTCGAGCAAGGATACTCCGTCTGAAGTCGTACTTCTCGACGATAGCGTCCGCAAACCTGACACAACTTCGGATTTTCTTGTCATCCCGTCTCGTCACCATCGAGGCAGCAAGGAGCCCGGCATGTTCTCTATGAACGCGCCCATAGCCGATGATTCTGTCATCCGGCCAATTGGCGATGATGACCAGCGCCTGCTGCTGGGACTCGTCCACAAGTATGGCCTTTCAAGCCTGATGTGCGCCCTGACTGGGCTTGGTGAATCATGTATGTGGGATTCTGACGATCGGAGAGCCTTGGATTCGCGCGACTAATCTATAGCACAGCACGAAACTCGACAGTGTCGGCCACGACCCTGCTCAGCAACACCAGCGCACCTTCTTTGGTGTGGACGGCCTCGGATGCCGCATCCATTCGAACACAGTCCACCCGTGGAGAATTGGCCGGTGATGTCGCTTCTATTCACGATTCAGAACTGGGAAAGCCTTACCTCTCTGAGCAGCGACAGTCGTGGCTCGAGTCGCCTTGCGCCATCACGTCTCCCCATGCCCAGGATGCCAACGTTGCTATGCCCGCCTCCCCTCGCCTCCACATTTCCACCCTCAAGAAGTATCAGTGCCCCATGTGCTTCCTTGACCGCAACCTGGTCGAATTCGGCCGCAAGAGCGATTTCAAGAAGCATCTCAACAACTTCCACGGTACCGACGTCGTCTGGATTTGCCGATCTAAGGCTTGCCATCTGTCATTTGCCACCGAACGCGCCTACAGCACCCATGCCAAGGAGACACACAGGATGGAGGCCCTTCCCAGCAGCGCTGCACGGACAGAGCTTTGCCCTCAGTTGGCCTTTTCATGCGGATTTAGCAACTGCAAGGACCGCATCTTCGAGGCCACCACCAAGGACGATGCTGCAGCTAGCCGTGACAAGTACTTTGAGCACATTGCAAAGCACTTTGAGGATGATTACGATGTCAACGAGTGGGAGTACCGTGTTCAGATCCACAACTTGATGCGCCAAAACCGTGTCAAGTCTATCTGGAAGTCGTGCATCTGGCCCAAGGAGAAGAGACAGCAGCTATCTTGGCGTCCTCGATCTTCTGGTGACCTGAAGCGCATGCTCGAGTGCCGCCATCTTGGAGATGATATCTCCCAACTCGTCCGACTTGCTTACATTCTCGGTACCGCTCCTTTCACCTCTTCCAGGACGCCTCCTCCCAGCGAGATTGATATGCACTTCCAGCTTCCATTTCGCAGCCAGTGCCTCCTCGAGACCGCGGATGTACCAGCCAAGGAGGAGGACAGCAACATGCCAATTCTCAACTCTTCCAAGTCCCGCCCCCAGTCTCTCTTCCGACTGCCAAGCCGCAAAGGTAGAACCAGCAAAACCCCCCGACCTTCGACACCTGCTTCCATTGCTGGATCTGACACCCCGATGTCTGGATCCGACATCGCTTCTGCTCCTCACCCTGGCACACCGATTCCCATCCCTCAGGGCCGTACCTCGTTCGACGGACCCAAGTTTGCTCCCGACCAGGCTCCTCAACTGCCTAAGCAGATGAACACCCCGGTCAGTGTTCACAGCGGATGCGAGACCCCAGTCTCCGGCTCTCCCTCCATGTTCTCCGTTCCCATGCATCACGGCCCTGACGACCAGGCCTACTACTACGGGGCTCAAGCACCCACATCCATGCCTGAGGGCATTGTCTATTCTCCGTACGAGCAGCCTCTGCCGCACCCTCAAGACGCCGGAAGCAGGTACAGCGAGATGATGTTTGGTTGCACACCCCAGAACCAGAACTCCATGGCTCGCCCCGCCACCCCCGTCCCGCACAAGCGACCTGCCTCCTGGGGCCGGGTCACAAGCATGGAAGAGATGCGTCCCAAGAAGAAGCCTTCCACTCCCACTAGTGGGCACTACAGGCCTGAGTCGCCAGTCATTGGCCATGGCGAGCCACTCCCCATGAATCACACTCTGGACAATGTCCCCAATGCCTATGGCGAGATGATCCCAACCTACCACACCCACCCTCCCACCTCTGTACCACCCGAAGAATGGGCCCTGCCCATGCGAATGGGTACCGAGCCGCAGGGCGGCTTCCAAGACCAGCACCACCACTACGCCCCGGTTCAGCAAGAGGCTGACCCGATGACGTTCTTCTTTGATGACACTGAGGGACGCATGTAATAAAACGCCTGGTGCTGGTCGTGAATGACCCCTTTTACATTTCTCAGCGAGCGAGCGAATTACGACCGTTTTCATACATTATCATTTTTAATCACCTACAACTAATAGAAGGACAAGGGAAAGACGACTGCAACATTGGCTGTTGCACATAACTGCTTTCTGCTTACTGCATCCACTTGAAATGGTTACACGGCTATATACCTCCCCTTTTACACTCTCCTTGCCGTCTGGGGCTTACGTTTGAATTTTTTATTCCCCTTTTGATTTCCCCTTACATTTCATCATGGTGTCTTTTTTTGGCAGATGCATCTGCTTTTATTTCTTTTCTTTTGGATTGGTTCGGAGCCAAATAAGATACCACTTGCGTTTCATGGGCTTATGAGAGTTGAGGAAGAGCGGCGGAAGGAAAAGCATCACAACGTTTCTTTTGAGCGAAAGAAGAGGAGTAGACAAGGTTTTAGGATGAAAGATTATTCCCCCCCATTTTGTGAAATCTGCTTGTTTGTATCGGGATCCATGGGTTGGTGTTCCCCCATTTTTGTCTGCATTTAAGAAGCGACCGAATGCCTTGGTCATTCACGAAGTTTTTTTTCCTTTGTCTAACCTGAGTGGCTACTCCCTGGAAGGAGCTCGAAAATTTTCTGTCCTAGATAGAGGCCAATTTATCTAATATACGAAGATACGAAAGTCGAAAACATATCAAGGAACCGGGGATAATTTCCACCTCTACATGATCCGCTTTCAGGTTGTGATGTTACACTGCCAAGGTTGCGAAGAAGAGGTTCCCATTCAGAGAGAGGACGCGATGCTTGGTTATGGCATGTGATGGATATACGATTAAGGCAGCAGACAGGCTTCACCGCTCGGAAGGGATGAAATGATGGCTGGATCCTGGGGGATTGATGCAGGTAGACAGGCAGAGTGACATGCAGGATGATTGTTACTCGATATGGAACAGCTCCTAATTTCCCCTGAGCAAGCGATTGATGTGCCATTGCATATAGTCTGCAAAGGATGCATCTCTGCTTTGACTGTTTTGGACGATATATGCAGGAGTCGACAGTGATTACATTACATCGGGCTCTGGCCATGCACCCACATCCATCTTGGGAGATTACTAGATTCTGGACCGTTGGAGACCAGCACATAAACCGTTACTGTAAAAGTTGGTGGGCAGAAAAAAGCTGAAGGTGAATTTTCACATGCCGGACCTTGCGTGTTTGCTCTGGCTGTGCTGGACGCGATGTCGACGGCGATGCACGATGCATATGTGTATCACCCGTGCGGTCTCGGCTACGTGCTGCGAGGGGAGGGGAGTATGAGGCAATATTGACCGGCTGAAGCTGGGTGCATTTATGTAGTATGCAATGTCACGGTTTCGGTCTCCATGTGCAGTGGGAAGCGAGGGGGAGGGGGGAATAAGCAGACGGAGATCTTGCGCAGTCAGGTCGAGTCGTGCCCCTATGTAGATCCGCGTGCATATTTGTTGCGGCAGTGGCTGGCAGTCAGGCGTTCGGGCAATTTACGACCGTCTTACATGTGTAGCCCAGCCATGTAGTGGGAGAGCGATCTCCGGAGGGGATGATGAGTTGGAGGGGAGATGAGTCGACGAGTCGAGCCGGAGCGTGGTGAATTGATCAAGCCCCAGATCCTGATCGAGGAGCTCAGCAACGTGACTGCCGATCGGAAGGACAAGACCTACATCACTATTGGTGTTGGTCAGTGCCAGATGTGGACGGCCCAGCACTTCCGATGGAGATACCCAAAGTGACTGAGATAAAACATGGCACACCTCAGCTGTTTTCGTGCAAGCTAGAGCCCTCGTTTTCCTATTCATAATACTAGAGATAATATTAGGAAGATGATAAATTATTCTATAATATTCAGCTTGATATTGTGTTTATCATTAGGTTAATTATTTTGATATTGTGTCGAAATTTAAAGCTGGATGAGGCTTTGGTGTACCAGGTTTTATTCCAGTCACTTGACACCCTCGCACCATGATCAGCTCTGGAGGTCTTGGCACCATGGCCTGCCTGCTGCCATTGGTGTCAAGGTTGCCAAGCCCGACTCTCTGGTCATCGACATTGACGGTGATGTTTCGTTCAACATGACTCTTATCGAGCTCTCTACTGCCGCTCAGTTCAACATTGGTGTCGAGGTCACTGTTCTCGCAAACGAGGAGCAGGGCATGGCCACTCAATGGCAAAGCCTCTTCTACGAGGATCGCTTTGATGGCGACTGGAGAAATAGAAAAGTAACGAGATTTTACCCCAGTGGGCAAAGTCCTGCTGACGACAACTCAATCACACATGTCGGAACTCATTATATACCATCTATTTTTGTTTTCTTGTTCACCTATCCCGATTCGACAACCAGATTCTTTGGCGAAGCCTACCCACGAACAGACTAGGCTCGTTTATCTTACCTAATTTGTCACATCTTGCATATTACCTGTCTCTTCCTATCTGGCAATGACGGCGTTCCTTTATTGATGGTTAGGAGGGGGACTCTTTTGCGTTACTAAGAGAAAAAAGTTTCTCGTCCCTCTTACTTGTTGTTTGATTGCAAAGCTATTTCCAACGTGAAGTGGGTGGAGAGGAGTAGTTTTCATGACAATACTTGGGCGTACTAGCCGGGCTGTGTGACGGGGCAGTCTATGCCTGGCAATCCTCCCGAGGAGGCCAAACTTGCTGTACTTTGAACTACTCTTGCCGACCAAATCCGTATGGACATCTCTCAACTAGGTATTCTTCTCTTGGCAACTTGGTCAACCTCCAAAATCCAGGCGTTTAAAGCCAAACGACGTAAACCTGCACTGGTCACCAAGGTGCAAAAGGTAAAGGGAAATAGATCTTGAGAACGTGCTCTTTTAGAATTGTAGCTTTTTATATTGGACTACCTACGGTCATATAGATGGATGCAGAAGCGTTGAATGCAGAAAGATCACGACCACTCGAGACAGACAAGAAAGGAGTCATTTTTATTTGACAGCCTCTTCTAGAGACGCAGAAATTGATGTGCCATGTCGCGACGAGGACGAGGCTATGCTTGCAACTCGAGAGAGACCAAGATTGCTTTGAAACTGGTGCTGTCTCATTTGATTTCCTTGCATTTGTCA
The DNA here is from genome assembly GCA_902141235.2 of Clonostachys solani. Classification (NCBI taxonomy): domain Eukaryota; kingdom Fungi; phylum Ascomycota; class Sordariomycetes; order Hypocreales; family Bionectriaceae; genus Clonostachys; species Clonostachys solani. Next base: position 407,904 of record CABFOC020000048.1, read on the forward strand.
TCTTTGGAGGCTCGACGACTTTCTCATGGATTAGGTTATTCGTGACTCACTAGCACAGCAATTTTAACCTGTCCGGAGAGGTCGTCAGGCATAATGCCACCGTGCTGCGCATCTTCTGTAGTCGCTACCCCCATGCTCTCCACGCCACGAAAATAGAAGCTAATAGGGATACTCCCCGTTTATTCGCCATTCTCTTGTTCGGGCACAGCAGCTTCAACATCCCCAGAAGGCTTGTTGGGTTCAAGCTGCACTTTCGCACGGCTCTGGACTGTCAGGTGGGTTTGATCAGCCAGCCCATGTGATGCGGTTCGTTCTGGTGTGCTAGAGCATCTGAACAGGGATGACTCGGGACTTCGGGAAAGGGCTGTGCAAAAGGGCAGTTGATCTTTGACAACCCCTCGGGAGTGGTTAAAATTGCTGTGCTAGGAGGGGGCTGACCACATTAATCAGACCAAATTACTTCTTCGGGCAGGAGGAGGGGTGGGTAACACGCCAGGGAGAGACGCTTCAGCTTCGTCGCCCTCCAGAATCCAACACATCCAAGTCGGCGACGTGCTGCAAATCCGTAATATATTCCTAAAGGTCCAAGGTGGTTTAAAAGGCAACTTGGAGGTCCGACTTGTTTCTTTCTATACCAAGGTAGGGCGATAAAAAGAGACTTGACACAAGCGTCGAGCGAAGAGAGGTACCGGCAACTTCTCCCAACTGCGCAAAGAGTAGGCAGCTTGAGGTCCGTCAACCCTTCTCGAGAGGTTGAAATTGCTGTGCTATGCATGTGGCTTCCATACCCGCAGGTGATCCCACTGCGCTTTACTAAGTCAGGTCCTAGCAAGTCAGCGTATTACATTTCGTTTCCGGCACATGGGAATATTGGTTGGTGGGTGCTCGAGGCTGTGCAAAAAGGCAACATTGATGCCTGACGGCCCTTCTGAGCAGGTCATGATTGTTGTCCAGGAGCAGTTTATTGGTCCGCAATCAGCCGTACAAACTGGTCAGCGCCGTGCCTTGTTTTTTGACGTGGCGCATTAGAATATTTAGATGATGACGGCCGGGGTTGTGCAAAAGAGTAACTCTGGGTTCGACAACCCCTCTGGGGATGTTAAAATCGCTGTGCTAATGTAGTAAGAAACAACGCAAGGGGCACGAAGTGCTCCTATTGGCTTTTGATTCTATGATACGTAAGCACATAAGATAGTGGCTGCTTGAAGCTGCATAAAACGATGTCATTGAATGCCTGACAACACTTCCAGAGGGGTAAAAATTGCTGTGGTTCTGCTTCTGCGGCTGCGGCGGACACAGATGTCAGACTTTTAGAGCTACCCTCTGCTCTTCACACACTGCCTGAAGTTTCTTCTAGATCTATGGGGGTGGAGTTGGCTTTTAGAATGCCACATTGCTCGGGGGTATACCTTCACTTTTCGTGCATTCTATATTCATTTGATCTTTCGATGCGCCCGGACTCTGGATAAACTAAAATTAACATAATTGCAAGTTTTGTAATGTACTTCTATACAGATTTCTAGTTCATACGTGATGATGTCCTCATTGATCATACATGGTTTGATTCGTTTAGTGGATCTATAGCCATAGGTAAGAAGCAAAGCTTGATTGGGCATATAGTTGTGTGTGGACGGATGTACAAGGACTAAGCCGTGTAGCTTTCGAGGATAATTTACGGCTTGAGTTTCGTGTTATGGATATTATATTGTGTTGTGTTGAGCGTGTGAAGTTTAAATAAGACGGATGGATGAGCTGGGTTGTTGTGAAGGCGACGGGGTCTGTAGAGTGACTATTCTCGGCCGAAACCTCGAAATTACAGCGTGTCCCCAATAAAGTCGTCGGCACGAAGCCAGTCAAACGTATCCAGCAAATCGAAGTTGAAGTATGGCTGGTAGGCATCCGGTTGCTCGAAAGGCTCTAACGGCTTCGAACTCGACTCGATTTGGGGGTTGTTCAGCGTGTGGTCCAGGACGTGCTGGATGACGGTCTTGCAGCTGGCGCAGAGGTCGGAGTTCGGGGCGTCGGGGCTCACCCAGCTGAGGAACCCGACCAGCAGACTCAGTTGCTGGATGATGCTTGATCGGGTGACCTTGGGGTCGCGTGGATGGGGGCCGGAGAAGGTTGGTTTGAGAAGCTCCATGCAAAGGATGCCACCGCCGGGAGCGGCGTAGGCCATGACCTGGCAGTTTTTTTTAGTCTCGGCACTAAGAAGCAACGTCGCTGGCTGCCATCAAGCTAATCGATACTTACAAGCCACTGAAAGTCTATGCGAGCTTTTGTAAACGAGTCTTTGTGGATCCAGAAGTTGAGTGTGAGTGTGACCATTTCATAACTAATGGTCAGTAATTCTCCTTCCTGGGCTTGCCCATACCGCTGGAGCAGACGCTCAGCAAAGAAAAGATTCTGCAAGTGCTCAATCTGTACCAACGTTTTCGCATACGCTGTGTCGGCGTTCATCCTGGGGTCCTCGAGCTCATGCGGATCATAGGCTAGCCCAGGGGGGAGCTCAGCGATGAGAGCTGCTTCGCGTTCCTTGATCTCTCTATCTTCACGTCAGCTACACCGGTGGGATAAGGAAGTTCCGGGGCAAAATGAAAAAAAAAAAAAAAAAGCATTTGGCTTACATTAAAGTGTTAACCTTGGGTTGCTTGCTGCTGCCGAGGGCTATCTCGAGCAGATCATCCCTGACGTGGGCTATGATGACGCGTGCTCGAATCATGGTCGTGGCACTAAAGTCGCCAGTTGTTTTCCATCCATTTTTATCGAGAGCCCGGACAGACTTCTCTAGAGATGCTGTCCCGGCGAAATAATCTTTATCGGAAATGTCTAGTGGCGGCGGAGTGGACGCATACCGGTTGCTCAGAAGCGGCGGTCGTCCCTGGAAGGAGGCGATCACCTTGTCAGTGGTGTACGCGACTGCAAAGAGCCTGCGCCTTAGTTCGGAGCAAAAAGTCGGCGTGTAGTTGGACTGCTCTGGCTCCGTATACAGACCAAGGTAGGTCGACACAGCTACAGCATCGGCATTGGCTCTCCAGCATTCGAGGCCTGCGTCGCCGAGCGTGACTGACTCAAGGAAGGAACGCTTCGAGCATATGTGTAATACCATCAAGTTGCCCCCAGCCATGCAGAGACATAAACCGAGGCAGATGTCGAGCCATTCCAGGACGGCTTGCTTGAACGATATACGGTGCCACCAACTACTGGCGCATTCCTCCACTCCACAACCACCTGAGAATAGCTCGGGAAAGGTAAAGAGTAAGCCCAGTGACTCCCATCTCAGATTGGGGCCCACGAATTGGTCAATCCAGTCATTGGGGTCGGCAAGGTCATCGGAAACTTGCTTCAGTGTGTTGGTGGACATTAACTGGGCAAGATTCTCGATCTGCGAGTCAGATCTGTGAGTTAGAGTGGCGCGAAAGCTTGCGAGAATCTTACCCGCAGCTATCTGGGCCCAGCTGTCGTTATTCTTGAAGGAAATGTTGGCCTGAGCTTGCGCTAGGTCAAGGTCGGGCAAGTCGCGGAGAAGAGCATGGCAGTTCGCCCGGGTGGCTGCTGACATTACCCAGGGGAAGCCGCCCGCGCGGATCGGCTTGAGGCGGTCATTGCCCGGGAGGGGCGAAGGTTGGCCCTGCAGGCAGGAGAGCCTGGTGCGAGCCTCTTCGTAGACGGCGGAGTAGCTGGTGAAGCCTAGAGGGCCGAGGCGGGAAGGGGGGAGGAGATGTGCGGTGGGTGATGCAAGCGAGGAGGAGTCATAGCGATGCTGACGATGGTGATTTGGAGAGGCGGTCGTCACCGCCGTCGTACCACTAGCACAAACGCTCTCGTTTGATGGTGTGGAAGACTGGGCACTAGGGTGATTGGAGCTGTGAGGAGCAGCAAATTCAATGCCGGTTCGAGTGGGAGTAGGTCGTCTGGAGCCGGCTACATGTGCCGCTGGGTGGGTCTCATACGATGACAAGGCTGCCGGCAGCGATGACGATACCGGAGATGATGCTGGCCGCAGACGTGCGCGCCCTGCTGACGACTTCTTAGCTACCTTGGGGCTTGCAGTGGAGGTTGAGATGACCTTGGTCGAGGCCGATGCCGACGCCGTGGTGGAGCCGATGGTGTAGACGCAGGCACTGGCTTGGTTGCGTTTGCGACATCTGTTGCATACGGGCTGCGTGTGGTCACAGGCTACCTTTCGGAGCCGGCAAGGATCACAGGCCTGGGGCCGGCCATTGAGACGCCGAAGGAGAGGCGTGTCCGCCTCGTCTTGCATCGAGGGAGAAGATGTACAGCAAGGAGGGATCACAGGGCAGTTAGTTGTCAGGCCATCGATGCGTACAGAGCGTGTCGAGGAGTTAAAATTGGGTTTCCAGGATACGATGGAGACGCGGAGTCACAGACGGAGACGGAGACGGAGACGGACAGCAAAAAGTGGGAATATCTGCGGCTGTGTCTTGGGCAGGGCGAAGCGAATTGGTCATTGGAATGGATGTATGAGAGATGGATAATCACATCAGACAATCAGCAGTGGGAGAATGGAGGGAGGCAGACGGCGGTGCTCGGCTTCGGCTTCGGTGTCGAGCTAGACTGGCCGGCTACTGGCCTAAACCGCTGTAGGTTCGCCCAAGGGCGCGCACCCATGTGCTGCGAAGCACTAACAGCCCCCACTGACTAGCGACGGTTCGCTACCGAACGCCGTCCCTGGGCCTCCATCGCCATGTGGTGTGAAGGTGCGCACGCAACGCTCCTCCAAGCGCCAGCTTAGCCCAAATAAACTTCGCTCTCTCCACCAAGGCAGGCTCCATCTTGATTTGTCACCGGCCGTGTGACTCAATCTGCCGTGTATGCACCTCAGGCAGGGTATCTGATCCGAGCAGCGTGTGAGTGTCCACGGGCTGATCTTGACCAGACCATTGGCATTTGGCGGCCATCAGGGAGGACTAAGCATGCTCCGGACTGGTTGGCGATGCTGTCCCGATATCTAGTATGCATATATAATAGGCTTGGCCCTGCGCCTTATCAAGAGAGAAATAATTCATCACAAGACACATCCATTACTTACTTGCTTGACTCTTGATCACGTGCCTCTGCGTCTCAATCCTCGTCTTTCCATCGCTACTCTCGGCATCCAGCAAATACATACTATATTCCATCACAATTACCAACACCTTCACCATGGCTCCCACACTCTCCAGCAAGAAGACCCCAGCCGTCACCTCAGACGCCGCTTCTGAAATCACTCTCGTGGACCCCAAGTCAGGTACAGTAACACCAATTGGCAATACATGCACACATACATCGACCCCCATTGGGTTTTTCCATCAATGGCGGCTAACACATATCCTCTACAAAAGGTTCATCTTCATCTTCCGGTCCTCGAAGCTTCAAGACAGCCGTCAAGGAGGAATACAGGAAGTTCAAGACCGAAGTCCACAAGAGCACCGTCGACCCGCATAAGTCCTGGGAGGCTCGATACTGTAAGACGGCTCGCCCTTCTCCCCAAACCCCTCCCCTCACTTGCATATCGCTAACCTACCTTGTTGTTATTGACTCTTAAAGACGCCACGCATTAGTTGCTCCCGGATCCGAGCCCCCGTTGTCCCTTCATTAGAGTTCCTCAATCCTCCGATATAGACGGACGCTCTCGCCGGCGATCGCACTAAGAGTGGCTTATTTTACGACTTTACGAACAGTGTTTGAATGCGTGATGGGGATGGGGTTTTTTATACGTCCATCCGCCATTAAAGGGACGGTCTTTTGGATAATTTTCTGTTTTGTATGCCTGTTTCTGGCCATCACGATGGGCTAATTTGCACTTCAACCTCTGCTTTTCACTACGAGAATTTGATCACAAACGTTTTTAACAAGAAGGGTATTATCATGCCTGTTTAATTCTATTTATAAACCATCCAAGTCTATGAATTTTCTTCGTCTTACCTTCGTTCATTATTTCGTGATAGGTCGTAAGTGCCATTTCCGTCAAAAGTAGCAGTAAAATCAACCAGGGTGATCATCGTCTGGTTATCTACCCAGCCTTCGTTACACCGGCTGGGTCACCGGCCCTTGTGCCGCCTTTTTCTCCGCCATCCTGCCCTCTCTCGACCGTCTCGACCGTCTCCAATTCCGCCTTCTCATCCGCCGTCAGCGCAGCAGACGCCTTGCCCATCCTCACAGTAATCAACAGCACGAAAGCCAGCGCCGCCAGGGCAACCCCCGTCCAGAACCCTATCCGGAACTGCTGGTCCTTGTCGACATTCTCCGCACCCTTGTACTGCACCGCGGTGCTGACGGCCATCTCGCCGATCCCGAGCCAGAACGCCAGCCCGAGATACAGCACGCTGTTGATGAGGCCCCCGGCCGTCGACTGCAGCCGCTGCGGCATGGCCGTGGTGATGAAGACGTTGCTCACGTTGAAGGTGATGTCTATGCCGATTGTCCCGCAGATCATAGCTGGGAAGACATAGGCCCAATACAGGAACGAGATGGAAGGGTCCCCGTCGCTGGAGCGTCTGGGGATGAGGGCGAAGAGGAGCACGGACAGGAAGAAGCCGAGCTCGGAAATGATCATGAGTATGCGGTTCGGCAAGATATGGAGCAGGAATCCGCCGCAGATGGCCAGGAACATCCCTCCCACTGCAAGCGGGGTGAACCACGCTGCGGCGAGGAGTGGTCCGATATGCAAGGCTTCCTCAATACTTAGAAAGGTGGTCAGATGAGACGTACAGGTGGGTTGGTTAGCAGTTGAGGATTTTAGACTTACTAGAAGCTCACATAAAAGAGGAACAGCCCAAACACACCGTACAGGCAGAACAAGCCGCCCAGCATCCGCTTCATGTACTTGGGGCGGAAGATCTCGGCCGGCAGCAGAGGCTGCTTCGACACCCAGCCCTGGCAGTAGACGGCCGCGCAGAGCAGCAGGGCCCCGATGATGAGGGTGACGTAGATGTAGGGCGTGCGCCAGCCGTCGGGCGCGTGAGACCCGTTGGTGAAGGCGAACACGACGAGTACGAGCCCGGGCACGATGGTGCACACACCCCACCAGTCCATCTGGGCCGAGGGATCGGTCGCGCCGAGCCCGCGCGGGATGGAGAAGGCGCCCAGGAGGAAGACGAGGGCGCACATGATGCAGCCGAGCCAGAAGTACCAGCGCCAGGTGAGCAGCTCGGCCGACAGGGCGCCGAAGAAGATGCCCACGTAGAAGCCGATGCAGGCGAAGGCGCCGTACAGGCTGAAGACGAGGTTCTTGCGCGGGCCCGGGCGGTAGGCCCGGGCGAGCAGAGCGATGCCCGTGGGCATGAAGGCGCCGACGCCGAGCCCCTGCATGGCGCGGCAGACGATGAGCATGGTGGAGTTGCGGCTGAAGCCGCTGATGAGGGACCAGGCGACGAGCCAGGCGTGGCCGGAGAGGAAGACGACCTTGGCGCCGTGCCTGTCCGCGAGGCGGGAGAAGGGCAGCAGGAGGCAGGCCGTGGTCAGGTTGATGACGGCCGCGGGCCAGGTGCGCACCGAGTCGGGCATGTCGAGGGAGACGGCGACGGCGGGGAGGCAGATGAAGAAGCCGCTGATGAAGTACTCGCTCATCATCATCGAGAGGACCACGGTCGTCACGAAGCTGACCTCGACCAGCCAGGACTTGAGGATCTCCGGGCGTTGGCGGCCGAGGCGTTCCAGTTCCTCATTGCACATCGTTGGAGTTTCCGGAGCCGGAGTCGTGGGCGGATCGGCTCCGTGAGCAGCCAAAACGCCCAGGGTTTCCGCCGGAGGTGGGCTGTCTTGTGCCACCGCCATGGTGGAAGGGTGTTCTGCTCGAGGCTTGTCCTTTCTTTCAAGAGAGGGACAGTTCTGATCCCAATGGCAGTGTAAAGTAGGTTGGCTTGCTGCCGAGTTTGACGGAGATGACAGCGTCAACTTATCCCACCGCAGTTGGGAATTGAACCCAACGAGGACAGGCACAGGAAACAGGAGGGAACTATCCCTATTAAAGAAGCAATGAGCGGTAAAAGCCCCCACAAAGCTGCTACGCGATGAACTTCCTCAACAGGAAAACATTTCCTTCGATTTGGATGCTTAGGAATCAACTCTGCCAGACAACCTCGTTCGGAACCAACGAGCACATTATGACGGCCGAAATGACGACCTGATGACGACCCGGTGTTGGATTATTACCAATCCTTCGATGAGCGCATCCAGAAAGGCTGGGATAAAGTAAAAAATAACTCCACGGGCCCCTTTTAAGCCCCGAGCCGAAGCCGCTAGAAATGTGGAACCGAGCCGGGGACTGATGCCGTGGTTCCTTCAAAACCGGCGGGATCTTAGTCCATGAATAAAGGGAAACTCTGTACGCCTTCGGGATTTGGTCATCTACCTATATAATAAGCTTGTGGAAAGTGATTTCAGTTCTTCGTCACACCGAACCACTGAAATCCAAACATTGGACGAACCGTTCCGAAGCTCGGGCCAGCGGTTCATGCTTGTTCGGTCTCTCGGCATTGACATACCAGTCACTTTTGCAAGGAGCCTCATCTCAACTATCGGTTCCTCTTCCCCTTCTCTTCTCTTTTCTCTTTTCTCGTGTGTTCCAGAGGGATGGGCTTAATGAAGTATGTGAAACAGACAGAGAATGAACAGTGGTAACCCGGCATGGATCAAGCCGGCAATGAGTCGGAGACTGGCAGCAGCCCCCTCTTCAGCATCTGGATTCCCGCCCTCGCCGTTATTGGTATTGCTCTTGTTCGAATTATTCTCAGAACCACCGCCGCCGGTCTTGTCACCGGAAATTTGGGTGCTCCCGTTGTAGGTTGAGCTGTTTGGCCCTCCCCACCTCTTGATGCTCTCGGCACTTTCCCGCCTCGGACTGCTTCCCGTGACGTTTTCCCAGCGCTGGGCAATGAAGTCAACGACTTCATCACCGTAGAGCTTCACATATGCACGATGTACCTCCTCGTCGACAGCGGACCCCTTGTCGCAGAACGCATCGCCCTTGTCGCAGTAGGACCGGATGCGATCGGAAAGGGACTCGCAACGGTCGACACTGCTCGATTTGCGGTTCCAGATCTAACCAATAACAATATGCATTGGTGGTATCAGCATAGACGAGGGGCAAATTACTCACGCCGCTGTATGGGGCAGTGCCAAAGTTGAAGTTGGAGCCTTTGACGTGTGTCGGATCGCCAAAGAGAATACCTGCAATCACTGGACCGGGAAATATTCATGTAAGTTCCTTTCTTATGGCCTATCTTCCAGCGAGCATTGATTATGGGACTTACAGTTGCTTTGGGCTATTTTCAAACTGATTGGCTCGACCTTGCTGAAGAGACCTCCGCTGGTTCCGCAGATGATGTCCTCAGTGACCTGAGCACCCTGTTTGTTTCGTTGATCAGCCTAGTTGAACGTCGAAGATTATTCGATACATACCTGAGAGTAACCAATCACTGCAAATTTCCCCTTGGAACATTTGTCGACGTAGTCCTCCAGGACTGCCTTGAGGGCCTCCTGACCTTTTCTCTGCGAATCAATGTAGAAGGGTTGGATAAACTGGGCCGGATAATCAAGGCCAACAACTTTGGATCCGGGAATGCGGTCGGCCACACGGTTGGCGATGCGTCCGCTTTCACCTGGGCCGGGCAGCTCGTTTGTGGCTCTGGCGACGACGATGTAAAGGCCGTCGGTGCATTCCATGTCCTTGTCGCTGGTGTTGATAGCGTCAGAGACAGAGGCTGTCGCCACAAGGGCTATTAGGATGCTTGAAAGCCAACGCATGATGGTTTCTCGGTATTTTGGGTGACTTCTGATATTCAGGGTGGTGCTCTAATTATAAGAGTACCTCAAGCACCTTGGTTCGCTCTTGCCTGTCCCCGATTTCTCTCCTTGCTTCTGAGCGAAGAGGAGAAGGTGCCAGAGGTCTTTTTATCCGGGAGTTTATGGAACTATCGAGTGGGAATGGCTGGCATTGCGTGCTACGAAATGCATGGAACGCAACGGTGACTGTCTCACTCGCCCCTCGTGGCTCACAACATCCGTGCATGTCTTGTCTCACTGCACCATATTGAGCACGAAAGTCTCTATTCCGACCATCCTCCTTGCCTCCTACCTGACTCTTTCTCCCTGCTCCAAGAACAAGACTTGACATGTCTTGGTGCGTAGCATGTTGAAACAAAGTGAGACCAAGCGGCGGTCTGTCCAACCTTTCCGGCTGCGCCCATGAGTAAGCTTAAAATATTCTCCTTGGGGGCAGTCGGTATTTAGTATTTTCATGTTCATTGGTTGAGTGACTGTTGTGTTGTGCCCGTATGACAGAGGAAGTGCGCACAGGAAGCACGGTTGGAGAACCTCTGCGCATCCACCTCAACTACGAATACCTGGAGAGAATCTCAAATATCATGACAAGATTTGGGAATCAATTCGCCGGGAAATACATTTTCTGACCATCTTTTTGGGCTGCACGATGGAGACCACTTCGCTTGCCTGCATGACTCTGGACTGCTTGAGGTTGAAGCGGCCAGTGAGTCATTCAGCGCTGCGCCTACAGCGCTCAGCCCAGTACAAACCTTACCTATAAACAGGAAGTATAAAGCATCAAGAGATGGAATTTACCTTGATACTTATCACCTGCGAAACTTTCTGAAATATTGACTTTCAAATTGTATACTGTTAGTGCCTTGATCCGCAAGGGTTCTGCCGCTTGAGCAAGCTTGTTCACATTTGAATTGCCCGCTCCATCTCCCGCGCGGCTGCTCACCTGCTCCTGCCTCCTCTTCTCACTCCACGCACTTCCTAACTTGCCTCATCATCAACCTCACATTCTCATACTTGATTCCCTCATTCAACTTCACGCACCCTCATCAACAACCCACATTCTGCACGCCGCACAAGAGCAACAAACCCGAATATCTCGCTCAACTTAGTTTCTCTGCTCAAGTAAGCGTCTTAGAATGGGCGGCAACGCCTTCGCTTCGGGTCCCGACCCCCTTCCAACTCCACGCATGCCCAAAAATGTCTACCTTCTAGTCAAGGAGCGCTGCCATTCCATTCTGCGCGAGATGTACGAGGTTGTTGATTCGCCCATCGAGGGCCCAGGAAAAGAAGACTTCGGCGATATAGATATTCTCCTCTTTGGTCCCAAGCCTGGGCTTCCACAAGATAACGAAGCCGGGGTCAGACAAGTTGCCCAAGCACTGGGTGCCGTTAGAGTGATTTTCATTCCAGAGAGCTCATCCAACCTCGCCATCCCGTGGCCTTCAGACGTGGACCACCCTCCGACGGCCAAAGAAAGCGCAGAAGGGGAAGAACAGTCGGAATCCCAAATCCCCGCGGTAGCTCCACACATCCAGGTCGATGTCCGTATCTGCGATGACTTGAAAAAGCTACAGTGGCAGTTGTTCAAGCATGCTCACGGCGATATCTGGAATATCCTGGGCTCTACCATCCGTCCATTCGGATTGACTGCCGACGAGGGCGCCCTGTGGCTGCGTGTCCCAGAAATAGAGAATTTGAATCGAAAGCGAGCCAAGGTCTTTCTTACGTCCGATCCCGAGGAGGTCATGGATTTTATAGGTCTGCCTACACCAGGCTACTGGGACGGCCCGTTTGCCACTCTCAACGACTTGTACGAGTATGCCGCACAGTGCCGAATGTTCTCGGTACCGCGGTCCGTGGAGGGAAGCGATACTGGTGGCACATCCAGCGAAGGAAACGCAGCCTCGGAAGGCCCACCGAAAAGAAAGCTCAAAGCCAACGACCGCCGGAGGATGAACTACCGGCCAATATTCCGGAAGTGGATCGAGGAGTTCGTGCCTGAGTGCAGCAAGCAAGGCAGATTTCGAGAGTTGAGTCTCACGAGAGAGGAAGTGACGCAGCAGGCGATGGACAGGTTTACCGTGAAGAAGGAGTTTGAGCAGCGGCGCCAAGAGTTTTTGCTCGAGAGAGACAGAGACGCCATTTGGAAAAACGTCATCAAGGTCCAGGTTCCAGAAGCAGACTTGTCTGACACCAAGTCCATCACGTACCGGGGTTGCCTTCTCAAGGCACTGAAGAAGATCATTTTGGAGGGTGAGGAGACACATGGGGTTGTTCCAGGGGACAGTATCAAGGATGAGAATGGCTTTTTTATTCCCGCGGCTGTTAAAACCTTTATCCACGAAAATAAGGATGAGCTCGGATCTAAGGCGTACGGCTTGCATCATGAGGCTTACCTCTTGACAAAGGAGGCTAAGGCGAAAGACACGCCCCAGGCTGGGGAATCATAATATCCAGATACGCGATATCTATCTGTTGTCTCTATAGTGGGCAACAAAATCTAATGTTACTTTACGATAGAGGAGTTTCTAAGGAGCCTGCACTTGTATTCGTCTTTCAGTAATTCAAGGAGACTTCAGAATTGGGCCAGGAAGAAAAGTCAATAGTTACATTTGGATGATTTGTTAACAGCAAGACCGTAAAACTATTTTGATATATAATGACTCGTCGAGATTATAAGAGTAAATTAGTTGGCTCATTCACGCTGCATGTAATCCTGCTGAGTCTCTGATTCTGTTCAGACTGTGAAGGCACAAGTCCAATACTCTTTGGTCAAGCACCGACCTCCATATCTAAGCCGTAACAAAAACAACATGGTTCGCTCACGATCTCAAGAATTTCAGTCTTATGCTAGTGGACAACAGGCAGCCTTAATTTCAAGCATCGTGGACATCTGGCTTGTGAACTGGGTTGTAATGTCTAGGCAGAGCATCCATCTGTGTTGTTACTGTGTCTATCCGTCATAATGATAATCTCTACTTTAAAAGATGAAGACAAAACTTGAGTCTCATTGAGCTCTTGGAAAAATATGAAGTAGAAGAGTTCAATGAAGCGTGACTTAATACGAAAGCTATCCCTTACCGAATCACTCTGGGCAAACACCGATCATACTCTTGACTCAATCACCATCACTTCTCATGCCAAATCGCTTTTGCAACCAGAGTCAAATAAGATAAAGCTTTTTTATTAGCCTAAATTTATATTCAAAGTAACGCTCGTGTCGCTGAATTCCATATCTCCCTGACGCCGTCCATACTGCTATTTCGACAAGCCAGCTGGTAACGCAAAAAGCAACCATGTAATATAGCCATATCCATCCATAAAAATACGCCCAGGATATTGTTTCCCCAACGGGGTGTTCTATTCCTCCTCAAACCATCAAAGAAGAAAGTCCTAGAGAACCCGTGAGATGACACAGCCTTGGACATTCCGCTCCGAAACCCAGTCCCGGCTCATCTCATCATACTACCACGCCGTGGACGTCCCGGACCGGTCGCGGTCGCCTCGAACATGCGGTCCAGCCACGGATACCACTCCCGCCACTGCTCCTGCGCAGCATCCCGGAGCCCCCTCGCCTCTTCCACAACGTCGGCCGCCACCTCCCAGCCGATGCGGAGGGCCGGCTGGATGTTCTCGGCAGCCGTGGTGTAGGTCTCCGCCACGCGGCCGTACGCATCCGTCAGGGTGTTGAAGCCGGCCACGGAATGGTGCTGTATCCCGCGGCCCAGGGCTGCCAGGTGGCGGGCGGTCGGGATGCCGTGGAGATATCTGATGGCCGGGGCGGCCGTTGGGTGCTCGATCTCGAAGCGGTACGACTCCTGTACCCGCGGGCCGATGGGGACGGCAAAGTCGAACTGGGGGACTTCCTGCTCCCTTTCTTCGTCGTAATCATAGACCACGACGACATTCTCGTCGTCGAAAATGAGCTCTCTCGGCTGGGTGCTTGAGAAGTTGGATAGGTGATTTATGGCTGATGTTGTAATATCATCCAGCACGCCTCGTGCGCGGTTTGCCAAAGTCTGACTTGGCTCTAACTGGACAGGTTCCAGTTGTTGGGCGTCTGCACGACGGGACATATTCCAGAACCCCTCGTCATCTGAGAGTTCGGCTGCCTCCTCGTCTTCGGAGTCTCCTGAATCAGACGCCTCGTCCCTATCGGTTCGGTGTGAGCGGAAGGTCCAGTTCCCAAAGCATCCTACCTCTGATGTGCGTCGGAAGCTTCTCAATGATACGGGGATGTTGGTTCTAGTGTTCTCATATCTTGTTGGGGATCTTTCATCTGGGCTGTGCTCCGTTCGAGAACTGGATTCTGTTCGAGAACTGGATGACAGTCTCCTTGACGGGAAACTTGGGGGAAATTCATATCGAGTTTGGCGTGACATGGTGTATTAGATAGGATTAGAGGTTGAAAAAAGGTAGATATTTGACTGAGTACTTTGGATAAAGATTAAAGATGAGAGAATCAAGCGCTCTTAGACGGATGTTGTTGTTGTTGACCTGGTGGGATGCCGAAGCTGAGAATATTTGGAAACAAGGGCATGGGAGAATAGAAAAAAAGAATCTTCAGAGTCATAGCAATATATGTACAATCATTAAACTCATTTCTATGCTTCGGGTTCCTCGAAGAGTTTTCTACATGAAAGTGGCATTATTTACTTTGGGGCGTTGCTTCTTGTCATTAAATTACTGCAAACCAGGGCGCACAAGCTTTTCATCAGCGCAAGCCCATAAAACGTTTTGGATTATTGTTTGAAATTTTCATCATACTAGAGAGAAAAGTGGCTTGATGAAGAGAAAATTAACATCTTGTTTCTGGTCATTTGGGGCGTGACCTGGGCGAGCGCTTCAAAAACGGCAGCCTTAGACGTAAACCCAAACAGATCAAACTTCTTTGGTTATTTACGCATGTGCTCATCCAATTATAGCCCAGGTGGGTCACGCCCTCGAGAACAGACGGCAACACCCGTTTGCTCTATCATGGTTTGTCTTGGCCCCGTGAAGGCAGCTCGAGACGGCCTCTCATCACCACTGGAACACTGCCACAGCCTGCGTTGGCTAAACATCGTTGTTCCCGTCCGCGTTTGCTTCCACTCAGTTGCGTGATTCAGATGGATTTCATTTTCAGCGGTTTAGTGCGAATTATCACTTCTTCATTTGTTCACGCACCTCTATTGTTAACAAATAGCAAACCAAGTATGGTCACTTCAGTATCAACAAACAACATGTAGCATCGATTCAGTGTAGTTATTCCAATACAAAAACCAACGAGAAACCCTTCTGATCGTCTTTCTCAACAAGACTTACTTGCGTGTTCATCTCCAACTGAGTGCATCTAACCAGAACTTGCTATATCGATTCCCCTTGCCGGCATGTCTATGTCCCTTGCCCATGCCCGCGATCTTCTAAACGCCGGCAGACCCTACAATGCCGCTTGGCGAGTGGTTCCCGGACCTGACCGAGACAACTACGACATCATCGAATCTAAATGCCGCGAGGACCGCAGATGGCTTACAAACGCGGCGCCTATCGCGGCTGGAGAGAAAGACGGAGTCAAGCTGTCGAGTGTCTGGCGGGCAGCGCAGCCAGAGTCGATACGTGTATTCAACGACGCCACCGAAGCGGCCGAACACTACGTGAAGCAAGACGGAAAACGCAGACACAATTTTGCAGAGAACCGTAGGTGGCGTGAAGCCGATGATCTGTTCCACACGATGCAAGTCAAGGTCTGTCAGGGCAAGACGGTCACCGTTCGACAGGACCTGACCGATTCGCGATTCTACTGCAAGCACAAAGGGGGGACTCCCATCTTCAACTACGAGCCACCGAGGCGGCGCATCACCGGGCAGAGCTACGCGACAATCACGATGTCGGCGGATGGTGTCGTTGAGCATCCCAGGTCGCCCCCTATCAGGGACTCTGACGCGCCAGCTGACAGGGGCGAGTTCACGTACAACGGTCAAGTTCCACGGGCTCCGAAAGAGTACATAGCGCGGCTCTGCACACTCTTACCGCACGCTGTCCGCGCTCTTGTTTGCGTGGTAGCCTGGGAAGGAGGCAGGGTAGGACTCCCAGAGATCAACCTGGCATCGCTCCCCAGTCTCTGTCCGATAGAAGGATTGGTGAGGCTGGTTGAGCTCTGGAACATCATATTCGGGGAAATAGCCCCAGGGCGGATCTGCGAGCAACTGGAGAGGAATAGGGTGCTCACGGAGACGGCCTATATCCTGAATGAACTCGAGGCGATAGGAGGGACGATCGACCTCAGGGCGAACCTCAAGATGCTGAGACACAGCGTTTCGTACATGATGGGACTTGAGATTAAAGATGCAGCACGTCTAGAGAGTGAGTTCATGAAGAAAGAAGCTTTCCATGAGCTCTTTGATCCCAGAAGCACCAAAGTCTGCTTCATTTGGGCAAACTCACGCTCGCTTAATCGCATTCAAGTAAGTCCTTTACACATCACACCGTTTGAGTGGCGGCTGATGGGCCAGCCGGAATAATGTTAATCCCCACTCCACCCCATTCCCTCACCAGCAAAATTATTAACGAGGCGAGTTCACAGAGCATCCACCAGTACTATAAACACCAGTTTTATAATTCCGATCCCCTCGGCGTTTACTATTACCAGTTTCTCGATAACGTGTGGCATCAAATACAGTGTGCTGTCCACGCTCTCTCCAGGCTCCCTCCGGAGGCCATTGACCGCAACAATCTCGTGGCGAGCCTTACAACAGCACCACACTTTCCCGCCCATCTACAAAGGTCGCACTTGAGTTTAGAGCTTAAATTGAAGGTTCTATCCGAGATTCAGTATAGTGCACCCCAGTCAGGCTCAATATTGTGCTCCTTAAACGCCCGCTCTTAACCGAAGAAGACCACTCCTCGTCAGCGAATTGGACAACGAGCCTCCCCGACCAAGTCAGACAGACGGCACGACCGATCAATTGGTTAACGAATAGGCCATTTCGGGGTCTACGATCGGGCAGAAGATAGAAGGAGTCGATTGCTACAAAAAGGAGGGGAAGGGACGAAAAAGAAGACGAGAGGTCGAAAAAGTCGACACCCCAAGGACCGATTTCTCAACACATACTACACCTTCAGATCCCCCACAATGGCGTCCTTATTCTCCCTGCGCGGCCTCAGCCGCCAGCCACTCCTCTCAGGCGTCGCCTCGTCCGTCACCCACACATCAATGGCCCCGATCCGCCTCCTCTCCACCACCACCACCCTCCTCAGCAAGGCAGCCAAGCGCGCAAAGGCCGCCAAGATCGGCGTCACCCCCCGCCGGAACAAGGGCCACCAGCGCAGCGAGTTCTACGCCCGCGTCAAGATCCTCAAGCAGAACCTCTTCTCCCCCGCGCCCCCGCCCCTCCGCATGGCCCGCCTCCGGTACCTGCGGCACTGGACCATCCACCGCGCGTGGCTGCTCTTCCGCCGGCAGCAGAAGGAGGCCACACACAAGGAGCGCGTGAGGATCAACGCCGGCATGTTCAACGCCTGCGAGGAGCTGAGGAAGGTGTCTGGCCCCGGGGACAGGAGCGAGGGCTACCTGTACCGTGTTGCCATGGAGAAGAAGGGTGTGTGGGGTCTCAATGCCGTCCCTATCGAGTACGCCAGGTTCCAAACCGACAGCCCGGCCACGACGGCATGGAACCATGATTGGAAGAGGTAAATGGGCCTTTCTCCTCGCTCAATGGACAACGTGTGGAGGGCAGGATCGTCACAACCAAACTGTATTATTTATTATTATTGGGGACTATGTACAACCGCACTTTAAAATAATGCCCATACTGTATTGTACTCGAGCACGACGTGCCCAGGCTGTTCGATATATTGATGACATGTAACCACTTGGGCCATGAGCCCGTCGAGACGTGTGAGAAGTCATAACAATTTCATTACGTACCAAGAGCTAGACAAATCTCCAAGTAGTACCCGATATATCATGCGCTTTTTTGTCCACCTCCAGGGAAGATTGTAATAGGAAAGATCGGAACGACAGAACAGGAAACTTCACCAGCTTGCTCTATGGTACCCGCACAAAGACAATAGAAGGCGCAATTGGTGATACAGAGAGAGAGTGAAAGGCTGCCACTTGGCCAACTTCCCCTTTTCCGAGCGCCGGCCGCTATTAGAGAGTAAAACGTCTCGCTCATAAATGACAACAGAACTGGGTCCGATAAACGAAAGAGGGTAGTAAATGACAGGATAGCCAAGAAGATAGAGAGAAAAAAAATCCAAGACATGGTGGTGGGGTGATTATGGTCAGATGCGCAGCATTGCTAGTAGGAGAGAACGAGACGGACGGCAATGTTCGTCCTCCCGCTTGACCTCCCGCTCGATCCATCGTACGTGGATAGCAGAATATCTGATCCTGTAGCCTAGGGTCAGGGTAGGACTAGGTCGGGTGTGGTAGCGTCTCAAACGTTACCAATGCCATTAGGTGAAAGTATTGAGGGGTACACCATGACGGGGCATGAATCTTTTCCAGACTTCGCGAAAGCCACGTCACAGAACAACGCAGCAACCTCCGCCCTCACCCTTCTCAAACGTCAAGAGGGCCGCACGCGTGGCTGCCTCAAACACGTCGTCCACGCCTTCACCACTCAAGCTTGAACATTCAAGATATCGCTTGGCACCGACCTCGCGCGCGGCTACCTCGCCATCATGGCTCGTGACGAATCGCTGTGATCTCCTTCGCATCTCCTCGATAGCCACGGGGTCCTCGCGAAGATCCTTCTTGAGACCAACGAGGATAATGGGAACACCGGTGCAGAGGCGGGTGGCTTCCTCAACCCACTATTGAGATATGGTCAGTGATCCGCCCAGATAGACACCATGTAGAAGGACATTGCGGCAAACCTTGTGCTTGACGTTGTCAAGTGAGTCGGGGGAGTCGACGGAAAACCCTATTAAGATAACATGGGCTTTGGAGTATGCCAAAGGTCGTAGACGCTCGTAATCTTCCTGGCCAGCTGTATCCCACAACGCAAGCTGTACGTTCTTTCCATCCACTCTGCAATCGGTCACGTAGTTCTCAAATACGGTAGGGATCTTGTCTCGGTTGTCAGTATTGCGGCACGTTTAGGCTATATCGGTTTCGGTAAAACAAACATAATGCTGCGGTGCTTGGTCAGTAATTTTGTCTCGAGAGAATCAAGAGGGTGAAACATACAGTTGGAAAGTAGCCCAAGGTAAAGACGCTCAGAAGACTGGTCTTGCCGCATGCACCATCTCCAATGATGACCAGCTTCCTATTAGAACGTCCTGTTAGCATATGAACCCAGAGGAGGCGACCGGAGAGCCTCCAAGAAGCAGAAACAGGCCCATCCATCGAGCACGGGGTTGAGGAGAAAGAATCTACCTGCGGATAACATTTTGGGGGCTCGCATTCGCCATAAGGAATCTCGGGGCGGTGAGCTACCCGCACTCGTACGAGAGATGATCGAAGGGAGGGTCTACAAAGCTGTAGGACTTGTGCTTATGGACCGATGGGTGGCTCTTCGCGCTCGCTGGAGAATGACGGAACAATGGGCTATTTCAATGTCGAGGATTCGGCAGGCCACGGAGTGTTTGGTCGGTTCAATTCGTCGCGAGCAAAAGGGACCCGGGTGAGATGTTATCGCTTGACAAATCGTGGTGGGAGAGGGTGGTGCGCTTTATTAAAGGGGAAGAAAAAAGGCCTGGTCAAACAGAATACGATGTGTTGGGGGGGACGGTACGGTGGCAGTGGGACGGGAGGACTTTCTGTATGTGGGATACGGGCTGAGGAAAGCTGGAGAGGAGGAGTCTGGTGCAGCGCAGTGCCCGTCGCTACTAACCTGCTAAGCTGCTAGTAACAATACGTGCTACTGTTATGCCTCGTTCAAGCAGGCGCGCAGTGCAGTGGACAGACTGGTGGAGCTGGAGGCCCTGGGCCAGCCACTGTCACTCGCTGTGGCTCCCACTGGGTCATTGAGATGTGGCTGTGGGAGGGTTCAGGTACCTGGGGCCTAGCACCTACCTAGGTCCTAAGGCGGGTAGGACCCTAGGACCAGCGAAGGGTCTCGCCGGCCTGGGTTGCAATACGGACCTGCTCTGTTAGGGGCACATGTTGGGAGGCAGGTACCGGAACTGCAGTGGCCGGGTAAGGTAGGTTAGCGGCATAGCCTGGCTCTGCACAGCCCTGATGTCGTTGGTGGTGGTGGTGGTGATGGTCGCCTGAGCCCCAGCCAGCGTATGCCGGGGTCTGGCATACCCGGACCCCAAGTGCGTCACTGTGGGTATGGTGTTTGCTAGCACCAGCAGACGCATCTCGGGATCGGACAGCAGCACAGGTGGTGCGCTGGAGGTCGCTACGAGGGATGGAGGCTACTCAAATCAGGCACTGAAGGTCTGAGGACCGGCCGTGAGGACCTGGGGCTAGCTGCGCGGATGCCAAGATCCGTCCAGGCACAGGGTCGCCGTAGACCCAGCATGGTAGTAGTGCTATGGATGCACGCAGGGCTCTGAATCTCTCCAGAATGCCGGCGGGCACTGACTTGGTTTAGTCCACTGCATGTCATGACCGGGCTACAGTGGAACTCCAAAGAAACAGGCACCATCCTCTCCTGCGCAATGATGCTGGTTGAATGGAGGGAGCAACAATGGGCAGGCGTCGCCAATTGAACACACGCATCTACATCGCACTATCCTGGCGCTACCAGCTATCCTTCTTATCCCTCGCGGCATTCGCCAAACAGACCGGGCCGTGCGTGCTAACGTGGCGGTTAGGGTCAGACCAATGTTGACGGAGTGGCCGAGTGTAAACGAGTGCTGGCACAATGGGCGCCAAGACACTAGCTGTGCATGATCATTAGTACGGGACTGGTCTGGGATACATGCCTCGCGGCACCCTAGAGGCTCTCGTGTCCAAGATGGGGTTGGGGTTCCGTGTCAGCCTCAGAAATGGAGCTCGTTCAGCTCTTGGGAAACTGAACGATCACAGTGATACGTATAAGGCACCGTCGGCATTGGCAAAGCCAGGCCGAGGAATTCTTCGGCAGAATTCAATACGTACTCAATGTCGAATCTTCGGAGCAGCGATCTACACCAAACAAGTACTAACATAAACAAACCCCAGACTAGATAAACCCCACGGGAGTCCAAAACTCACCCAGCGTCAGTAAGACGAATTGGTGGTTTAGGCCTAATAGGTACGACTATCTCGTTTTGGCCGCCTGGCCCACAGCGGTATATGTACATCATTCTGTTCGACCTTCGTATATTCCCAATTGAGTCCACCTCAAGAAACTTATGCCCAATGTTGGCAGTGGGGGATTTCGTCTTGGATAGAATACCAACTTAGACAAATCACCCTACTGTGGAGCCAGGATTTCGGCATTCAACTGCCTGGACTTATCATGAAAATGGATACCGCCCTATTTTGGGGATGATGTAATTATGTATCTGCCTGGCGCCCTACACGTGCTTGGCCGTGTTGTTATAATTGAAATACCAGGCATACTATGGGGAACAAACAAAGCGGAATGGTTAGGCGCCGAATATTTGATTCGCACAAAGCCAACGGGTTAGCCTCTTCATAGCACTTAGGCAGGTACGGACAATTAACAATCGATTCTGGATGTATGGGCGCCTAGAAACGGTCTCCTTCCCCTTCCAAAGGTTGCCTATGTTCCATTTTCAAACTTTGTCGCAGCACGACAAGTGCAATGTTGAAGCCTTACACCAGTTCAGGTCTAAGGTAGGGAAGGCCTCGCCGAAAGTGGGCCGCTCCAATGTATGTCGGTACCTTACAAACAATGCTGAGTTCGTCTGAGCTTGGTCACCTACTCCAGGAGATAACACCAAGATGTTGAAGATAATTAGCTTAATTATCATGAAATGGTGGTTCGTCTCCTGCATATAATATGGATGCTACTGTCAATCAAAGAATACCTTCTAAGTCCACGACTACTAAAGATGACAAACTAATATTTCAGACACCTCGTTGCCTCTGTACCTACCTACAAAAAGGTGGAGGCAAACCATGCGCACAATACTGAACCACAACGCGGAAAGTCAGAAATGAAGGCGCATCTTGTGACAATAACGTATTACGGTGCAAGATTGTGCATCTATTAAACCCCTTTCGCTAACTAGATCGAAGGATAGCCGGGCAGCCAGGGTGATACAATTTACGGGACCGTCCATTTAGGTGCCTGACTGAGCCGCAGGAGATTATAAGGAGGGGCGCTGAAAGAGACTCATGTCTAT
This sequence comes from Clonostachys solani, assembly GCA_902141235.2. NCBI lineage: Eukaryota > Fungi > Ascomycota > Sordariomycetes > Hypocreales > Bionectriaceae > Clonostachys > Clonostachys solani. The sequence continues at coordinate 429,921 of CABFOC020000048.1, forward strand.
CAACAATTTCAGCCCCAGCGTCATATATTCTTAAGGCACCACTCATCACAAGCTGACACGTATGCATACTCGCACCATAATTGCGTGTGGAAAGATAGAGATCGGAAGCAGACGGGCATGATAGCAAGTGCAGCCATTTGGTACCAAAGCGAAAGATCGTGGAGCCTAGAAACGAAGTCAGAACAAGCTCAACCCCTTCCTCGAGCTCTCATGCAATTGGAACGGGCTGGTCACGTGAGAAGTCACGAGGCTGTGCCAGGGCCAAATCTGAACGCAGCGGCTCCACCCCGGTTTTTCGTTTGCTGGCAGGCGGCCCCAGAAGCGCGTGCCACCTCTAAGTATCTGAGCCACAGAGAAAGGCAGGAGAGTGACTTCCAGCGCTTTCCACAGCCAGGCAACTGACGCCCTCCCAGACCAACGACGAGAGGGTATCCTCATTCACCTCGCAGCACCACAACATTCGAATCGCCAAACTCCTCCCTCCCAACCTGACTCTGTCGCCAAACATCTTCATACCCTGGCGGCGGCAGACGCCAACACTCATTGCCGGGTCTCTGGCTTCCCTGTGTCGTCATTAGTGAGTGGCCTTTGTCCTGAAATCCCCATCCCTCCATTTGGATGAGGAGCCACCCGCCGCCCACGTTCCACCGTTTGAGCTTCTTGCTCCACCAAACCGAACTCAACTCTGAATCCCACCTGGTTCGCGATCCGGCTGGCAGTGTCGCTTCTCGTCTGGACTTTATCAGGGCGGTAATTTCCTTCCCTCGCTAACTCATTTCTTGGGTAGACAGCCCTCCCCAGATAGACGTTACGCTGCGCATACCTTCTCCCTTCATGCCCTCTGCTGGCGTCCGTCAATCGACATACGATGCCGACCAATCATCAGAAACAGGCCGCCCATGCCCCGGCATCGCCGCGGAACACCTCCAAGTATACCAACAAGGATGGCTCCAAGTTCATTACGGTCCCCAAGGGAGCCGCAGCCGAGTCATCTCAGCCCTCGACCCCCACATCCAACAAACCGTCCGAGTCTCTCCCCGAATCCACTTCGCATAATAGCCCTATGCAAACGGTGAACCGGAAGAAACAAAAGCGTCGGCAAAAGGCTGCGGCCAAGGCTGCTGCTGAGCAGCAAATCGTCAATGGACATGCAAACCGGTCTTCGCAATCGCGTCCAAGTCGACCTGAGCCGGTCGACTATGAGGAAGCCAATAGCGAAGACGATGAAGGGTACGAGTATGAGGCGGCGCACGAAGTAACCAACGGTCACCCGCACCAGCCCTTGAAATCCAAGAAGACGAAAAAGAAGAAGAAGAAGAAGGGACCTTCAGGACCAGACGAGGATGATATGCTTCCGTCTCGCGTACGTTCTCCTGGGGTGGAGGTGCGAGGGTCGGGCATGTCCAGGGACAAGATCTGGAGTACTAGTAATCAAGAGGAGCGGGAGCGCATCAAGGAGTTCTGGCTTGGCTTGGGCGAGGATGAACGCAAATCTCTGGTTAAGGTCGAGAAGGACGCAGTTCTAAAAAAGATGAAGGAGCAGCAAAAGCACACGTGCAGTTGCACTGTGTGTGGGAGGAAACGCACCGCCATCGAAGAAGAATTGGAAACGCTCTACGACGCATATTACGTCGAACTCGAACAGTTCGCCAACCAAGGCGAAGGGCCCCCCATTCTTGCATCTACCCGCGATTTCTCGTCACACCCATTTCGGAATATGCACTCACAATACCCACCGCAGTCTCCGTCACACGGACGAATAGTGGAACATGTGGGCGAGGAGGACGATGACGACGATCTAGAGGAGGTGTACAGCGAAGATGAAGCAGACGACGAAGAGTATAGCGACGACGAACCCCCCGAAGAATACCACAATCCTCCGGATCGCGATGTGGCAGATTTCTTGACATTCGGCAATAGCCTCCAGGTCAAGGGTACGCAGCTTCTTGAATCTCTTCTCCACAGATATGGTAACATGGACTTAGGCGGCATTCTCACCGTTGCGGATGACCTTCTCAAAAATGACGGTAAGCGTTTTATCGAAATGATGGAACAGCTTGCCGAACGTCGCATGGCCCGAGAAGAAGACGCCAGAGAGCACTTTTCTCGTGGCTACGGTCATCCCAACGGCTCATATTCCAACCCTCATAATCATCCTTCTCCTGAAGACGACGACTACGAGGAGGAGGAGGAAGAGGAGGAGGAAGACTACGACGATAGTCAGGATGAAGAGTATGAGGATGAAGAGGTATTATCAAACCCCTCTATGCTGCCGTCGAGGTCCCATACTGAGTGCTGCTGCCAGGATCCCATGACCGAGGAGCAACGAATGGAAGAAGGTCGCCGAATGTTCCAAATTTTTGCCGCTCGTATGTTTGAACAACGAGTACTGTCTGCTTACAAGGAAAAGGTTGCCAAAGAACGGCAAGCAAAGCTTATTGAAGAGCTTGAGGAGGAGGACCGAAAAGAGGACGAACAAAAGGCAAAGAAAGCTAAGAACGCACAGAAGAAGAAAGAAAAGGCCGCCCAGAAGAAGCAGGCGGCCGCAGAAGAGAAAGCCCGTAAAGAAGCAGAGAAGGCCGCGGAAGAGGCAGCGCGACTCGAATCCGAGCAACGGCGAGCATCTGAGCAACGACGCAAAGCCGAAGAGAAACGGAGGCAGAAGGAAGCGCAGAAGAAGGCTGAAGAGGAGGCTCGCCTCAAGAAAGAAGCAGACAAGCAACGTCGGATCCACGAACAGCGTGAAAAACAGGCCGAGCAAGAGCGGAAAGCCCGTGAAACCAAAGATCGTGAGAAGAAGTTGAAGGAGGATCAGCGATTGAAAGAAAAGGAGGCCCGCGAGCAAAAGGAACGGGAAGCATTGGAGAGGAGAGAGAAGCAGGAGCGTGACAAGCGTGAAAAGGAGGCCCGCGCTGCCAAGGCACAGAGAGAGGCGCAAGATGCAAGGGAGAAGGCAAAGGAGGAGAGGGCAAAGGAGGATGCCATTCCGAGCAAGCCATCGTCAGTGCAGCCGCCCCTTACGTCTCCTCACCAGGCTCAGCTCTCCCCGTCCATTTCCAAACGCACGCCGCAACTGCCCATCTCGATTCCCACAGTACTCCCTCAACATCCTCCTAATCCCTCGGTGTTCGCCTCCCCGAAAGTACCAGTCGCAACCCCCGCGATGTCAAAGGTGCCGACGCCAATACGAGCACGCGCGCTCTCCCAGCAAATAGACACGGCTCATCTAAGTTCTGCAACATCACAATCAGGATCAGGAGCAAGCCAAAACCCTTCACCTCACCCAGATTCTACAACCCACTCTAGCCCTCGGCCGATTGGGCAACAGCGGAAGGAAAGCGTAAGTTTTGCAGGTCCATTACCACCGACAACTCAGTCGTCATCGCCTCACAGCGTCCAGTCAAGTCGACCAAGTATCTCGACGCCAATACAGGGTCTGCTGCCCTTGGCTATGCAGCCTCCCCCCGGGCTAGCTCATCATCCCCCGCCGCCAGGATTTCCAAGTCGACTGGGCCATGAGCAGATGTTGCCTCCAGGCTTTCGCCCTGGCCCGAACATGATGATTCCGCCGCCTGGAATCAATGGTCCTGGTGGTCGTGGGTTCTCTCCTGTGCCTCTACCACCCCCTGGATTTGCCCAGGCGCCTGATTTCCCCATGGGGCAAGGGTTCCCAATGCCAAAAGATCCATCCCCTCCTCACCATACACATGTCCGCCAGGGATCTACTGGTTATGATAGCGCCTCTTCTGTCCCTGCACAGCCGATAGGACGTCCTGCACCCATTGGTAGGCCCGGGAGCATAGCCCAAGGCCGCTCTGGAGACGACAAGGATGACGAAACTCAACATCTGGGCAGCCGGGCTCTCCTTGGAGATGACGAACCTATCGCACCGGAAGTTGGCCCTCCCAGTCTTCGCAATCAGCCACCTGGTCCACGCCAGGGTGGTTTTGGGCCCAACCCGTTCCTAGATACAGGTTTTAGTCTCAACCACAACCCTTGGGGTCCTCCATCAGGCGCCGGTCATCACTTCCCACCACCCCCAGGGCTATCTGGACCGACCTGGGGGCCTCCAGGTATTCCTCCTCCACCTTTCGCCATGCCGTCTCCAGCCTCTGCCATGAGTCCCATGCGGTCGAATCCCACGGGTAGCCTCCACCTCCGCCCGTTGCTCGTTCAATTATATAAAGATCTAAGCAATACCAGTCACGTGGATTCTGAGGGTTATATAAACCTGCGTCTTTTCAAAGTGCATCTTGAGGCACAGCAAGGTGACGCACCCCGCGACCAAGATCTGTATGACTACTTGGAGAGTGACAACGGCTCCGGCATCGGTGGCGGTAAATTCGAACTTCGAGCAGACCTCGGCAGTCCAAGGGTTCGGTGGAGTGCACCCAACGATATACCCAGCCCGCCGAGCTGGCCCCTGGGGGCAGCTGGTTCACTCGGAAGCCCAGTAGCAGGGCCGGCGTCGCTACGAGGGATCTAGAACGGCCTCCCGACACACGTAACAATCAAGAGGACTGCTTCTAAGGTTTCCGATAAAGGCAGCCTGGCCTTACCGGCCCGGACCAGGAATGATGCCCTTTCCGAAGGTAGCAGAACGCCGGTGGTGGCAAACACGAGGCGACTTGATCTCGGCCACACACCCAACAGCGCCGTGAAGGACAAGAAGACCTCGTGGATTGACTAGCACAGTGGGTATCGGGGCGGGGGGTTCATTGGGGATGATAATGTTCGTATGATCAGATAAGATCAGAACAGAGTGGGCGTGGAGAGGTTTGACAGCGGTGAAAGCGGTTAACGTTGACTGCACCACACGCCGGGTTAGCGAATCTTGTTTTTGCACAAATTTCCCAAATGGTGTTTACTAGACGCCCCGAGCCCACCTTGGGAAGGAAACCCAACATGTTGTTCGAGTAGCTGATATGAAGCATGGATTTGTTGCCGCAGCAAATGTCCCAGAGTCAATTCTTGGGCCATAAAAGTGTTCCAAATGTGACCGTCTTGCAACCCAATCTCCCTCTCCCCACATGCATGCGTAAATGGAATGAAAAGTTGTAATAACGTGAGTGATTCACATTCAAATAGTAGGTATTCTATTTTGACAAATCCGATCCTTTCATTTTCCAGACTTTACAAGGTACTTTACTTAATCCCTTAAATGACCAGGAATAATACCATCGAAATAATATGCGTGATGAGATATGGAACAAAAACAAGGCAATTCAACTCCTCACACAAAATTTCCATCCACCATCGTTATAACCAATAATGCTGGCCTCCGTCATAACGTCAGCCTGGACACCGCCAGGTGAACGCCGCGCGTGGGGTTATCGCCACCCACGACGCGAACCCTCCTCTTGTACACTTCCCAGGTGCGTGCTCCCTTCCCCAGCACTTCGAGCCATCTAGCCTCGGTTGCGGTCGGCGAAAGGGTCGCCGGCGGTGGGGGGAGCAGACGCACCAGCCTGGTTGAGGGGAGTGCGCTCGGCGGCACGCTTCTTCTTGGTGGCGGCACGGGCGAGGGCGGTGGCTTCGGCCTTTGCGGTGAGGCGCTTCTGCTCCTTCTTGTTCTGGACGCACAGGTAGGTGATGGTGACGATACCGGCGATGGCACCGACGGCCATGACGATGGCGACGATGATTCCGGCGATGTCGAGGCTGTTGTGGAGGACCATGCAGATGTGCGTGCCCTCGACGTTGAAACTGCAGGTCCAGCCTGGAGTGCAGACCCAGCTGGTCTGCTCGACATTGGAACATGTGCTGCCGCCACCGCTGCTCCTGGGCTCGCAGGACTCGACCTTGGTGAGACTGGCGGTCACGCACGAGGAGCCGCTCATGGTGTCTGTGTTTGAGGAGGAGGTTGTGGCACGGCCCAGGAGGCCGGGGGCGTTCTCCAGGAGGTCTTCGGCCCTGGCCATGTAGGTAGGCTCGGGGGCGCGGGCGTCGAGCTCGCCGCGGGTGCGCTTTCGGAGCTCTCCGCCGGCGATCTTGGTCAGGCAGCGGTCCTCGGCGCCCAGGGCGAGGACGGAGGCCTTGTCGTCTGTGCAGCCGGCGGCCTTGTAGCACTCCTCGAGCTGGGGGACGGCCTGGTTCTCAAGCTTCTCGAAGCAGGTCTTGAGGGTGTCGCGGTTGCCGCACTCAGCCTCCTCGGCCATCTCGGCGCGGTGGTAGAGGACGCAGTTGGGCTGGTCGTTCTGGGGTGCGACGACAGCGGCGATGGCGCCGCTGGCGAGGTAGACTGTGGGGAAGAAACGCATTTTTGCAACGGCGAATTAATATGGTTGGCGGTTGGTTTCCGTTTATTTTTTGAATTTCGATGTCGGGTTCGGGGGGGAGGTCACAAGGTCATCAACACGTCAAAATCCGCAACGCCCAGGAACGAAGGAGGCCTGTCGGGTCGGGAACAAGGAAAAGAAAGTCGATTACTGGCTGGTACGTTAAAATTGGTGATGGGGGAAAGGGGACGACAGAACGGAAGATGATTGTTAATGACGATGGAGAGGATGGGGAGGAGAGAAGGAAAAAGGAGATGGCACGGGGCAAGCCTTTTTTTGGGTGTGTCAGGTTGACAGCTCTGGTTGGTTGGCAAGTTCGTGTTTGGACCCCTGAAGAGCAGCTGGAAGATGAGTTGTGCTGGCCAGAGGCGGGTTGTTAGGGAGCAGGGAATCACCTAACCACGGGTCCATCGCACCTGGTTACGGCTGTGCAGGCGCACTGTGTGGCGCCCTGCCAGAGGGTGGGGCTTTGCTGAGTCTGCTTTGTCAGATTGGTCCGGGCCCTGCGAGAGTGTGAAAATCACTACCGCCAGTCTTATTTTTGGATCGGAAAGATGCGTGCGCCTACTCCGCTGGCACTGTGCTGAGACGGCGAATCTGTAGGCACCTTGCTTTGCTTGCTGGACACGCAGCATGATGACGATGCAGGTGGTCTTTTAACACTCAATTCCGCCTTTGTCTTGGACGGACTTTCGTCCAGGGCGAAACCATTTGCTTGCCGACTTGAGACAGAATCCGAGCTGAACAAACGCGCATGCTTCAGGAATTCAGAGGCCTCTAAGTTCGTAGTAGCCCTTGGGCTCACTCAGCCCTTCGTGTCAGTGCGTACTAGCATGTACGCCTCTTTGAGTACTTACCTGTATCCAGCAAGGTCAGCTCGCGAAGCCAGCTCCACCTCATGTCAGCGTCAGCATGGAATGGGCTCGGTCTTCTGGGACGTGGCTGTGTAGTTGTGGCAGCTGCGGTGAACCTGTGGCTGTTGGATTTCCTTTCAAATGAGAGGACAAGCCGATCAGCGCTATCAGCACTCCATGTGACGGTAGCTGCACTGGTGATGTTGATTATCTTGGACCACTTACTACCTACTTGGGTAACATGGTGATTGATGTCATTGCATTGCATGACCGACACAGAATCGTGTCCCTGCACAGGCCCTTACCCTTCCGCGGAAAGCGTGGGACCGAAACGCCGGGCACTCTAATGTCCAAGCCATGGGGTCAAGGTTCTTTGACTGCCAATGGTAATCACTAAGACCAGTAAATAAGAGCATAGTCCAGAGTATATCATTTTCCGAAACAAACCTACTATGCTCTCTCGATATTGTTTGCTGTGAGTATTATTGTGATGTGGTGGAACTGTGTCTCATGTCCGTCACCCAGCTCCACGGCTACCTACCCTAAAGCTAACTCATACAGAACCAAGCTCCAGGTATGGATGCGCTGTGAGAGAATACCTGGAGCTTGGTGATCTCCCAGTTTATCCTTTTAACTCTTGAGGGGGAATTAATTCGATAAGAGGTGGTGATGAAGTAATACCTGCCATCAAGGTCCGCGATGATCAGCTCGTCACAGGTTTGGATCGGAGGGCGGCGCATTGAGAAACATGATGAGTGTCGCATCGTCGCTAGCATACGTCACCACTGCGCCAGCCGGTGTTTTGGTGTCCATTAAGGCAGGTCATCAACTGTGGCGATATCGTGGACGGGCTGCCTACCCGTCGCATAACACTCTATAAATTGATCCGGTTTCAGCAACTCCCGCTGGAATCCTACAAACTTCAACCATTCATCTCACTAGATCACCACCTTTAGCTCATCCAGCTTCACGCGCCATCAAAGCCCTTTTACACAGAAATTTCACAGTCGCCAAGATGCCTCTCGTCGATTCCCAGGCAACCGGAGACAAAAATGTCGAGTGGCAGAACAAGCTCGTCGGCAAGACTCTGCACGAGGAGGAGACAACTGAGACTGTAAGTTCACTTGCAGACGAGAACAAGTTGCGCACTTTATCCCAGGCCGGGACTGACAAGAACCTTTCTGTAGACATTCTCCAAGAAGGAATTACCAGAGAAGCACCGCATCGTCAAGCCTGGCCAGATGATGACGAGAGACTTCCGCGTTGATCGCCTCAACGTCCATGTGAATGATGACAACATTGTCACCAAGGTCAACTTCGGCTAAGTGAGGAATGGGTGTGTTGGGAGTAGCTGTCGGTTGCTCAGTTGATGTGTACATATGCCGATGATAGACTATATTCTCAATCAAGTCCAAGCCTTGTGCCCCGTGTGTTTCCCTCGTTATTTCTCCCGCAGCGATTGAGTTCCATGATGTCTTCCCCTCCTCCTGTTGGTCCGCCAGCCCACGGTGCTCCTCGGCCCTGCAGTGGTAAAGTGGTGCCACATGAGGTACTTGTGCTTGGGTTGGTTTTAGGAAGCGGAATTGGTACCTCTGATACCCCGCCACGGAATACGGCCACCGCGGGGCAACTTGCTCCCCTCCACCCCCACCATCCAGACTTTTGTTCAACAGAGACGCGTGCAACGTTTCCCAGCTTCGAATTCCGGCGTCTAAACAGCTCACCGAGCTCAACACCGCCAAAATGTTCAAGAAGGAGTATGTCTCTCCCCCTCCCCCCGCAAATCGACCACCGTCCTAGCTACCGTACTGACCATGTTTCTGCCCCACTTTGCAGGATCAACCCAGCTCCCAAGCAAAAACTCAAGTCGTCGGTCCAGCGGTCGCTGCGACAAGCTCTGTTGTCGACATACCCGCTCATGACGCCCTACATCGATGAGATCCTCCCCAAGAAGAGCTCTCTCGAGAGTATGAAGCTTCCCGACCGCAATACCCTCTACGTCCTGGACAACGTGCCCTTGTTCTACCAGCAGGACACCGGCGAGGTCATGCCCCACCTCCGTCTCGTCCACCGCTACCCCCAAGCTTTCCCCACGGTACGGATCGATAGGGGTGCCATTCGATTTGTCCTCAGCGGGGCTACTCTGATGGCTCCGGGCTTGACGAGCAAGGGAGGCAGGCTGCCCGTCGAAGGCGCTGCTCCCAAGCTGGAGGAGGGGAAGGAGCTGGACCAGAAGGTCGACGAGGACGGCAGGTGGAGCCGGGAGCTGGAAAAGGGGGAGCCGGTCGTCATCATGGCGGAGGGCAAGGAGGAGGCCTGCGCTGTCGGTGTCTTGGTTGCTGGGACTGCCGAGGTCAAGGCCAAGGGCAAGGGGCCTGTCGTCGAGGATGCGCACTTCCTCGGCGATGGTCTGTGGAACTTGGGCAGAGAGTGATGAGATGGCTGGCTCGTTTCGTTGTACATCTTCAGATTTGAATAGGACGAAATCATAAAGCGTTTGTTTGCAGGCCCCGTAAGGAATATATCATTATTCGCGAGGCGAGTTTAGCTCGTGGCTGGGCAACAAAGAATCCGACGAGCACAAAAAGCTAGGCTCGTTTACCTCACTATTAGGCGAGGCGATACAATAGATCTCCCCACCTATCTGGGAATTTTTAGATTATGTGCCGGTCTAGATTTTATTCAGTCCTAATCTTGTGCTCTGGTAAGGTCGTGTGAATACGGAGTTGTTTAACATGGTGGCAGGCGACTAAACTAAAACATGGCACACCCAGAACCTCCAGCGATGAATTGCAATATAATATTAAAACAATTAACTCAGTAATAAACACAATATCGAGCTAAGTATTATAGACTAATTTATGATTAGCTTATTATTACGATTAGTATTATAAATAAGAAAATGAGGTCCCTGACTTATATGAAAAGAGCTTTAGTGTGCCATGTTTTATGTCAGTCGCTTGGGTGGGTGAGATAATCCTTGCAGAAGGGGAAAAATAACTATTTGACTATATAATATATCTACTTGAATAGAGGCTAATAACGCGTGTCCATACCAGCATATATTATCTTTAATAAATAACCTTAGCTCGGGGTGGTGTGTGGACTTCGCCACATTCCTAGATTCAACTGCTATGCAACTATCAGGCAACCGGATTCATCCCATAGCTGGCTAATAGACTAACATGAAAGATAAGGAGTTCTTCATGCCTGGAGCGATGCAGGATCTATTATTATCACCTGCTAACTTGCTGCCTTGTAAGTTGATGTGTGGATGGGGGAAATCAGCCCCAGGCGACAGCATTCAGGTACCCCTGCCCAATGCTAGCACTGGTTGGGCTGCTAACCAAACCGCTAGGCACCACTATAAGGGCGTGTAGGCGCCCTGGACAATGAAACAGCACTGCTCCGCCTCCTCTAAATGCCATTTAGCGCTAAACTCTGGTTCAGCTCAGGTTCTGGACAAGCCGCTGGCGTCGACGTGTGAGTCTGTCACGACGCCTCGGCTGGTGCTTAAAAAGTCTAGGCCGTCCGCTCTGCATTTGATTGCCCCTACAAAGACCATCACGTTGTGTTCAGAACAGCGGGTGCTAAACGTCCACGACCCGGCTATGGCTACTACCTTCAATGTGAGCCCAGAGGCCGCTCAGGCCACTATCAAGGCCGCCCTTCACGACCGCATCCTCGGCTGTCTGTTTGGCTCAGCCCTTGGCGATGCCATCGGCCTGTACACCGAGTTCCTGTCGACGGACATGGCACTTCACTCATACACCGACCGCAAATTCACCCTTCTCCCCAGCGACCAGGCAACTCCCTTCCGCCATGACTCGCACCGTGCTCCCCATCTTCCTGGAGAGTGGACCGACGACACGGACCACGCCATGCTGATATTGCTCGCCTATCTTCATGTGGATGGGAAGGAGCTCGACCCCAAGGAGTTTGCCTCGAGATTGAGCATCTGGGTGCAGCAGGGCCTGAGGGCACTGGACACCCTTCCCCTGGGCCTGGGCAGGACCGTGGGCGCCATTGTGAGGAGCAAGGCGTACCTGGAGGGCCCCGAGGACACCGCGAGACACCACTGGAAGATCTGTAATTACAATGCAGCCCCGAACGGCAGCCTGATGCGGACCCATCCTCTTGGCCTCATGTGCCTGAACAAAACACTCGATGAGACGTTCGAGGTCGCCGCCTCGTACTCTGTCATGACCCACGTCGATCCAAGGTGCATCATCTGCTGCGCTGTCGGCACGGCGCTGGTCCGCGGCCTGACTCTGGGAGAGATCCGCAGCGAGGGCGGGATCGACGATGTCGCCAAGAAGGCGCTGGAGTGGTGGGAGAGGTACCGGGAGGGCCAGATGAAGGACGAGAGCCGCAAGGACGAGCCGGACCTCGACCGCGACGAGTTCTGGCAGCACGTCAGGGTGGAGGACTACGCCGACCTGGAGCTTGGCCAGGGCTGGAAGATTGGCTACGTCTACAAATGCTTCGGGGCGGGCGTTCATGCCCTCCGTCTGGCGTTCAGGGCTCTTGGGAGCAGACCCAAGACGCTGCACAACGAGATGAGCATCTTCGAGCCTCTCATCACAGACCTCATCATGTGGGGCGGCGATGCGGATACAAATGCCTGCTTTGCGGGTGCGCTCCTGGGATCTTTCCTTGGATACAAGAACCTACCTACGCACTGGCGGGATGGCCTGACCCACGGCGAGTGGCTCCTTCAGAAATCAGAGTCTCTGTGCGCGGTGGTTGGGGTGGTCGACATGTGGTACAGTGGTCCGGATGACAAGGATACAGCGCCGGACGGCGGCAGAGGCTTCATAACGCCACATGAGATGGAAGGCAAGGCTATGCTTCTACAGGCTCGGATGGTCGAGCGGGAGCGGGAATGGAAGAGGAAAGAGGAGGAGAAGAAGAAGGGCGGGTCGAGTTGGTTTGGGTGGAAGTAAGCATCGGTCTCAATCTTGTTCGGCATCTGAGCGGGTTATTTTTACAAGGGGGAAACGAAGTGTTTGGCAATGAGTTGATGAAGTACATTAGCGTTCTTGACATTCTGCATATCTATTCTACTATTCATGAGTCTGAACCAGGGTTATCGTGCCGGTAGTTGAAACTACCGGACTGTGCTCATCCGCACCAGTAGAACCTGAGCCACAGCCCTGCCCTCCAACTTGGCACCTGTCGATCTGTCACCGCACCTCAAGAAATTATCGGCTAATCTTGCGAGTTAGCACGAGCTCCCCGGGTGATGTTATTTACCGTCTTCATTGGCGGGGAAAGACGAACCACTCGATGCGACGTGGGTCTCTGCATTCAACCGCCGTGTCCCCTCACAACGTTGCCTTCCAAGGAGGACTGGCCTTGGGAGACTTCGCCCGGTGGGAGAGCCAATGCTGAAGGCTATGGAAGCAATGCTGATGTGGAGTGTGATGCTGGTTTCTAGACGCACCACTCACACTCGTGGCCACATTGCAAGGTGACCCGTTTCGCATATGCAAGGAATATGCGCAGAATATATCGAACATGTGTGGAAAGTACGCCACCTTATACATAATTTGAGGGCCGCTGGGCTTATTTAATGTGTTTATGACCCCAGAGCAAGTTGCTCACTCGTCTATTCCGGCCAAGTCTCGAGTTCAACATACTATTTTGATAACCTGAAACCAGCCATGTATCAAATATTTGGTATGGGAAAGCTTGCCGGGAGCGTTTATGTTGCTCTTGGGCTGCTGAGCTTCCTCACCAACACTGCAACTGTATCTGCCCACGTATCACAGGCCACCGACGAGATTGGAGTCCTAGCCTATGGCTTCGATTTGAGCGAGGTTCGGCTCACTGACGGCCGCTGGCTGGAAAACCAGGAGAGGACACTGACGTACCTCAAATGGGTCGACCCTGAGCGTTTGCTATATAACTTTCGCTCAAACCATGGCCTTGATACCCAAGGTGCAGCTACCAATGGTGGATGGGATGCGCCCGACTTCCCTTTCCGCACTCACGCTCAGGGTCATTTTCTTACCGGTTGGGCACAGTGTTACGCTGTCCTCGGAGACGAAGAGTGCCGTGACCACGCCACACACTTTGTGGCCGAGCTTGCCAAGTGCCAGGCGAACAATGAGGCGGTCGGGTTCAACGCTGGATACTTGTCGGGCTTCCCCGAGTCGGAGATCGCCAAGGTTGAGAACCGTACACTCAGCAATGGGAACGTGCCGTATTACGCGATCCACAAGACTCTTGCTGGCCTGCTCGACGTGTGGCGCTATGTCGGAGACGAGACAGCCCGTGATGTGCTTCTCGCCCTGGCCGGCTGGGTGGAGTGGCGAACCGGCCGGCTGTCCTACGCCCAGATGCAGGCCATGATGGCTACGGAATTCGGTGGGATGAACGAGGTCCTGGCAGATGTCTACCACCAGACCGGAGACGAGCGGTGGCTGGAGACTGCCCAGAGATTTGACCATGCTTCCGTCTTTGACCCCCTGGCCGCGAACCGGGACCAGCTCAACGGGCTACATGCCAACACCCAGGTGCCTAAATGGATCGGTGCCGCCCGTGAGTTCAAGGCCACGGGAACCCAGAAGTACCTGGATATTGCCAAGAACGCCTGGGACTTTACCGTCAACGAGCACACCTATGCTATCGGTGGCAACAGCCAGAGCGAGCACTTCCGAGCCCCTAATGCCATCGCATCGTATCTGAACCAAGATACTTGCGAGGCGTGCAACACCTACAATATGCTCAAGCTGACTCGTGAGCTATGGCTCTTGGATCCCACGGACTCTTCATATTTTGACTATTACGAGCGTGCCTTGATCAACCACCTCATTGGGCAGCAGGATCCCTCGAGCAACCATGGACACATCACGTATTTCACGCCCTTGAACCCCAGTGGACGTCGTGGAGTCGGCCCAGCTTGGGGAGGTGGCACTTGGAGCACGGATTATGACAGTTTCTGGTGCTGCCAGGCCACCGCGCTGGAGATCAACACCAAGCTCATGGACTCCATCTACTTTCATGATGACAGCACGCTCTATGTCAATCTGTTTACTCCTTCTCAGGTTACTTGGTCAGACCGCAGTGTAATCGTCAACCAGACCACGACCATCCCTGAATCCGACACCGCAACGTTCTCGATCGAGGGATCGGGCGAGTTTGCTATTGCGCTACGCATCCCATCCTGGACCAGCAATGTTGAGATCCAGGTCAACGGCTCTCCCGTCTCCGTGGAAGCGAACCCGGGATCATACGCTACCATTTCACGATCCTGGGCCAACGGCGACGTCCTGGCCGTGAAGCTCCCCATGGGCTTGTACACTGTCGTGGCCAACGATGACTCCTCGGTGGCAGCGATCGCGTACGGCCCGACTATCCTCGCTGCCAACTACGGGGACCGGACCCTGTCTGTAGTGCCGGAGCTTGACCTGGGTACCGTGAAGCAGGTGGAGGGGCTGAGCTTCGAAGGGACAGTTGGTGGGGAGACGGTCTCTCTTGGGCCTTTCTATGATGCTCATGGCTTCAACTACAATGTGTATTGGAAGATTAGTGGCTCGCTTTAAATGGTGGAGCTCAGAACTTGGGAATGAGTCAGTGGGAGCGAGATATGAGATATGATGTAGTTGATATAGTTGTTGCCTCTTAGACTACGAGAATCTACCTCGATTTATTGATGCATAGATGACACACTGCTCACTCGAAAGGCTTATGTGAATAAGCAATTGCTCTGGTCGGTTTTGACCACTTTGTCGAGATTTGTCCCTAAAAGACCGGCTCTTTGAATCCATGCCTATGTGCCAAGGAAAATCCGTTGTCAGTGCTGATCTGACCAGACCGGAGATGTGAATAGAAGAAACAACTCACGTCAATCACACTATCCTCCAAATGCTGTTGGCGACTTAGGATAAAGAGGGTGGAGAAATTGTTCGACTGAACAAGGGCTATATCATTGGCATAATCTACAACTCTGGAGTGATCAGTATCCAATTGACGATGTAGACACCCGGCAGAGTCAAGGGATGAAGCACTCTACCTTGAACAATGTAGTTTGGACCAGGGCATTTCGGCCCCGGCTGGCCAGGGAACTGCACCCGAAAGACCCCCTTGGTTCCGTACGCGGCGTCGGCAGGCGAGGCGGTGCCCAGGATGTTGCTGGCCCTGCCATTGGCCTCGCAGGAGTTGTTGACCTGGACAGTCCCGTCGCCGTTGAGGGCGTACTCGGCATTGATGCACTTGCAGTTGGCCGTGAAGGGGGCGAGCGTCCCTGCGACCTGGTACCAGCGGCCGAGATACGAGTCGAGCTCGAAGCCATCGTCGGCTGTCGGATAGTAGCAGTGGCCATCCCAGAGGGAGGGGACGACGGATGGAGTGCTGCTGGTCGCCGCGACGGCCGTGGCTGTGGCTGCTCCGAGAACAATCTGTGGGCGCATGGTGACTGTGATGATGATGAAGAATCTGCTGGCTATTTGTCCAGCTGAAGGGATGGCACTTGTTTGCTTTAACTTTGACGGAGCGCCCCGTCCCGTGCTTTATGTATGGGCACTCTCTGCTTGATGGAGCGAGGCTGGGCTCAGTGAATCATGTCTCGCACAAGGCCATGGCCCGAAGCCCGACAAGCAACTGCAGCATGTCCGTGTGTTACTGATGCTCCCATATCCACAAAATGTAATTCGCATTATATTACCATCTGGGAGAGGAATGACGGAGCAGGGACAAAGTGGTGACGCCATTCTGGTCTGCTCGCCTCCGCGTTTGGGGTAGCCTCGGGCTTGGCTCTGCACTACGGAAGCCAAGATGGAACTTTGGACAGAAGGTCGATCAGCGGTTTGTGAATCGATCCATGTGTGGCAAGTCCATCCTCTAGATCGTGCCCACGGGCCCTGGACAATTGAATTGCCGTCGCCAAGAGGCTGGGCTCTAATGCGCCTGTTGTATGAATATTGCTACGACTGACATGATCCCGCGATAAGCAACAGAGCGCTCTTGGATGGCGATGTACCTTCTAGAACCATCATACAAGAGTGGGACGGCATCTGAACCCATTCATCATCTCACATTGTGTCAGAATATCTCAACCTGCAATTTATCTCGGACGTGAACGACTCGACAACCGTACAACACGTGTTAGGTCTACTGAACACTCTTACAAGGCTTAAAGAGTGTAAACCCCGGCTGGAGGAGAAGGGTCAAGAAATTTTGGCTGTTTTTCTCTCTCCTTCACTTGTGGTTCAAGAACTGTAAACTTAGCCAGGGCTGAAAGACCCCCCTTCAACTTACCACGTCATGACTACGATCTATCTCGGCCGCTGCGACGGGGGGTATACGAACGACGGACTTACGATGCATATACTTACATACATAAAGAATCAAAGTAGGATTTTCCAGTATACAACTTCCATTCTCACTTGAGGGCATCCCGGACCTTAGTATCTATGCTGAAGAAGCCTGTCATGAGTTGAGAGAGCTAGTCTGGATGGAGAACTCAAGTAAATCTAGAGAAAGAGACAAAGGCAACACACTAGTAATGTGTCGGTACCTACAGAAAACACTATCGTAACGGAGTAAAGTAGTCTAATAATTGGGATTCATAGTAGTAACGAAGGATGTTGTAGCTGAAAAGGGGGGTTTCTCATGTGCCAACACCTTATTTAGGCCGAACCGGTGCTTGTGTACCCTCCAGGACCATTACTGAGAGGTTAAGCTTGACAAGAGGAGACCATCGGTCAGTCTGAAATATCCGATGGGACCACGAGACTCCGCGTGGCATTCCAAGTTTGCACTATTAAGATGAACTCTCGACCGATTACGTAGCTGTGCGACGGTGCAACGTGGCCGGCAGCCTAACACAAGCCACAACTCCTTGCAAGAGCGTTCGCCTTATCTCGTCTCTGACCGCCCATGCCTTCCGCACATTCCCCGTCGTGGAGAGAGTCAGGAGACTAGTCAGGCGCACACTGCAAACGGAACACAGAATGGGACCGTCCAGAAGGCTCGCATATACAACGCAGAGCCCAGCCGACAAATACGTCCCTTGACCCCTCTTTCCCATCCTGTGTCACCACCCTTAAGCAACTCTCCGGGAGCGGTGTGCTCTGTGGAAGATATCTAACCCAAATCAACAACCGACGCCTTATGCCCGTCGATGCCTTTTCCCGTTGTTGTGGAAGCTGCCAACTCACGCCCTTCCTAGGAAGCACCAAGTCAACGTACTGGAAGATTCCGTCCCTGTGCACTCCCACAATGCCATACTCATCACCAGGCACCATGTTGTGTAACACGCAGAGTGCCATCGTCCTCGTGACCCTCTTGGAAATGCATCTGTAGCCGGCTTGTTGCTCAGAACAGGCTAGAGTTAGATGCTGGTGGCAAACCTGCATAGAAGAATTCGAGAACCTCCACACCATCGGAAGCAAGTTCCCAATTTGCGCATATCCAGTCCCATCTTTTCACCTATCATTCTCCAGGAACCACTCACCGCCTCTCGATGTCGGTTGAAACTGCTCTCAGGGTCTGGACGCGGCTATCCGCTTGACTAGCTGGCCTTGCACCGAAGGTGGAGGTCGTGAGTGGCCGTTGCTTGAGGATCCTGCTCAGTCTTGACGCAGGAAAAGAATGCATTCCTGCCTTATCTCTTGCTTGGAAGCAATGCGGTTATCGAGTAGGCTGCTCCGACCAAAGCTGCCGGGTTGAAAAGGGACCGAGTATCCCTTTCCCCCACCCACACTTCCTTCATCACCATTCTCTTCACCAGCACTCCGACCTATATTGAGCTGTTGTGCAAACTTCCATCTTGAATTCTACTAGACTATCAACAAGAGGTCTGCTGGCACACAAACGTCATGTCATCTCTCACTTCCCTCCACACCGGAGCTGAACCTGATCAAGCCATTCCACAAGGCTCCAGAATCTCTCTTCCAGATTGGCGCACAGAATCCCCTCGTCTCACCCCGTCTCCCTTTCGCTCCCTCCAAGCCACAATGCAAGCTGTCAAAACTCCAGTGCCCCCCTCTCAAGGTGTCACTCCAGAATATCAAAGCATGATAAAGGGCATGGTGGCCGATGCTGTTCGGGATCTACTTTCGGGCAATGGGGCATCTTCTCTTACCTCAGAACTGGGTAATAAATGGAGTCTTCCAGAGAATACATGTTACTCCCAATCTCCTTTGGTGACAGATCTCATTGATCATCAGCTCGCCAATCGCCTAATTTTGCGTGGAGATTTCGCTTCTCTAGATAACTATGATGCCTCTCCTTCACCATCTCTGCACTCATCCCCTTCATATATCGGCAACAGCAAGCATCGTTGTGATTTCTCGGAGCTTCCAGCTTCACCAACGAGCAGTTACTCAACTACCGGAGGTTATAATGCAGGCATCATTGGCATGGGCCCTTCTCCTACCCGCCCACGCATTGATGGGCAATCCGACGACCTTTATACCCCCAGGTCAATGCTCTCAATGCTCCCCTACTCGATGGCGGACTCGAATGAGAGATCCGGAATTTCATCCGCATGGAAGCACATGCCAACCTCCCACCCTAATGAGCTTCGTACCCAAGAGAAGCCAAGGACTCTGCCAGGATCCTACCACACCTTCATCGATCAAGATGAAGAAGTGTCCCAGCGAATGCGAGCTTTGGGAGTAGCATTTGACACCACTACTTCATCTACCTTGTCGGCACGTATGGTTTCTCCACCCACGTCCGGGTCCTTCACGTCTCATCATCTGAGTTCTCTCACACGGACCGATGCTCCTGGAAATCAGAAACTCTTAAACGCGTTCCTTCAATCGGCCACCCCCACCAATCCCCCACCTCAGTGTTTCCGTCCAATGTCGGCAGTCCTCGAGGCCAAGTTCAATCCTCAAGCACGGCCCTTCTCACAAGATGGCACCGACAACCAACATGAAGGCATGCACTCTAGATTCTCCAAACGCTACCTAGGCAAGCACACCGAGAAGAATGCCAGCCAGGATCATTTGGAAAACCATGAGAGCTGCTCCCTGTGGCTCAGAAACCTGCCACCCAACATCACCTATGCCGAGCTCCTCGACACCATTTCCGGCATTGGTCGCGTCTGGGCCACCTACATCAATAGGCCGGATGCGAGGCACGATACCGCCGCCGCCAAGGTCATCTTCTTCAACCCTGAGGCTGCGGCCAAATACCTGGAGCACATCGAGTCGACCAATCTTCAGATCCGAGGCTTTCCAGTCGCAGCTGAGTACAACCGGGTCAAGATCCCACGCCAGCTATCAGGAGGCCCGCAGGCTTCCAGGGTTCTCATCATAATTGGCCACTCCGACTTTGTGAACAAGGAGAGCCTGATCAGATTCTTCCACGACCTGATCCAGTTCCACAATGACCGGGTTATTGAGCGGTTTCGCGTCGGCACGCGGGCAGTGATCGAGTTCCGGTTTGGAAGCTACCGCGCCCAGTCCTCCAGTGCCAAGTTGGCACTGGAGAAGAACCAGCCGGGCGGTCTTGAGTGTGTGCGGTATGGCCAGGACCCATGTGAGGTGGGAGAGACTACTTTTTCTTATGAACCTAGCAGCGAGTGAGCTTCCCGGGAAGCGAGGTGACTTGGTAGGCAGCAGGCAGACTCTGTACTGACAACGGCATGGGACAGTCGGATCTAGAAGCCCTCGGTGGCTGTCTTGCTTTGGGAGGATCTTTTATTGATGTATTAATGATTTGATGGAACATTTATTGATGATTTGTGTGGTATGATTCGTATGATTAGAGTAGCTTGCTCGTGGGGATGGATAGGTTAACCAGATGTTTGCCGTCTTACATGTTAGTTCGTTGGCTACGATTCAGCGTTCAGAGAGCGGTAGGCCGGGCCTGCTAATTCATCTGGCACTACATATTGACACTGGGACATGAGAACGAGTAGACAATGTAACACTCATTCAATTTCATTAGTCTTTAGAAAAGAACTGCCGTGACTTGTGTGAACGGCAGAGACTTTTACCAATACCCCCGTCCGTTGACCTCTCTCGGCGTCTCTTGCGAGCAACCCGATTTTTCCAGCCGAGCAGTTCCTTGGAACTGTTAGAAAATTCCACGTAATACGGTTCCTGTGGTGGCAACTCTGTGTATCATTCGGGAAGAGACAGGCCAATGCTCGAGGCCGGTAGGCTTCACATGCGGGGCGCCACGAAAAGTCGGAGCTGGGGGTTCATCAACGTCAGCCAAGGATCGAGTCATGGCGATCCGAAAACAGGTTGTCTGCAGGCTCCCTCAGCATCCAGTGCCCAAAAAGACTCGGGTCGGACAGTACGGCTTGTCTTTGCGACGGGCAAGTCCGGTAAGCTTGGTGGGTTCGTGGCATAGAGCTGTTGAGTGTGCCTCGCCCATTCGATTCTAGGTCTCAATGTATGATTCACACATTTATCCTCCTATACGCTTGTATGTACTTATGTCCAGTTGTCTGGTAGGTTTTAGTAATTTTTCAGAATCAGAGAAGCCGGATCTAGATGCATGTGGCACAGACTGAGCTCGTATGCTGCGCTGGAACGGCCTCGTTCATGCTGTGCCCGCCGTGGATCAGCCAAGAGGACTGTCTGAATTCGTTCCACTCTTCATCTAGCTTCGGACGGGTCGATGTGATTATTGTTAATATTAATATTAATTCTATTTCTGTTGTTGTTTAGGGTAGGTGGCGGGACGAGGTAGTTATTTTTACCCAGAAAGATTCTATAACCCAGGTATTTCCGTTTTGCTTGATCCACGCTACAAGGAAAAGCGATCAGGACTTTGGTGTTTATTCTTAGCTGGCAAGGCTGGATAGATACCTAGGGACCTTCAGTCAATGATGCGGGCAATAATAGCATGCTGGTAGGTATCTCCCGGCTGCTCAGCCACCAGCGGTTCAGTGAATAGCTGCCTGCTACTGTCGATAGACGCTGTATTCAACGTGGCTAGTAGTAGGCAGGAGCCAAGTGCCGGTCAGCATGTGGTCCATGTGGCTGAAATAGAAGCCTGTGCCACGCCTGATCTCACCCGCTTGGGGCCTAAGATAAGATACAGACCTAGTGCGGTCCCTGGACGTTGTCCCAAAATAGCACCGCTTCGGCTCCGTTATTTTTACGCTCCGTTGCTATTCTCTCAGAGGCTCAGCAGCTCTCCTCAATCAAGGAAGAAAGTCTAGCGCAGCACTGCCATGTCACCTTTTTCTCCGCGATCCCCGTCAGCACCACCCCCGATCGCCATCAGCGGACCTTGACCGGACGTCCTGTCCTGGTCTATACGGCTGCTAATTTCCCCAACCTGCCGTACGACCTTGACCGCGAGCTCTCTGTCCAGTCCAGATGCCGGATCGACGCCACCGTTAATGCTGGCTAGCCACACCGCAACGGAGCTGGTTGTTGGGGCTGCTGTGGCCGGATATCGAAATGTGTGTGACGGTTGGCAACATGAAACACACTTGCCTTCAACCCGTATCTTGGCAAGTGTTCCTTGCTTGGTCTCTGCCGCCCGAAACGTCATGGTCAGCCAGGCACTACGGGAAGGCCACGGTGCCCCCTGACTGGGCACAACCCATCCCTACATTGGTCCCATGTCGATAGGCAAATGGGCCATCTCGTGAGCCTCTTCACCGTCGATCGGGAGGCCCATACGCAGGGGTAGACAAGCCACCCCAAGGCTCTGGACTAAAGCTCCTTGGCTGTAGATCGTGGACCAGGTCACCCATACCGTTGCCCAATCAAGAAGTAAGTGGACCATAGGCGCAGGTTCTCCTGTTCACAGCCGCCAGTATTACTCTGTAGATCCATGGCATTGTGCTTCCATCTGGTGGAGACCACGGCTCAACCCAAGATGTTGGGGCAGCAAGTGTAATAATAGATGAGGAAGAAGGGGTAAGTAAAGGTGAATCGCAAGCAAGTTAAATACTCTCCTTCTCGTCTCTCGAATCTGTCAGTCCTAGCCCAGGACCACTATCCAGCTTCTTTCTGCTTCACCTTTTTAATAATTCATCAGCTTTTTTCTTCCTATTTTCTTTGTATCGGGTTCTCTAGTCCGCTTCTTCTTAGACTTCACGGTTTATACATTCTCGCCAATTCATACTATCAGCACCGCCAACATGCGTCCTTCTACACTTCTGGCTTTCCTCCCCCTGGCCATGGCTGCCCCTTCTCCCGCTCCCCTCAAGCGCGACAGCCCTGCTCCTCTTATCGCCCCCCGCGGCAACAAAGGTGTACCCAACAGGTTCATCGTCCGGATGGTGGATGGCATCAAAGAAAGTTCCATGTCTTCCTCCATGAAGTCCCTCAAGACGTCATCACACTTCAAGTACTCCAAGAGCTTCAACGGATTCGCTGCCACCTTGGACGAAGATCAGCTTGCAGCCATCCGAGAGAACCCCAATGTAAGTTGCTTAATAAACACGGTTGCTTTCTGCCTCTTCCGACCTTAATTCTAGAGACTCACAAGTAAATTAGGTCGAATACGTCGAACAGGAGCAAGTCATGCAAATCTACGAGACCCAGCAGGATGCCACATGGGGCATTTCCCGACTTTCCTCCCAGACACCAGGTGCTACCACCTACAGCTACGACGCGGCCGCCGGCGAAGGCACATGCGCATACGTCCTTGACACTGGTATCGATGTCGCCCACCCCGAGTTCGAGGGCCGGGCCACTTGGGCCGCCAACTTCGCTTCCGGTAACAGCACTCGTGATGTCCAGGGCCACGGCACCCACTGCGCCGGTACCATTGGTTCCAAGACCTACGGAGTGGCCAAGAAGACCAAGCTCTTTGCCGTCAAGGTGCTCGGCGATGATGGCTCCGGCACTACCTCTGGGGTGGTCGCTGGAATGGAATGGGTTGTCAAGAATGCCGACAAGTCAAAGTGCCCCAATGGCATCGTCATCAACATGTCGCTTGGCGGTGGCTACTCTCGTGCTCTCAACGATGCCGCCGCCGCTATTGTTGACTCTGGATTCTTCCTTGCCGTAGCTGCTGGCAACTCCGCCGTCGATGCTAGCACGAACTCTCCTGCTTCCGAACCCAAGGCTTGCACCGTCGGTGCCTCAGACTCCTCGGACAAGATCGCCTACTTCTCCAACTTTGGCAAGCTCGTCGACATCTTCGCTCCCGGCGTCAAGATCCAGTCCACATTCCCCGGTGGGAGGACCAAGGTCATGAATGGGACTTCCATGGCCTCTCCCCATGTCGCTGGCCTCGGTGCCTACCTCCTCAGCGTTGGCCAGAAGGCTGACGGCCTCTGTGACTACATCGCCAAGACTGGTCTCAAGAATGCTATTTCTGGTGTCCCCAATGGCACCGTTAGCACTCTTGCTAACAATGGCTTCTCCGCCTAGTAATTGTATCTGTTTTTTCTTCTTCTTCTCTTGTCACGACGACAAGTTTGATTTCTTCCATTATGAGCTTGGAAGGAATATATTCTGCTATGATGCCATAATTAGATATAGAAACGCATTGCCGCCGCGGGTTGTTTTTGGGTTTCGGATATTAGAATTAGATGTGTTTTATTTTCTGTTTCATATTTTCGCCTTTGGGCTTTTCAACAATTGAGATTAATTCAATATTATTCTAACTTTCAAGTGTCACCGTAATACTTGACTTCTATCCATATTAGCGGCCTCCGTTGATACATACTTAGCCATGATTATTGATTTTTTAGCTGCTGTCGACATATCACTTGAGATTCTCCTTAATCCCTACCACCTTGTAGTTGATACATGATTATTTCTATCGAACATGCATATGCACATCATCAAAGTGCACTTTCACGTGCGGGGTCAGATGGCTGCAGGCCACCTCAGAGTGTGCCTGCAGCCATCTGTCCTGACAATCTCTTGCTGCTAAACACAGCATCACCTCTTGCAACCAAAACCTTGAGTCGGCAGACGTTGTATTCGCATGCCATGTGGCTGATAAATGTGCACAGCTACGATCTCGAGGAGTTCCTCGGCGAAGGAGAGACTCCGCCGCCCACATGTGGTCGCGGCCAGCGAGCGCCGAAGTCACGTTTCGAGAAATGCGAGAAGACCTCGCTTCTGCGCAATCGAAGATGTGCTTTACGAAGATCTTCAATAGCTGCGTTATTGCCAAATCGCACGACCTATCTTGGGTTTGGATCGATACTTGTTGTATTGATAAGACCAGCAGCGCGGACCTTTCTGAAGCTATCAACTCAATGTACAGATACTACCGGGATTCAGCAGAATGCCTCGTGTATTTATCTGATTTCTCATACTATCAGCCTGGAGCTTCTCGGGCTAAGAAACTGGAAGCCATCGGCCAGAGTCGCTGGTTCTCGCGGGGATGGACGCTGCAAGAGCTCATTGCGCCCAAGAAGCGCCATTTTTACGACGACAATTGGGAAGTCATCCCTGGGGGAGCAGATCTATTACAAACCCTCGCCCAGGCTGGGAACTTGCCGGTTACAATCTTGGAGGACCGAAACCAGTTGCCGAATATCAGCATCGCAGACCGCATGGTCATGGCTTCAAAGCGAACCACAACACGAGGCGAAGACATGGCATATTGCCTGTTCGGCATATTCGATGTCAATTTGCCCATTCTTTACGGCGAAGGCGCCAAGAAGGCTTTCCGCCGCTTGCAGCTGGAAATCATGGCAACCAGCCCATTTGACCAGAGCATCTTCGCTTGGCGCGCCGATCGTCCGGACAGCGGGTTGCTGGCCAGTTCTCCCTCTGATTTTGCCGACACGCCTTCCATCATGCATTGGGTTTCCAAATCCTTCATCCCCTTTTCCATGACCAACGTGGGCCTCTCAATCAGCTGCACCCTTGCGGACGTGCCCGAAGAGGAAGATACAAGTCCCTCGGCGCCATCTAGGAAGATTGACTATGTGCTGGCGCCGCTTCAATGTGATCTCGCGGATGATGTATCTTCATCCGTGTGTCTCTACCTCAAATATGACCCGGAATGCCACTTCCGCGTTAATGATAAATGGCTCCCCGCGCATCGTCGTGTCAAGTGTTCGGAATGGAAGCTTTTGCCTCACAAAGCTATTTTCCATGCAAACTTGAAGCCTATTGTGGTCTTGGAAGACGAGCAGTTCAGGCTCGTTTCACTTTCTTGAGGCATCCCGCCTCGAATAGCGGTCGAATCCGTATACTTCGATGAGGATCAGAAACGCCCGGGACATCGTTGAGACAAGGCAAGTTGGGCAACACGAAGCGAAAAGCTTCATTCAATGACGAAATGAGACCAAAACATCAGCCGATGTCGATTCTGTCCAGCAAATATATCTTCTTTTCTTTTCTAGAATATACTTGATCTGGAATCCCAACCTGCTCAAGACATATCCCCGCCCAAGATGCTAAATGAGATGGTCGAATCTCAGCCGTTAGAAACCCCATCGTATAAATGTACAACTCTCAATTTAACAACACCAGCAGTAGAATATGCCAATCCTGGACTAGGGACCACAATATTAGCAATGAATCCTGCCACCGTCGAGCCTACACCGAGTGTTTGACCCAGTACGCTTGCGGGTTACACCACCCCTTCAGCCCAACCTCGCCCCAGTCCATGCCCAGACCGCTCTGCTTGTGGCCTCCGAATGGCACGTTGGGCGCCAGCTCGAAATGCGTGTTGACCCAGATGCTGCCCGCCTCGAGCTGCTCGACCATGCGCTGCGCACGGGGGACGTCCTTGCTCCAGACCGAGGCGCCGAGACCCATCTCCGTCGCGTTGGCACGTCGGATAACCTCGTCCTCGTCCGTCCACTTGAGCACAGGCACGATGGGCCCAAACGGCTCCTTGGTCACGATGTCGGAGTCGTCGGGGGGGTTGTCGATGATGGTGGCAGGCATGTAGAAGCCCTTGCCCTCCTTGGGGCCAGGGGCGCCGCCGAGCGCCGTCTTCCAGCCCTGCTTCTCGATCTGCGAGTAGAACGCCCGCAGCTTGTCGTACTGCATCTCGTTCTGGATGGGGCCGAAGAAGGCTTCTGCGTCGGTGTGGTCGCCGACTTTGTACTGTTTCACTGTCTCGATCAGCTTGGCGAGGAATTTATCGTAGATGCTCTCGTGTACAAAGATGCGCTTAATGTTCATGCAGATCTGGCCGCCATGTACATATGTAAGGAAGGCGATCTGCGTTTTGCGGTCAGCACGTCAACGATGGATATCGTCATATCGTCAAGATATCAGAAAGGGGTATATACCTTGGCAACGACCGCGTCGATGTCGACGTCCTCGCAGACAATAGCTGCATCATTACCCCCCAACTCGAGCGTCACGCGCTTGAGAGTTCCAGCACAGGCGGCCATGATTTTCTTTCCTGTCGCAACAGAACCAGTGAAACTGACCTTTGCGACATCAGGATGGGCAGTCAACTGGGGTCCCAGACTCTCCTCTCCGCTCAAGGCCTGGAAAACGCCTGGAGGGAAGATTTTGGTACCAATTTCTGCCAACTTGAGTGCCGAGTATGGGGAGAATGGTGAAGACTTCCATATGAATGTGTTGCCAGCAAGAAGGGCAGGAAGGAGCTTGCCAATTCCTAATGTGAGAGGGAAATTCCATGGTACAATTCCTACTCCTACACCGAGAGGAACATATCGCACGATCGCGGTGCGCTAAAGAATGCAACCGTATTAGTGTGTTGTTTTCTTTTTTGGGGATATACAGAGAAACACCAAAGTGCCATTTGACTTACATCTTCGTCATCAATTGGCTTTTCCTCCTTGATTCGAAGCTGGGGAGTTCCGCGGGCCAGGCCCATGACCAGGAACATCTCAAAGCCACCGGCTCCAGGTGGCTTTCCTACCTCCTTGCCGAGAAGGTCAATGAACTCTTGCTGGTTTGCCTCGATGGCATCCGCAAACTTGTTCAGATACTCTGCGCGCTCGTCGTACGAGAGCTTCCGCCAGCCGGGATACGCGGCCTTGGCTGCGCTCACGGCACGGTCCACGTCCTCTTGAGTTGAGACTGGCACCTCCCACAAGGGCTCCTCGGTGCTCGGGCAGATGGCCCGGCGTGTGGTTGCTGTTGAGGTCAACTCATTGTTGATGATGTTGTGGAACGTCTATATCGAGTAAGCCATCAGCCGATCCGGTCATCGAAACCAGAGAGCGGTCCCACTTACATCAAAAGAGACTTTGTAATCTGTTGCGGACGCCATGATGGGCCTGTTTGCAGTCTGGTCAAGGGGGTTGAGTATTTAGAGCGATAGTCTATATCCAGAGAGAAACTATAGCAAGAAAAATGAGACCAGGCGAGGGGAAACCCAAGGGCGGATGAGGGTCCTTTTGACCGGTTTGTGCCTTGTTGGTAAGACGTCTGCTTTCATCCTATGGTGCATCTACGGCCATTGTGTGCCTACTACTCTGGCCCACCAAACATGGTGGAGGTCGTATCGTTCGTGGACAAAAGCGGGCTCAACCCGGTCGTGGACAGGGTTTCGATCTAGTCCATCACTGTTGGTTGCTTCAATCTCGTCCTCCAATTTGAACTTTGGTGTCGTTTCGGCAGGGGCCACGAAGCCGTTGGTCCCAGTATCCGGCCCTTCTGGTCTAGATTGGTCACTACCCATGCCTTTTACGTCTATTCGGGCCAACAGGAACTTGGCACCGGGCAAGAGAGCAGGGTAAACGTGTGTGAAGGCTTGTTGCTCCTGGCTCGCAAAATTATCATCGCCTTGAGCTAACTCAGCATGTCTCCCAGACACTGCATTGTTCTCGCATTGTTCTCTGGCTGCCAATTTGTGTATCCCCGCCCTGGGGTGTTCGCGTTTCCCTAAATCCTGAATGGGGTATCCTTTCTCCAGCCCAGAACGTTTGCTGACATGCCGCCATCTGGCAACTCCCCACGATTCAGAAACGCTCCCATTTTGGTACCATTTAGCGAACATCTGACCTGCACCATCTTGCGGTGCAACCTCCAGTTCTCAAATCTCAAACAAAGGGGCTCGAACCTGGGCTCGGGTCCCACCGAGACCACATCAACATATGCATCTACAAGGCTGCTGCATCCACCAACCTCGGCAGAGCCCGGGTTCTTGGGAGCAGCATGTCGAGATCATCAATCACATTTTGAATGCAATTTCGAAAAATCCGCATACATAGGGTCCGGGGCCACTTCAACGGTTCCCCGTCGATACCGGCGATCAACCCTCGAGGGCTGCCTGCCAGGTCGGCATCCGCTCGAACCCCGTCCTCGGCATTTGCACGATCACCATTTGTTCCCCTGCCCGGTACATTTGCCTGTTCGGTGACGGTCAGCTTGCTTTTTTCAAATGGCCTGTCTGATGCCCACAATTATTGTCGAGCCTCGGTGGCCGCATACGAACTTAGGAGACAAGTTCCACTTACAGCCTGTCAATGTCGGTCATGAATTAATATAATCTACCGCCCACATCCCTCGTTTCATTCCGGATGTCTGGATCTCAGCTGCAGATACATCATGGCGTACAACTCGGCACTTGTCGAGACATGGTGCCTCTACGCCGTGGGGTCCCTGATCTTCATGGCCAGAATAGCCTGCCGTATACGAACTATCGGACTGGCTGGCTTCAAGCCCGATGATTACATCGTCTTCCTGTCATGGGTGAGTACAACCTCGCTCTCCTCCAGGACCCCTCCCGGCATCGATCCTTTGGTACACGAAGCTAATAATGGCAATCTGATAGGGAACTTACACAGTCATGACCGTTGCAGCGCACTTCGTTGGCGGCGTCGGCGACCTACATGCACTATCCGAGGAAGAACGCAAAAATCTGACGGACGAGGAAGCAAAGGTTCTGGTCTTCGGGACGCAGTGGTTCTGCATCGGCGTCGCGACGTATGTCCTCTTCATCTGGACACTCAAACTCAACATGCTCTTCCTCTATCAACGCGTGGTCAAGGGGCTGTGGGTTTCAAGGTTCATCAAGCCGACCATCTATCTGGTCATCGGAACCTTCGTGGCCATTTACTTGATACTCTTTTGCGCATGCCGTCCGTACAGCCGGATGTGGACTGTTTATCCTGATCAGGGTGGTGAGTTGGCCGACGCAACATTTTTATGGCACATCAGCTGGCTCTTTGCTAACATTGGATTCAAAAGGGATCTGTCGTCCGGATTCCGTGCTCAACATGGTGCCGGCTCTAGTGATGAACGTCATCACAGACGTGCTCATCATGGCGATTCCAGCACCAGTTGTGATACCTATAAAGACAGCGCTGTGGAAGCGCATCACCCTGATCGCCCTCTTCGGAGCCGGTCTCTTCATAATGATCGCGGCCATTCTCAGAGTGACCATGGTCCTTGTGGTAAGCTATGACCCTTAGCCCTTTTTCTTCTTCGTCGCACTATCATGCCGCCTCTTTCTCGGCATCATCGTTCGTCCCACCAGAACTGACAATGCATGACCTCCTGCAGATGAAGACCGGGTCTACCGCAGCGATATGGTCGTGCCGTGAAGACTTTGTCGCCATCGTCGTTGGACAGGCCATCCTAGTCCGCCCCATCTTCACCAGAAACTTCTGGACCACCGGGACGTACAGGTCATCCGGAGCTGGATATTCCTCGAAGAACAGCGCCAACCCCGGCGGATCCGAGGCAGCCACCAAGCGGAGCAGAGCCAACAAGGACCCCTTCAGCGTGACGGTCGCGCTAGCCACCATCAATCGCGACGGCAGCGAGTCCACCGACGGGATTATCGATCCATCCACGGCACAGACCGGCCAGATCCATACCATCCGAGAGTGCTCGCGGTCCTCTTCCGAAGAAGACGACCTGGAGAGCGCCGGGGGAGCAAGGAGGGGGGAAATGGTCATCCACGTCAGCCAGGACGTGCGGGTCGAGAACACGGGCAGGGGAAACGGCGGCCATCTGACGATGGGTCGGTCGAGCCACTCGCTGCGTGCCACCAGCAGGGCGGACTGTTGGAACGAGACGCAAGCTGCTGGCAGCGAGAACCAACAGCATCGGGAGCGTCCATGATTGGTGGTGGCACAAAGGGGGGAGGGAACCCTCCGTTACACCAAGGATGGGCTGTTTGCTGCATGTTTCTTTGCTTTTTCTTCTTCTCTGTACCGTTTTAGCCCGATATCTTCCAGCCACTTATAATTAGACAGCCCTTGACTGGGTCTGGGGCAAAAACAAAACCCAGCCCAGTCCACTAATGCTCAGAGTACATACGAAAGATGAGGAAAAGAGTTTTCTTCGAGATCAACTCCACTTTTCCATGTATTCATCGAACCACGTCGAGGCAGTCCAGACCTCATCCCGAGATATGTCCCCTGTGCGCTTTCTTGGCTGCCACTCGCCCCTCGCGACGCGGGACTCATCCAGTATTTCCTGCGAGGTGCCCACCAGCTCGCTCCCGGTTCTGCATCATGGCCAATTACGACGGTTGCCCGCTCTCTGGGAGCTTAGCCACCATTGCTTCCCCACCGCAAGGCTTTCCCCTGACTCATGATGCAGGGCACTGGCTGGATGGGGCGGACGCGCGAAGAAAGTTCCACAACTGTGTCAACGGTTTTTCTCACACACCAGCCCCTGGAACCAGCCAACGGTTCTCCACCGTGGGGATGCCATCAGCCACCCAAACCCTCTCAGCAATGATAGGTGGCTAGTTGGCCCTTCTCCCCAACCTGTTGCCTCGTGTCTTCTCCCAGCCAAGATCACGCTGTCCACCGGGCTGTGAGGTGTGTAGCTCACCTACCAACGGAGAAAACCGCTTAGCTACCACTTCTCGCTGCATTTGCATCCGCCAGGCGTTTTCCCACAGCCGATAAGGTTAGGTATTGCCCCTTGCTCGTAAACGAAACTGACATGTGAATGATCTTAGTGCAAAATATTGCGTCCCATGAGCTCCGTGGCACCCGTAGCGAGTACCGAAAAAATCCAAATCGGTGTGGCATTGTTGGTGAGAGAAAGGTAACGGCGTGCGCCTCAATCAATGGCCGTCAGTAAGGTAGACGACAAGTTCCGTTCATAGCATTCGAGCCTTCGACAGCGTGGACTTCGATGCCGCCTGTGGCTGCTCTCCCTCAATAAAAATGAAGATCTGCACTGTGTAATCTCCATCATGGCTATTGTAAAAACGCTGTCCATGGTCACTAGGTGTAACAAGCTCCAAGTCCTTGTAAACAACAATCTAGTATCGTTCTTAACATACCCATGTAAATGCCAACATGGTCCATCTATGCCTAACGCCTAGTCTCTCCCTGAAACTATGTCTTCAATGATGCTTGAAATCCCGCCGTCCAACGCCGAAATCCAGATTATTTGAACAAAAGAAAGATGCAATGGTCCTAGCAATAGCAGACCGTACAAATATGGATACATTAAGACAAGTTGTCGGGTTGTTTAATCCCAGCAGATCAATCGTCGTCATCCCTCTCGCCCTCGAGGAAGATCTCATGGCCAGAACCCTCATGCATTCCCAGGGCAGTAAGGCAGGCAACAGCGGACATTGCTGCAGTGAGCCACCAACCCCAAGCCACCATGCCGATGTCAAGTCCAAAGCCATACCACCATCCACCGACAACGGGGCCAACTGTACGGAAGCCTGCTGAAACGGACTGGCCTAAGCCGTGAATCGTACCAAGCACGCTTGGGTGGGGAGAGCAGTTGTTGAGGAGGATAATGCTCGCCGGAAGTGTGAATGTGCGAGCCGTGACCTGAAACAAAAGGACAACAATGATGCCTGACCAGATAAGGAACCCCGAAGCTGGTTCAGGAGGTTGGGTCCCGGAAGGCAGGATCGCAATATATGGCGCAATGAAATAGGCCACGGGAAAGAGAGGAAGAAGCCATCGGAATGATCGAATTGTTCCCAGACGGGCTTGAACAGGAGGGTAGAGGAATATTTGAAGAACCATTCCCAAAACTCCTAGGATAGAAGTTGCCAGACCAACAGTAGACGCGGGCATCCCCAGGCCACCCGTAAACAGGAGGGGAAGACTACGCTTCTCAGAGGGGGATGTTTCTGCTTCTGACGAAAGATATCGCGGGGTGGAGAGAAAGAGTGACCAAATGTTGGTAAAGGCGCCCAGATGAAAATCATAGAAGGCCCCGGTGAGCAAGGTAAAGACGACATTGCGTGTCCAGAGGCGGGTAAAAGGGAGCACTCTGTTTTCTTGTACTCTAGCCGTCTTTTCCAAGAGCTCCTTTTGGTGGTCGGGTTCTATTGTACTCATTTGCACAGATGTGTCCTGCCAGTCGTAGGTAACCTGGGAGTATCCATCGTGTGATCGAGATCGTGTTACGAAGGCTTTAAGCCTTGAACCCAGATGGAGGCCGATATCAAACTTCCCCTTGCGCTCCTTAGAGGTCTATCCCAACAAATAAGTCAGCAACACGATGCTGAGAGGACTGTTGGCCGGGGCAAAGATGGGATTCAATTATACTTGCCTCTTCTAAAAAGAAAAATGTAATCAAGGTTGAAATCGTGAGCAATAAAGCATTGATGAGGCTGGGCAATGCAAAAGGATAAGCTTGAAGCCACTTGAAACCCAAGGGAGCATTCTCGCCGAATATTCCGGGAAGCGTCGTCTGGGGTTCAGCTAGGAGACCACCCATCACTAGGTTTCCACGTTAGCTTCAGAACCGAGATAATATCTTGAATAGAGGCCAAGACTTGACTTACCTGGCCCGAGAATTCCTGCCACATTGAAACTCATGGGCAGAAGGAGAAATGCACGGGACTGATATTTCTTCTCCTTTGTGATTTCGGCAATCATGGTACGACTGAAGGGTCAAAAGCAAGTCAGCGGTAGTCCATGCGACGATTCCATTACCAAATTTCCCAAAGTCTCACTCACATGATGCCAACAGTGCCATTAATAGCGCCCCCAAAAGCTCTCCAGAAAGCAGCCCAGAAAAATGTAGTGGCGAAGCCATATCCTAAGCAGCTGATGGCAGTTCCTCCGAGACCAATGACGAGAACCCATTTCCGTCCGCACCAGCTGGCGTCGGCAGCCTTACCCCAGAGGATCGCAGTCAAGACCTGTGCGCCAGTGAAGCAGCCCTGTAACAAGCCAGCCTGGCGAGCAACCTGAGTGCTGGATAATGAGCCATCAAACGACTTGAGCTGGTAGAAAACATAAGCCTGGAGGGATGCAACCTGGAGGAAATCGACCAGGCGTCCGATAAACAAGATGAAGAGCTGATCTTTGCGGGGAAGTGACATCCAGGTCACTTGTCCTGTTGCATTTCCTTTGAAGTTCGTTTTTGGCTTCTCATCAATTGGCGAAAGCATTTTGAGTGGCCGTAGAGACTCGGTGTCGAGAGTTGGAGGGTTCAACATTGACGAAGAAGATGCAGATGAAGACTCGCCAATAAGACCCGGAGAGAGGGGCATTGTTGACGTACGCGGAAAGGACTCTATCGGTGGTGCTCTTGGACTGGCTCTGGGACTGCTCCAGTTTCGGTCACCTGCTTGGCTTCGATGAGGCCTTCTAGGCTCGAGAGGCGGGGCAATGGCCCGATCATTGCTAAATGATCTACTATGGCCTGCCATTTTGAAGAATCAAAATGTAGATTCACTCAGGCTTGAATCAAGAATTTGGTTGGGCAGACCACTGAGTGTCATGCGCCTCCGAGGTGACGCCAAAGATAGAAGAGTATACGCAAGTCAAACTCTTTTGGCGAGGTTAATATTTTTGGGGGGATGACGAACACTCCGATCCTTGCTGCAGCTGCAGATGTACGAGTATTGTTGGCGTCCTGTCAAGGGTGGGGGTAAGCAAGCGTAGGACAACTCGGCTTTAGCTGCGGTGCCAGGATCAAGGATGAAAGCGTATGGTCGGTGTTGCGATGTTGCTGGCAACCAGATGAGCGAGAAATAGCGAGAAGGAATCAATCAAGACGATTGAATGTGTTGTTGCACCCAAAGTAAAGTCCAACGGATCGGATCTCACATACCCAAGATGGGTAAGCCTTGAAAGTTATTTTGAAAAGCAGTAGGTGTCCAAGATGTTTTGAAAAAGTCCCTCCTTGAATAAGATAATAATCAAGCTTCTCAAGGGTGGTCCAAGTGGGCGAGGAGGGAGTGGGGTGGGAATTTGAGACGACGCGCACGCTCTCACTAGACCGATCTCACACTATTACTGTCGTGGCCATGGATATGGACATGTTGTAAGACTAAAAGGGCGATAATCTTGATTTAGCAATACGAACTTCCTTCCAAAGCGGGTACTGTGATGCGGGATCAATATTAGGGCGAATGGGAGGGACGATGAGGCGGTGTTCATGTATATTAACGGCGTGGGTAGTTGAAATACAAGATTCCGGCAGGTGGAGATGGTGCTGCTGAACACGTAACGACGACGAGGCACTCGTCTATCGAGGCTCAGTGGATAGGGCTGGTGGGGAGACGTCCACCGGGAAACAGGGAGCAGACACGGAAGTAAATCAGGCGTGATGATGAAGGGAATCAAAGCGTATCACCGTACCTACCGTGCTTCCGGGACTTTGATAGAAAGAAAAAGTTCCGTTTGAGAAAGATGGGGTCAAATGGAAAGAATGAAACCTGCTTCAGATTCTCTTGGTCCGTGGGTACCAAAGGCCAGTTTAGGAGAGAACGGAGGGTAGAACGAGCGGATGAGAAGGATAATTGGCAGAGGTGAACATTGCTTTGCGGGCAGGAGGTCAAATGCCGTCTGCCGGAACAGGCATGAAGAAGAAGACGACTCTGGAAGAAATGGTCCTACTGTGCAGGGGTCAAGGAACCCCATCCCATGGCGAGACGAAGCAGCTGGTGAATAAAGTGAGTGGAGGAAATGACGACAATACACCCGGCAGCACAGTACTTTGGACGCTGCAGGCATTGGACCTCCCCAGTAACTAAGGTAGGTAGGTATCTACTAGTAATACTGTCGGGTGCCTTTGGAAATTAGTCGGTAATATGCATGTACGTTCGTTCCTGCCAATCTCTACTCAACAGACGGGAGGAAGACCCTCCTGCTTGGACAATGTAGTCGGACTTTCCCAGCTGGGTAGGCATATTGAAGTGGAAGGCACCACCTGCACAATTGGGAAAGGCCGAGGAGGTTTCGATCGACCAGTGACGAGCGAGCAGCAGCAAATGGAAGTGCCAGGCGACTATCACTTCAATGTAGTGTGTCAATGCAGTGTGTGAGGACCTTGAGTGGCCTGTGGCGCTTCAGGCATGTCGCAGGATGGTATCGGCCCCTGGCCTTTGCCTGCTACAACAGGCAGGGCGCCGGCAGACGATGGGGCGGATCTCGGGTCGTCGGCGGCTCACCAGCCCTCTCTCTCCACATTCTGCACCCAAGGGGACGGATATCGGCCGCGGCTGGCAGGGGAGAGGGCCGCCCGAGACGGGCTGTCGAGAGCGATCATCATTATCAACCCAAGGCAATGAAATCGTGCATGCAAGACATGGATGCCAGATGCATCCACACCTGGCGGGAGCTACAGTAGCTTAGCTTACGTGGCTTGGGCGGGAGGCTTGCACGCTGTGGGCTGGCTGGTAATTACTAACGTTAGTGCTTGCCGTCTGTATTCCAGATAAGCTTCTTCCTGTATCAACACGTCATGTCTCTGACGAGTGTGGCCGATTTGACGCAGCCCTTGACGAAGAGGCACCCCATTGCTCGAGAATTGCCCTAGTCTTGGACAACTCGAAACCAGCGCACAGTCCACACGGGCAGGCCCATCTGCCCTCATCGTGCTCCAAAGCAATTGAACCTTGAAGCCCTGATCTGGCATCTGCAGGTCCCAGGCTTGGCAATGCTTAGCTGTCCTTGGCACTGTCGAACCCACACCATTGATCTTCAGGGGCTTGGCTTCAAACAGCTCCAGGTCTATCTTTCATGGGAAAAACAAGCATACACATATTAACCATTGGCTACATGTAAGTTTAATATCTTAATCACAAGCATGCTTTCACCGTCCCTACTCGTTGCAGGGCCCCTCCCTCCCTCCACCCCTTCCACTAGGAAATTGAAGCCCGCGAGTCGTCAGCTCCAATGCAATGAGGTGGACCGTCACCGACCGACCGTCAAATCCATCTACCCACTCCGGAGAGGCTCAGCCCAGACAACGTCATGCCTCGTGAAACACAGCAGCCGGCAACACGGAATTCCATGGTCCGGCCTCACGTTGCACGGGCACAATGGGTGTGGACCTCCCCCCGTTCTTGCGTCCCAGAGGCCAGGATTGTCAAACGCCGGCTGGTGATCGATTCCGTCTGAATGTATGGATTGGGTAGTGGCAGGCCTGGTCGCATGCACAATATGTCATGCCAGGCGCCCGACCGAGCGACTCTTTCCCCGGTCGCGTGGAGCCTCCACCCCCCATTCGACGATGGATGGAGCAAGGACGGAAGATTAACTGTCTGGAAGAGGAAATCGAGAGAACGCATATCGCGCTTCCAGAGACACGCTTGGTGGGTTGGCCCAGGAGCCGGACGTTGCATCAGAATCCCAAAACCTCTTCGGCGGCAAAGACAATTAGCGCTCGCTCTGGACACAGCGCTTTGGCATTGATCTTGGAAGCGTTATTTGAATACTACCAGTAAGTCTTACTAGACCTCTAAATCCATCCCATACTCCAGTCTCCATTCCCCAAGCAGGGGGGCCGCGCGGCATCAAAGTGAGCTGGGTTGGCCCTCTGTCCATCTCCCTCCATATCCTACGCACACATAGCACAGCACCCGATCAGACCACCAATACGCATAGGTGAGAAACCCCCGGAAACTCCATGCTGGTCTGGGGGAGGAAAAAAGCAGAGAGCCCTGCCACCACCCCCAACCATGGGTCGTGGCATTGTCGACTCCCTCGACTCATCCGCTACAAGGCCGGGCCAGTCGGGTCCAAGAAGGCCGTGGTAGCATCCACGATTGATAACCTACCCACCGTGCGCCACCGCCGTCTAAATGAACTTCATGGCTCATCCCCGAGGCAGTCGTGTGGAGCCGGGAGACTGAAACTTGCTTGGGGTCTGTTTAGCATACTATCACCGGCCCCGGTTTTGGCAGAGTCATGCTGCATCTGGCCTTGTAGCTATCCCCATCATACTACCCTGCCCATCCTTGCTGGAGGTGGGTGCGTCCCTTTTTTCATTCTCCGCCTATCCAATAGCTCATCTCTTCGTCTCTGCGGCGTGTTTTGTATCGCTCTGCGTCGTAGTACATTCGTAAAGTACCTCCCTTCCACGGTCGTGGGCTCGGGCACGCAGTAACAGACTAGGTGTAGACCCCCTCGTAACCTTGAGCCGTGGCTAGTTAAGCCTGCTCCATGTTGCGACGTAGTACATACGTACGTAACGCGCGGATGAACTGTAGGTGTGGTGTGAACCTACTTTGCGGATCTTTCTTGCTCGCCTTCCATGCTCTTATTTCCAGATAGGAGGTTGACTGTCCACTGAGCATCCTGACTTGTGGTAGGCAAGGTACTTACTTAGATATAGACCTCTCCGTCCGCTCCTTCCCCCTGAGCTCCTCCTACCTTTTCCTCTTCCCTTATCATCATCATCTTTGCCTCTGTCGCTTCCGTCGCCGTCATCGTTCTCTTTCTTCTGCCTGATCAGTTTAGCTGCCGACTTACAAACTTCTTCCCTGTGACACACCTGGTTTTTCAATTGGGCCCCTCTACTTGCTTGCTTGTTTCACTCTTCCTTTCTTGATACCCAGACATCATCGAAACCATGGTCCAGTCCACTCAGTACAAGTCTCGTCCAATCACGGATGTATTCACCAACGACACCGACATCGACCGTCGAACATGCAGCCGCAAGGTCCCCATGAAGGTCCTTATCCTCGGCCTCGGTCGTACCGGCACAGCCTGTGAGCACCCTCCCATTGTCTTCATCTCGAGAGCCAGACCTCAATTCCTTTCTATCAACTCCATGCTAACCGCACGGCCCACTCTCCAGCCATGCGCGCCGCCATGAAACAGCTCGGCTATGTGGACACCTACCATATGATGAACTGCTCCATCGAGAACCCCCCAGATGCCCTCATGTGGATGGACGCCCTGACTGCCAAGTATGACGGTAAAGGCAAGCCCTTCACCCGTGAGGACTGGGACAAGCTATTGGGCAATGCCCAGGCCGTTTGTGACTGGCCCGCTATCGCCTTCGCCAAGGAACTTATCGAAGCGTACCCAGAAGCCAAGGTCGTGCTCACCAACCGCGAGGTGCACTCCTGGCACGCGTCCACAATGAAGACGGTGTACTGGCGAGTCACCGATCCCGAGCTTCGTTGGTTGTCCAACTTCGATTGGGCTGCTAGCATGTACTATCCAATGCTCAAGAAGTTCTTCGACACTTTCTTCGAGGGCGACTTCCCCAACAAGGGCAAGGAGGTCTTCCAGAAACATTATGCTCAGGTCCGCAGCCTCGTTCCCAAGGATCGTCTCCTCGAGTACCGCGTTCAGGACGGCTGGGAGCCCCTGTGCAAGTTCCTTGACCAACCCATCCCCAAGGAATGCCCTTTCCCCAATGTCAACGACAACTCGGACTTTGTGACACGCTCGCGCCGCCGAAACAGAAACCAGATGTACAATTGCGCTCTGCGTTATCTCCTCAACACCGCCCTCTTCGTGGTTGCATTCATTTTCCTCTACCGGCTCGCCGCCAGCATGGGCCTTGTTAAATCCCGTGTTGCTTCATACACTCTAGACTTCTCTGCGATCCAGGCATTGTTGGATCAGCAATCTTAGATGGATTCTCATAATGCTTCAGGTACACTAGAGTAGACTTTTCGTTCATGGTTGACTTCTCGGAAGTGTCCGTGCCATCGGTCGGCGATTGATTTCCATCTGACCATCAATCTCGCCTGGAGCCAGGAGACTTTCTCGACAGATAATGGTTGCCTTTGATGGATATAAAAGGTGGTAATGGCGTTGGGGTGTTTTCTCTTTATGTTTCTTCTCTGAGATCCAGAGGCTCTTTCAGAAAGCCAAACTGTACAGAATTTTATCAAGGCGATGATGTGTTGAGGAATCAATATCAGTTTATTCAAGAATCTTCATAAGATCCTCAAAAAACTTTTGCTGTCGTCGTAGTTTGGTAGCCAGCCTCGAGAAAGTGAGATGATACGGTACAAAAATTATAAAGAAATAGCGTGAAGGGACCGTTGTACAAAGAATTCAACTGTAAACCCACAAACATGATCCTATATGTACCCACTATGGTGGTCACAATAAGAACAATGTGACAAGAAAGGGCCAGGGTACTCTCGCAGAGGTGAGGTCAAATAGCTAATCGGGGACCAGAAAACCGTGGATATGATAGGAGTTAGAACAATACCACCAACGGCGGTAACAAGAAGGCTGGAGCTCCCAGTGACAGGTGCCCCGTCTCCCGAGTTGGTCTTATTCTGTGCCATGCTACCTAACAATAGCACTGTTACGACAAGGTGAAGAAAACCCAAACTGCAAGATCAAACTGCAGCTGGTTCGAGAGATGGAAGCACGGTTCAAAGAAACCAATAATCAATATACACTCGGGCACAGTTCGTCAATCTTGTCATGGAAAATTACGTTCTTGAAGTCTCATATCCCGCAGTATCTATGCATCAGCCTTCGTCCTCCTCCGGCTTTGTTGCACAGATGCAAGTCGTACAGTTATACGGTCTAGAGTATCTCTTCTTTAACGTCTCTTTTTCATGGAGATCTTAGACGTTCTTGGTTCGTTGCAAGAACTTGTGCAGACTTGACTAACACAGATCTTTGCCTGCCTCCGTGCATACGATGCGATGCTGACAGTCGGCTCCTTTTGCGGGTTCGGTCGCAGCATGGCAGATATTCTTGCTCTCAAAGGCGGGGTAGATGATATCGAGGCCATACTTAAAGCCATGTCATACTCTGCCATCAGACACACAATCCTCTTCGTGGGGACCGGCCTCACCAGGACTCTTCCTGCTCCGAATCAATTCCACCTGCCGAAACAAAATCGCCATATGGGTTCCCAGCTTCTTTTCTCTACAACGCCATAGAGTTGTCTCTTTTTCATCTGTTGGCTCGCTTGTAAGCCAGTCTCCCATCTCTGAGGCCGCCGCCTGGACTGCAAGCGCGATATTGACCGGGGGACCGATCTCGACATGCACCGGCTCCTGGTCCGTCATTGTGGATTTCTGGTACGCCGCGTTCCCATGGTGGATGCTATAGAGAATCCATATGCCCCAAAAGGAAAAGTTACTCATTGCCAGCTCCATGAGCCTTGGTGTCTTTGCCGGAGCTTGTGGCATCAAACGGGCCATCGAGCTCACCAAGCTGAGAAGCCCACACTACACCAAAGATGCTGTCGGTATCTTTATATTACATGCGGAGGGTTTTATACCACCATGGCATGCATATTTATACCTATCTTCAGGCCATTATAACAGACCTGGATAAAGGGGTTGGGATCATCGAGGCGTACGGACAAAAACGAGTGGTGGCAGTGGGTAGATCGAAATGAAAGACGACTTCAGCGACGGCGTTTTTTTTTTCAATGCACACCATCGGCTGGGCAGCATTCAATCCCAACAATGGCACTAGAAGCAATCACGGCAGTAAACATGACGAGGATTCTGGCGAAGGCTCTGCCGAGGATGACAAGGGCATCCTACGGAGACACGCCGAGACACCCAACAATCAGAATACCAGATACGCAAAGATGTCTAGACTACACGACTTCAATGGGATCATAGCGTCTATAATACGGGATAACTATCGCAGGGATCATCAAGTGAACCACTTGAAGAGTATAATTGTCCAAACGAAGTTATATGTCGAGGAACATAGAGTAAAAACCCATGCGTCATGAACCAGCCTCATACGAATAAATGTAGGAGGGTAGGGCGGTTCAGATGAAATGAAAGGTTCTCCTCCCTGCATTCTTCATTTATCACTTTTCAGTCCAAATAGGAGTTTCACTCTCTATCAAAAATGGGAGAGAAATTGGCAGTGTTCGCAACTCATCCCCCATATAATTAAAATAATTAAACAGAAGTCTACAAGTATACAACCAAAGCCAAATTCAGTCCCCTGACAAATAAAACAACCCCCGTGCTATGTTGGCTGAATCAGTCCAAAACTCTTTGATTCAGACATATGGCCACATGTCCATCTGCCTGACTTAGACAACGCCACAGTGACATCTCATGTCCCGACGACCCGTGTCATGTCATTGTCTTGGTCGGGCGGCTCCGATGAAATCTGGGCTTGGCTGATTTGCCTCGGGCCGGGTCTGGACCAAACAAAGTCTCGGGGCGCCTCCGGAGATTGCGCAAAAGCAGAGTCATCGGATTGAGTTTGGATAGTACGTTTTGTAAGTCAGCAAGGCGAAAGGGAGGGGGCTTGGCCCGGTCTATCAATCATCACATATCTTTCCCAACCTACCTTAAGTCCGATAAGAAGGGGGGGCGTGTTATCCAAAAAATCGAAGATGAAAACGAAAGCACCAGAAGCACATATTCGATTGCGATAGTTTAGCTAGAAAAGGAACAAGAGAGGAATGGTGACGAGAAGCCCTTCAAGCTCGCGGCTTAAGTTCAAAGTTGCATGTCTTACAAATAACGCCGTTCCCGTTCGTAGTTCGGAACTCTAACTCTGAGCCACGAGAGCCACGAGCTCGTCGTGATCGGATCCGCGGGTTTGAGTTAACGCCGTCTTCGCTGGAATCCTCAGCAGAGTTTATTTCATTCCGCCCACGGAACGGAGCCGGCCGCTTGTACGTATTCTTATCTGAATAGATCGCAGGAAGATAGTTGGAGGAGGCGCATAGTCTAGCTTCGTGATGATCAATCAGGTCCAGCAAGCTACGGGCATAGAGTTTGGCCATCGACGTAGCCACCATATCTAAAATGTAGCTGGCCGCGTCTGGTTGGACCTCGTCTGGGGTCCGGGGAGGGGGTAATGGCTGTTGGCTTCCGAGACTCCTGAAGCCACCGCTAGCAGTAGCTTTGGGGATGCCTCTCTCACATGGCCATACTAACGTAGCCCGCATGCTTCACACGCTGCTGCTGCTACTGCTGCCGCTCCCCCAACCCAGCTACAAAGGTCACCAGACGCCCATTCTGGCAAAGGCCATGTCACTACGGGGCGCCTTAGTTCTCGGGGAGATGCACGCAGCTTCCCACGGGTGGCTAGGTTAGTGCCTCTACCGTAAGCGAGCGAGGATGGAGGTGGTGGGATGGGGGAGAGGGGAGAGGGGTTGGGCTGATGGCATCCATTCATTCAGCCAGAGGCCACTCTCGATTGAATTCTGACTTTACCGGTCGTCGCACTTCTGCAGCACTTGTGAGCCCCCGCTGAGGGGAAAGGCGTGAGGA
The DNA here is from genome assembly GCA_902141235.2 of Clonostachys solani. Classification (NCBI taxonomy): domain Eukaryota; kingdom Fungi; phylum Ascomycota; class Sordariomycetes; order Hypocreales; family Bionectriaceae; genus Clonostachys; species Clonostachys solani. The sequence continues at coordinate 472,246 of CABFOC020000048.1, forward strand.
TGACGGTGATACCAACCTCGCTAGTCCAGCTCCCCAAGTGTCCCAGCCCGCATGAGCTTTCCCAGGAGGCGCGGCCCCCCGTGTGAGACGGTGTGCGTGTGTTTGAACGAGTCTAGCTGCATTACAACAATAGGAGTCCATTGAGCTGTATCTCCGTCGTCGTCACAGTCGCCGTCGCAGCCCGGCTTGGTGCAGAATCGTACATGTCGCATGCATGAACAATGGCGAGGGTTTTTTGCTATCCCCCCTCCACTGAGCCCTTCACCGCTCCTCAAGCCAGACGGCAAGGGAAAGGAAAGCCCATGGTCTCTGTGAGCTGATTCGACCACTATGCCATGTTCGGTCGCATCGCCAAAAGACCAGTGGCTAGCTGGCCAGCTTGGTGCCAGTAGGATCAGCGCAGGTGGCGGCGGAATGCTTATCCTGTGCATGCAATCATCAAGGCAACCCCTCACCTATCGCCCCAATCACCGTCGTGGACATGAGTCGTGGGTGATGGGGAAAAGCCCGGAAGCCCCTCACTGGCTGGTCCCTTATGCAAGCCATCGAATGTTACGGCCCATTGGGGGGAAAGGTGTGTGTGGAGGCCCGAGTGAAGGGGTCTGTGATGCGTCGTCACCGTCTTTGTCTGTGTCCACGAGAAGGGGAGACGAGAGAGAGAGAGGCATGTTCGCTCCCTCCGGTCAGATCATATCACGTCAATCACATAGCAGTGTGAACAAGGAGTTTGTGTGGGTGTGGTCCTCAAGTGAGGACCAATGCTCTTTGAGTCTCATTTTAGCTGCGCAAGGCTGTCGTCTCTGCGCTTCATCCTAGCTATGGGCACCCGAGCCCGTCAATGTCTAATCTCTTGTTGAAGCTTTTTGCTTCGAATAGGAAAGAGAGAAAAAGAAAGCTACAGTAATTCCCGTATTTTCACCCAAAAAAAAAACAAAGGCTTCCATTCTGTCACCCCAAAAAATGAATTTGAAGTACATGTAGACAGAAGGTGAAAAAAAAAACCACTCCCCAATGTCATAAGGGTGAGCGTGTTTGACAAAGACTTTCCCTGCCTGTCTCCCCTCTATTGGGGCAGAAGCAAACACCAGAAAGATTCCAACTCCAGCCTATTTCCGCAAATAATTAAGTATGTTTTTTGGCTTATCTTTTCACATCATAAAAAGTCCGTATCGTGTCCAAAGCGGAAACTCAGCAATCCGCCTCTTTTGCGCCGATTTTTCAATGCTCGCTTCGTAATATCAAGACAAATCCCGCGGTGCGTTGCTTGAATTTTGTCTCCTCGTAGGGAGAACTTGTCGCTCAAAATAATAAAAAATGAAAAATCTCAAAAGATTGTAATGGGTCATTTCAAAGAATGAAAAACTCCAGTGGTCCGAAAGGGTATCCCAGGGCCGGTCGTAGTGTAGTAGCGTTGATTGGAATGAAATAAAAATTTGCAAGTCGAAGCAGAAAAGGTCGTGTGCATCGAGACTGTCAAGCCTCGATCGATCTGCAAGTATCCACGGGGTCGGGAATAAAGGCATTAAAACGTGCTATGTGCAAAGAGTAGCCTGCCATCAAGGCACATGGTGGTGGTTGCTATGGCGTGTAATCAGAAGCAGCCCTGGAAGGCGGGCATGACGGGCACCTGATGATGAAAGACGCCAGAGTGTTGTACCAGTGGCACCTGTTGAACGTATTTGACAACGTCCCAAAGAGGGCAGTATGTCTTGGGAGGGGCGCATGGCGCCTGAATGTGGATGGGTTGCGGGCAGTGAATGGGCTGTGCCTGTTGTGGGATGGGCATGATGGGCCCGGTGTAGTGCTGGGGAACAAATTCCTGGCCTAGGTAGACCGGGTGATCCTTGGCAGCTTCCGGTTCGTAGGTGTACGGCGCACAGTCAGGTGAGACGCCTCTTTGTTCCCGGATGAAGTCCTCATCGAGGTCGTCAATGGTCGATCCGCTGGATGTCAATGAGCCTTCATCAGAAAAGGTCGAGACGGGAGACAGTGGTGAGCCATTGGCGTAGTCATCAACGATGGCATCCTCGGGAGGGGTAACGTATTGAGTGATGAGATGTTCGGGGGTAGCAGGGGGTGATGGAGGGGTGATGACGGTCGCCGCGGGGGAAACAGTCAACTTGGGGCAAGCCTTGATCCTTTCCCGGAGTTCTGGGAGTGTGATCCGGTTCTCGGGGTTGGGGTTGAAGATGCATCCCAAGATGTTGTTCAAGTCATCCGTCACAGGGAGAATGGTCTTGAGAAACTCCTGGGAGCGAGTGAATGCCCGGTAGGTCGAATCTTGGTAAGAAGCCTGTTTCCAAGGGTTTCGTCCGCAAGTCAGATTGGTAAGTACCACACCCAGGCTCCAAACATCGTTGGGGGCACACATGTAGTAGGGCCTCCTGGCTGATGGGTCCAAGCACTCTGTAGCTGTGTTAGTAAAGGCTGGGTACGGCGGTGGGGATGATTGCCGGAGGGGAGGGGAAGTATGCAAGTAAATACCTGGACTCATGTAGAAGGTTGATCCGCAGCCGTAATCTTCTGATCGGTCTTCTGATGTGGCCAATCCAAAGTCGGCCAGCTTGACGGTGTCACCACCATCGGTAACCAGGATGTTCTCCGGCTTAAGATCCCGGTGGTAGATTCCAAGGTTGTGGCAGTGTTCCACGGCATCCAGGATCTGGAGGAAGACCTTCTTGGCCAGTTCGTCGTTGCCGACGTACTGGCCACGCTCAGTAATGTTGAGAAACAGGTCACCCTCCGGGCAGTACTCCAGGATAACGTAGATGCATGCGGCATCGTCCACAATCTTGTGCATCGATACTACATTTGAGTGAGCGGACGCAAGATAGTGAAGCCGAATCTCTCGTTGCTGGTAGGCTACTTGGCGACGTTCCAAGGGAGTTCCATCGGCATTGAACTTGCTCAGACACTTGACAGCATAGCGAACTCCGGTGTTGATATCCACAGCAGTGTACACAACACCGTACGCGCCAGTGCCTAGAATGTTGGTGAGATGGAGCTTTCCTTCCAGCAGCATGCCTAACCTTTCCTCGGGGGCCATGGGAACATATCGGATGGGCCTCACATAGGGTTGTTGCTGGATGTGGCCCTTCTGGTTGTCGTAGCCCGGCGATGCGGGAGGTGTAGGGTAGCCGAAGGCGGCATGGTGATGCATGGTCCTTTGCTTGGGTTGAGGGCGGATCCTTAAAACGGGTCGTAATAATCCTTGGGTAGTAATATGGGCCAACCGCGAACAGGAAACTTGGGCGCAATTAAAGGCAAGACAATTGAAATACAATAAGCAAATAAATCTGCGAATGGAAGGGTGAGTTTGCTTGAAGTCAGGGTCAATCCAGATACCAACGGGGCGCAGCTCCGGAAGGAAGTCGACTGAACGGGGTTTAATCCCGGGTCGCAAACTGGAAGTCCTCAACACCGAGTCAACGGGTCATGGAGGCAGTTGTGCTGGAGGTCGCCACGGGATAACAGTAACTTGAGGCGATGGAAGAGTGTTGGTCCTAGGGGAAAAGGTCCAGAGTCGCCAGAGAGTAAAGGCCTTGGAAGAGGAGAGAGGCCTTGGGATTGTTTGAAGCTGAGATAGAGTATGAAGGAGTGTCGTGAAAGGTGGTTGCAGATAGTAGAGGTCGCGGCAATAGATAGTATACGCCGGATGGTGAGGTGGGCTGGCCAGACTAATAAAAGACGCTGAAAGCCAGTGGCCAACAAAAGAGCAAGGCGGATGGAAAGCTGGCTCAAATGGCTCTGGCCAATCCCTGCACATCAATATGCCCTACAAGCACCTCGTACCGACACAGACCGTCGCACTTCCGCCTGGAATTGCGTGGAGGCATCCATCCTCTCCACACCCTCAGGGGGGCCCACCCAGGATGATTATTATACCACCCCCTCGAGTCTAGCGCCGAAGAGGCTAAGATTAATAGGACATGGGGCGATGTCTTGGCTCCCAAAGCGGGTCGCTGGCAACGCAGCTATTCTTGACGGCAGCCATCGCGGTGGGGACATGGATGGGCTGCCTGGCTGGAGACTAGCAGCCAGGACACCCATGTCAGTAACGCGGCGCCATACGAGAACCGAGCAGGGATTGTCTGACACACAAAATAGCAGTAAAGTGGTTCGTTGTATGCGTGTGAGTGTGTGTGCCCGCGCATGGGGAGTGTTGTGTGTCACCGTCTCCGCTTGTGGATGGACCAGCCCGGCCGTGAGTGGCCCAGCCTATCTTGGTCCTCCATCTCTGCTGTCCTGCCTCTGACTAGTAGCTGCTAGCCATGTCTGTTGCTGATGCTCGCTGCACCACAGCTGCCGCTATCATCTCCTTGGACGGGGCCAGCATCAGGTTTTGGCGCCAGCCAAGCCTCTTCCCATCCTGCTTCGCCCACTCACGGTGTCGACGGTGGGCGATCCCCAAAGACATGGGGCGATGGGATGCTGAGCACGGCGACGGCATGGGTGGGCCATCCACCTATCGTGTTGGGCAGTGCGTGAAGGGGGGAGGGGCCTCGTGATTGCGACTAGATTTTTTTCTTTTTTTTTGTTGGATCATTCCCTTGCCTGCCCGGGCCGTTTTTGCTTTTTTTCCCCTACTGTCTGTCGAACGACTGTTAGACCCCGTGGCTGCCGCCTCAACTTGACACAATGTGCAGTCTCACTTATTAGGCAGGCGGACGAAATGATGAGATCCTCCAGCCTCATTTTCACGAGGCATGTTTTTCATGTTTGCCCATTGTGTCCAGGTTCCTGCCGTAATTACAAGCAAGTTGAACCGTCCCACATGTGGGTACATGCGTACATAGCCTTTTGCTCCAGAATCTCCGTGTAGGATCTGGAATTCTCTCTCGTAGCGCCCGTTGGATTGACTGTGACCCAGCGTCATTGGCTTCCTGTCGCAGCCCGCTGGCGTTGTTTGTTATTCCTCTCCTCTCGTGCATCGGAATGCATGGGACGTATGAGCTGGAGCCACCATTGTTGACGGATCACCCACCGCCTTCCCACTCACATACATGTGCGGGCGAACTCGATTGGATGATTGGAGGGATAGATGGCACTGCTGAGGTCTCTGTCGCCTGCATAAACAAGTGCTGCACACTGTGCCCAAAGAGTCGACGAGTGGCATCCGCCGATGCAGCGACCACTTGTTCTCCAGGCGAGCAGGCGTGCAGATCCCGTCCACGGCCACTGCAGGGCCACAGTATCGATGCGGTGCATTCCGTACTTTGCAAAATGTGCATAACTCAGTTGCACTACTGGATTGGGTGCTGTGCCTCTGAAACACAACAGGCCTAGGCCGCCCTCCAGAGCTTCTCATTCCGTCGCCACTCGACGGCTGACGCACCTGGGTGGCTGGAATTATGCAGCATTTTGCGGGTTATGACAGTCATTAGCGTGCATTACATTACATTGGGCATGAGCCAAGCAGCACAAGGATCCACCAGGCAAACAGAGTTTTAGCCAGTCGACACAGCATGCCGAATGAGAAGACTCGCCTCAGTTGTGGGTGTGATATCGATCTGCCACGCCGGCTCGGCCGGAATGGTTGCGTGAATGACCATCTAAGATTTCGCTGGTGTGTTTGGGGTAGGGACGGCGGCAAGGTGTAATCGAAATTGAGCGAGCCAAAGGGAAAGGCCGAGTTTCGAGCTATGCAACCAAGAACCAGCTTTGAACCAAAGCAGCATCGGCACCCACAGCGCCCGTACGTGTAGCCAGCTGCTATTCGTTAGCCAGTTGATGGCTGCTCATGATGGCGGTGCCGTGGTGCTTCGCTCTCCCACTCAGCAGCTCCAACGTGGTCAGTCATCTGCACTTGCAGGGTCCTTGCCTCGTCGGCTGCCGACCAAGACATCCTAAAAGAGAGGGCTGCAGCTCGTCTGTGTCGTGTGATTGGCACCACGGCCCCAGCGCTTTTCGTCACTCCATACTGCACAATAATATTGGGTGGTATGTGCTTTCAAGGCAGGCCGCTTTTTTATCGATCGAATCCCTGCCAGGTGGTCAGGGACCCAGTGTCCTCGGCCACTCACAGGCCTCAAAGCCGCCCTGGCAAAGTGCAACATGGTTCCGACGAACGGTTGCGAAAAGAGTGAGGCTGCGAGGGATGCACCATGCGTCAACGCAGTGAGACGGCGTCCAATCGACAGCCCATGGCAGGCAGAGAGGGTCGATCACTTGCTCATCTTGAATTTTATTGAATGAGTTGGCTGCGGGATGCCGCCAGACCTGTCCTCGGCCGACTGCCCAGCTTATGGCCAGTGTAGTGTCAGTGTAGTGCATGTCGATGGGGTAGCGTGATGATAGTGATGCAGCATGCCGCAACCACCTCGCCCTATCATACGTACATTCGCATTCAACACACGAGAGCAAACACCCGTCAAGCAGGTATCTGCTCTCGCCCGGCTTCCTGCCCACCTGGGTCGGGATCAGGGTCCTTCCCATTTTAGATCGGCTTTGGTCTGAGACCTTCCCAGCAGGTCCGTCAGGTATCACATCACTCCGTCGTAGGCCGTTCCCTCAATAGACCAGGCCACCCTGCGACGCCTGAGAGGGAGACATGTTTCATCGCCAGGGCGAAAGGAACGCATTGACTTTGGGGGGAAAGAAAGGCGGTCTGCCAGGGTCAATCTCACGCTCACATTCAGCGGACAGATCTGCCAGGCCTTCAAGAAACATGATGCAAGAGTGTGGATGTGAATGTGGACACGGTCGCGGGCGGGGCGCTGTCTGCCTCAGGCCACCAACCTCCTGACTGCCTGCACTTTGGGTCGCATCACTGCCAGCCCCCTGCAACCTGCACCTATGGAGCCTGCAACCCTCAACTGGGTACACCTGCACAGCGCTGCGCTTCACTGCACTTCAGGGCAGGGCGGGCACCCTGGCGCTCCGTACCGAAGTGCGCTTCGCCCAGAGGCTTACTGCAACCGAACTAGCCTGGTTCAGCAAATTGCCCGGCCATTACCGCTAGCATTCAGCCAGATCATCCATCCGCCCCGGCGCATCTTTGTGCTTGCCCTACGTGCCGCCTGGAGTAGCGCACGCAGTGGTCGCGAGCACATCTGTGCCAGCATGGGATTGGTCCCTGATCCAAGCTGGAGTGTTGCAGCACATGGATCCAGCCGGTAGCTAGAACGTTGTCAACAGTCCACCGTCTTCCGTCCCAATGCTACGTCGTGTTCGGCGCTGCCAGCCTACTACCCTAGACACCCTCAGAGCACTAGCTGTGAAACATGCATGATACGGCTGTGTATTGGTGGTAAGAGTGAGTCACGGATGACTGGATGGCACATGAATGGCATTCTGTTGCGCGTACGCGCCGAGTGTGCTTTTTTGGTTTTTGGAGTTGTATGGTATTATTGCTGATCTGTCTCTGTGGTGTTGCATGTAAGCATTCATCCATTGGTATCAACGGTCGACCACGTATCAGACTGCCACTGATCTCCCGCCGAGACGCTGCAAATTGGAGAGCCCCACTCTGGCTCAGAGCAATCAAACCAGTGGACGACGTCATGTCAGCCGATCCCTGCGATGGGAAGCTCTGATCGATGAGGCACGGATGGGGGACCCTCAGCTAGTGTTCGATAGTTGGTCGCAGGTTTTCGTAGACTGTCCATGGGTGTTTTATTGGTGCACCAGTACAGGCTCCACCCACACGCGTCTCCCACGGCACTTTGGACCACGGAGGAGAGCAGAGGTAATCATCTGGGCTAGCACGAGATAGTTTGAGTTCCAGCCCAGCATGCTCCTGAAACTATTGCGGCAGCGGCGCTCTCACTTGGGTGTTTATGGAGAAGCGCTGGGCACTACCGTTCCCACTCATCAAGCAACGTCCATCCTTGGCCCTGGCTATCCTCAATCTCCTCACAAGTTTGATCGCCAGCTCTAGCTCGGCTTGCTCGTGAACAGAGATTAACGGCATGGGACTTGTCACGATAGCTATCTCGCTCTCGCTCTAGACCAACCAGACAGGGCTGGTCTCACACATCCCATCTCGCCTCATCGAAATCGAGAAATCATACACGGTGGCGGGTGCACCCATACCTCCAAGGTAGGGCATAATTGTATCTCTGGATTACCTAGCGATGAGCCTACTCCTCCCGCCTTCTCGAACTGGCCCTGGAAGGAGGGCGGCTCTGGCTGGTGATTCGGTGCTGGTGCTCTGGATCCCGCTGTCCGTGCAGCGCGCATCATCAACGTCAACCACAGGCCAATGGGATGCGCGGTGCCCGCCAAAGGACCTCCTGCCATCCTCCAGCCAGTGGTGATCACCTTCCCTGTGCCTCTGGCCACTCACACGCGGCCTAGGATGCTTCTTCCAGCCTCCCCGGCCCTCCCTTACGTTCTTCCCACACTCACCGTCATGTCTCTTTATCGATAGATGAACTAGACACATGGCACACCTGGTGTTTCGGACAAGCCCATTCCAGCCATGTAGTGATTATGCAACCGACATGAGGTGGTGTGCCGTGTGTCTATCCCACACACGATCAGTAGGATTACAACGGGGCAATGCCTTGCTCTCGATGCGACCCCGTGGGAAATGAGGATCTCGCTTCATCGATCATTTTGCGGCGCGTGCGCGCGCATCACCAGAGGGAGTAATCGCAGTCATGGATGTCTATGCCGAAGTGCCTTTCTCGGGTAGATTGATGCGGTGATATAATTGGCAAGCGCTTCACCTGTAACATGGCCGACTGCGACCTTTTGTCCAGAGTACGACATTCAATATATGTGATGACTAACTGGACGGTTCTGGTCAGACTGCCTGGATTGGTGTGGACGACTAATTCAAGGTGGTATTCATATATGCATATCCAGAATCTAGATGCCCATCGACTCTCGCTGAGTCGCTGGTAAGGAGCAATAGGATAAATTCTCCTGATGCTACGGGACGCTGGGTCTACGCATGGGTCTTGATCCCACGTCCATTTGGCATTGTACATCTTGTCATGGATCGTGTTTTGTAGCGCGATCCGGTTGTCTGACCGCATGTATGTGTCTATCGACCGGTTGTGACCATAGGGCAGACTCGCCATCTTTGGCAATAGTCTCCGTGTAGAGGACCATATGCAAATTGTCTTGGACGATGGTAGCCAGACAAATCGTATTCGGTTCACACTCAAGTAATATCATGGCCATGTGCGTACAGTCACATTCATGCTCAGTCAGCTAACTTATTAGTTGCATGTGTGATAGCCGTTCGCCTGGCAGAACGCCCGTTGGGACGCCCATCTGAGTGTGATTTATGCGCATCCCCCACACACGGAGATGAGGGAGCGGCGGAGGCAGAGCCCGTGTGCCTACTGTGCTCTGGCGGACGAGTGAGAAGAAGCGTAGCCTGTCCCGGCCTGGCCTGACGTTGCCACGGCGAGCATCATATCATGCCACATGGGGCAAGCGAGGTCGCCATGAGATGATAGTCACACTTGATGCAAGAATTACTAGTCACCCCCAGTAGCTCGCAGGCAGGCAAAAGCAAAAAAACAAGCATCTCTCGTGACTGGTCAAACGGCGAGTCAATGGGAATGCGGCCGAGGCTGCCGCGTCCACGGGAGCAGCAAATCCTCTATTTGCCTCCTCCCTGCTCCCCGCGCCCCACGCTTCATGCTTTCGGGCTCTGGCTGGAACATTCGGCCAGTGCTTCCTCCAGGCTCCATCCAAATCCTGCCATGATTTCATGTCATCCAACCATGGCCAACCGCCTGATAAACTCCCGATCCGATCTGCCTTTGCTGAACGAAGGGGTCCGGCAGATCCTCTTCTGCCCCCCTTGCCTAGCGGTCCAGGCATTTGCCACCAGACGCTTGACTGGCTGAACAAACTTGACCGGTGCCTACGCTGGTTACGCATGCGCTTGGTTCGCCCTTCGCCAGCCACTCCGAGCCAGCCGAGTGGCAGACTGAGTCAAGGCTACGTCGGGTGGTTTAAAAAAAGACTGTGCCAACAAACGTGCCCTTCCCGTACAGTATGAATCTAGGCCGAGACATACAGCCCAAGGCGGGCAGTGTCTGAGCGAACCCTTGCGTGTACGAGCGTCTCGCCATGGCCGTTTTCTGTTTTGCACGGACCCTTGAAATGAGGAGAAGGCGGAGCCCGTTCGTCATCGTTTGCGGCCAGGTTGACTTTAGAGTCATGGCCGTTGCGAATCTGTACGTAATGCCTGTCGGTCGGTTGTTTAATTGCATGCTTCGCATCTGAGATGGGATTTGCCATGTGGTGGGTGATGGCGATGGTTGATTTCCAATGCTCTGAGACAACCACACAACGTACGCCCATGCCGCCCACGCAACTCCTGTGTCCTCCATCCCGTGCCGCACTCCTTCTTGTCTCTCGTCTCTCCTTCTCTGGCTGTTCTCGATGCACGGTTTACATCCCTACTGCGACACGGGCTGCCATCCTCCCTCCACGAGGCGCTTGCCCGTGGCCGATTATCAAACAAACAACACATCACAATAAACAACAACAAACAGCAGAAACACCCACCCCCCCTGACCCGGTTCCGCTCCCTCGCGGCTCCCAATGTAACGGCCCACCGGTGCTATGACTGCAGCGCCTAGAGTTGGCGATGCTGCTACTGCTGAGATAAATCCTCCGAAGGAGCAGGAAAAAGCAAAAAGCGTCTACCGAGATGCAAGTGCCAGGGTCGAGGGACCAATCCCACGGCGTCAATGGTCCCGCGCTTCACTGGCATAGCCGCTCTGCCCCATTAGTGCTGCGCACCGGCCTCAAACTCGCCATGTTATGCACGACATACCCTCCTCGAGGCCACGATGCTTTTGCGTGCGCATGCAGGGTCGACCGTTGGGAGGCGTGGCCCTGTACATAGCCGCTCGCCTTGACCGTTGCTGCCCCGTGTCATGGCGATGCCTGTCCGTTGCTATTTTGCCAGCCATCAATGCGGGCTGCTTGTCGAGCGACCCCGTTGCGGCCCAGTGCCCCCAGCGCTTATCTCATCTCCCACAAGCGCTCACTGTTTTTGAGGGGGCCGAAAGTAAGTTTGACGGCTAGGCCTGGTCCGTAGCATGTCGATGGCCAGCAGTGACCACCGTCTCTGTGGACTTTGCGTTCTCCACGCATGGCTCGGTTGGTGCAAATGGAGCGCTTTTTGCGACTCTTGCGAGCAAGTAGAGCTGCTGAACCCAAGAATAGCTACCCGGGCCTCCCTCCACATCCAACCTTCTCACTAACCCCCAAAGCCCAATCCTTCACGCATCACTTATACCAAACCCCCGGGAATCCATTGGGTACTGTGCTTTAATTCCCAACTAATACTCTGGCCGTGAATAGTCGCTGCCATCGCAGTCAGCACGCCTCAACACCCATAAGACTCGCGTATAGCATTGTAGTCGGTATGCTCTACTTTGGGTTATCAGCGTAGCTGGGATCGAGACAGGATGCGGTGTCAGATTATCGAGGCCTCGGCCTGCTGCCTCCTCAATCTGATACTTGTCTGCATCTATTTATACAGGCTGCCATTAAATTGTGAGTAGTGGTGGATATGACTGGTTGTGAATGACCAACCGGCCGACGTGAGCATCGAGCACATGTCCAGATGAACAAATATCCTTGTTGTTTTTGGTATTAGCTAGCTGTAAACTATCCGAGCCATATGTCTAGCATTCAATGTATCGTGCACAGCACGCTACCCTCCCCCCTTTACACTTTCAGTTTTCAGTGTTTCGTAAGCCAGGTCGTCATTCTTTGACTAGCAATCAGCCCCAGTCTCCATCCCTCAAGAATCAACGACGAGCCGAGTGAGAGTGAGAGAGCGAGCTCTTAGCGGCTGAAAAGAGAGGGTGTTTCAGCGCATCCAGTGGCTTGATTCGCTTCTCGGGGTTGAGTGCGAGGCAGTGGTCTAGAAGATCTATGAAATTGTTCAGGTCACGAGTCTCTGCTTCGCCCAAGCCGTTCGATACGGCAGCGAGGCGTGTGCGTATGTCACGCGTTGGCTTGATTATCTGCAAGGTCCGGGCAGTAGTCTGTAATCACAACAACTGTTAGCTGGACCCTTCCTATAGTGCTCGTCTGGTCTGACGCCGTGTTGTGCTTTTGGGTTTAGGGTTGACGCTGCTCCAATTGCCCCCCTGGGCTTCAAGAGTAACTCAGGGAGGTGATTCGAGAACGCCTCTTGGCTGCCTTGCTGAGCTGAGGCGGAAAAACAATTGCATGTGGGGTGAACAACTAGCCTCAGCAGACCATTGGCAACCGTTCTTGACATCATCCACCTGGAGGAGGGAATTCCAACGGTAGAGCTACGCCCGAGGCTGAGGCCACAGGAGGCCCAGACCCTTGCCTAACGTACGCTATGACGGCACTAGGCCACCAAACTAGCACATGGCTTTCGGACCTTAAAAAAGCAACGGTTTGCTGGGTCGTGAGGCTTGCGTTGCGTCCCGAAGTCCAGACCACACGCCATAATAACCAAGACAAGACAAATGAAATCATTGGGGAGAGGAAAGGGGTAAGGGAAGGGACATTGCTTTCTGTGAAGACGTACTTTACCAAGAATCTTATCTCGCTCCATTGAGACGAATTGTCCTTTCTCATCGAAATGCTGAGGAGCGAGCTGTCCGCGTTTGAAGAGCTTTGGCGTAATCCGACCTCGAACTTCCATAATGGCCTTGAGCATCTGATTATTGCTATCCCCTGTGAAGAGGATCTTCCCAGTGTACAGTTCAAACAATGTGCATCCAATAGACCACACGTCTACACCGTAGTCGTAGGGAATTCCAAGGATAACTTCTGGGGCTCGGTAGAAGCGGCTGACCAGGTAAGGGGTAATCGTTGTCTGAGCAGTTGCAGCGTCAGATCGGTCGATAGCAGTACCAAGATCACAGATTTTGACCACCGTGTGGTTGTCGTTGACCTTTATGAATGAGCTGTTAGTGTATTCGTCCTGAGCGACTGTTGGGGTGAGGAATGGAGATTCACCAAGATGTTGTCGGGTTTGAGGTCGGCATGGATAATGTTGCATTTACGCATGTGGGCCAGAGCCACGAACATCTGGTGAGCATATGCTTTCGTAGCCTTCAGCGTGATGCCGACATTCAAGCCATACTTTTTCAAGATTTCCCGTAGATTGTAGCCAAGATGTTCAAACACCATGCATAGATGGCCACGGAATTCGAATGATCGCTCAAATTTCACCACATGTTTGCGGTCGTCAGGGTCAGACTCGTTGAGCTTCTCGAGGATGGCGATTTCTGTGAAGCCACCTTTCTTTAAAGCATCGTTGTTTCGCATGATCTTAATAGCAACCAATTTCTTGGTCTCGACATCCATTGCGCGGACAACACCCGAAAACATGCCCTTACCGAGGGCATGCTGAACCTGATAACGCCCACCGAGGACTTCGCCGACGCGATGTTTGTAATACCCATCCTTGTCATCCCCTTCAAGGATGCCTCCATTAGCTTGAGCGTTAGGATCAATATCCATTGAGTCCACTGCTGATGCAGTTTGTGTTGGCTGAGTGGTATATTTCTCTTCGTCAAAATCTTCGGCAAACATGTCAAGATCGTCGTCTGGATCCTCACGAGGTGGGTTGGGGGCTTCCTTGTGGGTTGCTGCCTCTGGTTTCTTCTCCGTCGTCCCTACCATGTGCGATTCACCGTGGACAACTACTTGACCATGCCGCAGCTCATCTCGACGCTCATCCTCTTTCATATCGACTGTCGGGTCATAATCTGCGGCAGAAGGTCCTTCTTCATCGTCAGCTCCCTTATTGGCACCCAAATCTACAATTTTTTTATCGTTTAGTAGGTCGATGGCTCCTGGCGAGAGCTCGTTGGGGGTGTCAGGGGATCGTGGAGATTCTAGCAATCGAGTTAGCTGGGCGAGTTCAGCAAGCTCGGTAGTACTTTTCAGCTGACCAGAGGGCAAAGTCCGTGGAGTCCGAGGAGAATCAGGCTCGAATTGTGTTCTGAGAGGGCTGATGGCCTGGGAGGTTGCTGGCGATGATGTTATGTGAGCTTTCTCGCTTGCGCCAACTGCGTGAAGCAGAAGAGGAGTCGCAGAGCTCGATTTCGCTAAGATCTCTTCGCGCCTCTTTCTGCGGCGCTCTATCTCAAGCTCTTCGTCGATGGGCTCGGGTTCTTCAACTTCCTCCTCAGGCTCGGGGGGTTTTTGGGAATCGGCGTTGGATGTTGTTGCTATCGGTCGGTTCGTGCTAGCATTGCCTTCTTGAGCCAGGCCTCTGGTGTGTTTAGCATCATCCTTTCCGTAACGTGGATTCCCTCCTACTGTAGTCCTCGAGTTTGAGGACCCTCTTAATTCCAAACCCCGATCATCCTCATATTTTAGCCCCTCTGCATGATCATTACTCCCTCGCACGAAGCGATCGAGGCGACCTTTGCCTCCCTCATTCCTGGATCGATATGGAGACCGGCTTCGGTTACGAGGTCTTTTGTCCGGGTATTGCTGGCGGCTTCGACTATCATAGTGCCGATCCCGGTCACGGCTGCGATCTCGAGCGCGTTCGCCATCTCGGTTTCGTGGATCGTAGCTGTAATGTGAGGAGTGAGACGATGGTCGGTCTAGATCTTCGTACGAAGGGCGCGATCTGTGGTAGCCGTCTCTTCGGCGATCATCATAGTGCGAACGTGAGTGTCTGGAGCCGAAATCGCGCCCTCCACCGTAGTGGTCTCGATCATCGCGCGGTCGCTTGTTGCCTCGTGGGGAGCGACTACGACGTGAGGAGGCGCTGTACCTGGAGGCACTGTCGAAATCAGGAGATTTACTCCGGGGTCTGTTTTTAGGGTCAACACCGCTTTTTTCTCCAGTATGCGACAGTGAAGATGCCTTCATATTCCCAGATTCAGCGATCTCGCCTTCGTCCGAACTCGACGCCATGATTGAAGCTGGTTTTGCTGGAGCTGGATCCAGATCCACGCGGGATCTTTATATCAAGGATGAAAGTGTCAGCCAGAGAGTTCTTCAACAGGATTTGCAGCAGGAAAAGAGCCGAACCAGATCAGCGCAGACTGCTCAGGTCATGAGGACGATGATAACTGGAGGAAGGAGATGACCAGGGGGTTGGAATCTATAGAAAAGATTCGTGAGAAGGAGTATTGAGCAATTATGAATGGCGCGATTCATTCACTTGAAACAATGAGCACATGCGATGCTGGATATCTGCAGGTCGCCATTCATCGAGATGGGCGCTATTGTGTGGGAATAGAACCAGAGACTTTGGGGATGGATGTGAGGCAACAGCGATCCCAATTACATAAGCGACAGGTTTTCTTCCGCCACTCTTGATTCGGCTGGTCTCACCGCCCGCTTTATCAAGGACAATCAAGGGTCTCGCTTCCCACATATTGCCCCGTTCGCGATCCATCTTTTCCTATTCATCTTGTGCCAACAATTATTCTGCTAGCGCTACCCGTCTATCCAACTTCATCTCTATCTATAACTCTATCAAAATGGGTGGTGGTAATCGCGAAGGTAGAATCATACTCTCGAGGATTTGAAAACCCCCACCATTCACCCGCTAACCCCTCTCTAGGTGGCAAGGCGAAGCCTTTGAAGGCGGCCAAGAAGGCTGCAAAGGACCTCGACGAGGACGACCTGGCCTTCCTGGAGAAGAAGCGCGCTGGTATGGGCATCCTCTAATCTATTTAATGTTTTTCTATCCGTGCTGACCGCTACGCGCACAGAGGAGAAGGCTCGCAAGGATATGGCCAGCAAGGCCGGCGGCAAGGGCCCTCTGAACACCGGATCGCAAGGCATCAAGAAGAGCGGAAAGAAATGAGCAACGAATAGATGGAGGCACGGACGAAAGATCATACCATGCCTGGCGTTTGGTGCTGTGTGAAGCAATTTTTACCAGCGCAGTCCTTCGGTGCATAGCCACACTCTTTCAATGATTCGACAATAACGAGCACGTACAATGACTATCAATCAATACTGCAAACACGGGACCCTACAATGGCAAGGCTGGAATATAGTGGTTTCGCCATATATTGCAGGCACTTGGGGAGCCCAAACCATGGTCGTAGTATTCGTCCTGTTCCTGATAAGGCTGCGGCTGGTCTTGTTAGTATTTGCGTACAGCCAACTGGGCACCCAATATGGCCTAGCTACGAAATTCCCTGTAATAGCCGTCTGCCTCTAGTGTACATGACGCCAGTGCCAGTAGAGAAGGCATCGTTGTGGTAGATGTCCCGTACCGAAGGAGGAAAGGAAGCGTGGTAAATGAATGTGTAGATTGGCGTGTAGCACAAGCTGACGCGATTGCGGCAATTTCACTGGTGAGACGACTTGCGCCGAATGATGGCGGCCACCACTAAATGGAAATGGTTCCTGCTGACACGAGCCTCGGTTTGCTTGTGATGGGTCGATCACCCGAAACCCAACAATTTCAGTCGGGAAGAAAAGGTATTGGCTTTTGGTTGTTCTGGGAGACCGCCAGCTCAACAAGAAGGCATTTGGGACATGTGCTCGCTGAAGCCTCGGACGAGTTGGACGATTTGACCCCCGTACTGCCTGAAGGACCCTTAATTTTTTAGCATGCACCGACCCAACAAAAAAACAAGAAACCACATATCTATAACGATATGTGATCCTCTCCGGCACTTCAAGTAGACAAATCTCTACAAAGCTCACCCGACATGGCATCAATCTTGAACTGAACATGCAACTATAATGTCATATCTGCTTTTCTATATCCTTGTTTGAACCACACTACTGCCTTTGAACTGCTTTGTATTTGACGCATTGCATCGACTAGAAAACCCGGGTTTCTCATCACATGAAAGACGCGCAGATGGACGGCCATCCCGCTGGTGAAGCTCGCCTGCGCCGTGCTGATGTTTCAGCAAAATCGATAGCCTCCCAGATCGTCGACACCGCCGACCAGGGCGCTAAGAAGTTGGAATCCAAACTTCTTCTCTGCTGGGATGAACTTCCACACTGGCGCCGCGACAACATCTTCATCGAGACTGGCTATCGGCAGGTCAAGCCTTCTTACACACACTCTCTCTTCTCAATCCTCCATTTGCACAATGAATCTGTCAACATCTGGTCGCATCTTATTGGGGCGATCCTCGCCATCAGCACCGGAATCTATCTCTATCAGGTCATCCACCCACGATACGAGTCAGCCTCCTCGTCGGATATTGTTGTCTTCGCCTGTTTCTTTGGAGGGGCTATCTTGTGCTTGGGCATGAGCGCGACTTACCATGCGCTCTTGTGCCATAGCGAGGAGGTTGCTCGCTGGGGGAACAAGCTGGACTACTCTGGTATTGTGGCTCTGATCGTGGGAAGCTATGTACCGGCCCTCTACTATGGTTTCTTCTGTCGGCCTACGCTGATGACCTCGTACCTAAGTTTGGTAGGTCAATCCAAAGGAGCCCTTGATAGAGAGGCGAATCCACGCCGAACTAGACGTTGTGGTGGTTTCTGACAGAGTGATAGATCGTCCTTCTTGGCATAGGCTGCGGCATTGTGTCCTGGGTTGACAGGTTTCGAAAGCCAGAACTGCGGGTATTCCGTGCTTCCATGTTTGTCGGTCTTGGTGTCTCTGGTGTCATTCCAGTGGTACACGGGACCATCATCGATGGCTACCAGGCTCTCGAAGACCGGATGAGCATCAGTTTGGTCATTTTCCACGGTGCCCTTTATATCTTTGGCGCCGTCTTGTATGCGGTAGGTCTTTCCCTCACGAACAGTGTGGACTTGGCAAAATACTAACGACCCGAACCCAGTCTCGGTGGCCTGAGCGTAGCTTCCCTGGAGCATTCGATATCTGGGGAAGTTCTCACCAGATCTTCCACTGCTGCGTCGTGTTGGCTGCGGCAACTCATCTGTATGGGATGGCTCGGGCATTCGACTACCATCATACAATTATGGGATCCCAGTGCTTGATAGATTAGACCGCGAAAGGAGAAGTACTGAAGTGGTAATGAATAAAGTAGACACCGAGCCTTTTTTTTTTTTTGGCTCCACTCGTGCTCACTCTTCCATGTCTTCCAGCCCAAGATTCATGACTTTTACCAGGCCTGAAGCCATTGCTACCGCTGCCCAAGTACCGTATCCCTCATTCGGATTCCACTTGACAACAGTAATCCTTGTCAGTGGCTCATGCACGATGCCGCGCGAAGGATCGCCGTGGCCTGTTACCTCGTCCCCTTCGGCGTCCTCCTCGCCACCTTTCCCTTTCCCTTTCTTCTTCTTCCCGGGAGGTTCAAGCTTTGTATGCCGGTTCTTCTCGGGCTTGAACCCTTGAATGATTCGCGAGACGCCACGCTCTGAGGCGGGTGAGCCTGGTGGGAAGTTTTCTGCTGGTCGGTGCTCATGCTGGAGTACTCGGATCCTGTCCGAAAGATCTCTCCTGCCTTGGAAGAGTTCAAGCTGCGGGTTCATAGCCCACAGTGAACCGTCGGTCGTCCCAACAAGGAGGTGGGGATGTGTTCGTCCAATGGAAAGACAAGTGACGAACCTGTCACTTGTAAAGACTCTTCGAACTATAGGGAAATGGGCATGGTGCATGAAGCCAATCATAGTGTTGAGAACGTTGGATGTGGGACTGAGCGCGTAGAAGCCGAGAAGGTGGTCGCTATACGCCAGGAGATTGGGTATGGTGTTGACTGAGAGGACGCCCGCCTCACTAGTTTCAAGGCTTGGAGATCTCAGATCAACGATTTTCACGAAGCCGCCTATCGGTGAAGATGCGACCAGATAGGGGAGCGATGGGTAGCCGGATTCTATGTTGATGACTGGGCTGTGATGAACTGGGTGGCGAGATAATAAGCAGGCTGGGTAGATAGACCACAATGCGATCGAGCCGTCTGAGTAGCCAATAGCTAGTCGATTAAAGGTGACCCAGGTCAGGGAGGTTGCCTTGACATCTTCCTTACCAAAGCTCAACGTGGCGATGGGTTGTTGTATTTCTTCTGCAAGGCTGTTAGTAAATAGAGCAGCGTACCAGATCTGGGGAATAACCCACCATAGGCTCCGTTCTCGTCTTCTCCAGGGTCAACAACATACACGGTCCCGCCAGAAAGGATAGCCAGATGTCGGCAAGCTGGGCTCCACCGAACAACCCTCACTCGGCCACCGTATAGACAGAGCGTCTTTTGAAGTCGAGGGTGCTGGTTGGAGGGTTCAATGCTACCCTGGTCGGTCCTTCTGCCTTGGAATGCCCATATCTGCACTGTGCCCTGCATTTGGAAATCTGGTCCTGAAGTAGCCTCGTCGTAGGTGTATACTTCTTGATCAAGATGAGGTACAACAGCAACTGCCAAGAGCTGGACTGCATCTACGTCTCTTTGCTGTGCCCAGTCCAGGTTAAGAACCAGCCCCCCAGTGTCAAGCATCCAGCCTGTAGGAAAGTTGTCCACATTCTCGCTCGAATTATGAGGAAGACCAGTGGATGTGGTCCCAATGCTATCACCTGCCGTAATACTGAACTCAACCTGGTCATCATGGGGCCCCAATAAAACTGGTAATGATCCTGGATTCAACAGATATGGCCTGGAAAGTTCTGCGGTGAGGCCAGATAAGACTGTACGAGATGATTGATCTGAGGCGAGACGCGAAAGCCAGGTTTGACAAAGAGAATCTTTGTTATCCTGAGAAGTTGTAGACCAAAAGGTCCCTGAATTGGATCCTGGAGGGCCTGCAATATCTTTTGGGGGAAGTAGCGCCCATTCAACCCAGCGGTTCAGGGCCTCTTGACCTTTCTGTATTCTCTCCTCCTCCGGACCGTACCAAGCTGCAACGAGAGCCAGCCCCCGGAAGCCCCTATCAAATAATCCAGAGTATCCTTTTCCAAGAGGGCTATCTGTGGAAGCCGGTTCGATATTGACGTATGCAGTTGCTGATGTAGTTGCGGATGCAGCACCCTTTCTAGTCTTTGGTGGTTTTGCTGTCCTTGGACGCTGGCGTGGCTGAGCCTTTGGAGCATCACCCTCACTTGCTGTGGCATCTGAATGAGATGACTCTGCATCTATTGCCTCATCTTGATCTTCGGGTTCTGCGGTGGCATCAAATTCATCATCATTCCGGCCGCCGGCCTTCTGGACGCGACTGGGCGGGGTCGCTTGCTCGTCTTCGGAATCCTCGAAATCATACTTCTCAACTGTGTATCGCTTATTGCGATTTGACTTCCTGGTACGCATGGCGCTGTCCCAATGATCCCACCTTCGAGCCCAGGTTTCTTGCGAAGCTTTCGTGTTTGGTGCCGATTTATGAGGATTTGACAAGGTGGGGCAGCCTTAACAGAAACATATGCAAGCGTAACAGCTTGTTGTTAGTGTACAAAGTGGGCGTCAGAATAACAGGTACTGCAAACGTGTTTTAATCATAAGCTTCTAATATGGGCTACGATATTGATGGACAATAGTTGGTGATGATGATAATAATAATTTATTGAGCAACTATTAGGCAATATTATCTTTACTATTACCAATAGGAGGCATTAGGATGTGGCTGACTACCACAATAATTCTATCGAGGTGACTTTACAGTCCCTGTTTTTCTGACAGCCACTTGTGCACTTAACACGTATGTTTGGCCGCCTGAGGGATAATTGACCAGCCAATAACCATTAACTGCGGGAAAGACTTCAGCGTGTAATTCCTTTACCAAAACATTACCATCACCACATGAAACACAGTGAACCTCAACTGAGGTATTCGGTGGAATGACAGCTTAGGGGAGCAAGGGACAGTAGATACCCTAGAGGCAAAGTGAAACGGAGGACGAAAGGTGTTGGTGCAGAAGTTGGCTGGCTGGCCGCTACTACCAGCTACAAAAAGGTATCATGAATTAGTATCTTGTCAATCTCTTTTATCTATTTTATCACGCGATGTGGGTGAATATTGGCGGTCACGGAGGAAGCGATATGAAAGTCGAGACGAGTTGTAGATTAGATAAGCGAATACCCAGTTCGTTTGGGGTCGGCACCTTTTCTAGGGACAACCATTAGGCATTGTCATCTGTGGGACTTCAACCTTCTAACTCCGAATAAGCAGAAATAGTTTCGCCTTATCAATCCCCGCTGAGATTTCGGAGAGACATGGGCGATCCACAGAGGTCTCCAGCCCTGGGGCACTCGAGGAGCAGGTCCGTAGGTATGTTGACTCTCGAATGAGCCGTTCCTTAATTCAGATAATTCGTTGGTTCGCTATATGGTATACCTCATCACCAAAGCGAGTTTATCGTTTATTAAAATCTATAGTGTATAAATGGGTGGAATTGATGCACCTAAGAAGTGGTGTTTTGCCCGTATGAAAAGTATGACGCTGATGACTCTCCAGCAAAGCCAAGGTCCTCCATGACAGGACCCCTTGAAGCCGCAGAGTGAGCGCCGGTTGCCCCCAGACTCTGTATTGCCTCTAGCTCATTATTGAAAGTGATCCCTTGGCGTCTACTCTCAGCCCTTCTCAGCCCGGTCCAGCCACTCAACGAGCTCACCAATCTATGCTGAGCCCACGATCTCCTCAACCTTCGCGGGGCCGCAGTGCCCCAGGATCTCCCGTGCCCCAGCTTGGGGAGCCCAAAGCCAAGGAATTTTCTTTCCTGTTGCGCCCTGAGATATACCATCCAATCACACCATTGAATATACCTGTGGCATTCCGGAATTCACCCAAGCAGCCCGGCCCGGAAATCCCACTCGAGGAGCTGCTCGCCAAAGGCCACTTCCGAGCTGCAGCAGTTGCAGCAGTCCAGGAGCTGACTGGACTAGGCGCGACTGGGGGAATTGATCCTCACGATTCCCAGAGGATCTTTCGTTTACTATATACACGGCTTGCCTGCCTAACGTTGATTGACGCCACGTCGCTTGCGGCTCAGGAAGTCAAGGCGTTGGAGGATTTAAATAATGTACGAGTCTACGTTGACGAGGCTACCGGAGAGCACCTTGTTCCCTGGGAACTCCGTGTACTCAATGTGAGGCTCCAGGCACTTGGATTTGGGGATACGCGCCGCGCTGTCATGAGCTATCACGACCTGGCACGCGAAGCCCGGGCTCGAATAGTGAAGTCCACGGCTTCCCACGACAACTCTGCGACCGAGCTTTGGAAGTCCCGGCTGGCAGACCTTGGCATCAAGGTGGCTGGCGCCTTGATCGAAATGGGCGATGTTCCCGGGGCAGCGAGTCACCTCGAGGGTCTGCGGGACAGAGGAGAAAGCAAGCTGATATTCTCCAAGGCTTTGCTCTTGCTTCATTTGGGAGACACGGAGCGGGCAAGGGCCTGCGCCCAAAAGTGCACCGAGGATCAGGCTCTTACCAACAAGATCATTTTGGCTCTCTGCGACATGGCAGATACTGAGTTCGAAGCAGCATTGGAAAAGTGGCAGGACCTTCGACTCGAGCACGATGATGAGATGATTGGCGTCAACGCTGCTGTTTGCCTGCTCTATTTGGGTAGGCTTCAAGATGTGAGCACCCGCCGTTCCAACGTGATTATCTGGCCTGTCTGATCTAACATATATCCAGAGCCGAGATGTTCTTGAGGGCCTTGTCGGAAAGGGACTCTCTTCACACACCTTACTATTTAATCTCTCGACGGTTTATGAACTGTGTACGGAAAAGCATAGAAACATGAAGACAAAGCTTGCGGAACGTGTGGCGGCATTCGACGAGACTCCATCAGGATGGGAGAAGACGACTGCTGACTTCAAATTGTAGATGGCATAATGCAGGCCAGAGGCCATGGCTACATGGCTAGGACACAGCCTCGGCTCCACGATAAATGGATGGGATAAAAATCCCTATTCGTTTAAGCTAATCCGATATGTCTAATGCAACCATATTTCTGCATCTGTGTAGTGCTAATTGCTCCGTGGGACTTCCGCTGCTGGCCCCCTCGTTCTCCGTGGGCATTGTCTGTGGGGGAACCGCAACCGCGGGGAACCTCGGCATTACGCTACTGCGTGAGCACTCTTAGCTCGGCTGCAAGTGAGTCGAAGGTGTTGTAAATATATAATAATAGATTTGGACATTAAAGTTAGTCCCATATTATATCTGGTCCGTTAACATTCGAATCAATACCTCTCTTTATTTGCTATATTAGCTACGCCCTGCTTGTATTTCCATCTAGCGCTGTACCTTGATTCCCCTGCTCATCATGTCAGACCGCGTGTCACAGCTTGCCAGCCAGCTAAACTATCCCCGTGGCCTGTTGGCTGGCCAGGTCGCCATCATCACGGGCAGCGGCCAGGGTATTGGCGCGGAGGCGGCGCGTCTGTTCGCCAAGGAGGGCGCCAAGGTGGTCGTTGCGGACATTGACGAGAGTGCGTGTGGCTAGCCCTGGGTGTGAATCGTAGTATCGCAATACTGACAGATCCCAGAGAAATGCAAGGATGTGGCCGACAGCATCAACTCCTCGGGCGGAAGTGCTCTCGGCGTGCCTGGCGATATCCTGAAGCGGGACTATGTAGACTCTCTCATCAAGAAGGCTGCGGATTTCGGTAATGGCAAGATTCACATCATTGTCAACAACGCCGGCTACACCTGGGACGGCGTCATCCACAAAATGACCGACAAGCAGTGGGATACCATCATCGCCCTTCACTGCACTGCGCCGTTCAATCTCGTCCGTGCGGCCGCACCCTACTTTCGAGTCAAGGACGGTGAACCTCGCAACATTGTCAACATCTCCTCTACATCTGGGGTGCATGGGAACGCTGGGCAGCTCAACTATGCGCTCGCAAAGGCTGGCGTCACCGGTTTCACCAAGACGATTGCAAAGGAATGGGGCCCAGCTTTTGGCGTCCGTGCCAACTCCATTGCCTTTGGACATATCCTGACCCGCCTGACAGCAGCCAAGGAAGAGGGTGCTTTCGTCACAGGACCTGATGGGGAGAAGATTGCGCTGGGCATTCCGATCAAGCAGAAGCAGGCTGCTGGAGACGGGGCATACGCAGATATTCCACTTCGACGGCCGGGCAGTGCCACGGAGGCGGCCAGCAGCATCCTGGCGGTTGCCAGCCCGCTGTTCTCTTACGTATCAGGGCAGACTATCATGGTGACTGGTGGAAGGAATATGTAGACCCTGGTCAATTGGGATAGCACTAGAAAACATGTATATGTAGTCGATTCATGAGGAGACATAGGTGAATGCAAGTAATATGACATGAAGATGGCCCTTGGCAAAAAAAAGGGGGTAATGTGTTCTCTGATTATATAGTATAGGTCACCCAAACGCCCCATTCGTCATTATCAACCTCCATCGTATGTAGCATTGTCCATGCTCATACCTTCAGCCACAGGCTGAGAACGCCCTTGGCATACTCGACGATCTCGTCACCACCGAGCTTGCTCTCGCCATAGACTCGATCGACGAACGAGATGGGAACCTCGGCAACGGAGCAGCCCATAGCCTTGGCCCGCACCATCATTTCCATCTGGAAGGTGTAACCCTTGCTCTCGGTGCTGGAGATGACCTTTTCCAACACGCTCTTCTTGTATAGTCGGAAACTGCCCGTCAGGTCACTGACACCGGGTCGCAGGACGGTATCGGCGAAGAGGTTTGCGCCGCGGCTGACGAATTTGCGCTTGAGGTCCCATCCATAAACACCACCATTGCCAGCGTAGCGGGTCCCAGTCACGATATCGAAGTTGCCAGTCTTCTGGGTGGCAATCATCTGGGGGATGAACTTGGGGTGGTGGCTGAAGTCGGCGTCCATGATAATGACAAAGTTGCCGGTCACGAACTTGAGACCGTGGACGTAGGCAGTGCCGAGACCGAGCTTGCCAGCACGAGGCTTGAGGACAACGTGGGGGCTGTATGCCTTGATGAGTTGATTGGCGACCTCTTGGGTGCCGTCGGGCGAGCCGTCGTCGACAATGATCAGTTCCCAATCGAGCTTGCTGTGCTTCAGGTCAAAACATTATTCCCGGGAGACTCGAGGACATGAACTCAGGGTTCAAGTTGGGCTCTGACTTACTGCTCTGTGAACGTACGGTTCAGCAACCAGGCCACAATGGGGAGATTGCGTCGCTCATTGTAGGTGGGTAGAATGACGGAATATTTATCCTTGGAGGTAGCCTTTGCGGGAGCCATCTTTGCAAAGTTTGGGAAGGCGTGTTAGGTCAAATGAGTGTATGATAGTTGGCTATTAAATGTGTCGAAATGTAGCCGCTCGCTTTACTGATAGACACGTTCCCCCTGGCTTCGAGCTCGTTGTAGCTAGTCCCTGACACTTGTCTGGATACACCCCAGTTTACTCAAGCGTCACGTGCTTTCGCGAAGGCGACTCTTATCGATAAGGCCGACAGCTTCCTACCTTACCTCAGCTAATGCTAGCTTTCTTCCATCATGCAATAAATCAACGTGGTAGGAGAGCCCAGAGAATCCATATGGCATCTTGGCGATCATGAGCTTGTGCATGGCTTGTCATGTGCTGGATGCCCCCAGGGCCTCGATTGGTTGCTACTCCCTTCGTTTCGGTCTCCCCGCGTCCTCAGCCTTCCTTTTGTAAGCGGCCAATGCGGCATACATACTTTGGCGGGGCGCATCTGATGATGTGCTACATTAATAAGGTACGCCTTCCCCACATCACATCAGCGTCTCGATCGATCGCGGAAGGTCTACTGGACAGCGAATCATCAGCAGGTCTTTTGTGTTCGCTGACTGTCGCCTATGACAGGAGCCAATTAGAATCGATATGGCGAGGTGAGGTGACCAGTTTTCTTGCCCGGATCTGGAAGTGGAAGACTGGGTGAAACCTTCATCATTGCCCTACAATCCTACGATGCCATGTTTCCGATCCTCGGGCTGATGGGTCTTGTTATGGCTTCTGTGGCGTTCGCTGCGAGCGGTAAACTCAAAGTAGCAAAACCCCAGTGTCACCTCCTCTCCCTTAGCTACGTAGTGGTAGATGTATATGTTTATCCGAAGGGCCATGAGCGCTGGTCTGTGGAACTGGTGGCCCCCCTCAACTTCCCCGGTCTGGGTCCAGATCTGAGTCCAATGTTCATGTTTGATGCTCACCCACCTCACCTCTCCTCTCCCTGCTCCAGCTCCTCTCTCCAAACTGTACAGCTCCTGGGCTCTGCCATTGCCCATCTCTCACGAATCTGAGCCGATCTACCTCCCTGCGCATTCCCAGCCTCAATCACATCGCCAGCCGCCCAGCTGCGTACACAGTCGCGAGTGCTCTAATCGCTACCCCAGCTCTTACGTCATCACGCGTACCGTCGCATCATGACCGAAGTCGCCCCATCCTTTGACAAAGGCAAGTGTTGCGCCCTCATGCCTGTCAGTTGTGATTTTACGAGGTGCTTTGGTTGAAATTGTAGAACGTTCAAGGCGCGGGATGAGTCCTGAGATGATGCCCTTCCAACCACTAACCGCCTTGTAGTTGGCCCCGAGTCCTCCGCCGGAGGACCGAATGGAAGACCGCCTAATTTCGTGGCTGCCGTGACTACAAAGATGGCCCAGCAGAATCACCTGTCAGATGGACCAAGCCATCTCGGCGTGGCCCCGAAACCTGTCGAGGTGACATCTGTTCCGGAGACGCCTGTCAATGGCGCCCAGACTCCCGTCGGAGGAACACCCCGGCCTGAGCTCAAGATCACTGAGGACGAGCCTGAGAAAAAGGAAACCCCGAAGGAAGCGCCGGTGATTCTTGGGCCCAGTACCGAGAAGAAACCCTCGGCCCCAGAACCGGTGTCGGACGTAGGCGGCCCGGATCATTCATCATCAAAGCCAACGGCTGGCGCAACAGAGATGGGCGACTCAACGCCCGTGGGCGAGAAGCGCAAAGTTGAGGAAGAGACGAAGCCTGCGACCAAGGACGAGCCTGAGGAACAGGCCAAAGCATCCTCAGAACACAACGAGGAGAGGCCTGAGAAGAAGGCCAAAGTGACGGATAAGATCGTCGACGCAGTGGAAGATCTCAAGGAGAAGGTTGAATCCAAACTTCAGACCAACGGGAAGAAAAAGCCTGGCAGGCCAAAGAAGGATAAGAGTGCACCGCCGGCAGTTGGCAAGACGCAGCGCAAGACGCGCAGTCAAGGCCCCATCGAGTAGCATTCTAACAACATGCCTTGGAAGAAGGAAAAGCGAGTACGGCCATGGACATGTATCTAGTGTTCCGTCTACGTTATTTATGGATCTTCAGGCTGGAGTTGGTGTCTAAGTGTTCTCAAATGATTTCTGGAGAATATAATCGGTGAGAGTGAATGTGTATCGAACTGCCTTGGTTCATCCTATGAAGTTTCGATTGAATTGATGACCCCAAAATACCTTTCTCATCACATGTCGTGGATAAGAACCGTCATCATGTATGGACTACAGCTGGGAGAGATCGTGACAGTTTGGGGTTTGATACTCAGACTAAGATGTAAATGAATGGCTTATTCCGCTACGTCGAACACTTGCGCCGGCTAGCAGATGTCAATGTGAGTCTAACATGTGGCGACGTTGCGATCTATGAGGCAGTGCAACTGCATCTGTAAGGTACTACGGTAGGTAGTTCGCGCCTTTGGTACAATACCGAGCTTTTGGTTCCGTGCTGACACCTGTCGGCACCCCCCTGGTTGATGATCTGAACTGTGCTGGGGTGCTTATCGCCATACTGCACTCAATGGATGAGTGAGTATTTCGGATTTATTCAGAAATAATATCTTCGAGGATCGATATGAGTAGTCTCACTGATGCCACTAACACTTCAGGTATAGCCGAAGAGCTTGACGGGGTGCCCGCTTAGGGTTGTGTATTGTGGACGGCGGCGCAGTATTGCATAGTAAGTACCTCTCACACACCGGCGTGAACTTTCTTTTTGCAAATCTGGAACGGGATGAGGAGCTAGAACAACCTTCAAGTGGTGTCTCGAATCTAAGCGACACTAAGTACCTGCTGTTGAACACACGGATCTATTCAAGAATTGATCATGTGCGATATTAGCGCCCACCACTGTTCAGCCTCGGATGGCCAGATGGGACGACCATTCTCTAGATCCTGGGGCTGCGCTGCCCCTTTGTCCTCGGAAGTGTCAGAATGGTTCAACCTGGGACTTGTTGAGATCTGAAAATTGCCTCCCTTCCCCACCACACAGAAACAGGGGAAGAGGGGCCGATGCCAGACAGCGCGACTTGGGCTCCCTTCGTTTGACTTGGCCACATCAAGGTTTGACTTGGAGGATAGTAGGCCTCTGACCTGCCAGGAAATGGCCGGCCGGAAGCCTCCTCCCAAGCGACGGGATTTCCAGGCCTGGGCGTGATCCATGCATGCCTGCAAGGGCTTTCCCTTCTGGTTGGACACCAGATTAGATTCGGCAACTCGCGACAACGGATTGATGATGGGATGTTATGCTTCGCATTACACGTCATGGGCCAATGCTTACTGATGTGTAAGATGGTCGCGGACCCATGTCTCTACGACAGACACTGCGTGGGTTTAACGCACCATGATGCGCTGAAACTCCCAGCCAACAGCACCGACAGATGCACCTGCCCGGTACCTACCTTAGACTTTGTGGGCGAGCGCCACGCATGTTCAGCCCCTGGGCTTGTCCCTTTTGAGCACATATTCGCACCCAATGGATTATGCGCCTCAAACGCCGAGTCTTGCTCTGATTGAACGGCTCGGAGGAAGAGTACGCAAAGTGTCCACAAGGTTTGACGTAGACATCCTCCGGGCTGGTATGTCTCATCCACTGTTGGTGGGCCGGCATTCCCACGACGAAGCCAGGGACGAAGAGGAGATCATCGTCCGTCCTCGTATTTCTGGTCTCCAAGAGCCCTACCATGCTAGCAAGGCTGGGCGCTGGACCAGCCGTGGAGCATGACATAACGGCATGACCTTGGTAGAAACCACCTACATGCCGTGAAGCCACCCCTTTACAGAAGACCTAATCAGACGCACACTGGAGTAAGCACACCAGCTCGTATAGAAGTAGGGCCACAGGGGACATATGGGGCTAGATTAGCATGGGCGTATCAAAAATAGCTGTTCCCTGTTCCAGTGGCTTCTTCCTCGCAACGGGGCCATCCGATACCCAATCAACCGGCGCTATTGGTGATGCGGTGGGGAGCTGGTGGGGAACGTTGGCTTCCAACGGCGGTTCAGCGTTCCCCGTTTGAATTTTTTTGGCCAATTCTCAGCAAGTGCCACAGCACTCTATCACCTGAACGGAGCGCTATTGTGATTCTATCTACCGGTACCTTGTGAGACAAAGAGATACAAAGAAACCCGGCCGCTCCAGTCCAGCCGCCAATGTTCTCTGAGGTACCACGTCATCCCGGATAGTTTGCATTCATCCCATCAAATCTGATCCCTTGACCCCGGCTCCTTCTTAACCATCCCCATCCCCTTCAACCCTTACATAGGCCGCCTCAACCTTTACGAACTCGACCTATCGGGGTGTGTATACTTTCCCTAGCAATCTTTTCCTTTTCTTTTCCCCCTCCGACCTGGTCTTCTATCTCCTTGTCTTTTCTTCCCGGCGCTCCTTGGTCTCCCTCTCTTACACGAGACCAACGGCATCACGTCGCTACACTAGGCTTCATTCTCCGGCTCGAGTGGGTTGTTAAGGCAGGGGAAATATCGACTCGATTGCCATCATACTCCTGCGCTGGGCCTCCCGTTACACCCACCAACGGCGCCCTCTGTCACTCGTTTACCTCCGACTCTCTCGACATACCTGCCATCACAAGCACCTCTCCGATCTTGTATATATCAGCATCCTAGATATTTATCTTACCAAGGGGAGACACATCCAAACCCGCTTTCTGCGGCCTCGGCCGATCACACATGGCAATGATGGATCCCAATTATGATCTCGGACTGGGAGCCCGTGTGAACGGCGATATTTCAGACTTTGTGAATCTATTGAAGAATCCCTTTCGCCAACAAGTACGTTGACGGCCATCCCACTGGTCTTGTTCCGTATACCCTCTAATATTGACTCTTCTTTCCTCACTAGGCAAAATCTACCTCGATTTGGGCTGCTTTGGGCGTATCGGTTGGCTTCACGGTCTTGACCACCATTTTCTTTTCAGTCCTCCGACCTCATCACCAGTCCCTATATGCGCCAAGATTGAAACACGCCGACGAGAAACATGCGCCTCCTCCGATCGGCAAACAACCATGGGCGTGGGTCACGCCGTTGTGGAAGACCAACGAAGCGAATCTCGTGAGCCAAATTGGCATGGACGCAACCATCTTCTTGCGATTCGTCCGCATGTGCCGCAACATCTTTCTGGTCCTGATGATCATTGGCATTTGTATCCTCGCCCCAATCCATTGGAC
The DNA here is from genome assembly GCA_902141235.2 of Clonostachys solani. Taxonomy (NCBI): domain Eukaryota; kingdom Fungi; phylum Ascomycota; class Sordariomycetes; order Hypocreales; family Bionectriaceae; genus Clonostachys; species Clonostachys solani. The sequence goes on from CABFOC020000048.1 coordinate 502,443, forward strand.
TCAATCGGAAGCTGCAAAAGAGGCTGGAGAAGACGGAGACAGTTGGCCCCTCAAGTTAACACCTCTGAAAACCAAAGGCAGTTTCATTTGGTCGCAGGTAGTGGTCGCATACCTTTTTAACTTCACGATCGCCTTTTTCCTCTGGTTCAACTACAAAAAGGTTGTGGCGCTACGAAGAGCCTATTTTGAGAGCGATGAATACCAAAACAGCCTTCACGCCCGAACCCTCATGGTGAGAACATAAATCAATGCAACCCGGTCCGCGCGACCCAATTCCAGCTAACATATGCCTTTCCCCCTTTAGCTTTTCGATATTCCAAAGCAAGGCACCTCTGACGAGGGAATTGCACGAATCATTGACCAAGTCGCTCCTAACTCATCTTTCGCTAGAACTGTGGTTGCGCGAAACGTCAAGGATCTCCCAGACCTCATCTCTCAGCATGAACACGCGGTTAGGAAACTGGAGAAGGTTCTTGCGAAGTACTTGAAGAATCCCAACCAACTACCTCCTGGCCGACCAACCTGCAACCCTTCCAAAAAGGATCGTGCTAGAGACACTTATGTGAAGGGCCAAAAATTGGATGCTATCGAATACTACACCCAGCGTATTCGTCAACTTGAGCTGCAAATTCAATCCGTTAGATCAAGTGTGGACAGACGCAGCACTCAGCCATATGGTTTCGCTAGTTACGCAGAGATCAGCGAGGCCCACAACATCGCATATCTTTGCCGCAACAAGAAGCCTCATGGCACAACTATCAAGCTGGCTCCGCGACCGAATGACCTCATCTGGAAGAATATGCCCTTGACCCCGGCCGCGAGAAGCCGAAGCAAATGGTTCAACGGCTTCTGGATTCTCTTATTAACGATCCTTTGGATTGTTCCCAACGCCCTGATTGCTATTTTCCTCGTGGATTTGAGTAATTTGGCTACGTTTTGGAAAGGGTTTGGAGAGTCCTATAACGGCAACCCCAAGGTTTGGGGTGTTGTTCAGGGTATCCTCTCTCCTGCCATCATGTCTCTGGTTTATCTCGTATTGCCTATGCTCTTCCGTCGGCTTCAAATCAGGGCTGGTGACAAAACCAAAACGGGACGTGACAGGCACGTTCTGGGCAAGCTGTTTGCCTTCTTTGTGTTCAACAACCTCGTCGTCTTCACGATCTTCAGCGTTATCTGGTCATTCATAGATGGTGTTATCGCACTCGTGGATGAGTACGATTTAGACGCATGGACAGCTATCGTACGAGCCGACCTCGCCATGAGTATCCTTACCTCGCTCTGCACAAACAGTGCCTTTTGGGTGACCTATCTGCTGCAACGACAACTTGGCGCTGCCATCGATCTGGCTCAATTGTGGCCTCTTGCGGAGGCTTTCTTCCTGAAGAAGTTTTCGAGCCCGACACCCCGAGAATTGATCGAGCTGACCGCGCCGCCACCTTTCGATTACTCCAGCTACTACAACTATTTCCTGTTTTACGCTGCAGTGACTCTCTGTTATAGTGGCATCCAACCGCTTGTACTTCCCGCCACAGCTTTGTACTTCTCGATCGACTATTGGCTGAAGAAGTATTTGCTGCTCTACCGCTTTGTGACAAAGACAGAATCTGGCGGCCTTTTCTGGCGTGTCCTCTTCAACAGATTCATCTTCAGCGCTATCCTAGCCAACCTTGTCGTTCTGTTGACCACTTGGTGCCAAAGTGGTGGTGAATGGATGAATCGCATTCCCTTCTGGACATCGATTCCCCTTCCGCTTTTCATGATAGGTTTCAAAATCTACTGTGCGAAAACTTTTGATATCAAGCTCCAGTTTTACAGTACTACCGTCACTCACAGGCATCCGGAAAGTGGGATGCAGAAAGAGGATCGTCAGCGTGGTGAAAGACTGGCAAGCCGTTTTGGCCATCCGGCTCTCTACAAGAAACTTATCACGCCCATGGTTCATCAGAGGGCGCAAAATCTTCTGCCTGCTGTCTACACCGGCCGGCTAACGGACGGTCGCGATGGAGGAGCGGATGACCTGGCAACTATCAGTGGCTATTCAGATATGTTTGCATTAAGTAACATGCAGGGTGGAAAGCCCGGCAAGGCCGCTGGGGGCATTCCAGGTTTCGAGTATGTGTCAGATAACCACATGGACTTCGAGTTTTTTAAGAACCGAGCAGAGTTTGGTGAAGATCACGGCGGAGGTGAGATCTATGGCCGACAAGGAGATATCATGCGCCCCGGCACACCCGGGTCCATGGGCGAGGGTAGTGACGCAGGATCGAGATCACAGAGTCCGAGTGCTGGGCCACGGACGGCTCGTCGTTCTGTAGGAAATGCCCTCGATACCAGTTACCAGGCGTACCGACCTGACCAAGGCGACGTTGGTATTGGACGAAACCATAGCCCTCTCTATACGCAGGACAATGGCAGTCTGACTGGGCTGGTTAGCAACGCAGCAGCTCCCCCAACAGGAGGTTTTGACCAATACTCTTACCGCCATGGGTCAATGGACAGGAGTACCCCTACACCTTCAGTTACACCGGGCGGCCGGGTGATGCCTTCGCGCACACAGAGCCCTGGGCCTTCAGTTGGCGCGTTGGGAGGCGGGCCGCACGGCTACAGTGGTCTTGCACAGACGGAGTTCTCAGACCATGACAATGGCGACGCACCTCAGTACGACTATTTCCGTGGCGGCAAAGGGAGGAAACCCCCGGGGCAGGGTTGGTGAATGTAGCCAGTAAAGCAGCGTGATGATTATTTGTCGATAGATGCCGTTAATGATGGGTCAGTCTACATTCGTGTGACACCATATTTTTCACTACCTTAGATGTCGGGTTTATTTCTTTTTCTTAGCAAGCGGGGCATGGCGTTCATAATAGACCTGGAGACACATTCTTCCTCTAGCGGCTTGAATATATAGATAGGTCTCGGACTGTGTTATCTACCCTCCACACACATATACAGGTACATCACTTTACATCTTGCCTTTGCTCTTGTATAATGGTAAAATGACACGGTAGCGAATTTCGTCTCTTAAAGAAATGCCAATGCTATCTATATATATTATGATTTTTCATAAAGCCTCCCTGACGTACAGATCCCATCCACAAATCGCGTCAAATCTTGTGCTAACCCCATAACCAGGGGCTCGTCGACGATGTCTTGCTGCCAAGAAAGAGTAACAGTGAGGCCGTGCTTCTCTATGCTGATGACGCTGAGCGCTATTCCAGCACCGGCGACCATGGCGCCAATCGAGAACATCCCACGGGTCGGCTCCCAGCCACCGTCCGAGTCCGCGCAGCGCATAACACCAATGTTGGAAACTTCCCAAGTGGCCGCTCTCGGTTTCCCATCCAAGCCGCGAAAATACTCACTGAAATCCGGAATCAAGTGCAAAAGCCCTGCTACGTCGTCAGAGGGAAGAGTGGAAACTCGCTGATCCAAGAGCCTCTTGGTCTCCTTGGCCGCTTGCCAGATGACCTCGTCTCGGTCAGCATGAGGCGACCGGAGAGCGGCGACCACGCTCGCTGGGAAGGGGGTGTCGAGACCGGTTACGAGGGAGCGCATCTTGGTCTTGAGCTCTTCCTTCACCGTGGAGGAGATCCACGGGCGGAGGTTGATGGGCGTCATGGACACGAAGCTTTCTGCGTCCTCGGGGTCGAGGCGGGTGGCAAGCGAGGCCAACGCCATGGCGTGGAGGAGGGCCGTGAGGGAGGACGAGTGGTCTCTGGATGCCTTGATGAGAGTTTGAAGGGATTCGGGGGAGAAATGGAGAGGGTGGACCCGCGTGATGTATGGAAGGGCAAAATCAACGGGGCGGAAAGTCCATGGTATAGGGGCCTTGGATTTGAGCAAAGAAGGAGCTAGATAGTCCCAAGTCGCTTTAAGCATGAACGGCCAGCTCCTGGTGAACGGGATAGCCTCCTCTTGGGTCTCGGGTAGTTCAGCCTTGCCGGGAAAGGACAGTGTGTACTGAGGCTCGAGCGGAATATCACCGTGATCCTGGGCATTCAGGGCGGCTGCAAGTTGTTGATGAAAGTCCTTCCCGCCGGTCCCATCAGCCAGGGAGTGATGGTAGGCAAATAAAATATCAATCACGGGCTTTTGGAAGAGTTCATTGCTTTCCGGTTGTAGGGCAAGGACCTTCCAAGGAGCCTTGGACTCAATATTCGGCCATAGTTGATCGTGTAGCCAGCCGTGGGTTTCCGAAACCTTGGCTTCGTACTCCTCCGCCGTCGCGTGCTTCTGGGAACGAAGCTCAAAATGGTCGCGGAGGTTAATCTCTGGCAAGTGGACGAAAGCGGGCTGAGTAGTTTCTTGCCCGATGATCCCGACCTGTAGCATAGGCTGTCCCCCAACCACCGAGGCCAAGGCTGCGACGAGGGCCGCCCTGGTGTTTTCCAGACCATACGGGATCACGTATCGCACCGACACAACAACACAGCGATACACTCCCAGATGATGACGGGCTGAGGAAAATTGCTCCCTATCGGGCAGGATCTTGTGATTAGATCTTCTGCTTGCTTGCCAGCTTGGAGAATGAACACTTTGTATTGGTCTACTTACCACGGGCCTAGAGGCCGTAGGATCCTGGGTTCTGATTCTTCCATGATCGGCTCTGGCCAGGCATTCGTATTGAAATACTGCAGAAACCAAGTGTCTACATCACTCTGCACTCTCCTCCCTCCTGCACATTGTAATCGGCGTGGTGAGAGACATTGCTTGGTCAGCTCAGCTGGCCACAGGATGCAGATGTCCAACCTCCTGCTCGGCGAGCCAGACACGGACAAGTGCCCTTGGCAAGGTAACGGTTGGGGAAACGGTACTGTAACGGTACCCCAACGGCAGAGCTGGGCTGGAGCTCGGCTAATCCGCGGCCAGATCTCACCGCCTGGACAGCTCTGCCAGCACTCCGCACTAGCAGGGAAGGTACCTCGCGGTCCGTGTGGGCCCACAGTGTGGCTGGAAGCGCTGCAGGCTGGGAGGTACCTCGCAAGCGCCATGTACCTGGTGGTCAGAGCTCCCAAGTACCTCGAACTTTGGCTAGCGCCTGGGGGGCGGGCAAACCAAACAATGGACATTAGGTTGGTTGTTCCTTCCCTTCTGCATGGGGCATCAAAATACTGGATCGCCTCGACCTCACCACACGCGACGACGACCAGCCCCCGCCACCTCCAAATTTTGCAATTCCTGGTGGTTTGCGCCGTCAAGTGGGCAAGGCGCGCAACTCCCTGTCCGGCTGCGACTTCGCCAACCCACCTCTCAGCTGCCAGTGAGCCTCCTCCTTTGACACCTTCCAGCTTTGCGCAGATGCTATGACGCGACAACCCCCTCGAACTCTGCCTGCAAGGAAAATGCTTCGAGATATCCTCGCCTGATAGTTCATCGATCCCTTCGTCTACCGCCTGCAGCTAGCTCAGATCGGTATGGTGGCCATGGATCAAGGCGCCAACTCTCATTCCTCACCGCGTCCTGGCGGTCGACCAGCAAGCAAGCTGGTAGTCAAGGAAGAAGGCAGAAGGCCTCTCTTTTCCACCGGCAATGTCTCCCAGGCTGAGAGCATAGTGAAGAATACCGAGAAGAAGCCGACCCAGCCCAAGGACGGTGCTCGCGCAAGCACCACTCCACGCTCCGCCGCCCGACGCACCAATTCTGAATCCCTCATCTCTCGTGCTGGCAACAGTTTGCCCCCTCCCAGCCCCAGCAGTACACGCATTCCCCGCCCTGGAAGCGTCGGAGGCTCTGGCGGACTTTCCAACCGCCGGCCTATTACACTCTCCGAAGCCTTTAGGTTGGCCGAGGAAGAGGAAGTACACACTGGGAAGCCGGGCAATGATGACATGCGAGCACAGCCCATTGACGGGTCACCGAGTCCAGCACCCAGACCATGGCGGGCATCGCGAGATTTTGACAATACAAGGCTGAGATCACTACTCGAGCACGACCATCTTGACACCAAGGGAGCCAACAGACAAATAAAATCAAACGAGCAGGCAAAGAACAATAAAGCACCTGCTGCCAGACCTTCTAAGGGTCCCAGCTCAGCGAACACCGGGACAAATGGCGGTGGGATCTCTCTCCCCGATCTAGTTCCTGGTATCGAAGACCTTCCTTTGCCCTCGGTGGAACCTGCCGAAAACGTGCCCGCTCCTGCCTCTCCGGAGAAGAGTTTCGCATGGCAAGTCGATGAAGATTTTACCGCAGGCGATCTCCAGGTCTCAGACAGTCCCAGACTTAAGACGGACAGGCGACCATTTGAGAACCGGCTACCCTTTGACGAGAACAGCTTAGTCGACATCAATTCCCGGACAAGAGTCAACAACCCAGGGTCCAAGAACACCAGGCTTGACGAGATCCGATCTCGAGAAGTAAAGACGGGAAACCACCTTCCCATAGGCCCACGCTCATTGAAGTCAACAAACACTAAGATTGATGAAATCATCGCACGGGAAGCCGAGGTCGAGTCTCAGATACCAATCCCGGATAGGCGCCTTTCTTCGGCAAGCAAAAATACCAAGCTGGATGAGATTCGACAGAGAGAGCTGGATGGCTTGTCCAAGAGACGGCTGGCAGCTGCCCGTTTAGAGGAGATTAGGGAGAAGAACTCAATGTCTCGACAGAAATCGTCTGAGGAGACGCGGTCACAATCAGACCAGCAAAGTGATGGTCCATCAAGCGTTGACGGGTCCGAGACCAAGCCTGACGCCTCGGAGAAGAGACGAGCCGGGACAAAAGATAGTCCACCCAAAGATACCTATGGTGGTGGGGAGCGAATTCCTGACACTCCAGTGACTGTATACAAGTCCCGGCCTGAACGGGCGGGAGATCAGGTTCAGAACAAAGGAGACCAAGCAAATCAGCAAAGCGATACTAAGAAAGCTGCTAAGAGCACGCCTTTATCTCGACGTCGAGCCGATTCAAAAGACTTGCTGAGCAGGCTAGCAAGGGCTACAAGTTCCAGTCCACTCCTTAACACGGAAACGAAGAAGGCGCCCTCGCACCGGGCAAGTGATAAAGTCTCTACGTCGGCAGGGCCCTCTACTACTGGTCGGAGTTCTAGAACCCTCCTAGGTGCTGTTGCTGGGCGAAGGAAAAAGGCCAGCAATGATGGGGAGTCCAAGCCCTCGGAGAGACCTACCGTAGAGTTCGCAGGCCTGCGGCGTGTGCGTTCGACTGAATCGTCTGGAAGTAAGAGATTCAGTACGCATTCAGAGACAGATCCTACAGATCGCATTGAGGCAGAGATGAAACTATTCGCACCCCATGATAATCACTCTGAGAGAGGGTCGGTACGGGCCCCATCTCCGGCCTCCTCAGACGGCCACATCATTAAGAAAGAAGTGGTCGGGGATGAAGAGATGACGCCTAGGAAAAACAACGCCGATCCCTTGACGATGCCAACGCCAAGAGTGACGGGTGCATATGTTGAGACTCCTGCGACAGTGAAGGTAGAAAAAATTCAAGATCCGGTTCCGCCTCAGGAGGTAGCTCTGCCTCAAGCTGATCGCGAGCAAGCAAAAGAAGCTGGAAGAGTAGGGCGTGCATTGGGTACCCACACTGCAGGCATTAGGAGACAAGCCCGTGACACGTCATCGGACCCTGGGGTCGGTGAGAGTGAAGGAAGAACCAGAGCACGCTCGACGTCTGTGACACAGAAACGGGCACGTTCACTTTCGCGGTCCAGGCCGCCATTAAAGAACTCTGCCAAACCACCATCAGTGTACGACGATATCATAGAATTGCTGCGTACACAAAAACTTGATGACTCGACCCTTGATGAGCTGGAAGCTGTCATCAATCAGCCACTTGGGATTCTCGAGCGAATGAGCTTGGTAGACGATCTGCCTGCACCCAAAGACTCGCAAGATGATGATTCATTTGAACTCAAAATGGAAACCTATCTCGCGGATATGGAAAAGAAAGGGCTTACAGAAGACTTGAAGAACGAGAAGGTAGATGAGGAGGTAGACGAAGGAGAACTGGCGGCATATGATCGCATGAGCAGGTCTCTCCAGACAGGGCTTCAAGGCATCCGCACGGCCAAGAAGGGGATCGAGCGACTCGAGGACAGTCTCAGGGATGGCGAACGTTTCTACGCCGAGTCCCAAGCAAAGCTCGCAGCGGTGGAAGAGGCTGAGAAGCACCGCTCCAAACACCAAGAACAGGACCACCGTCAAGAACAGGGTCACCAACAAGAACTCGATGAGAAACATGCTGATTCATCGAGCGTTGGTTACGTTAAGCTCCCTGTTCCACGCCTGTATACTCTCAGGCCTCGTTTCCAGCTAACAATACTGGGTCTCTTCGCCATGCTGTTGTCACTTTGGTCGGTTGCCGAAACTGGCATGTGCGCCAAGTACTGTATTCCCGTCTCCTGCTCAACGACACCCTGTGTCTGGTCCTACGACGATCCAACGTTTGGCAAGGCTCTGCCGATCAAACTAGATCAATGGGCCACTGGCGGCGTCGGGCGTGTGGCTTTTGGTAATGCACGTCAGACGGTTGAGGATTGGTTGGCCGATGTGACCGACAGCGTTTACGGGCGAGATATCAAGGACATTGACATCAGCAAGCTATCTTTTGAAGGGAGGCGCGCCCACCGCCGTCGTCTGAGGAACAAGGGGCTGCTGAATGATGAAGCGAGGCAAGTGGAAAAGGCTGCAACGCCGGAGATACGCGAAAGATGGGCTTCATGGAGGCGTGAGCGGATCAACAGGGAGAAGGCACGAGAGGCCAGGTCCATGGGCTACGATCAAGACGAGGATGATTCAATGGGAGGGGATCAGAGAATTGGCTAGTCAGCAAACAATGATCCCCTCTGATACTGGGGCACAGATGTCCGTAATGCCACTAATGACCACTGACTTGCCCAGGAAGCATCTACTTATGACCGGCGTTGGAGCAAATTTTGGAAGGGAGCATCTTTTTCGTGTAAATATTTAAAAAAAAAAAAGACTACTAGTCATACGTGAAACCATGCTATGGGTATGGTATTCTATATATATTGAGATTTTTGCCCCTATTCCATTAAGAGATACTATCCCATGCTTGGGGAGAAGCCATCCGCAATAGACCGTGAACTCAAACCTTGGGGGTCCTCGTGATATAATGAATCCCTTTCCAACAAACCCGTCAAATGCAACCCGGAACTTCAAAACGGAATGTGAATTTGAATATACTTTTTCCAGCCCTGGATTGTCCTGCAGAATAACGCCGAGCTCCTGTACCGCCATCTTTTACTCCTCAATTCCTCCCCATTCCTCGTCGTCGTCATCCGCCTCCTCTGCATCGCTCATATCCTCATCCTTGGTAGCCCAAGGTAGCCTCCCATCCTGATAGCTCTCCTTCGCCCTTTCCCGGACAGCCTTGACCGGGCACGTCTGCAGCTCCAGGACCATATCCCCAATCTTCTTCACAAGATCCTTGGCCTCCTCGTTCTCGAGGCACTTTGTGCTTTCCAGCTCGTCAACCCACAGATCGAGGACGTGGAGCCTCAAGCCCAGAGGCATCTTCCTCAGGTCGCCCGTCCCCTCAAAGGGCCACTCCCTCAGCACGTCCACCACGGCGCCGCTCTCCCGCGCGCACTCGAGCATCACGGCGAAGGCCCGGCGCACGAGGAGCAGGAACTTGTCCATGCGCAGGGCCTCGGTGTGCGGCCACCGCTCGGACAGGACCTGCCAGAAGCCGACGAACCATGCCGTCTTAGACTCCTCGCGCGGGAGGGAGTGTACGAGGCGGGCCAGGTCGCTGGCAAGCCGCTGCTGGGGCGCGGGGCGGTCGGTCATCCAGAGGGCGTAGTAGAGGCCCTTCCATAGCTTGACGGCGTCCTGGGTGGAGAGGGAGGTGCGGGTGGAGAGGAAGAGCTTGAGGGAGTCTAGAGAGGCGGTTCGGAGTTTTCGATCTAGATTTTGGGAGACCGGGAGTGTCAGCATACGATACTTGAGAAGGCGCCTACGAATTCGGGGACAGAAAAGACGAGCTTGGTCGGCAAGAGTGTTTCGTCTCTGGGGGCGCGACTAACCACTGGAAGCCAAGTTCCGAATGAATGGCATTTGCGCCTCGTCTGCGGCGGCCATTTTGAACGGGTTGAGATTGCGGATTGGGGAGGAGGATATTAGGCAGATCACAGATTTATACGATGATTGAATTGAATAGGCAGGAATTACAGCCAGGCCAAGAGCACTCAGGTTTGATCGTTGAGGCTCTGGAACTGCTCGCAGTATTTTTTGAGAAGAAATATATTTATTCTGCCGCAAAACGATGATACAAATTGGGTGGGGGGAGGAATGGATCCGGGATAGGTAAGCGGTGTGGGTGCAATTTCGCTGTAGAACCTCCAGCGTTGAATTTCAACATGATATGAAAACAATTAACCCAGAAATGAACACAATATTGAGCTAAATTTCATAGAATAATTTATCCCTTTTTTTTAATATCATATTTAGTATTATCAACAAGAAGCCAAGGTCCCTGCCTTGCGTGAAAAGAGCCTTAGTGAGCCATGTTTTATTCCAGCCACTTGGCACCAAACGACATGGCCAGGCCTGGTACATACATACATATGTACGTAGCCGAGCAAGACCTGAGTCATTGGCTCGTATCAAACAAGCTGAGATCGTGTGATAAGCCTGTAGCGTCTCTTACCTACCACCGCTTCCTGGGGAGCTCCCGCCGTGATAGAGTTTTCCAGAGCTGACTCACTGCCGATGTTGGCCGACTGGGCAGATGATTGGATGGCACCGCTGCCCTGTGCCTAGCAGGCCGCAACAACACCCCACCATCGTCATAGCAAGAGCTCTTCTCCCGCCCACTTCCACCACACCACCGCGCCCATCTTGCCCGTCCCGCCTCGCTCCTCTGCCATCAATCAAGCCCATCCCCGTCTCTCTGAGAGAGACCACCCTACCAGGCAAAACCGCAGCGCAGTGAGAGAGCCGACGCCATGTCTACCAAGCGCATTTCCAAGGTTCGTCGCCCAAGTGCACGCATGTAATCCATCCCTCCTCCACCCACCACCACCCCCCGCCGTGTACAATCACTCAACGAGGCTGGGCGCCTTGGCTAACTTCGTTCCTGTCTCTGACCAAACACAGGAGTACGCCGAGCTCTCCCAGGCGCCCCCAGAGGGCTACACCGTCGCCCTGCCCCCCTCCGAGTCCCTGCACACCTGGCACATCACCCTCCGCCCGCCGCCCGGCACGCCCTTCCACCCGGGCGTCTTCGGCATCCTCATGACCCTGCCGACCGACTACCCCTTCAAGCCCCCCGTCGTCAAGTTCGTCACCCGCACGTACCACCCCAACATCACAAACGACAGCCTCGGCAACGTCTGCCTCGCCATCCTCAAGCCCGAGAACTGGAAGCCCAGCACCAAGATCGCCGCCGTCCTCGAGGCCGTGAGGAACCTCATGATCGAGCCCCAGCCCGACGACCCCCTCGAGGAGCGCGTCGCGGACGAGTACAGGAACGAGCGGCCCGAGTGGGAGAAGAAGGTCAAGTACCATGTTGAGAAGTACGCCATGGATCCGCCCGTGTTCCCAGCCGGGCCCTAAAGCGGCGCTCGTGTGTTTTCAACCTACTCTATAAAAGGAGGGAGAAGAAGGTATCCTACCCAGGTGGTAGGCCAGACTTGGACCTATGGGGGGAGGTCCTTGAGTGGGAGGGGGGATAACATCGAGGAGATGAGAAACAAAGAAGCTGGCGCGGTTTTGAACACGCATCCTCCTTCGAGGACTGGATACAACGAGAGAACACAGCCTCGAGATGTTGAACATCCTTAATTCTGTCTAATTCCTGTCCATCTACCACAGCTCTCCGAGGTCAGGATTGCTTCCTCATGTCGTCTCTTAAGGGAGAGAGCTCTTAGCTACACAGTTATTATTCGTTCACATAGCATGTCCGTACTCAGGGCACTTTCATTAAGATTTCAAATGAGTTCATGACCCCAAAAGCATTTCATTGCACACATAAACACTCCTGTGAGGTATCTGGATTCTGAATGCTGTTTTGCATGACCCTCGTCTACTCGCTCTCTATATTTAGGTTTGTGTATAAGCTCGCTTTTTTTTCCCCGTGGTACGCCTCGCCGACTGTACATCTCTACTAACAACTTCCCCAATCACCAAACATGGCCGTGTCCATCCTTCTTCGTGGGTATATACAGCCATCATCATCATCAGAGCAAAGAGAAAAAAACCATTCGGAAACCGCGTTTTGCGGCCCGTCTGTCTGTCCTGAAACGTGGGATATCAATCGAAGGTATGGGTGGCACTGACAAAGAAAATAGAAGGATTGGAAAAAGACAATTATCGCCATGCCATAGGAAGAGAAAAGAAAAGAAAAAGAGCCCATAGGCTGGCCTGTGGGCAAATATATATGCAAAGAAAATGTGTGAGAAGAAAGACCGCTCGCCTTCCCATGCAACGCCAAACCATGATAGAATCACATTCAGCACCAGAAACGAGACAGCGACATGCTGTGCTTGCATCGCAGCGCTTGCCAGCGGGCGTTCTACACCCTGCCAGGCCTTGTACCTGAAACATCTCTCTTTCTCCTGCCAAAGAGCGTACCCTTGCGCCTAACTTCAGAATCCGCATCCGTCACATTTCCACTCGGTGGAAGTGTTTGACTGCGGCCACTCTGCTTATCCTTATCCATCTGTGCCTGATCACGCCGCTCCTGGCGACGCTCGTCAATGGCTACCTGGCTGAGGTGGCTGAACCCATTGCGACGTTTGAAACAAGCGTCGATGAGGCCATTTGCGTCGAGCATGCTTCGAGGCATAGCCTGCACAACCCCAAACATCTCCATTGGATCCGCCACGGCCAAAATCTCTGATTCTCCGGTTTTAAAGATGGCCAGGGCAGTTCGAAACAGCGTCTTGGATCCTTCATAGAAGAAGATGTCCCAAACCCGCAATGTTGTCTCAATGGGGAGGGTTCCGATGAAGCAACTCATAAACCACGCAGTCATGCAGAGTGTAATAGGCGGCAATCGTTCTGTCGGAAGGGTATCCGTCTGCTTCCTCCTGAACCTTGTCCTAGGCTTGCGGAAGGAGCGGCCAGTTGACGGTCGAGTCTGAGGTTCGGCTTCCAGATCACCTCCAATCTTATCCCATACAGCAGGCATTGTATCGCGAATCTCTGTCATTAACACGCCGAGGTCTACCTTGGAACCCTCCAGGCTGATTTCGTGCGTGCCTGGAAGATAAATGTGAGTGATGACGTTGAGCAGCCAGAAGCACTGTTCCTCTGTCTCAACAAAGAGCAGGAGAAGACCAGCGAGGAAGTTCAAGCTCTGACAATAGCCGATATGAGGATTGTAGATGGAAAACGCGAAGAGGACACGACGCAGAGACGCTATGATGGGCTGTTCCTTGTTTTTCGATGGTCTTTCAGTGTTGTCACTATCCGGGGCCTGGGGAGGCTTGAAATTGATATTGTCGGGGAAGGTGCGGTGCAGATCTCGTTCAATCGCCTCGACATCCACACGTTTAGCTTTCATGTCAAGCATCTTCCCGTATAGGCCCGAGTGCTTAGCAAGGATAGCCGGGCCACCTGCGTAGTAGAACCACGCAGCTCCTCTCCACTCGGGAGGGATGCCTTTTCGAACAAACTTCTTAGTTTTAGCGTTCGTTGGAGGAAAGCGGTTGGGATTTTCTGTCATGAGGGAATGCTCCTTCAGGTATGATTGCCATTTCTTCTTCCTTCGGGCAAGATACTCCGTATAGCCGGAATTCCAGTTGTCGTACTGCTTCATTGTGACGTATTGGTTCTCTTTTTTGAAGCCGTATCGATCACGAGAGTTGGGATCCTCTGGTTCGGCAGGTCCGGGAACATCAGGTGGCAGACAGCTCTCGGGGTAGCTGGGATCTCGAGGGGGCGGATCAGGACTGCTAGGACGACTGTCGTAGACGCTTGTCGGTGCTGGAGAGGGTGATGTGTCCCTGGAGGCAAAGTTGTTTGAGATGCCCAAGCCCCTATCATTTGGGTCGTCGCTAGTGACTGTAGGTTGCGAGGAATCTGAAGGGTCGGTGTCCAGAGACTTGGCGGAATCACGGTTCGTCTCATCAAAGCGATTTGAGGAATTCAGGTTCGAGGCCAAATGAGGAACCGAGGCCATGAAAGCTGGGCTGCTGAAGAACATCTTCGATTGCCGAATCTCAGCGTCGAGCCTCGTCTTGGCCAGCATGGGTGAATCAGGAGGGTCATCCAGGACTCTGCTATCGCCAAGGTCGGATTCGGGTTGAGGGAATGAGGAAGAGGGCCGAGGAGGAAAGTCTTCTTCTTCTTGATCGTCACCTGGTTCACTGTGTTCGTAAATATCGTCCTCAAACCCTTGTTCGTACATGCCCATAACATCTTCCAGGCTCGGTTCGTCAGGATCAACGAAAGCATCCGCGTTGTCACCGAAGGAGGTAGCAGAGCTGTTTTTAGTAAGGACACTACTTCGTTCGGTGTTGGCCGTGCCAGGGGCAGTTGAAGCCGTCAGCTGGGATCTGAAACTCGACCGTAGTTCCTCCCCGCCAGACCATGGCGCAGACCCACCCAGGATGGGCGCAGACCCAGAGCTGTCAGTGCGGCCGAAACCACCATACTGTGGCCGGGTTGCGGAAACTGGCGGAGGCCCAGCATTCTTTAATAAACGGGTCCCTGGAATGCGCGAGTCAGGAAACTCAGCCGTCGTAGGAGACATTCCAGGTGCCCAAGTGGACGCAGATACGTTTGAGCACATCGAAGGGCCCCTGGGACGCCACGGGGGAGCATAGTCCATCATCTCCGGGCCGTCCTCGGAGGGTGTGGGAAGAAGAGCAGGTCGAGATCTGCCCGGGGTGTCGGAAATGGGTTGCCGTATACTGTGTTTTCGGGGGCGGGAGAAATTTTCGAACGGCGCGATCAGGTCAGAACCACGCATGTCAGAGAAGGAGGATTTGGCTGTCAACGGGCGCGAGGGAGGCTCGCTTTGGGGTTCGCGGATTAGATTATGTGCATCAAATGCGGCCGGGGTTGTTGGCCGCGACCGCGGGCCATTACTATTACTATTCGAGGCGGGTCGTTGTAAGGCAGGACCGTTGCCAGGATATGGGATGAACCCGCCATTCATGGACTCCCATTTTGATGCGGGTGGGCGGCGGGAATTCTGGGATGCAGACCGAGGCTCGCCCGAAATCGCAAACGAGTCCGAAAAGGCTGGCGAGGCTATCGGAGAAGGTATCGCAAATGCACTTGCCGTAGTGTTGACTGGCGAAGGGTATCGATTCGGGCGGCTTCGGCTGCCGTCTTGCGAGTTCATATGTAACGGTGGGCCCTGGAATAACTCATCGTCGAAATCATAGCCGCCGCGGTTATAATTTTGCATCGCCGTTGGAGTCATTGCGGTCCACCTAGTCCCTGGAACCCAGCGTCAGACGGCTGGGCCCGGCGGATACTATACTGAGACCGAGCAAAGGATTCTATAGTGTCGCAGCAAGTTCAATCCGAGATGCCAAAGTGACAAAGTCCCTAGTTGTAGTCGGTGAGGTCGAGGAGAAAGAGTGGAAGCCCAGTGCCATTGCTCGAATGAATAAGACGTTGGAGAGAAATAGCGATCGGTAGGAGGTCAAGGTCACGAGGAGCTGAATGTCAGAACCACTGGGGGGTTTCGAAAGTTTGGAGTTCTCAAAAGGACGGTGGGTTCGGCCTGGTTGTTCGATATCGTCGGCGGTAGACCAGGGGTGAGGAACGAGAGTCGGTGAACGGCAAAGGAGTGACTCGCTAACGGCGCAGGATACAGTTGCGGTTTTCAAAGGATATCGATGATGATGTCGAAGGAGTGAGAGTCGACGTAACAAAGCACGTATTCGTCAGGCGAGGTGAAAGGGCCCAGTTCATGCACGTGCGGGTGTCGGCCTGCATATATGTTCCGTCAAATCAACCCCAATCAAATCAAACGGTTGTCGAATCAGTCGTCGATGGTGAATTGCATCGCCGCCTCGAGGGATGGAAAAAGAGTCGCAGACGCAGAAAGCGACAGTGAGGGACGCCAAAACGAAATATCGGCGGCGGACAGCTATGCGCAGCTACCTGCAGCGTAGGATCGGAACGAACAAGAAAAAAAAGAAGCGAGTGCTGAGATGCAGTGCTGTGCGGCGCAGTGCAGCGCAGCGCAGAGCAGGGGATGTAGGTATGATGATGGGGGGACGCAAGAAAAATCACACGAGACTCAACTCATACGCGCCGAGGACGAACGACCTGCGATGAGCGGGCGAATGATGGCCTGTGGGAGAGCAAACGCCGTGTGTGGCGGACGGCAGGCACAGGAAAAGCCGACAGCAGCAAGAGCCCGACGGACCAGCAAGAGCGAACCAATTCAATTCCACCCACACTAATCAAACAGGTGGGAAGGCGCCTGAAGGGGGAAGGGGGGACACGCTCGGAAGAGGCCCCGCCTTCCTTTTTCCCTTAGCTCTCTGCCCGTTCCTTGGCTATTTTGCCGGCTTGCGCTTTCCTGGGTCCTCACGTAGTGAATTAAGGTCCTTGAACCCTCTTTTTTTCTTCTTCCTCAGCTCTCTCCTTCCCTTCCTGCTCGATGGCTTTTTGTCTCTATGGACTGTGTTCTACCCGTTCCCGAGTCGGGGTGCTAGACCTTGGCTCAATTGCTGTATTGCGCAATGATACTGAATAGGAGAGTCATAACACCCTCATCAACGGGTTTAATCAAAGTGGCCCAGACAGGTCCAGGCACGCAGGTACCTGTGTGCAGCGGAGTACGTATGTAAGGTACTTAGTGGGCATGGACGGAGCAATTAGTGCCTGAGGCCAGGTCAAGCGCCAGCGGCAAGGTGCCTGCCCAGGTACCCAGCCCTGGGTGCTGCTAGTTGGTGCGTGGTAGCTCCACGGCAAGAGCAGGCACCTACCTCCTGGTTGGGCGAGCTTCGACAGAAAGGGGCAAAGCAGCACACCTCGCCTTTGCTTTAGGTGCAAGGGGCTTCCAGCTACTGGGGTTGAGAAAAAGAAAGAAGACGCAAGGGAAAATGACCCCGGAACGTGACCTGTTGGGCACTGTTTGCTCTTATGAGTGCTGCTCAATTCTTGAATTTTCAGAGGGGCAGGCCATGCAGCAACAGCTAATGGCCGGGGGCTGCCTAGTTGAGAGGGAAGTGTCGCCTGCGCGGATGGCCCGTGAACTAGCCTAGCTCAACGCGCTTGGGAACCGCCCTAACCTAGATTTTCCCAACTGCCCGGGCCTCACTATGCAATTTAGCAGGTTGTCGGCGGCTCAACTGCGACCTGCTCTCATGCAAGTCGGCGCCCCTCCTACGCCATAGGCCTGCGCGTTCTACGCCGTCTTGTTCCGTAAGCTACGTGCTTCAACAGTTCAGCCGGTCTTACTGCCTGTGTGCGTGCATAGGATGCAGTTCGAGGTACGTGCATCTCATCGAGTGCGGCGTATGACGATCCATTGCTAAACTAAGCTACAGTCGATGTAATAATAACAACCCAGCTCATCCAACCAGGCTCGGTGTGTTTCCAGCCTGCCCTCCGTCCTTCCCCAGAGCCGTGGAACAGCTTATGGGTGAACATCACTGCCCCATTGGTGGGCGCTATGTCGCAGACCGGAGGTTATGATCACCGGCTGCTGTCAGTGCCACATGCCGCTATGCGATGACACCCAACGGCCTCCTCGCATCAACCAGTGACGTTGTTCAGCACGCTCTAGGCGAGTTTCACCAATGCACGGCCGTCCGTGTGTGAGTCGTCGTATCTGCCGCCCTGGCTATCCGTCGTCATTGTCCGCCCGCCAAGCACAGCTGGGTGGATAATGGTGGGTTTCGATCATGTTCTCTGGCGGCTGCTTATTCATCTCTTCATCTTATTGTTTGTTTGTTTGCAAAGCCAAAATGGCTGCAAGTAGGGAGGCATGTAAGTGCGCATTTCTGCTCCACTTAGCTGGCCTCTGCCCAAAACCTCAGCTCCAACGCAGCCCTCGCTTTTTAACCGACATGCCATCCCGGCGCAGAGGCGGCACGAGCTGCCTCTGCCTAGATATGCATGAAATTGCCATCACAGCCGCATTGCCAAAGCCTTGCGGCGGTCCCCGTCGGGCTGTGAAGGCTTCGAGCTTTTCTTTTCAGATCAGGGAACTTTCGGTGATCCTCCCGGGGAAGCCAAATCCCTGTCCCCTCGTCTCCCCTCACATGGCCGTTAGCCCGTTGCATCCCGCCCCCCGAGGCCCCCAAGGGCGGCGCTGCTGGGAATTTCAGCGGGAAAAAATAAAAATGAGATGAGCTACGGCGCAAGAGTCAAGTAACGGTACGTGCATGCATGGCCATGCCGCACCTTGGGCCTGGCTCAAGGCATCGCTGTCGACACGTGTGAGTACCTCTACCTCTTAATATAGGCATTTTCCCATCAATCGCAATGACAAGCGATGCACCCGATACATCCGTCATCCGCCACTCCCCCTGCTCGAATTTAAGCTGGCTCCATTTGTCGTTCACATCAAACCAGCCAAGGATCTCTTCCACGCCAGGACTTCGGGAAGGATAAAAAAAACTTCGCCTACGCACAGAGTCCAATCATGCTGCGATCTTCATGAGGAGAAATGAACTCATATCCAGAGAGCCGGAACTTGAGGCACACAATGCCTTGACGACACCCCACCACTACCCTAGCTTTCCGGTTTTAGGATTCCAGACAGAACATGCCCGCAGGCATCTGCTCAGTGATATTACGTATGTGCGTTGCTTGGCCTATATCATAAAATCCATCGAGCATGCATTGGGTTCCAATCGATTGGGGCCACAAGACGGGTTGATCATCCGTGTGTGAACCTCACTCTATTCTTACTGTATGTGGAAGGTTTTCTCCCCATGAGGCATTCCCCAGGGCCAACTGCTCATTAATAATGCCTGCGGTTCTAGAATTTTTCAGGTGGCTAATTACCTCCATGGCTACAATGTGATGATGTGACAATCCCTGTCTCAGGACACCACCGACCCGCGCGTGTCAGTTGTGTGGCCATCACAGCTCCATCCGCGAGCCTTCAATGTTTACTATGTACACAAACACGAAGCCAGCTGCTAGTGTGTGTTTTGTTTTGTTTGGACAGACGCGTCTGATCTAGCCTGCCGTTGACGCGCCTCAGAGGATTCAATGACAGGACCGGCTACTTTAGCTTAGTCCTGAGCCGCCACGACACTAGCAAAGCTCCAACGTTGGTGGGAATCGTAGAGGTCTCCAGAGACAGAAGGGAAGCCCGACACATGGAGGGCAGCCGAGACCACCACCAAGCCGTGCACAGTCAGCGCTGATTTGTGCGGGACCAGGAAACGAAATTGCAGTTCAGGTAGGCCAGGTCGTGTCCGCAAATTGAGTTAGCGAGTACGACTGGGGTTGCATTCAGCCTTGCAACCCAGATCCTGTCCGGTCCTTCTCGAAGCTACCTGATCGAATGAAATGCGCTCAGCGAAGCGATGCTCATTCCTCGGGACCGGTAAGTCATCCGCCGGATCCATGTCGTACCCTTCATGCCACGAAGTGAGACCACCCATCCAGCATGGCCCAGGACTCCTGGTCGCTCGCTTTCTGCTGCTCGACTTACCTTACCCTACATCCACATGGCTACAATCATGCATGACATCCATTTCCGAATAATACTTGCTTAGCTCTTAATTGCGACGGAGAATCCCTTGCCGTTCATTAGAATTGTCAACATGTCGGTCCTGGGCGAATGAGAGGTCTGTGTAGTTTTAGTTTGATCGTCGATCGATATTCGAACGAAAAAACCTTGCGTAGCCGTGATTTATGTTCACCGAACACTCCACACGCTCACTGTGGTATGCTTTCTGGGGTTAATAAAACTCTGCGAGTCTGGTGGCACTAACAACTGCATGAGTCAACGTCACTTGCCCAATACAATGTAAATTGTTTGGTAGTTCGGAGGCAAGTGGTTGTCAGAAAAGCAGGGACTGTAAGTCACCTTGAAAGAAATATTGTGGCAGTCAGTCGTATATAATGCTTCCTATTGTGTAATGGTAAATAGATAATACTGCCTAATAATTGCTCAATAAATCATTGTTATTTTTGTTAACTATTAGCTATCAATATCGTGACCTGCATTGAAAAGTTGGGATTAAAGCACCTTTGTAGTACCTGTTATTCTGACGCCCACTTGGTTGGTTCGTGATTTGAATACCAAGCCATGGCGAGATGAAGGGTATCCCTTTTGTCTTGATCATAGCATGTAGCTCGTTTAATCAGGCAAGAGGAACAATGAACAAATGATGTACTGGTCCACCCGTATGTAAACGAAGGTGCGTATCAACGGATCAAACTTTGTGCAAATACTATTTCTACCCCGAATATCAATTTACCTTGAAAGACGAGACTCAGTCTCAAAGCTACAACAAAGGCCTACGATACATCTCAGCGCATGTCGAGGTAAAAGTTTGATAGCATCAAACTGCTGTGAAATTTATGGATGAAGAGCAGATGCATATGTTTATACGAGGCTCTGGAACATGTCACCGAGGATGAAAACCAGACGATACAGGGTAGGCCATAAGTTAGGATTCAATTTTCACTCTTGCTACACTATCTTGGCCTCCTCAAGTGCTTAGGCTATCGAGATCCAATCAATCAATCGGGGCTCACAGAAAAGAGCAGAGTTGTACGGGAGCTGGCTGTGCCATGCTTCGATTTCTCAAAGCTTGCTCACCACATCGCTCTTCCTCCCGGCACAGCAGGAGCCAACCTGCTTCTGGCTGAAGGCGTTCTTGGACGACTTGTCGGCGGCGACGTCCGAGGGCGGCACCCAGAGCGCCGGGTTCCTGACGAAGAAGTTGGAGGCCCGCAGCATGACGCTCACGGGCTCCCCCGGCATGATGGGGAAGTCCTCGGTGCGGGGGAAGTGGGTGAGGCCGAACTGGATGTAGCAGACGATGTCGGTGTTCTCAATCGACTCGTCGCGCGCGACCCAGTCCTCGACGGTCGGGTTGTGGGGGTGGTCGAGGTCGCCCGCGGACTGGCAGACGTAGTCGCCGGCGGGGAAGAGCTCGTAGTCCCGGTAGGGCACGACCCAGAGGGCCTTGCGGGCGAAGGCGGCGCGCTTCCAAACCATGCTTCCAGGTTTGGCGAGGAGGGCCGGGCTGTTGGGGTTGAGGATCTTGTAGGCCACGGGCTTCTTGGCCGAGGGGTTGAGGCTGCCCGGGTTGACAATGTCCCAGGAGCGGCTCGTCTCGGCGCAGTAGCTCGCGGCGGCCTCGGTGGAGGTGCGGAGCGGCGTCTTCTTGCAGTAGAAGCCGTTGCCATACATGTTCTCAGCGGAGCCCAGGGGGGCCTCCGCGAGCATGGCGTCGCTCTGCACGATGGAGTTGTTGGGGCCGTCGATCTCGGGGTCGACGCGCAGGGAGAAGATGTGCTGGTGGTTGTGGGCGTTGATGGCCGGGGCGACCTCGGCGCCGAAGGGGGAGGCGGTCTCGGTCGGGTGCATGCAGTAGGTGTTGAGCATGCCGGTCAGCTTCATCTCGAGCTTGTAGGTCCCGTCCAAGGTGAAGGTGTGGTAGAAGGCATATTCGTAATTGGCTGCCGTGATGATCTGGGAGATGATGAGCTTCCTATCACGGGCCGAGATGACAGTGCCGTCGCGGTAATCGGTATGCTTGTAGAGCAGGCCGTTGTCCTCCTCGTGGATGCAGATGGCGTTTTCGATGATGGCCGGGTCGCCAGATCCAGTCGCCATGATGGCATCCATGTAGTGGATGACGCCCTTGCAGTCACATCCAAGCTTCAAGGAGTTGGTCATCAAACCAGTGCCATACTCGCCGACATCAAAGGCATGCTTCCTGTGGTGCGGCGTGTCCGGGTTGCCGTAGGGCACAACCATCTCAACCACACTGATGCGGTTGAAGAGAGTGCGCTCGCGCTGCTCGTGATGGTCGTGGATACGCACATCGGAGAGGACGATGCCCTCGCGGTAGTTGAAGCCAATGTGCATCTTGTAGCCGGCCCAGGAGATCTCATTCCCATCCATCTGGAACGAGACACCCTCTGGCTGGGTAATGTCAATGGGCTTCAGAAGCTGCGCATTGTAGCCGTCACCGATAAACTCGGGCATGTAGTTGTGCTCGAGGAACGACGGCTTGGTGCGCTCACCGTTAACGAGACGAATGTCAACGGTGAGAACCTCCTCCTTCTCAGTATCGACAACGACTGAGAAGTCCAGCGGGTGCGCATACTGGTTGTCGAACCTGGAGTTGCGGAAGTAGACGATGCCCTGCTGAAGACGGCGCTCCATGCCCCAGCGGTGATCGAAGCCGACGGCCCAGGCATCGATGAAAACCATGGACATGTCGGTGATGCCGATCTCGCTGCAGGCCTGGATGACACGGGGGTCTTTGAGAGCGACCTGCTCGCACACGTCGAGATCCTCGAGGGTCAGGGTCGGAGCCACCTCGGACACTGGAGTCCAGCTCTCGACAACTGACTGCTTGAGGTTGACAATCACCTCGGCCACATTGGCTGAGCCCAGCTCGAGGATAATGGCAAAGGCACGGCGCTCTGGGCGGGGGCCACTTCCACTGCGGAAGGCAGCATACTCGGCCTTCTTGGGCTCACGGAGAGTAAGGCAATTGAACTTGATAGCCTTGGGAGCAGCATAATCACGAATAATCTTGGCAGCGACGCGAAGCTCTTCAATCGATAGCTGATCTACAACAGGTCGGTGTCAATACGCTGTTCATCGAGGAGCGAGCAAAAGTCCCAAACTTACCGAGAGGATGGGCCAAGGGCTGCTTCGACAGATCGGGAGCGGCGTCGTTGGGCTCTTCCCGAAAGATGGTGTATCCGGCTATGGACGAGGTGTCGGCAATCATGGTGAGGGTTGTCTGGGCTTAGAAACTGTGCCATACAAAAGGTTTTTGGTGGTCCCTTGAAACAAGAGAGAGCAGGACTAGGTGGATGGAGTGAGGCGATGAGCTTGAGATGAAGACTTGTGTTTGTCTCTTTGTGTGTCTGTGACGATGGGAAGATGGATGGGAAGCAATCGAGTCAGAGAGGCAGCTAAATATATGTCGGTCTTCATCTACGTAGAGCCTCATGGCTAGCTGCCGCGGGTGGAGCGGCCCTTTTTCTTTCCTATTCTAATCGCCTTGAGCATGACTAGACACCAATGGGCGGTGGCACCCGGGGGCCATCTCTCGGGTGTCCATGTCATGCGGCGGTGGCCGTGAGAGAAGAGGCGGAGAGGGAGGAGACTCCGACTGTTGAATAAGCCGTTGACGAGGCGAGAAACTTGCCTAGTTTGAGAGCCAGCCTGCGGAGCCTGTGCGAGGGGACGGCATGGCAGACCAACCAGAGGCATACCGGCAGGCCTGGGGAGGAGTCAGGTGTGCGGCCGCTGGGATCTTTGGCCGGCCACGGCATTGGGTCGAACCTTGAGCGACGGTAACCGATAATCACGGCCTCGCTCACCAGCCAAGCAGCGTAGAGCAAGAGCCGGGTGGCCCGGCACCGGCAATGGCAGAGGCACACGACGAATCCAGATCTGGCAACATAAAGGGCCTCTCCCCCACCCTCCAGCCGAGCCCATCATAGACCGACGGCGGTGTGGTGGGAGCGATTGAGGCCAGGATGAATGCAGCAAGTAAATGGGCTTGATTACGGCACGACTGGTCACATTCTACCCCGCAAAAATGCTGACGCTCGAGCTGGAAATCTCTGGGGATGGTGAAGTTATCACGTAATGAGAATGGTTCCCCAGTTTCACCTTCATTCACTCCTCCATCGCTATTGTGTCAAGTGTTATTGCTCGCCACGACACTATGTGGTGATGGTTGGCCGACCATGCTTCTTTGGGTAGGTTTTCAGTCCGCCTCCCTTAGGCTCGATCCTGGCGGCACCTGACGGTCGCTATGTACAAACATATGGCAGATCTTTGAGAAAGAATCACCAAGTTGGGCTGCCCGCGTATGAACATGCGTCGCGCCACTGATAGCGTGGTTCATCGGGTGACCGTTGCCCTGATCAACTCGTGTTGTTTCTGATCGAGCCGTGCCGTGTCCCTCAGAGGCAGCCCTCACATGCAGGGGACATGTACTTATCGGTTATGGGGAAAGAAAGTTACCTAAAGGAAACTAGACTCTGGGATGGAGGGGAATGCAACAGGTACCGCCCGGCAGCGTCTCGATGGAGAGATACATGCGGAGGAGGCCGAGCAGAGTTTTGTGGTCATGGTAATTGGTTACCTTATCTGGACCCTTGTCTGCACCCAATTTTGTCTCTTGCACGCAAAGGAACTACTCCATACCTCAAACAGATGTGTTGCCTCCGTGTAGGGATCTACATAGTACGTCGCTATGCTATATATGAATGTCGTTGCGCCCTCTTCGCCCTCCACCGCCCCGGGTGACTTATTGAAAACGACCATACGGATAGGCCGTGTTGACTTACCTGCTTGAACTTTCAATCCTCCATCAGCCTCATCATCTTTAGCGAATGTATTCCCTGGGCGATCCTCCTCTTTGTCTTATTCATTACATACCTAGCACGGCTCGCTGAGACCACTTCTCCCCATAATGGACCCCGACAGAGAATCGCAATCACCTCGCAAGGAAACGGACCAGGCAGCTCAAGATGCCGACGACCTCGCCGGCCTGGGCCACTCCCAAGAGCTCACCCGCAAGTTCAGCTCCTGGAGCATGTTCTTTCTCGCTTTTACCGTGCTCGGAACATGGTCGACCTTTGCTCAAGGGCTCAACAGCGGTTTGACGAGTGGCGGGCCTGTGACCATCCTGTGGGGGCTCGTCCTCGTCACATTCTGCAACATCTGTGTCGCCGTCTCCCTGGGCGAGCTGTGTAGCAGCATGCCGACCGCTCTCGGCCAGGCCTACTACGTCTCGCGCCTGTGGCCAGGTGGCTGGGGCCGGTTCATGTCGTACATGTGTGCTTGGATCAATACGTTTGGGTGGTGGACGCTGTCTGCCTCCCAGCTCACCTTCATGACCAACTTCATCCTGAGCATGAAGGTCTTGTATACCCCAGACTGGCCCGAGGCCAGCGTCGGCTGGATCAACTTCCTGCTCTACCTCGGCCTCACCGCCCTCGTCACTCTCGTCAACGTTGTTGCCTGCCGCCGCGACGCCGTCCTCCCCTTTATCAACAACTTTGTTGGAGTATGGTTTGTCGTCCTCTTCTTTGTCTTTTGCCTGGGCCTCCTCATCTCGGTAGGCGTCAGGGAAGGCCTCGAATACCAACCAGCTTCTTTTGTGTTTGGCACGTGGCTCAACCAGACCGAGTGGAATGACGGGGTCACCTGGTTCTTGGGTCTGGTCCAGGCGGCATATGGCCTGACTGCATTCGACGCGGCAGTTCACATGGCCGAGGAGATTCCCGCCCCCAGGAAGAACGTGCCTCGTGTTCTATGGCTCTCCGTGACTGCAGGCGCCATATCCGGCTTCATCTTCATGGTTGTTTGTTTGTTTTGTATCCAAGACCTCGATGGCGTCCTGGACCCTTCCACTGGACTCCCCTTTATGGACTTGCTGGACCAGGCCATGGGACTTAGCGGTGCAACAGTCTTGCTTTCGCTCTTCATTTTCAACGGACTGGGCCAGGCTGCCAACATCATCACCACCGGCTCGCGCCTTACCTGGGGCTTTGCGCGGGATGGGGGTTTCTTGTGGAGTGACTACTTTGGCCATGTCGACCACTACTGGAAAGCCCCTGTGCGCTCTCTGTGGCTCCAGGGCGCCATCATCGGATTGGTCGGGGTCCTCTACACATTCGCCAATACGGTGCTGGAGGCCGTCCTCAGCGTGTCTACCATCGCCCTCACGGTGTCGTATGGCATGCCCATCCTGGCGCTGTTGGTTGTTGGCCGGGACAAGCTGCCCCCCGGCGGAGAGTTCTCTCTGGGGCGGGTTGGGCCGGTAGCCAACTGGATCTCGGTCATCTACTGCGTTGTCACGACGGTGTTCTTCTTCTTTCCTTCGGCGCTCAACCCATCCCCCGCCGACATGAACTATGCCATTGCGGTCTTTGGCGTCATGCTGGTTGTCTCGGTAGCCCTCTGGTTTATCCGGGGAAGCCGCACATATCTACGGACGGCAGGGGCGGAGGAGCGAGCTGTGCACGCGAGGGAGTTGGAGATGTCGCACCTCCAGGGGGTGGCGAGCGGGGACGGTGAAAAGCCACAGGAGCTTGAGACCAAGCTGGAGAAGGATCAGTTGAGGGAGTGATGTGTAGATGCTGGGTGTGACTACATGTGTATTGCTTTGCGGCACCTTGTCTTTATTTTCTCTGCTTCTCAAGGCTCAAGGCATTCGGCCGATAGATTTACTTGGCTGGTAATTGTCTGGGTATAATATTCCCTTATTCCCATAGCCTGCAAGAGTACGGGAAGATATGAATAGACAGGCTTGTATGAGAATCCAAGTATTATAATAATCATTGGTCATAGTATCTTCGTTTCTGGCTTCCTCAAGTGGTCGATGGGCCGTGTGGCAGCCTCCCGCAATTTCTGGCCTCCCTTGTATTAATTATGAGCAGCCAATACCGAGCCGGCCGAGTCATGTCCAGGCATGTTAGACGTTAGGCCTAACCAGGCAACTTTATTGGTCAATCTAGACCGAGATAGCGTGGAACTTGGGTGATTCGCTGGTTGGTTCAGCCTGATCCTTGCCCCATCCGCTTATCCTGCATTCGCATAAGCACGAGAACGAGGGTGGCACACGGGTTAAGTGGCTCGCTCTCTCCTCGTCCTTCCATCCCTCTCCCGAGATCGTTCACGTACATCTGCAAGTTAAGCAAGCAACCTTGCTCGTGGCTGACGTAGCCTGGTTTCTGTTGAGTAACAGATATCACCCATTGGCTGTCAAATCAATCAATCAATCAATCACCCCGGGCTTCCCTCACTGCACCTGCTCCTCTTCTCCAGCCGGTCCCCCGCAATCCAAATCTCTGATTCTTTCTCCACGCTCGACAGACAGGTTGTGTGCGTACCGGATCGTTGCCCCCCCGGACCTCTGTCGGTGAGAAACACCAGTAACTATCTGTTCGCCATCCGTTTCTGGACCCTGCTCTGTGCTTGTCGCCCTTGGACGACAGCGGAAAGACCATCACGACGATTGACGATTCAATACTCTATCTAGCTTCCTGCCTTTCTTCATTTTCTCGACCCCTTATCCCCTGGATGGTTATGTATAAGGCTTCTTACGCCCCTCGGTTGCCCCGGCCGCATATGGAGGGTACAGACTCTCTCAAGTTGTATTTCTTGGCTGAATTGTTGAAACGCATACACTCTTGCAGTTGCCGTCGCTAGTATCGCTCGCTCAACGCATTGCACATCTTGGATAAACAGTCAGTGATTGACTATTGAAATTGTGTTGCTTGTTGCGCAGATGACGAGGATACGCGTTGTGGCAGGCTCCTGCTGGCCCTGCAAAAAGAGACGTGTGAGATGCGATCTGGAGAAACCTGTCTGCCAACGATGTCTCCAGGCCGGGGCAACCTGCGACTACAACACCCGTTTGATCAGGTGGAGTTCACGACCAAGTGCCCGGACCGTGCCAAGTATTATGCAAATTGCTGGTCTGGGTCGGGATGGGCTGGGTGCCAGGGAGCAGCGCGCCCTGGATTACTTCCACGGTCGCGTCTGGCCTCTTCTTCAGACATCCGAGGAACCTTGTGCGCCCCCTCTCCCCGTTGCTATACAGCATCGTGTTGTTCTACTGGCGACGTGTGTGCTCGCAGACTCCCATCGCTTACTCCAGGACGGCAAGGATCATGATGGATCCTTGAACACGAAGCGGCTCGAGTGCTTGGCCGCCATCCGTTCGGAGGTTGATGGATGCTGCGTGCAAGGAAACAATAGTACTGGCCTCCCACACGTGCTTCTTTTTGCAGTTCTCCTTCTCCATCTTCATGACGGCTTCATGGA
The DNA here is from genome assembly GCA_902141235.2 of Clonostachys solani. NCBI lineage: Eukaryota > Fungi > Ascomycota > Sordariomycetes > Hypocreales > Bionectriaceae > Clonostachys > Clonostachys solani. The sequence continues at coordinate 530,343 of CABFOC020000048.1, forward strand.
GCTTGCGGGCCACGTCGCGTCAACCTCAAGCCACCACAAGGGCGTGTTGGCCATTCTCGGCCAGCTGGGCGGCCTCGAGCCTGTGCTGCGTACCAGCCAGGAATCTTTGCAGATGCTCCTCTCCGAGTTCGTCTCGGCTGACCTGACCAGCGCATTGCTTCAAGGGACCGCGCCTTCATATCCCCCAGCCGCCTGGCACGTCATTGATCAGGGGGCTGTCTGGTGGGGGCGTGATCCTCTTGGCCGATACTCGCTCGCCTTTGTCCTTCGCGAGATGTCTGCCATGGCCTTCTATCACGACTCCCTTGTCAATGGACAGTCCTCGCTATGCATGGAGGAGGTCCATTCGTTTGAGGAAGCCTTCCGCCCAGTGTATGCGCCTGTTGCGACGCCCATGTCAGATTCGCCATCGGAGCCGGCAGTAGGATCGCCTCAATGTCTCAGCGAGAGAGATATCGAGGCTGTCCATGCCTTTGCGCTGATCCGGACTTTTCAACACACGGCGCTCATCTTCCTCTACCGTGCCATCTGTGGACTACCCACTCTCCATCCCCTCGTGCAGCAACATGTCCGGTCGTGTTTAGATTGCATCATGGAGATTGAACGGTCATCAAAACTGCTTCATTGTGTCATCTTCCCTCTTTGCGTCGCGGGTGCTCATGCCCAGTCGCCCGATTCTCAACAAGAAGTCTTGAGCATGACGGATATGATATACGACAACATGCGATTTGCCTCGGTCAAAGCAGTTTCGCAGGTTTTGACTTCCATCTGGACCACCCAGTCATCTCTTGATCTTACATGGACGGAGCTCTTTGCGCAGCTTAGTCCCCACGTGCTTGTGCTGTAGAGGGCTGGTACGGTGCAGCCAACAGATGGAGCACGGCTTCCGCTTGAAGGGAGGGATAGGAGTAGGACCGGCAATTTCTTGTGGACAATGGGTGTCCGTGTCCTCTGGCTTCTGGTGTAACTGGTATGATTTGTGTGCAAGACCGGGTACCTGCCTGCCTACGGATATGCAGTGAGTGAATCAAATTGATGACAGTACCTACCCGCATAAGAAAAGTCTCCAGTATATATCCGAGGGCTTAAAAAGCCAATGCAGTTCGTTCAAGAGACAGTCCACGGAACGGGAGCCACCCATGTATGATGGTGTGGTCGTAGAGCGGAGGCGTGAACGTAGGAATGGCGTTGCCAATAAGCGGGGTAACCGAAACGGGAAAGTTTTTGGGCCAACCTAAGCCCCACTTTGTGTTGGCCGATCGGCGCTATCGCTCAACGGGCAACTCCGATGGCCACCAAGGTTGAGCCTCAGATCTCTCCAGTTGTGAGATGATATTGCAGATATCCGGGAGCCGGCTTACGTACAAGAATAATCACAGCCGGCTGGGGACAGACATCTGCCGCATCTATCTTAGTTACTATTATAGCTGGGGCATATTTCTTTCCGTTTCGGTACTGAACGCCACTTGTGTTGAACGACATTGACTCGTCCGTCACATGCGCATTCATGCACCCCATTTCCCAGACATAGAGAGAATTATTACTTATACTCAGTATAGCCGGTCGGTTGACAGCTGTGGGGTAGTTGTTTGATTGACATTTATTTACCTCCTTCGCTTGAGAGCTAGTGTCCATTATTCACAACTCGCGTCACTTCCTTTTCGTTCCTACTTGTTCCCTCTTTCCACCAGTGTCTGCCTTTCCTCTCAAACATTTCATAGTGCAAATTTATCAACTACCATGTCCCTTTTCACAGCTCTCCAAGCCCCAAACGGGCGCAAATACGAGCAACCTACTGGGCTTTTCATCAATAATGAGTTCGTCGCGTCATCCTCTGGCCAGACGATCACCTCAATAGACCCCGCGTAAGTAGTTTCCGAGGGAAGGGGAACAGCATTTAATTCTCAAAAAGCTGACCTTATATCGCCGCGCCCCTTCGTCAGCACAGAGAAGCCTATTGTAGCCGTACAGGCTGCTAGCGCACAGGATGTCGACAAGGCGGTCAACGCCGCACACAAGGCTTTGCGTCATCCCTCATGGTCTGATCTACCTGCTACTGACCGCGGCCGGCTCATCTCCCGCCTTGCCGATCTGATTGAGGCCAACGGCGAACTCTTTGCCACTATTGATGCCTGGGACAATGGTTCGTAACCCAATGATTTATTGCGAAGTTAGGCTCCGACGCTGACTAGAGGTTTCATTAGGCAAAACCTACAAGGAGGCTCTGGAGGGCGATGTGGTCGAGGCTGTCACCACTTTCCGCTACTACTCTGGATGGGCAGACAAGACATTTGGGCAGACCATCAGCACAAACAAGCACAAGCTTGCGTACACCATTCGTCAGCCTATCGGTGTTGTGGGCCAGATTATCCCTTGGAACTATCCCCTCTCCATGGCGTCCTGGAAACTGGGCCCTGCTCTGGCCTGCGGAAACACAGTCGTGATCAAAGCTGCTGAGCAGACGCCCCTGAGCATCCTCGTTCTAGCCCGCTTGATAAAGGAGGCTGGCTTCCCTCCAGGTGTTGTCAATGTGATCAACGGGCTGGGGAGAGAGGCTGGCTCTGCTTTGGTCGAGCATCCCTTGGTTGATAAGATCGCATTCACCGGCTCGACCGCGACGGCAACTCATATTATGGCCGCCGCCGCCAAGACTCTGAAGAACGTCACGCTTGAAACGGGCGGGAAGTCGCCGCTGATCGTCTTTGATGATGCGGATCTTGAGCAGGCGGTCAAGTGGTCCCATTTTGGCATCTTTTCCAACCAGGGCCAGATCTGCACTGCGACGTCTCGCATCCTTGTGCAGGACACTATTTACGACAAGTTCATCCAGAAGTTCATAGACACCGTCAAGACTGTCAGCCGGGTAGGGAACCAGTGGGATGAGGGCACATATCAGGGCCCTCAAGCCTCCGAGGCACAGTACAACCAGATCTTGAAGTACATTGGTATCGGGAAGCAAGAAGGTGCTGTGGTTGCTGCTGGGGGCGAGAAATTGGACCTTGCTGCCGATGGGAAGGGCTTCTTCATCGCGCCAACGGTATTCACGGAGGTGAGCCCTTCCATGAGGATTTTCAACGAAGAGATCTTTGGTCCTGTCGTGGCTATTTCCCGCTTTGGAACGGAGGAGGAGGCATTGGCCTTAGCTAATAACTCCAAGTACGGTCTTGGCTCGGCCGTTTTCACGACTGACCTCGAGAAGGCGCATCGGGTTGCTGAGAAGATAGAGGCGGGCATGGTCTGGATCAACAGCAGCCAAGACTGCGATCCAAGAGTGCCTTTTGGAGGTGTCAAGCAGAGTGGTATCGGTCGAGAACTTGGAGAGGCAGGACTGGAGGCTTATTCACAAATCAAGGCCGTGCATGTGAATTTAGGAAGTAAGCTATAACCATGATATGAAAAGATCACGAGCTTAAGCTCCACTCATGGAGACGAACAGAAAGAATAGGCTTGATTCACCAAAAAAAAAATTGAAAGCTCAAATTGACGCTCATATTAATTTCTTTGGGTTCACTTAACATGAAATACACAGTGATATCAGATGTATAATTATTGAGCTACCCAATATGGCCTTATAATTGTAAAGAACATTGAGGGATGTATTTGAATTCGTACATCTCTGCATCTTGTGCATGAGCTTCACGCAAACCACGGCTGACCCACAGATTTCGCAACCGCGGCCGCCACAAGTTTCTGGATTTCGATCCCAGGATGATAGTTATCCTTCCACAGGCAACTCTTACCATCAGAATTGTAGCAGGTGGCATCTGGGGCCCCATAGCGAGAAGGATTGTTGATGGCCTCATTGAACGGAGCTGCCGTGTCGACAACCCATGAAGTCACACCTGAATTCTTCGATTTGAAAGAGGCCAGGCTAGTCGATATAAGGTTGTTGTAGAATGATATCGTGTTTGCAAGTTGTATGTTGGAAGCCTCCCCATTTGCAAGCATCAGAGGTGTTTTTTGTGTTGCTACATCAGCCCGTTAGAAGTCACGCCTGGAACTTTGAATCTTGCGGGGAGAAGATGAACAGAGAGCAGACAGTTGGACTTACGTGGAACTCCCAGAAGAACAAATTTCCTCACGCCGGCGTTGTACATGATTTGGAGCTGCTCAAAGTACCGCCCTAGCACTTTGGTGATGAGAGCCTCCCAACCATCCAGGTAAAAAGCATTCCCGACATCATTAACACCCATCCAGACGCCCACCAGAGTGTTATCTGATGTCCAAGGGGCGTAGCTGGGTTTTGAGGCCAGATTATTCGAGAATTTGGTCGTTTGATCGATGAAACTAAGGACTGTTGGGGACCAAGGAGCAATTAGCTCCGCATCTGTAGTGGCACCTCCATCTGCCAGGTTGTATGAGTACACGAGGCTTGCGTTGTAGTTGGTCACCAGGAAACCGAGCCAATTGAGGCCGCCGGTAGTAGTCCACCCAGGAAGGTCGGGGTTTCCGAGAGGGTTAGCTGGGTTGGGCTTCGTGCCAGTGATGTCGAACCCAGTCTGAGAGTAAGAGTCTCCGCTAAATGACGAAAATTACGCACTGATTAGTATAGACACGTATCTTGAGGCCACTGCTGTTCCTTTTCGAGGTTACTTAGCATACAATGTGATGAAATATCTGGCTGCGGAAGGGTTGCTCGTGGTTGTTGGCTGTGTTGTCGTGGTTGTAGTTGTCACTGGAACCACCGAAGTAACAGTAGAGGATGTTGGAGCCGCGGTACTGGGGACACATTGATCTAGCCCACAATCCCGTCATTAGACATTGAAAATTGTAAGCCTCCCATTTCCCAGGACAACTTACAATACCAAGGGTTTTGAGAAGAACAGGTCGATCCTGCTGTACAGCTGGTAGAGCCAGTGTAGCCATTCCCACCACACTGGCCATAGACTGGCACTTGAGCGTTAGATCCTAGCACAAGGCCTAGAACGGCGGCTGCTGTAATCTTGAGGCTAGGCATCTTTTAAGAGAGATATTCCCAACAGTTTTCGACCAGACTCGGTTAAATTCATCGCCTTAGGGACTCTACGTGACGACAGATAGAGGAGGCTTATATATCCTCTTCCCTAAAATGACGCTTTCTACGATGGGAAGAATATTCCAATATTCGGCCTTACATTGATGCAATTAATGCGTTTTTGAAGAAGCTTTGACATGCTGATTGGCGGGAAAAGGCGTCAATTCATTGTTCTTCGGTGACTTATCCCGGGGATCCGCGCCTAAAACGTGTCCTGAACCCTGTCAAGGTAGCAACGTCCCACCCGGACTAAGAAGGTCACTTCTCGAATTCATTGATGGAAAAGACAGAAATATTGGATATATATCAGCCAGAATATGTTTGCGGGGTTTTCCGAGAAGGGCGATCTTCCTTGGTGGCCGAAAAGGGGAACGGAGGATGTCGTCGGCTGTTCGGCAACTTGGCCGAACTCGGTCGATATGAATGGGTGCGTATAAAAAGGTGAGTCTAATCCCACTCACCCATGATTAGTTAACTGTTGAATAACTGACATTCACATATGCCTGAAGGCATGAGTTGTGTATCTGGGAAGATCACAACCCAGCTTCATTTTATATTCCCCAGAGGCAAAGTTTAACCCAAAACCAACTGATATCGATACTAATGGCCTTCAGGCTTTGAGATGGACCATTTAGTAGTGCTGGAATCTCCTCGTGGCTCACGAAGAGTCATCGTTTCAGGCATCATATTGTCCGCACAATCGTACGAAGAGCCGCTTAATTCGGAGATACGAGCCCGTCACTGAAGAATGAAGGAATCCTTGAAGAAAAGTAGACGTATATTATAAGCAAAACTATGGCGATCTATAGGCTCTAGGTGGATTAGAAGCTGAAACCAGCCGTTAACGGAAGACGGCTGACTTCTGCTGTCGGTTGGGAACAATCAGGTAATTAGACTATTCCGACGGTCCAATGCTGATATACAAAGAGACTTATCACCAAAAGTCTCCTAATCGATGGTTTCCTTTTTCAAATTTGATCTAGGGGCTCATGGTGTGGCCATATCACAATAGTCGCTTTTAGCGACGTGCAGTAGTCAAATATACGCATAATTATAATTGCCCCCCATTCCAACTGAAATGGTAAGTTGCCCGGGATTACGGGCTACTTATTTAATTATATCATCGCATAGGGTGATGCTAAATGTTTTGTTATAAATTGCTGAAGTCGGGCCAGGTGATTTTACAATCTATAACCAACCCTCTGCCTCTGGCCAATGTCCAAGTAATGCAGCCGATGGCGTAGAGGAAGAGTGAATGAACCATTTGGAGAAAGAGTGCAAAACCTAAGGGTATTCCGCAGAAATGAAGTGCATCTTGCTATATTCCAGTTACTTTCAACAAAAACCTGCAAGTGAATTGATGATTGGTAGATCATGCTAGAAACCAGAAGCTATCCGGCGGTTTCACCAGGTGATCTAGGTGTTATTTCTACCAGACATCTTACATTATTAGACACGTTTTGGCTCACTAGCCTATGTACAACTAATTTTTTGATTATTGATGGACACTTCTGGAGAATAATTCCCGGCTTTCGTATTTTCACAAGTGGCTGTCAGAAAAACAGGGACTGCAAAGTCACACCGACAGAATTACTGTGGCAGTTAGTCACATTATAATGCTTCCAATGGTGCAATAGTGAGTAGATAATATTGCCCAATAATTGCTTGATAATTTATCATTATCATTATTATCAACTATTTCTATCAATATTGTGGCCTGTATTGGAAAGTTGGCAGAAACACCTTTGCATTCCCTGTTATTCTGACACCCACTTGCTTCCATTCTCGGCGTTGGAAGATGATTCCACTCGACAGTTCCTAGAGTTTCTCATGTATCTTTAGCTAAACCCTATGGTTTATCCGTTTGGCCTACCCTCTGGTCGTATGAGGCTGGATGGTCTGGTAAGATGCTCCGATGTGAGTCCGACTTGGTTGCTGGCTTTTTGTGATTGCGCCCACATGTTTGAATTGCAGCCCCGCCTATCGCGTAATAGGAAGATAGCAAACCAAAGCTAGACATGGATTGTATGTGGAAATGGCCTAAAACATGAGAAACGATATTACTTTGCAAGGCTAGAGACGACTGATGATGAGCAGATGCGATTGTGGAGTTCGATGGCGCAATCGCCGTGAATACGACCTTGAACAGGGGATATTGCAAGGGACTTAATCCAAAATGAACCGTACATTTATATCCAGGTCGATGTTTTGGGCTGAGTCAATTTGTTTCAACTCAAGGCAAAACCCTCTACAATTCACTCGCCATGGGAGACGCGCTGAAGGTGCAGCCGTTGACTTCGGTCACTGCCACCGTGATTGAATCAGACAAGAACCAGCTGGATGTCAACGAGAATGCCTGGATACGATTGATGACAGTCCTGCATTGGTATCCTAAGGATATGCCCGCAGTCGAGAAGAAACTTGTCCTGAAGTTGGACCTGATGATTCTCATTTATGGCTGCCTTTGCTTCTTTACCAAATATCTGGACCAGGCCTCGCTCACAAATGCCTATGTCACGTAAGTCATCGTATCATCTCAGTTTGGCTCTGTAAAATCAATGCACGTAACTAATAAGTCGATCGCCACTTCTAGCGGAATGAAGGAGGAGCTGAACATGCTGGGGAACGAGCTCAACTATGCCACTATTGCGTTTTGGAGCTCGTACTGCGTATCAATGATTCCTGCCTGCTACTACCTAACACGATATCCTGTCAACGTCGTCCTGCCCCTGTGCGAGATCGGTTGGGGAATCACAACATTCGGACTCGCTTGGGCTAAGAATGTTGAGACGGTGTACGCGATGCGCTTTTTCGTTGGTCTATTTGAAGCATGCTCCTTTACTGGTGTCATATACGTGATTGGCTCGTGGATGCGCAAGACAGAGATTGCGAGGCGTGTGGCCTTTTTCTACGCTGCCGCACCTCTAGGAACCATGTTTGCCGGGTATCTACAGACAGCGGCATACCGTGGCCTCAGGGGCGTTGGTGGTCTGTCGGGCTGGAGGTGGCTGTTCATCGTCGATGCCATCATCACAATCCCGATTTCGTTCCTGGGATTCTTTGTCTTCCCCGACGTGCCACACCGCAGGAAGCCTAGGTGCCTAAACGAGGAGGAGCATAAACTCGCCTGCGATCGTATCGCCGGACAGACGGCTCCATCCCAGCTCAAGGTGTCCAAGGATATTTTTGCCCGCGTGTTCCATCGATGGCACTGGTATCTATTTGTGGCCCTATGGTCCATTGGAAACCAGAACAATCAGGTTTCAGGCACGCCGTTCAGTCTATACCTCAAGGGAAATTCAGACATCTACTCCATCACGCAAATCAATACGCTGCCGACGGTGGCGACTGCCATCTCGATCGTGACAGCGTTTGTCACCTGCACTATCGCGGATCGCATTGAACGGTTTTGGCCCATGCTCTTAATCGTAACAATTCCTGTGATTGTTTCACATGCACTGCTGGTGGCATGGAATGTGGGCGAATCTGGAAGGCTGGCTGCCTTCATGATATCCGGTGTAGAGGGTGGTCTGTTCCCTCTGAGCATGTCATGGGCGACCGTGACGATGGCTAATGATGCCGAGGAGAGGGCGGTGGTCACGGCCAGTATGAATGCGATCGGACAGGCAATTGTGGCCTGGAGTCAGCTTTTACAGTTTCCGGCCATCAAGGCGCCTAGATTTGAGACTGGGTTTCTCAGCGGCCTGATTACTTCCGTCGTGCAACTTGGGATAATTGGGCTGCTAATCTGGTTTTCACACCGAAGCAATAAGTATCAGGCCAAAATTGAGGCTGAGAACGAGCAGAGAGAACGAGAAGACTAGTGGTGGGGTTTGAGAATGACCCTGAGGTGAATGGACAGGAACTGATGGTTACTTGAATACGTTGTGCGAACTGAAATAGACCACTAATATATGAAAACCACATTCCTGCCCGTATTAGACAACTCTATAAGTTAACTTCCAACCACGAGAACGTTTTATTCATCGATTGACACAAGTTTAGATAGTTATCATCGCCGAACCTGTGTCTTATTGTCGGGTTGATGAAAGTGTTATTGTAGCTCCAGATGATCTGATCCTCTCCAAGAAGTCTGGTCCCAGAGTGGCAGGCGTCAGGCAACCGCCCGTTAATCCACCCTCAAGTGATTTAGTATACAACAAAGATGCCGCAGCTTGGCCAAGAAAAAGTGCCGTGGTGTGATAGGAACCGGACGGATAGGAAAAGCTCGCAAAAACTTTCGGGGAGCTCTCATTTTCTGGCTTAGCCATCGCTTGGAGTTTGACAGGTATTTTCTCAGCTTGTTTGACATCGGGACCAGAGCCTGGAGCAGGCATGAAGAGACTTAATAGCCTCAACAAAAGCGGACTGGACATAAGGGTCTCTATAACACTTGACTTGATGAGCTCTGAGAGTCCACCCAATGTCGACTTAACGCTCTGATACTCGTTATACTGGAAGTTCGGCCCATATTCACTCCTCGAACCTTGCAGTAGACCCCAAGTCCTATGAACAATGGCGCGATTCGTCAAAATGCCAACTGTAGAGTCAGATAGCAGACCAAGATCGGGGTCTTTGCGCAGGTGGAACATGTTTGTTTGCGGAGATACTGTCGTGCCTTTGATTGGAGATAGATACCATGGATCCCTCGATTCCTGGGCCTGATCGATCTGTAGTTGGTCTGCTTCACCTTGCAGGATGGAATGAAAGGTGCCACCGCTGGGATCAGACCTATCTGAAGTTTAGCTGGGATCAATCAAAGTGAAGAAAAATGATATGACTTACGTTAGTTCCTTTACTGCTAAGACGACCTCCTTTGTGCTTTCGCCAAACGAATCCTTTAATTCACGGGCTGCCGCCCATGATAGCAGATCCTCGGGTCCCGCAAACACGCCACAAGCGTGGATCAGCTGGAAAGTCATTAGAAAGATGTCACCGCGGTTCCTAATGTCCAAGAATAATTGACTTACAGCTACACCGGACGCTTTGGCAGTCTCATGGTATTTGTTAATCCAGAATTGGATAAGAGGGATGTCTCCGGAACTGCTATTGTTAGCTTGGAACATAAACCTTGAGAAAAACCCCGATTTAACCTACGTATCAATATAATCGGTTCGGTGCCTGACACACGCGTCCACTACAGTAGTTCCGACGGTCCAATAAGACACGACACTGATGCACACTCGTGCCTGTTGCACAACACCTTCGACCTGCTCCTTACGTTCCAGGTCAACGATTTCAATGGCTGCTTGTACGTCAGCACATCCAGCACCGGACTGAACCCACCGGCATAAAAAAAAACATACTTGGTTGTGACCTGTCAGGGTGGGATACTCTCAATTCTGCTGCAAGGTCATGGAGCTTTGCCTTGGATCTCCCAGCAATGGCCCACCGGAGGTCACCGGGTAGTTGTTGAGCGATGAAGTGTGTTGTTAACTTCCCCGTATAACCAGTTGCCCCAAGTATCAATATGTCATACTTTCGAGGTGGTCCTGCCATTGTGGTCGCACTTGTATTCAACGCTGGTAGTTTGCAAAGATGAGGTTTCCAGTAGCCAACCGGGGAGACTGTCTGTTGTTATATATGCCACCTTGGTCAAATAGATTGCACTGAACTTGGGGAGCCAAATGATTGCGGTATCGTATTTTAGCGTATCAGAATACAATAGAACGCGTGTCATTTGTGGTGAGGCAGATGCGTCCTGTCTTTTGTTCGAGCCCAAACAGCTGTTCCGCACCTCTCCACCGCAAAACTCCGCACTCCGCAAGATTTCCTAGTTTTGGCCCAGTAACTGTTGCCCGGAATCCTTCGGAGGGAAATGTATGAAGTAGTAATACAAAGATACACCATCATCAATTAGGCAAAGGCGGAGTTTCGCTAACAAGGTCAGACAACCCCTGCTCTATGGTTAAGTCGTCCTTGTGGCAACTTGAGCCTGGTGCGACAAATGCTTCGCCCAATGCTCTACTTGGTTAGACAATAGCGCTTCCAAGTAGATTTATGCAAGAAATTTATGCCACCGGGGTGCTGTTGCCTAAAATTAGTCATGGTTGGGATTATTTTCTTATTCCAACGGCCAGCCTTTAAACCCCAGCTAACTGCATATGAAGGGTTTTATTTGCTTCTTGAAACAAGGAATCCATTTATCGAGTTCTATCATTTACGTATTAATTTTATTGACCTGTGTGAAAGGCCAGTTTGACATGTATTTTCTCGAAGTCTCATTGGAGTTAACCCAGTTGGCCAGGGTGACGGTGAATCACAGCCGTGCACAATGACTGCATGTACGTACCTAATCATTCACCAGGTGAGTACTTAAATACCTGATGTAGTGAGCACCCGTGAATTTCTTCTTCTGTCCTTCCACGTTAGTTTTTCCCTTTGACTTCATCACCATCATCATCTGTTATTTCGCGATTTGCAGAGAAAATCATCGACTAAGCACTGCGGCAACTTTCAATGATGGCTTCACCTAAGACTTCCATCACTAGCCTCCCCGAAATCCTCCTCAGAATTGTTTTTGAAGACGATGCCCTCGACCAAGAGGATATCGCTGCACTTCGACTAACCTGCCATGCCTTTGTTCACGCCGCAAATTCCATCTTGTTTCGTCGGATATCCATCTCCCAGCTCTACCATGACCGGGACAGATTCATCACCATCTGCAACTCTCCACACTTGGCTCAACATGTCTATGAGATCGAGTGGCAGGAAATCTCCTGGTTCCCTGGGTATTTTGCACAGCTGCCAGATCTGAAACGTGGAAAAGAAGGACCTGATAGAGAGTTTCGAAGCATGATGGGAACACTGGACTTGCTCGCAAATCAACTTTTTTGGCTCCCAGCCCTCTCCCTCGCCCAGCCGAATTTGAATGGCGATACTGTCCTAATTCGGCGTGATAAGGCCATCAATAGGTTTCTTGGCGAGTTCTGCAAATCCTTGCAACTTCTCCCCAACCTCTGCACTGCCATTTCTCAAGCAATGCCAGCAGATCGTCTGCTCCACTGGTGTTCCGAATATCCATTCGAGGTGAAGGTGTTCCAAGACCATCATCTTTCCATACCCGGGGAATATTGCGCTTGGGAATACCCTGGGAGCGATGGGCTTTGTAATTTTCTGCTACCTGCCATGGAGTCTCTGGAGAATCGTCCCATTACACGACTGCTGTGGCACGATGAGTCTCACGGAGCCAGCTACCTTCGACCATTGCCATCAAAGCAAGGCTTTCAAAATCTAGTTTCAATGCACCTTTCTGCTAATCCAAAGAACAGCAAGGAAAATTACGCTCACCTTCAAGCTTGTCTTGAGGCATGCAGAAATGTTCGCCATCTTGCTCTTGAGTTGCGTGATTGCTTTCATTACAGCACGCTACAGTTGAAGCTACTCCGCATCGATGACGGTGGCATACCTCAATGGTCCCGACTGAATTCTATCTCCCTTTCCAACTTTTGCTTCCTTGGAGGGTATGGACGACAGCTCCTCTCCCTCATCGAGCATAGCGAGGAAAGCCTGCGTCATTTGTACTTGCAGGACACCAAAGTCTCTTTCGACCTAATAAACGAGCTAGCCAAGAGGTGCCCTAGACTGTCTCTCCTATCTCTAAGAATCTGGGACAATCGTCCCTCTGGAGATTCTATGTATGTACCCGAAGACATACTTCTCAACTACGTCAACAGCGGCACAACCCCCGTCCTGGACTCTGGGAATAGGGGCTTTGATCAAAGACGGTTCAATCGTTACCTGGAAGGTTCTCGTGCTACTCGGTTTCTATTCACATTCGATGGGGAAGACGCTTTGAAACATGAATGGACGCTTGAAGCGGAAAATGAGAGTAATGAGACAGACCCTTCAGAGCCCCATCTCGCCAATGCGCCCAGATGGGATTTCAGTCGGTTCTATCACGAAGACAGTGACCGTGGAGAGGTTTGGGTCTTCCAAATCGGACAAGAAAACAAACATAAAGGATACAAAACAGACTTATGGAAATTTACTAACCGTGACGGCGAAGTCGCTTATGGCCGCTACCCGCTGGACTGGTGGGAGGACTGGGACCCTGACAACGGAGATTTAGCAGAGCCTACTCCGTATTGTGACGATCTTTTCAACTTCGCGGCTGAACGACAGAAAATCTTCATGGCTGGATATGAATCCGCGCGGCCACCGCCCGGGGCTATTAGGTATGATGAGGAGGAGGGCGAACTTGTCAAAAGGCTTAAGAGGTAAATGCTCAAGCTTACCCATATCGCTGTGAGTAATATGGAGTTGCGCTATAGAGCCAGCAGATTGACCTAAAACAGACGAGCCGATTCGTGCTCTAGGCTGCGAACTGGATCATCAGGTAGTAATAAAAATAAGAACAACACAGGCTGGGTTTTAGGAAATGCGACCGTATTGCATTTATGTTGAAGTAGGAGTATTCTGTGTATTTAGGGTAGGCCGGCTTCAAGTGGGGAGTTGCATCACACAGATTTGCCAGTCAGCAAGTCGCATCAAATCAAATATCACACCAAAAGTCGACACTAACTCCCTCGCAGGTCCTTGGCGTGCGTCTCGTTCATCCACTTTGCCCAAGACCCTCATTCTGCGTCCGTTATCAGGACGCGCACAAGGTCCTGGGCGCGTACGCGAGACACGCTCTGGCTGCCCCCGATGAAACACCAGATTTTCGTCATCGCCAAGGCCGGCAACTACTATCGATCGCTGGCGGCTATTGAGAACCCTAATCTGTCTGGCCTGGAAGTCCTCAAGCGCTGTCTGTTGCTCCTCCGAATTTTCTCGCATCCGAAAAACCGGATTCCACTCCAACAAGAGCTTCGCTTTGCCAAAGAGTTCTTCCGTGACCAACCACCACCTGCTGCATTACCAACAGACGCAGTGGAAAATGCAGATGCATTTCACCGCCCGTGTCCATTTCCGTTCACGACGACTTGTCTCATTGTCGGCGGCTCTTTCGACTGCGACAATGGCCGGATAGACGTTGTGTTCGAGGAACTCTTCGGGGTCGGATATGGCCAAGAAGATACCGAAGATGACATGACTATTCTGGATATTACAGACCCTGGTAGTATTAAGTATTGCTTTATGAACATGCCACGTAAAATCAACCTCCGCTCAGATATCGTTAGGTCGCAGTCTAATAGTAAGCAGAAGAGCCTAAAAAAACCGACAGACGCTTACCACGCATTGTGAATGAACCCCTTAATGGGTGGCAATATCTGGAATCATTCTACCAGATCAGCGACAGAATAGTCCAACAGAGTATCCACATTCCAGAATCACTCCAAAAGGTGCCTCTCATCACGACCCATACTCTCTCAGGTGAATATTATTCCAGAACGTATTGAATGGCACTTCAGCAACTAACATTTACGCGAAGATCTGTGGCCCTGGGTCTCTTGGAATGTGGCTGGTTACTCGGCTGACCAGTCTGGTCCACTGCTTGGGCCTAAGGGGCTCTTACAGCAAACTGCCGCAGCTTTGGTGGATGCTGTCCTATTCCACAATGACCAGGACGACCTCAATCCCATCACAGATTTCATCCAACAAGTGCCCAATGTCCGGCCTATTCTTCGAGACGCTATCCTCGAAAGGGCGGATGAAGTGGGCAAGACCGCCGTATCCTTGTCCCTTCTTAGTCTTGTCTATGAAGGAGAACAACACCTTGACTGGTCAGCATTCGTAAACTTGGACGCTCCAGGTTTATCGTGTGCCCTTCAGACTTTATCACGCGAGCAGGTCGCTTCTATCAATCTGTCTGGCACAAAATTCTCCCAGGCAACAAGTGAACTTTGGTCCTCGCTATCACACCTCACCGATCCCAACATCTACCTACTTGAGCCTCCTTCTCGATTAGACGATGACTCTAGTAAAAGTATAAGCACAGACTTCACCATATTATCCCAACAACCAAAAATCAATAGATTAGTCATGTCTAGCCTCATGTCTCGTCCATTTCGACCTCGTTCGGGCCAGCTCTTTCCAGATACAAGTGCGGCTCCGCCTCTGATTGAATCCTTCCCGATCGTTCAGTTACTGGTGAGCCATGGAAAAGAAGGCGCCGTGGATAAGGTGTTGCCGGTGTGGCCCTATGAATATTTTTTCCTTGGAGACGCCTTTCTTAGCCCAACGAGATTCATCACAGGCCTGTTTCGGTACATGAGAAACATGATGGGGCTGCGTGCCTCGTTTGATAATACCAGCGGATTTGATGCCGCCATGTGCTTTGCAGCCAGTTCATCCTCATTATCAGATGGGGAAATCGGGGAAATCAATGTTCTACCAGCGGACATATTCAATTTCAGCAGAATTAGCTTCCGCTCTGTTCGATTGAGTGGCCGTTACTCCGAAATGAGGGACCTTGTCCCGGGTCAGTGGACCGTGCTATTAACTCGCACGGTATCCTTCCCAGAATCTCTAGACTTGGAAGCGGTTGCTACCGATAAAAACGTCACCACGAAATTCCACTGCGCCTTTATACGCCCGAAACGAAAGATTTTGGCACAAAATCGTGCCAGAAGAGATGCAGAGTTACAGTCTGAAGATGTCGATGTTTTTGACCTACGAGGGTTTCTCCAGGAGACAATCCCACACGCTAATTTTAATGACTTACGCCCCCTCTTTGAGCAACTTATCGAACACACCTCTCCCAAAATCGAAAGACAGCACATGTCCGCAAGTACACACTCTCAAGGTCACGACAAGTATGACCGAATATTGGCATATCTGAATGCCGAACAAGCATGTAACTTGGTTACCCGGTTTATGGACAATACTGTAGTTGTTCAAAACCGCAAAGAGAAGATAAAATATTGGACCAGTACCTAGTTAATAAGTGAACAAAGCTTTATGGTCTAAAAGCTCAGTCTACCACGGCATGCCTTAGATGGTACCTACAGGAGCCTGCTTTTTCACTACATGATACAGTTCGGCGAGCAATACATTCTCTAGAGATCATGTATTGACAATACAGACGGTTGGCGGTTTGGCAGCTGCATGCAGCCTGCATACAGCATCTTGAGGGAATTCACTACTATAGTCAAACATGGCTATTGCACTAAATGCAATCTCAACATTCCCCCCCGTTGAAAATACCCTTCCTGAGCTTGGTTCATAAGACTGCCTGTATCATCTTTGGTTATTTATCATCCCTGAAGGGTGCATTGTTCCCTACATGCCTCAATGAGCAACAAATTATCCTCCTCACTCCCTCACTTGTGCTTGAATTTGCATCAGGAGATTCATGCTAGACAATAACTGAACAAGGTGATACCCACGCCGGCCCTTCAAACAATTTATAAACTCAGCAAGGAGCTTAAAAACGGGACAACGCCTAGATTTTTTATTGTCTGTTCGGATCTATCAGATTGATACTGCATGGAGAAACATTGAAGCCCCAAAGAGTGGGAAAATCGCCGTCACTGGAGTCACCCTGTGGCTACTGCAAGACTACATCAAATCGCGAAGCTTGGAAGATAGCAGAAGAACCCGAATTTTTTAGAGTGTATGATGCAAGGGGAACTTCCATGGGCTCTCTTGAATTTACCCTTTTGTATGATTGGCATATACAATGTGGTTCTGGCGCGCATCAGAGCCATTGAGCGACCTTTGGCCAATGGCAGGTGTATAATGGCAAGGAGCAAGAGTTTACCATGGCTGGAGACTTCTCTCCTGTTTTAAACTTTATCGCCCTTGTTCCTGGAAGCGACACACTGGGATCATTGTGCAGGCTACATGTTTTCGCAATGCGACTCAAATATCTTGATGAGCATTTGGATCCCCAATACGCTTTTGATGGGCCTGGTAGAGGAATCACTAGCAGAACATTGCCCTTCATGGTTTGGATTATAGAAGGCTTAAGTTTACAACATTGTAGGACAGAGCGGTTGGCCATATATTGCTATATGTTATTATTCAACATATTCTTGCGGACGATACACGAAATATTAGTACTGATATTATTTTATCCAAGTTCTTTTCTTGAAGGCTTTTATCGAGGCCTTTAATTGATTTTTTATTCTGTATCTGAAATGAATTGGGCCAAAATCTTATGCACGATGGACGCATTCCAGAATACTACGTACCAAGTCTTAATTAATATCCCAGATAAGAGCTCTAGTTTTTTTCGAGCTTGGATTAATTATGCTATGATTAAATTAATGCCCGGGCCCTCGTATTTTTTGAGACACAGTATCTAGGTGGCTTCAGAGGGCATTGGATATAAAAAATAATTGGCTGGAGAAATCTCCAAAGCCGTCAGCTGGCCCCTCTACCCTCGTAATGCAAAGTGAAATGTAAGAGACAACAGGGAGAAATCTGCCTTACTCTCCACAAAGGCCGAGAATCCAGTCCTCTAGCTGCATTTTCCTGCAGGTCATTCCCCAGCTGAAATTAGGCCTCGCCGACTGACTTCGCCGACATCTACTCCGGACTCTCACAATAGCCTAGCTCGTCAAAAATATTGTTAGCCCCAGCTTGACGATGGACAATTATTGGTTTAAAAGAATATGATGAAACGCAAGGTCACCGCTTGTTGTCCGTGCGCCACCACCAAAACTGCCCATCGTAGCTCAGGTCCCCGCTTACCTCGCCGCTTATTACCTGCATGGCTGAGTCACTATATCCCGAAGCTGAAGCTGAAGCTGAAGTGGCTTAGCAGGACGATAGAATATTGTAAAAAGCAATGTGATCAGTGAAGCAATAGAACGGTTGTATTGTATATATAAGAGTCCATGAGACCCTTTGATCTTAACCGCAATTTGCTTCAACAACTTCAACAACTTTGAGAACTTATCAAGATGAGAAACACAATCTTTGGACTCTTTACCCTAGCGGCTGCCGTAGCGGGTAGAAGTTGCGGATCTCGCCCAACGACGACAACAACAACCCCCCAGCCTCCGGACAGTACACCCAGTCCTCCCATAATTAAACCTTCGGTTGAAGCTTGCAAGCTTCCAGGACGCAGTGATGTTCATTTGAGCGTCGGCTTCGATTTCCCCAATGACTGTGTCTCCGGGACCGGGACACTAAACGCCTTTATGATATTTGTCGATTTTTCAGATGCACCGGCGCCTTCCAATGATCCCCCATCAAACCTACGCGATTTCCTGGAGCCAGCAGCCGAGTGGTATTCCAAAGCCAGCCTCGGTGGCCTGTCACTCAATGTGACCGCAGATGTCTCGCGTTACTACCGCATGCCTGCGTCCGCGGCCTCATATCACTGGGAGACTGGTCTTACCTATGCAGAGCATCAAGTCTACATCCAAGATGCTCTTCAGGCCTACGCAGCTAATAGCGCAAACCCGCCACTGCCGGAGACAGAGATCCTCTATGTCGTGCCGACTCGAGCTGCCAGTGGATACATTACCAGATCGATTGCTTTCAACGGCCGCACCAACACGCGCGAAGGGGTTTACGTAGCCAAGAGGGCCATCACATTCGGTACAGACCTTTTCAACAGTTGGGGATATCAGACATTGAATCATGAGAGTGGACATGCCATGTGTCTCCCAGATTATTACCCTTACGCTGCCGGGTCGGATACACGTGAGTATGTTGGTGGCTGGAGCGCGATGGGCTACCTCGGCGGGCCCGGCGTGGATTTCTTTGCCTGGGACAAATGGAGACTGGGCTGGATCAAGGATGAGAACGTCGACTGTGTATCAGCGAAGGGCACCACCCAGCATACCCTTACACCGATCGAAGTCAAGGGTGGGACCAACGCTGTCGTCATCGCTCTCAGCCAAACGACGGCCGTAGTAGCCGAAGTTCGCGCTGCCGAAGGCTTGGACAGCAGCATTTGTGCTTCTGGCGTGTTGTTGTATACTATCGACACGACGGTTGCGTCTGGCAGTGGGCCAATCCGGGTGATAGATACAACGCCTTCTAGCGGCGGCTGCGGTGGAAACGAGCTCAACGACGCACCGCTATCTTTGGGCCAAACACAGAAGCCCTACGTTTCTTACGAAATACCAGGCTTGGGTATTAATGTCAAGTTGACCTCTGAGGCCGGAGGAGAGTACAAGATTACCGTCGAGTACTCGTAAGAGTTGGAGAAGTCGAGTGTTGGTGGGCTGCAACTGATATTTGTCATGGGTTTTCTGAGGGAGGGTGTTGAAGGATTTGGCTTAGGAGCATGAGGTATAGATATATAGATGGCAAAGGAGATTACTAAAGAGCTTTTATTTAAATGTTAGACGAGGATGATCTAGTAGATTGTTTTGTATCGGAAGAGCGCAGTTAGGATATAAATCACCTTTGGACTGGAATTCTTGTATTCTAATGCATTCAGCGAGAAAATAGAAATTAAGTTATAGAATTACATTCACGCGTGAAATATCATCGCTGCAGCGCGGTGTCTAATAAAATGCTGATACATATGGCAAGCCCTGCCTCCCACACAATGAGGGTCTCAACTTGGACTGGGAAGCATCTTTCTTCGAAGCCCACTCAGCTTTCACTTATTGTGGACCATTGAGCAACGAAGTAGGAGGTCTTGCCAGGATAGAAAGAAATAGTAATAAAGTTATACGCCGGAACATTTTTATGAGCGATGTACTGTGTTGTATTAGGAAACAACAACCGTAAGTTATGAGTTGTATACTGTGCCATCCTTCGGCAAGTTTCCATTTATCAAAAAGTCATCCATGGCTTTGCTAGTCTCCCCGAAGAGTATATAGCTGCTATGGCCCGCCCCGTCTCTCCAAACGATAACAGCAGAGGGAAGCTGGTTTCTGACAGCCTCCGCCCATACCGGACTGGTCTCCGGGTCGTAGAAGGCATTGACAAGCATCAAGGGAGGCAGTTTGGCAACCTGGTTGACATCCAGCCGATGGGGTGAGTTGCGCACGGGAGTCGGCCAGCCAACGCAATGCACCCTAGCATCTAGGGACTCGCTGGCACCTCGTGTTAATGGGGTGAGAGCGCTCGCGAGGTCCACGATTCGTTTCACGTCAGCGGCGGAGCGGATTGTGGTCCCGTAGTCCTGGCACCACACAGCACGGTTGGCGAACTTGGACTCGGAGGGGTTTTCATCCACGTCCTTCTCGAATAGATTGCGAGAAAACGCCGAGCCGTCGCCATTGGCTGCCGCGTAGAGAACACTGGCGAGCGTTGACCAGTTCGCGTCTATGAAGCCCGTCTTGGACTCCTTGAAAGCTAGCCTATCCTCCGTGCCGAACAAAATATCTTCACCGGTGGCGACTGCCTTACAGGTGCCGTTGCATTGAGGTGCAGGTATGGAAGAGTTGAGGGCAGTCAGGTTTTTGAACAGAGCCGGAAGGTCCTTGTCCGCGATGGGACATTCATCAGGGGTTTCTTTGCACCAGGCAAAGAATTGCTTGAGAGTTGCCTCGTAAGTTTGCGTCTCAGTCATGATGCCGTAGATGTCATCACTTGTAGCGTGGTCAATGACCGCGTCGAGAATAAATCGGCCGACATGCTCTGGATAGAGTTCGACGTACATCTGGCCAAGAAGGGTGCCATACGAATATCCGATGTAATTCAGCTTTTCCCCACCGAGAGCCTGGCGGAGGAGTTCAAGATCCTTAATCGTCGAGACTGAGTCCATAAATTCTACAAGAGGTCCCGTCAATCTGAGGCAACTCTGTCCAAGGGCTTTGTTGTGGTCGACCAGCGAATCAAAGCTCTCGTCATCCATTGCGAGGATCCCCGGCTGGTTGTTCCAGATGTCCTTGTCGCAGGAAATGGGGTTGCTCAAGCCAATACCTCGGAGGTCTACGGAAATGATGTCGTATTTTTCAAGAATTTCTTGGCTGAAGGGAGATTCTCCTTGGCTTAATGACTGAAACATTATCAAAGAGCTGGCGCCAGGTCCGCCGTTATTGAAGACAAGATTTCCCAGAGAGGGAGCTGTCCCATTTGCTTTGCGACGGGAGATGAACAATTCGATCGTTCCGGTCTCTGGGTGATCGTGATCGATGGGTACTGTGAGTGTACCGCATTCAAACTCGTTTGTCAAGTATAGCTCTTGGCTACACTTAGAAAAGCTAATGGTGCTTGACACGTCCCTTGTTTCCAAAGAAACACCACCCACCAATTGAGCCAGTGAGGCAAAAGCCAAAGCTAGGCCGCCGATCGTCAGTGTTGGAGCCATGATGATATTCATAATATGTGATAAATCAACGAAAGGTAAAACAAATAGAACAAACTTCACTTAGGTCTTGTCAAGAATATTTGGAATGCTGAGAAGTGAAGTCGATACATAACGAGGGTTAGAACATGGCGATGGTAAGCAAATTTATACGCATGAAGTCACCGGAGGCTAGCAGATAGCCCTACGACAGATGCGTTCGTCAGAGCGGCCTCAAAGCCGAGCCAACATTCCAAGTATTGCTATTAGGTTTAAAGGGTTTCGAGAAGAAGTGGTGCCTCGCCTAACAGCCGAGCTTAATTGGTCCAAACTCGCCTAAATTAGTATTATCTTCAAATCAATGATTAATGAATGAGTGAAAGGGCAGACCATTAGTCCAAGGATGAAATAGAGTGCCGTCAAGCTTAGTAATTTGACTGTTTTTTTTTATGGACAGACGGTCATTTCTCTTATCCAGGGGGATTCTACTACATCTTTGAAGCAATGATTCTGAAATATTTATGCACAGATGTAGATAAATAGCTGGATCAGAATCGTAGTTGGACTTCACAAATAGGGCTGGCAGCCTGATTGTTAGGGGCAACTCAAGATCGAACGGGAGAGATGGATAAACTATGTGGTCCAAGTAAAGAGCAATTACCTTAAAAACAATATGAAAGATCGGCTTCTCTTAACTCTTCCTAATACGTCTCATAATCATCAACACAAGACCCTCAGGAGGGCACCTCTAGTTGAGTACGGAGGAGTTAAGAGTGTGAGCGTCGCCCTAATTTCTTACAGGCTTACCTCGTCGCTGAAATAATGCCATTCATGGTAATTATAATCCGCTTACAAGGCGTGAAATGCCAGGAAAATCGGAGACCTGGCATTAGGAGTATCGGAGTCAAGACCAGGAGTACCGGAATGCTGGAGGAAACCAGACTTGGCAAGCCTTAACCCCGATATGATAGAATACAAAAGGCAAATATATGGTCTCTGGATAAGAGGAAAACAATCGAAACTATCTAAGAGTCTTCATCCCATAACTCACTTGACATCTATTATTGAACAATACGCTATGTTTCCTCATCGTGCTGGCAGCAAGTGCTTGGCGCTGTTATTAATGGTATATTATTCCATTGCTCAAAACACTTTACTCAAGGGGGGAACAATCATTAGTTTCGAAGAAGGAGAAAATTCCTTGCAGGTCATTAGAAAGGGTTCTCTTCTGGTAACCCAAGATCGGATCACTGGAATATACAGGGCCGGAGAGGGTCCTGATTCCAGTCTAAACTACTCGACAGTTGATGTTACAGGCAGAATCATCACACCAGGATTCATCGATACCCATCGCCACGGCTGGCAAACCGGCCTTAAGACTCTCGGATCAAATACTAGTCTTTGGGAGTATTACGATCGTTACTCTGAATATGCGGCGGGAAGTTCCTACGCTACAGAAGATGTCTATATTGGCCAGATTGCTGGCCTTTTCGAAGCTCTCAATGCCGGTGTAACCACCACCCTTGATCATGCGCACCATACCTGGTCCAATGATACCTCAAAAGCAGGGATTCAAGCGAGCATCGATAGCGGGGCTAGGGTGTTTTGGTCATATGCCTTCCATGACCTACCGGATTTCACAGTCTCTGAGCAATTTGCTAATTTCCGAGATATTGCGCAAGCCGGAACATTCAAAAACACGGCTACAACTCTTGGAATAGCGTGTGACTTCTTTGGACCTGATCCTACCCTTGAAAATGTTCAGAGGGTTGTCGAACTAGCCTTGTGGGTAACTATGTCTGCTCGTCAAGATGATTTTGCTGACCACATCAAAGAGAGTTCAATGTCTCGGTTGTCACTACGCATACCGTTGAGGGGCCTTTTGGGGGTAAGGGCGATCCAAAGCCTCAATAGACTCTAACTAACATCTACCAGCTAGAAATGGCCCTCTAGAAGTCCATAGAGCCGGGCTTCTCAATACCACAATTCCGGTCGTATTCTCTCACGCATCTTTTCTCACTTATCAAGATCACCAACTACTCCAACTCACCAATCAGTACATATCAATTACTCCTGAGTCCGAGATGCATTATGGTCACACGCATCCAAATAACCACTTAGCCATGGACCAGGCTGCACTTGGTGTTGATACTCATTTTACCTTTTCTTCTGATATATTAACTCAGGCCAGAATGTGGTTACAGAAAGTACGCTATACAATGTATGACTGGGCGTTAAAGGCTTGGCGAGTGCCCTCTAATAACCCGATGTCTGCCAACCAGGCATTTCTACTCGCAACACGAAAAGGAGGTTTAGCCCTCCGCCGACCAGACCTTGGGGTTATTTCAGAAGGAGCAAAAGCAGACATTATCGTGTGGGATGGTACATCACCATCTTTGCTTGGGTGGAATGATCCCGTGGCAGCAATTATGCTGCACGCAAATGTTGGGGACATTGAACATGTTCTTGTGGATGGAAAGTTTGTTAAGAAGGATGGCAAGATAACTAATCCTGACTATGCAAATACTCGGGAAAGATTTCTTAAGCACGTTAAAAGGATCCAAGACACCTTCCTTGCCATCCCGAAGCCGGTCCCTGCTAAAGGCGAGCATTTCAGAGGCGGTGGTGCTGAATTGATGGCAATTCCTCAGCTTGATGTGACTAGGGGAGATGGCAATGGATACGGGACGGATTTTTTGCAGTTCTCAGGAACTCAGTGACGGAACATGATATACGGGGTTGAACCAAGGTGTGTCAAAATGTCAAGTGTACGAGCCGTCCTGTGGGTCAATGACGGAATTCAAACCACCGAGGAGATATTTAGAAATTCGCCGAGGCGAAATTACTTGCTCAAGACAATTCGCGGGTCCGCTAAATCTGATCTGACCTAGCATCTTTTGATCGCACCAATTACATGACTGGCCCAGGTGATCTGACCCGTAGATATTTCTTCGATTGGGTCTAGCTCTCATTGAAGAGCTGACGATATGGAGCAGCTGGTCTAATATCTCCCTTTGACCGCGTTGCGAGTGCTGGTTCACGCTGGTCCAGGATTCCGAGGGGGGAAAGGCTAGTTTGTGATACTTACGGCGATTACCAAATACAATTGCAATTCAGGTACTCCTTGAGGGTAAAGGGATGCTTTCACCGTACCAGATCTGCGGGGGTTATGGTCTGGTCTTTCGAATGCAATGGGGTTATAAGTACACTGTGCTGCCTCCAGGTTTTCTACGCGAATCAACGCCAAATAATCTACTCATCCCAGACACAGGCTTCATCGAAGATATAATCTGCCCACAAAAAACCTTCTTTCGGGAGACATTGAGACTTGTTCTGGCAAAAAGCTCGACCTGGATTTGCGATGGCGCACGACCTGAACTGCCTCACCATAGCTGAGCTGGAAGCTCTAGCTACACAGCGGCTAGACAAGCAGACTCGCGACTACTACAATGAGGGCGCTGACAATGGCATCACAGTAAAGGAAAACATGTCCGCATACCAGAAATATCGCCTCCGTCCAAGAGTACTCAGAAATGTATCCAATGTAGACAGCGGGGTTGACGTGTTCGGAACTCGAACCAGCGTCCCCTTTGGTGTT
This sequence comes from Clonostachys solani, assembly GCA_902141235.2. NCBI lineage: Eukaryota > Fungi > Ascomycota > Sordariomycetes > Hypocreales > Bionectriaceae > Clonostachys > Clonostachys solani. The sequence continues at coordinate 555,042 of CABFOC020000048.1, forward strand.
GCGCCCGCTGCCATGCAGAAGCTTGCCCACCAGGACGGAGAGTTGGCCACGGCACGAGCTTGCCGTACGAAAGGTGTAGCCTTGGGCCTCAGCTCCTTTTCGACTACTACCTTGGAGGACGTGGGGTCCGCGAGTGGAAGCGTTCCCAATGTGCTGCAACTGTATCTCTTTGAGGAAAGGTCGCATAGCATTAAGATGATCCAGCGGGCAAAGGAAGCTGGATACAAAGCTATTGTGCTTACCGTTGACACCCCTCTGCTAGGCAGGAGGAATCTCGAGATCAGGAACCAATTCCGACTGCCCCGTCACCTCAACGCTGCCAACTTTGCCAGCGAGTCTGGGGCCACAGGCACTCCACCCTCAGCGGGTAGCTTGAAAGAGAGCGCGCCTGGTTACCACGATGGAGAGCGTCGCGTTCTCCCAGCTGGACCAGTTACTTTCCACAGTCACGGACCAAACCCAACTCTGACGTGGGAGGAAGCTATTCCCTGGCTGAAAAAGGAAGCTTCGCCAATGCAAGTGTGGGTAAAGGGCATCGTAACGGCTGAGGATGCCTTACTAGCTGTTTCCAACCACGTTGACGGGATCATCGTCTCAAACCATGGCGGGCGTCAACTTGATGGAACCGTGGCTACCCTCGATGCGCTTCCCGAGATTGTCAAAGTTGTGGATCATCGCATCCCCGTCCACGTTGACGGCGGCATACGACATGGAACGGATGTGTTCAAGGCACTGGCCCTTGGGGCTGATTTCTGCTGGGTCGGCCGCCCTGTGCTGTGGGGTTTGGGATATGGAGGCGAAGCCGGAGTCGAGCTTTGCCTTCGCCTGTTGACAGATCAGTTTCGCCTCTGTATGGGTCTTTGTGGGGTTACAAAGGTCTCTGATATTGGACCAGAGTATTTGTTGAAAGAGGAGGCGGCCAAGTTTTGGAGCCGGTTGTAGATTATTCATGTTCCAGGAATAAGATTGTCTTCTCCAACGAAGAAATGAGGGGTTATCCAAGACATAGAGCTTCCCATTGGCTGTACGGCCTGGGGCAAATCTTGCACCCCAGATCCACCAGATCTCGTGACCTTAATGATGATTCCCCATAAATTCAATTGAAGCGTGGAGACTTCCACGCGGGATTTCCTACAATGGAGCTGTCCGTTGGCGGTATTCAGCTTTTTGAACCATGGCATCGCGTGTCTTTCCGTGACAAGAGTTTCTTTCTTATCTACCCATATTATTTATAGCTGACATCGACCCCATGGGCGATGTATGCCCACCCCCCTGTGCGAGCTTCCTCTAATGCGGCCTCTCGTCAGAAGAGAGCCTGCTGTGAATCTTGTCACCAACGCAAAGTGCGATGCGACGTTGGATTTTTTGGAGACCCCTGCACAAACTGTCGCCTGGATAGTCGGCCGTGCAGAATACGAGCGCAGTTGAAGAGGTAGGCTTCGTATTTATGAAAAATCAGCCTCGTTGGAAATGGTCTTGTCTTGTTGCTAACATGATAATCATTTGCTAGAGGAAGGAAAAGAATATCAGATCAACGTGTTCGTGAAGAAACTTTACCGGTAATAACCAGAAAAGATGCGTGCACTGATGGCTCGCAAGCTCAAATCCAACATGAGGCGGGAGAATTTGCCCACCATGGGGAACCATCAACAACACCTGCTAGGATAGTCCTAGCAGAAGGCCTGAGTAACGGTGGGTGACTCTCGATCATTGCTTGCAAATAGGCAAACTGTGAAAGTGCCAAAACTATTGATCTCGATAAGTCGATCAAATAGTAGTGAACGATGATTCCTTTTACTGATGCTAGTTCTGGGTATTTCTGAGTAGGCAACCAACCTTCAACAAACGTTTTTGTTCCATTCTATTATCACAAGTATCTTCAAGTGGCAGACTTGCAGCATCTGTCACCTTCGCAGATACACAATCTTGAACTCGAGGGTTGCTTTCGGGTCCCAAGCCAATCAGTTCTCGATGAGTTTGTTCGTCAATACTTCCTATACGTTCACCCCTGCCTCCCTTTGGTAAATGAAAGGACGTTTTGGTCCATCTATTCCAGGACCGGCGATGGCCAGCGCAAGACCAGTTTCTTCTCTCTGGCTCTTTTCCAGTCAATGCTCTTTGCCGCAACGAGGGTGAGGCGACTTGATGGATGTTTAAACAGGATATAGCTGACACGTTTAAGTTTGTCCCGATCAAAATGATAAACGCTTGCGGGTTCGAAGACCTCAGAAGTGCCAGAAACGCTTTCTATCACCGCGCAGAGGTAAGACCTGTATTGGCATCCAACTACATGTCCGCAATCTAAACAACTGCCACAGTTACTCTTGGCCCATAACTTGGAACGGGACAGTTTTGTGCTGGCGCAGACTTGCTTGCTCCTCTCTCTTCAGGCCACCTTATTCGAACCGAGCTTAAATTCAATGTGGCTCTCGAAAGCAATATCTCATGCCGAGGATGCTGGTGCTAATAAGTACTTCAGTCGAGCTCCTATGGATGCCGAGCGCATTCTCGAAAACAAGCGGCTCTGGTGGTGCTGTATCCTTCGTGACAGGATGATTGCTGTCGGCGTGCGCCGTAGCATCCAAGTCACCCCCGATAGATTCGATTTCACAAATCCAGGCCTGGAAGAAGCCGACTTGGCGGAAGAGATTGAGACATCCGAGGTTTACAGTTCCGAGATGAAAAGTCTCCTGGTGAGAATAATCGTTGCCCAGTGTGCGCTGGCTGTGGCGATGACGTGGACCATGACAGTGGTTTATCCAACAGGAGATTTCTCATCTCAGAGCCTACCGTCCACAGTGTCTCAATTGGTCACGTCTATGGTGGAAATTGAACGAGGGAATACGGAACTGGCGGTCTGGGCTCGCAGGTTCAAGACGAATCTCACGGATTGTATACGTCCAGATCAACGACGAAGAGCACTGGAATCATCTGCAGCAGTATTTGCAGATATGACCTTGATCCACTACTAGTATGTGAAGCACCCTTGGAAACACAACCAGCCACTTGCATTAACCGAATCTCCAAGCTCGACCCAAGTTGCCCTCTACAACCATTTAGCACTGGTACTTCAAAAGCATCAGTCTCAACTTGAAGACTATGAGTTTCGCTTTAGCCAGCTCAAAAGCGACCTGCAATTAGCCATCGCGAACGTGACAGACAGATTCAAAGGCTTGACTGATGAGGGTCTGGTACGGCGTCTTCCAATTAGCGCGTAAGATCTTATTCCTTCAAACCACCAACATTCCTTTCTCTAACTACACGGTCAATTGCCTTGAAGCTAATTGCTATGATAGGCCACCGTGCTCAGCGCTCCCTGTCATCTTGGAAACTCTTGATCTGAAACTCTCGTCTTTGGCACAAAAAGCCAACTACCAGCGGCAGCGAAGCTGCCACAACGACATTATAGCTCTCCTGGATGATCAACACGACTATACCGAGTGTGTGAACATCGCGATAAATAGCCTCCTTCCCGTGGCCGATGCAGAAATCCAGCAGTTTTTCGCGTCCTGGAACGGGCTAGCTGGGATCGAGGGGGAGGGCACAAACGGAATCAGGTTGACGATCTGGTCCCCGTCCAGCTGGTCAGATGTATTCTCGGGGAATCCGATGATCTATCTGCGCCTGTCGATGGCGCTTGACTTTGCCCTATCTAGGGGAAAAGCGCCGCATATTACGGATCTACCAGAATGGACGCATGGAACGCTAGTTATGCCGACGAATATGCATCTAATCTCACCATCGATGGCACAAATGGTGCTGCCAGAAGTGGTACTGCCATCGGAAAGGGAACCAAACGGGTTCGATGAGTTAGACGGCGACGATGTTGTCGTGGACGAGCTGAGCCAAGCCTGTAAGATTACCTTTTAGTCGACATACCTTCTATGTTGTGAGACTGACGCGTGTGGTGCAATATAGGGCAGGTTGGGGAACCTAATATCCTTCCAGGCTGGTCGTTTGTAGAGGATTTAGAACTGCTTGAGAGCTTATGATGATTAGACTCTGTTGATCTTGTTCGAGCTAGAATGGTTTTATAATAGGTGGTTGGCAAATTGACTAATATTGTTTCACGCCGGGTTATCCTCGAGAAAGATATGATATGAAGTTGAGAGGGTTATGAAAATAGAATTAACGCCGTGCGCTTAATTGACTCTTTGGTATTGATCACACATATCTGGAATTTCTAGATTCGCAGCGTACTACACCTGATCAAATTATCCCAGCAGTTGTTCACCATTACTATAATCCAATCGCCAGAGGGTTCGTGACTAGCAATCCTGGGGATTCTTATGTGCTGGTGGAGATTGTCTATCCAAATATCTCAAGGAAGATATGCGGGTGAAATATATGACGCACCAGGGTAACAGGGTAGAGGTGCGGGGTTTCCGACGCATCAACCTGTTAAACAGTTAACCACAACACCTTGATTGTTATGGCTCTCTGCTACTCTTGCGAAAGGCTTCATTTCCCAATAGTAAGAGAAGGCCAAGCCACTGAAGGACTGACCCTGTTCAGAAGTGTGGCCCGGCTTAGGGCATCCGCAAAGACATGCAAGTTGTGCACACTCTTCCTGGATGCCATATCCAGTATCAGGCTCAAGGGTATTCGGAATGGTGAGGTGAAATTCTTTTCAGAAGCGCCAAATGCGCAAGGCGACCCGGTGGGCATGTCTCGAGTGTTTCTTCGTGTTGGACACCAAGTTGGCCGTTATATCAGCGTTTTCACCCAAGGTGTGAATGAGCTCCATATCCTCTTAACTCGAGATTCAATGCCAATATGAGTTGACAGATAGTCCTGCCGCCAATGCCGGAATTGCCACTGGAAGACCATTATCCAAGGGTTATGACTTCAAGCTCTACAAGCAATGGTTATCAGCATGCAGCCTTGATCATAAATGCGGTGGTACGTTGGGCAGTTTAGAAGATCTACCGACCAGATTCATTAAAATCAGTGAGGGCGGCACAGTCCCACAGATACGTCTGGTCTCGTCTGCTGATATCTCAAGCCGTTATGCTGCGTTGAGCTACTGCTGGGGCGGCAACTTCACGGGCGTCAAGACAACAGCAGCAGTCCTACAAGAGCACTACAACCGAATTGAGTTTTCTCGCCTTCCAAAGACTATAATGGATGCAATTGAGATCACCAAGTTACTGGATATTGAGTATCTCTGGGTGGATAGCCTTTGTATCACCCAAGACGACACGGAAGACTGGGCTGCTGAGTCCAAAAAAATGGCAGGGCTCTATCGCTCGGCAGCAGTTACCATTGTCGCAGCGTCCGCAGGGACCGCTAATCAAGGTTGCCTATTTCCGGCAAGGGTCGCTCCGGATTTCGTTGAGGTGCCCATCACTATCTCAGCAACGGGGGATCTCTCAATGGTGACTTTCGCAAATTACCGTGGCTCAATTGCCAATGATTTTCTCGAAAGTCCATGGAATAAGAGAGCATGGTGTCTTCAGGAGTATGTACTGTCTCCCCGTCTCCTGTACTTCTTTGAAGATCGCGTCGTGTGGCAATGTCAGGAGATGTTGTCAGCAGATGATTACGTGGAACTTCGACGAGACAAAACTGGCAGCACAGTAGTGCCGCGGCACTTTTCCTTGCACCACCCGAGAGATCCGGAATCATGGTTTATTCTCGTGGAGGAATACTCGGGAAGACACCTGGCAAAATCTGATGACAAACTTATCGCCGTGGCCGCTTTGGCAACACATTTCAGTCCTTACCTAGAGAGTGAATATCTGTCTGGAATTTGGTGCAGAGAGATGCATAAAGGATTGCTCTGGCTGTCGATAGACAGCAAAATGCAGACGCCACCGCGAGTTCGGGCCCCCTCGTGGTCTTGGGCAGCTTTGGATGGACCCGTGAGTCACCTTCACAGATTAATGTCTTCGCGGGTAGTCCTGGAATCCACAATTCATAGATGGAAAAGTACCGAGCACGAGGGGGCCGGTTATAATCGGTCACGGTCGCCGCATTTGTTCCTCACGGCTCGTCTGCGGCCAGTCACGCGCTCATTCTCTTTAATGAGAAACCATGAGTTTAAGGAAGTTGCCTCGGTTTCAATGCAAGGCGCACTGCTGGTACATCGCAGCTTGGAGCCTCGATTGCTTTATGATGCGGAGGACAAAGTTTGCGGTTGGGTCGTCTTTGACCAAGAAGGTTTTACAGAGGAACAGCTGTTCTGCTTACAGGCTGCTAGAAGCACGCATAACAGTGTTTTCCAAAGCCATCATGTGATCATACTGAAGCGGAATGAAACTAGCAAGAACGTTTATGAACGGGTTGGAGCAGGGGAAGTTTTCGAGTCTGATTTCTTCAGCGCTGTTGAAAGAAATGACGTTGTTCTGATATAGAAAGGGGGTGGGCATGACACTGCTCCTAAGCATCACAGCATCCAGTCGCACGGGAAACGGCTAGAAACAATCAGGTGATACGGAGGTTCTGATTACCGTTGGTAAGATCGCAACATCTGACGCGTATCTATAGCCGAGGAAGCAATTCATCTTGCTGCGGTCATTTGCGAAGTGATAATTGAAACAATGAATTCCGGTCGTTTTGTTATCAGTCTCTTGGAGGTGAGATATCGCGGGGAACTTCGCGCTCTTAAGCTGCAAACCGACTGAGATGTGGGGGAGATTGTCTGGAAGGCATATCATTAGGCCGTTCTGTCTCACTAGTCGCTTTATGTGAGAACAAAAGTGGCCGCAACCATAAATAACGTTACGCTAGACAAACTAGATAAACTAGAGCAGACTAGACATTGCCTCTAGTATTAGCACCTAGAAGCTAAGATGGTTTCTAACTGATTCAACCGTGTTCTCACAATTTTCTTGCGCAGAAGGTTATTGTTATGAGATCGGCTGGATAGACGTCTCATGAGACAGAAGAAGACGAATACAGGTGGTATCTCGCAGGCGGCAATGTTAGGCCCTCAGCAGCCCTTACTGCTTGCCCTTGGTGACTCAGATCACATTCTTCCCCTCTTATTGCTAACCGCTCAGGGCTAGTTCAACCTTGTGTAATGTCCTGCATCAAGATCCGCTCCAGCGATGTGTGTGGGGGGCAGACGGAACTGACATTCCAGCTAAGGGTGATATCAACGATATGAGAACGACTAACCGGAAGCCGGGGAAATATGGTTTGACACTGTGCCGTTGGCGAACAGCCTAGAGAAATCCTCTCTCTCTGCCCTGCCTAAATGCTCATTCCTCTTCCTAGATAGCCGTGTGCTGTTTACGACATCTCCATTGCCTGCCTGCCGCCGTAGCGAAGAAATCATACTCGCTACCCACAAGCACACACAGACACACATCCCCAAATGGCGGCGGCGTCTTCTTTCAAGCCCGGCGCCGGGCGTAGCAGGAAGTTTGACGATCAATCGCTTGATGATATCATTTTGATTGACCAGCTCAAATCAGAACGATGGGCTGAGGGCCTCGCCATCAGACCCAACGGTCACGCCCTGGCGACCATGCTCGAGCACTCGGAGCTGTACTTGGTCGATCTCAACTTCTCAACCGCCATTGCGTACGAAGAGAATGGGCCCGCGGCCCCCAAGCTCATCCAGACGTTCCCCGACTGCAACGCGACCTACAACATCCGCCCGCTGATCGGCACCGAAGACGAGGCGTATGCCGTCCTTACCGGCCACTCCGACACATCTCGCGGGAAGTTCGAGAAGATACGCCTCTGGCACCTTTCATTCGGTCCCAATGGAACAGACACAGCACCTACGATTAGTAAAATAGCCGATCTGCCCGACGCCCTGTTCGGGTTTGGCATGGCCATCCTAACCGAAGATGCAATTGCTGTCGTCGACCCAGTAAAGCATTGCGTTTGGCGTGTGCGCATTTCCACTGGCGAGGTGAGCATGCTCCTTCACGATCCGCCCTCTATGGCTCCCTCTTCCAAGGACGAAGCGTTTGGAGTCAACCGACTCCAGGTCGCGGCGGGCTACTTATGGTACGGCAACTTCAGCACCGGGGTGTTGAGCCGCGCCCCGTTCGAGTATACCGAGGACGGGCGAGACGTGCGGGTGACTGGCCCTGCAAAGCCCGTCGCCGAGGGGTGTATACACTGCGACGGAATCGCCGTGCGAAACGACGGGGCGGCTTGTTATGTTGTTAGCTTCACTGAGGGCTGTCTATGGCGAGTAGACGTTGATTCGGAAACAGGCAAGGGCTCGCCTATAGTCATGTTCGAGGACCTCATCTCACCAACAGTCATAGAGCTGATGTACTATCCATTTGACGAGAAACCCACTCTCTACATTGTCTGCTGCGGTGCTTGGAATCCTGAAGATCTGGAGGGTGAGCGTGGGAGGTATTTAACGCTTGCCAATGTGGACAAGTCAAAAATGCAGATTCACGTCACAGTCGAAATGACTATAAGCTATGAGGATGCTTGAAATATGCTATATAATAGAGAGGGGATTAGAGGGGATTCCCCTTACCTTCATTTGTTATTGACGATTATCTTCTTGCCTTTGCTTTTTTTGGGGGTTATTTGTTCCTTGGGTGACAGCTTCCATACTGGAGTCGCGCCCATATGGCTGGAGAGTACAAACCAGTAGTCAGTGAGAACATGTAAAACTTGAATACCATTGATAGATGCAAAGAAGAATCGGGAGCCAGACAGTATGCGGTGTTGTGCTCTCATACTTCTCCGGAGTGACTAATCACATTAGCGTAGAGATTCCAATGAGATCCCCGGTTGATCGAAAATCTCAGCCCCAGAGTATGAAAATTGACTTCTTGAAGCCAAGATTTGAAGTACGCGATTCAATTCAAATTCTTGGGGGGGTAGACATCCTTGGTACAAGCCATAATACATAAAACTTGAGGATGACAGTGCCGTTACTTACTAGTAGCACCTAAGCTATGAAATGGATCTGATAATAATCACGTTGTTTTGGAAAAGGGGTGGCTTCTACAAGCGTCAGAACACGACGTGGGCGATTCTCAGGTCATTGCACCATTTTCCAAACTAACTTGAAACCACCGACCCAAGGTAATTACGGCCTTGATGTTATTAGAGAAATACTAATAAATGTTACATCAGTACTCTTTACCCATCCAAGCAATGAAATATGCTAGTCCACCATGTAAGCAGGATCTCTTGTATAAATCTGAAACTACATATTCCTATAATTTGCCTTACTTTACACGATAGCCTGCCGCACTCATTTGAATACTTTATTTAACATAATAATCAGTAAAACATTCGCTCATTCTACTTGGTACAAATTTAGTAGGGCAGGCACCTAGATCAAAGAGTAGTTGTAAGGATTCACTACCTTGGTTCGCCAAAAATGGCTGATAGCAATGTATCACTCTAGCCATCTCATATATAACGTTTAAATGCAATACGACGTGGAGTTTTCCAGCCATTGTAAAACAGTAGCCAGCCACAGCATTTGATTTTAACGGCAGCATTTCAGGCTTCACTAAGTATACGATCAAGACTCTTCGTTATTCTCTCTCAGGATATGGTTGTATCGGGATATGTGCGTTCATTTACGGGCTGCCATACAATAATTTAACTGGTTACGACTGCGCAGCACCCACAATAACCTCCAAAACCCGTTCAGGCATGCTAAGGAAAGGAGAGTGGCCAGACGGAAGCCTCACAATCTTGTCATACTGCCCAATTTGCGCAAAGGCCTCCTGGTGTGAAGGATCCACAGCCTTATCTTGTTCACAAAGAATATAGGTCTTGGGTATCAAGATATCCGATGTGATAAAATTGGGAAAAAGGCAAAAGCTCGCACGGCTCTGGGCTTTGGACAGGTTCTCCCACGCTGCGTCTTGTCCTTCCTGGTCGAGGTCACTGTAAAAGAGGGGTTTTGCAGGCTCCTGGAGATGGAGAACCTCTTCCTATAACCGGTAGTCAGTTTGAATATTCAACGCTACTCGTCATTGTTGGTTCAGCAGTAACAAACGCACCTCCAGCACATGATAGGGCATGATAGGAGGCTCTGAATCATCTCCCATGATGCTTTTCCCCCGAACTGGATATGAAAATCCTGCTATTGTCACCATCGCTTTTATACCACCACTCAACCCTTTAGCCGCCCGCTCCTCGACTGTTTGGCCCTCCACAGCCAGGGCTGCAGGCACACTGCCGTAGCTGTGACTGACAACGACACATTCTCTACCATTATCTAGAAATGGCAAGATATTGCTGTGAATGATTCGGACATCATCAAGGGCTGTGGTACCGACAAGCTGCTTAGCGTCCGTGGCTTCACCGCAAACAGCAAGAGGCGGCGTAAGAACAGTGTAACCTTGCTTTCGAAGCCCCTCTGCCAGAGCATTCCAGCTCGATGGGCGATGAAAAGCGCCAGGCACAAGGACAACAACAGGCTTAGTATATGACATTATGCTGTGTAGATATAAGTAACGGATCGATTTGGAAGATAAACGGGATCATAGTGTTTATGCTGAGGGGATGGGCGAGGTTCTTATATAGACGTTAATCAAGAGTTCGACCCGCATTCAAGCCTTGTCCCAAAATTAGCTCCACAGAGAGATATGGTTGCCGAATTTCTAACAGGCTAAGACCCAAAAGAAGCCAGTAAGTACCTGATCAAAAGTAGGTGTATAGGTATAGCACATACTGCAGCGATATGGCTCGATACTCGAAGTCAACGGAGCCTTGGTCTAAACTTCCACAGGCAAAGTCCAGAGCTGGATCTTGGCTTCTAACAACCTAGACCCAAAAATGACAATACCCACCAACCTTCATCGGATAAATCGCTACGTTAGGCAATATGTAAGCACTAATTTACTGGTTGATTTGTCCACAGCATCGCTTACATCATCTTCGCCCGGCAGCTCGGCTCATACCATGGCGTACCCATGTACAATGTTTTCGAAAACCTTCCTGCCACTACCACGAAGCTCACGATTCTCTGGGCTAAAGACCAAAAATGGTCCACTAGATCGTACTTGTATCCAGTCCGAACAAAAGCATACCCCAAGATTGTTCATCCGCACCGAGGCGGCATATCCTCAACTTCCTTGCAGCAGGCATCCACAGGCAGATCTTCCATCGGCGGCTGGCTCTAAAAGCCGATCTAGTACACTCCTTTGTCATCAATGACGCGTGGAAGAAATGCCGAGCAAAGGATCTCGTTCCAGGAAACATCGATTCGTGAACCGTAACCGCAGCGGCTGTTCAACATGCAAGGAACGGCACGTCCGCTGCGACGAAACGCGTCCCGTGTGGTAAGCGCCTTCTCCTATGACGCCCACCGCCTCCCGGTCAGATATACGGGTAGGAGACACCCGTGTGTCTAAACCGAGATTAGTATTTCTAGCTAACACCAACCGTAACAAGCGCGAACTGCATCAAACTAGGACGGGCATGTAACTATCCAGCACCGGCGCTCCCACTTTGGGACAGGAGACGCCTAAAGTCGACCCTGCCAGGCGTGCATATCCCATGGCAAGTCTCGGGGTGCCCTGTAGATCCTTTCAACTCTCTACCAATAGAAATGCCTTATAAGTCACGAGAGCTTCTCCACCACTGTGAGTGTGATTCCTGTGACCAGTCAGTGGCTAAGGTAGCTGACCACGGGAACATACGTAGACGTCTCCGTTTGTGGGGGCACCAATGATTCGTGTACAGAGCCGAATATTCAAGGCATAACAATTCAAGATCCCCTGGAGCTCCGACTCTCTTTGTAATATCGGCCTTGCACTACTCGTGGAAGGCGAAAGAAATTTCGTCGTTCCAGTCCACCTATCTCTTCCACAAGATAGAGTGCATTGGCCTGGCAAACGCCCGCCTCAAAAACCTCAAAGCAACGAACATAGCCGTGACGGTGCGGTTGATATCCACTCTTTGCATCTTCGATGTAAGTTTAGCATTTCTACGCCACATCCCGTCCGTGACAGAAATTACTGCTCACACCATCGTGCGAAGAGCAGCTTCGGCAACCCAGATGCCGCAAGGGCTCATTTCGATGGCCTGATGGCAGTACTGGACCTCATAGAAGCGTCAGATGGCAGCCTCAGCTTACGACAAGTTGATCATGACGATCTCATTGCTCGATACATTGCATTGTGAGTTTTACGTATATGTGGCAATAGGTGAACTTTGTTGATTGACTTTTCTACTGCTAGGGCACATGAATTTGTGTATACAGCAACTGGCTATCTGCACCAACGAGTTACGAAATTGACGCAACTTATGGGATCTAGCCCCAGTGGCAAGCCCGGGGATACAAGTATTCGCCTAGACGGTCTGAGGTTGATCCCTTATTTTGCCGGCAGCCCAAGGCACGCAAACAACGGACAAGATCAGGCCAATCTCTCCTATGATCTTGTGCCGCTCAAAGTACTGACGCCCCTGGCCCGCGAGAGGTACTGCAGTCGGCTCTGCTGTTTTATGGACGAGTTTCTCTACGGGGAGGATCCTCCCGGCCTGGCCGCCGACTACCTCACCAACATCAAGCAACTCGTATTAGAGGCCGCTAAATCGCAATTGCGGGCTACTTATAACGTGGGGACAAGGCCACTCGGTAGTTTCTGGTCAAGTCTTGCGCCCGCCGGCTCCATGTATGTCAACAATGTTGTGGCCGATCTGCCCGCAAACGACTGCCATGTCTACAGTCAGCTCTATCTCCGGTTGACAAGGGATATTGACAACACAGAGGGTATAATGAGGGCTGGGGCAGAGGATCATAAGATATGGCTCTGGAAGGTCTTCACGGGAGCATACACTATCGCTAAGACACAGCTAGCCGTCGAAGATGCTGGTAGTCGAGCAGAAGACGACAGCAGCCCCTTTCAGATGTTGCGCCTTTGGTTCGGCCAGCGCATCCAAAGCTGGAGCCGAAGAGCGCATGTTATAGATTGGAAAGACGCGAAGGAGGCATTATCGGCCGTCAGCTGGCCTGAGGACTCTGCTGGAGCAGGGCTTTCTGAAAAGCTCTGGCAAGAGGCTATCTGGGGCAATACGAACAAACAGCGTTTTGATATCGAGGCTCTTCTCGTCCGCTAATGTCAAATCTAGTGACAGGGTATAGTAAGTAAATGATTCAAGGAATAGCCTAGATCGACTAGGATTTATCATTACTATCCTTTATCCTAGAATATACCTTTCCTCGAAGGAACATCCTAACGAATATTAATCCAAGCTCTATATATCCCCTATATCCTCCACCAGTGAAGTCTTTGCTAGGTAGTTCAAGATCTATAGTCATGTGGTAAGATTGCCCGCAAAATACATCGCTTTTTATTTGCTCCTCATCCAGCGTTTTCAGAGAGTTACATCAGTGGTAGAGTTTTGAAGAGTGGCCCCATCGCTCAGCCAAGCTGTAGGTGCCATTGACTGCACATGTTTGGGGACCAACAGGCTCACAGAATGAGGCAATTGTAGCCAAAGTTTTCTCCTGAAGAAAAACAAAGTTAGAGATGCTCATAACGAATGGGTTTGTCGGGACTTACTGCCAGAGTCAGACTCCAAAGGTTCTTGTACGAACTGCCCATCTTCTTTCTCAAGTCTAGCGAAAGAGACGTGCTGAGGCCAACAGAGCCGGAAATGGCATTTGAGTACTTTTTGCAAGCATTGCACGTCAAAGCTGTGTGGATAATGTTAACTTCCATACTTGGCGGGTATATCGGACTAGGAGAGCTTACATGAAATAGCCTGCAGTGTCGCCGAGAGTTTGGGTAAAGCAGCTGACAGTTGAGCTGCAAATCCGGTCTCTGCAAGTCGAGTTAAATCATTAGTCTCCGCCAATCACACGGTTTATTCGTTTGTTTTGCACTCACCAAGAGCAGTCAACTCTAGCCCTACGGAAGCCGTCAAGGCTGCAGAAGCTCCTACCTCAATAGAGGCATCAGCCTCCAACGGCGATGGGCTCATCTGCACGTCCCATCCTGATGACGTGGTCTTGTCCTCGGCCAAGAAGTCAAGCGTGGATTTTGAAGCAGGGATAGAAGCTGTACCACCCAGAGTAAGCTTGACGGCTCCTTTGATAGCGGAAATCCCGGCATCAAGAGAGATGGCGACTGTAGGACCAATTGTGAGAATTCCAGGAATAGAAACCCCTCCTGGGGACAGCTTGAGAAGAGACAAGCTCTTCTGAACGAGTGCATCAGTGAGATCACCTTTCAAGCCAAGCTGGATAATGGTCGTGACATCTATTCCTTCTGTGTTCAACTCAATGACAGCCTCTTTGAGTTTGAAGAACTTGACACGGAATCTCCCCTCGATGTTAAACGTGCCAGAGGTTGAGCAGTTAGAACACGTGCCCGAGATGGTGAGTCCATCATCCACGGGGAAACTAAGGCTCTTCCCGGAGAGATCGTGCTCGAAAGGGATTGAAACGTCAGGGTTGTACTCCCCTTTGAGGGCATCTCCAATGTCGCTGAAGACATCACCGATTGAGTCAAAGAGTCCGCGCCTAACAGTGCTCCTCTGAGCCTGAGCACTTTGCACAGCAGACTTGCCAATGTGGAGCTCAAAGGTGTGAAGGGCATCCTTCCAACTGATCGATTTGCCACGGAGCATGGCAGTGTTTGTCGGGTCGTCGAAGCCAATATCGTTGATCTGGTAGAGAATGCGGTCCTCGTTCCAGCCACAGTCTCCAGCGCCAACCATCAGCACGAATTGACGCTCCTCATCCTGCTTGACCCATTTCCAGATATCCGCAGCGTCATCAAAGTCCAGCTTCTCCGAGAATCGAACAGTCACTTGCTCTGTCCCATTGACTCCCGTGCTGCTGTTACCGTTGGGGCACTCCATCGATTCGACCAGGTCACTCCAGTACTCCGTATCGACAAGACCCTCCTTTGCGCCTGACATGTCTACCTTGAGCTCAGTGACCGTACCATCGGACCCAGCCCAGTAAAGGTAGTCTTCGCTGAGAACCTCGAAGGCGCTCATGCCATCTCGTACTGACTTGCGGCCGCGGCTCGGTCGGAGGGGTTTTAGGACGATAGAATCGGTAGCGCTTCGGATGACAGGGCCAGTGCTGTCGCCGCTGAGAGATACCAATTCGTGGGCTAGCTTGTGTGAGTGGCTGCCATGAGCACGATGGTGGAGGGGTTTCGCGGTCGCAGAGCTGCTGAGGAGCAGGACACTGCATATCAAACTTGCAACGCGGGCCATGGTGTCGACTGATGGAGAGTATCGTATAATCAAAAGGGAGTGTATTAAGGAATGTCGCAATGAATTGAAAGAGTGTGGTAACGAGGATCAGATAACTATCCAGTAGTTTGAATCATTGACTTCCTTCTTTACAAAAGAGTGGCAGTGGTAGATTGGTCTACCTCGCTGGGTGCTCCAATTGGATGCCAAACAGCCATCATCATTGAAATGGATGGGCGATACTGTATATTAATACAGAGGAGGCGAATCAGGCATCTTCAGACAGCCTTATCGAACGTGCCTCTTGCTTGCCTTCCAAATGGAGACTGCTTCCAAGGGTAGCTCGAACGCCCCAATCATGGCGTTACTCTGATTCCTTTGCTGGAGGCATGCCATGGTTTGCCTCACGGCGACATCCTTGCAAACCCCTAGGCTAACACGCATTTAGAAGGTGTTGTCACAACAGCGCACCGAATAAGAAGTTGACAATGCTTTCTGGCCGTCTGATTGGCTGTCCATGGGGTTCAAGCCCCCTTTCATTCAGCCGCTGTGCCCGGCAGTTCTCAGCTTCTGAAAGAAGCATTCCAGAAGGAAAACACCACACGGATGTGCCGTCGTGATGCGTAATGATATGCACCACCCTTGGCGATTAAAGTGGGATTCGCGATGCTGAAACCGGCTGCAGTGGGCATGATGCCCTTAAAAAAGACTATTGCTACCACTGTGGTAGCCCGTCCTAAAACAACTCCATGAGTAGGTAATTAAGAAAGGGGGCTGACGGTGGTCAACGCTCACGTCGTTCAAGTTGGTCGCTGATAAGCCTGGGACAGAATGTGACCATCCCAAAATGTCTTCCACCTTCCGAGATAGTGGCTACACAATGTCTAATTTAGAGAATCCCTAAGAAAGCTCGGCTCTAGATGAAATGGTATCAATCAATTCGTAATCCATGGCGGGTTGTATAATACACAACCGTGTTATTGGGTATTCTGTATAGCGTGATAAAACCGCCACCTCCTTGACCAGGATTCTTAGCTACCAGCTTCGCAGTATGTTTTATAAAAATCGGGTTAGCTTTGCCACATGGCTAACAACACATTTACTATCACGCTTGTCTGCGATGAGATTCAAGGATAGGATTAAAATCTCCCTCAATAGCAACATTGTTGCAACAGAAAGAATCTGCAGCTTGGCACAGCTCTGCATTTCAAAGATGGAAAGTACCTGAACGTGGTCTTCCTAGTTGAAATATCATCAATTCAGTTACTTGGGAGAGCGACTGTAAGACTCAAGAAGCGTTACACACTTTTCTTTTTGCAGTAACGGAATTCTGGTCCCCTTATTATTGCATTATGATTTGCCTACTCATCTACCGTGAGTCGAGTGTGCCAACTAGATCCTCCCAGAATTGAAAGTCCAGGGGCTCCGGGAAGTTGCGCGTGGGCCCGAACCAGCTATCTAGCCAAGTCTCTCCTTGATCAATCCCGTTCCCTGTATGCTCGATACCAGGAAGGCTGTTCTGAGCAGCTGTAGGAACCCCCATGTGGGTTCTCGCACTCGCCATACCTTGATGTGTGCCTCCCATTTCCCCGGAACTAGGCCCCATGAGAGTTGATGACTGAGGGAATGGACCCGTACGCTGAAAGGCTGGAAACTCTTCGCTTGATCTCCTCACTGGCTCCACCTGTTGGTGATATAGATTATGAGACTGACCTTCTCGGCTCGTCTTCCTCGCGGTCGCGATACAAAGCTCTATGACTTTCACCTCAGCTAGTGCAAACTGTTTTACCCATATGTCTGCCCGTTGCTTCTCGCAGTAGGCAGCCAAATCCTCCAAGATACCGCGCGTTCTAAGGGAGTGAGGATCTCGTACAGCGATGACGCCTAGAACTAAAGCGCTATTGAAGAGGTTGTGCATTGCTCCTCCGGCTTTGAGACGATCCGCCATTGAGGTTGGGCGGAATGTGAGCTTGAGGCGCAGGTCGGCGCAGGCAGATGAGATACAGGCGTCACGGGAATACTGGAAGCGGCCCGTGATAGATTCGAGAAGGACATAGCTGCGGTGAAGGGTTACTCGAGCGAAGTGATATAAGGAGTGAAGATACATTCGCTGCCACAAGAGAAACGGATGTGTAGCGTCAAGAGAGGTGTCAGTTTCCTCAATGCGAAAGTAAGGGGGCAGGGAGTCAGCCCAATCTAGGAGGACGCGATCCAACTGGAGGACCTTCTCGTAAGTGCTATATGATGTTGTCGTGGGCTCGAGGCTGAAACAGTCGTCATGAATGTCGCCTAGAATTGTGGACATGCGCTGTTGATACGAGTAGTATATAGTCCTTGTCGGGTCGCTCAGAGGTTTTTCGATGGCCTCGGCGGCTTCCTCGTTGGACATGTCATCGATCCAGATATTCCGTATTTTCATGAGCATACAGTGCTTGCTGTTGATTGTGTATGGGCGCCCGGTTGTCAATGAGAGTGACCGATCCAACGAGAACAAGATGCACCACAACCGCCTTCTCGTCTCCAAAACTTTAGGCGGCAGACGCCAACTCTCACCGTCAAGATGCATTCCTTGCGCCTGGGCCATCCGGATGGCAAAACTTGATGTGAGCCAACTCTCGGTCTTCCGCCCGAAGAATATAAGATAGCGGCTCACGAGAATCCCTGCTCGGACTAGGTCAGGGCTCTCTCCGGAGATGGTCGGTGCCAGCACAATGGCTTTGCGCGATGCCCAGAAGAACTGCACCGAAGTTTCTTCACAAGCCCTCTGGCCGTCTACAGTGGTATCCAGCGGGCAGTCTAGCAACTCGGCAAACGCCAGCATCATGAATAAAAGCGCCAGCCATCGCAGATCAACGGCGGTTAAGTCATCGTCGCCCCATTTCCGATCCCAAAACGCATCGTAACTGACTTGGAACGTCTCTTTGTGCACACTGTCATAGACGGGGTTCAGCTCGTCAAAGAACCTGTTCACAAGATGATCGACAACTGTCTTTCGCCGCGGAAGACAGCCGACCAGCTCCCATATGTGGGCGTAGGGCTCCTTGCCGCCATGATGGACAAGGTTATCAGGAGGGCGGCTCCGCGAGGCCGTATTAGCATGAATGCCGTTCATGCCTGCGGGGAGTTCGGGGCTCTCAATCTGCACCAGAGAGGCTGCAGATTGGTGACCAAAGTAGCTGCTCCCATGGTAGGAGGCTGCACCGCGTGAATTCCAGAGATGGCCGATACGTGGAGAGCTAAAACCCTGGTGAGTCGCTGATGGGGTAGTAGCCGGTAGGGGGGGTTGGGATGGTGCTCTGGGAGGACTCGGATGGCTCGTGTAACCACCGGCTGACGGGGTTTCTGTTGTGTTGGATGTCGAAGCCCTGTTGCCAAGTACCCCATGGTGATGTTGGCCAGGGCGGCAGAGGTTTGGTATCCTGCGTCGGATACAGGTTGAGCAGGGTGTCTGCCTGTCGCACTACATAGAGGCAGGATGGCTCAGTATCACTAATCAACAACCTCAGGGATGCCTAGAGATGGCACGCCGGTGCAAAGGAGGGCCGCTGTGAACGCGGATAGTCGGGGCTGCTCCTGGGACCATGACATCAAAGTGCAGGGGAAGATGGGAACCAACCTTGCGCCTCAAGCGGCGACATTGCGTGCAGACATTACTGCGTGAATTCCTTGATTGAGACATGGGGGGCGACGTCAACACCTCATGGGCGGTGAGACTTTCGTGTTCCATCATCATTCGTCCGCGAGATGCCGGTTCCTATTATCGTCCAGAGTGGTATTGATGATGGCGACCGTATCAGTTGCAGAGAAGGGAGGGTGAGCGGCGATTATGGCGGCGACAGAAGCGGAGAGATGCGCGAGTCGGAGAATCATCGCCGACGCGACGGGGATCCTTGTCCGCCTCTGGTCCACTCACACACACTTGGGCTTGGCCGGAGGAAATCGGCCTTACGGGGCATGGGCAGATATACTACAGACATGCGACTGTTAGCCATTTCAAGTCCATGTTCTACAAATCAATGGTTATGAAGGCATCGATGACCACAACTGATGTTGTGACGCGACATAAGATCGACTGAGCTAACTAGCTGGCACGAAGGTATTAATTTAATATTACATAGTTAATTTTATAGATTAACATGGCTTTTTAGAATTTTCCCAGTACCCAATAATCATAGTTCACTTGTTTTAGGCAATGTTTATCAGTGAGAGATGCCAGGCTGAAGCCGCATAACTGGGCCAAGTTACTTAGTTCACCAGAGGAAGGAATATTATGTGCAGTGTGTTTGTTCAGAAATTAACTACATGTAAACATGCGTCCTAGTATTAATCCAATAGATGGGCATCCGGGAACCACTTCACAGTGCGTATCGGTAGTCTGGGTGGAAGTCTCCCGTCGCCCCCTTTTCGATGGCCTGGGCCCGTTCCTCCTCCGTCATCGCCTCCCGCTTTCGGTTCTGGTTCCTCAAGTAAAAGTACAGAGAGACATGCCCAAGAACAGCAAGCATGACGGCTGCAAGAGAACCGCTCAATCCCATGACGTACTTTCCATTCTGGGTTGTCTTGAATATTTGTCCAACCTATCATCGATGATTAGCGGTTTGTGCAATACACATGATATCCAAAGTAGGTACTCACCACAACACCTGCCGAGTTTCCAATAGACTGGTTCATTCCGATAGCCATGGCTCGCTTGTAGTACGGTGCGTGGCTGTTTAGAAGCCAAGCGCAGTTCAGCCCGACAATCATGTAAACGCCCGGAGCGATGAGAAATGTCGAGAAGTAAAGTACACCGCGCTGGCTGGTGGGCACACCCAAGTTTACGGCGTACCCAATGGCAGTAACGAAACAGGCTGGGATCATGAAGAAGGCTCTGCGTTGCCAGCGATCAGACATCCATGAAACCACAATGTACGCGCACGAAGCCCAGAAGAAAACGGGGATCGTCAAAAGCTGGGTCGTGACGGTATCGTAGCCAAAGGATTTGATGATCAGCGGCAGAAACGAAGACAGACCAAACGAGCAGATGTCAGCCATGAACTGGCTCCAGCAGCTGATGTAAAGCTTCGGGTCCAGAACTGCCCTCTTAACTTCTGCCCAGTCAAAGTCCGGCCGGCCGTTGTATCGAGCATTGATCTCGGCCCGAATTCGCATCATCTGCTTCTCCTCCTCGTTCAAGAACCGGGCATGCTCAAAGTCGTCAGGGAGGAGGAAGAAGATGGCGATGGCAATCACAACACTTGCGCATCCCTCGATAATGAAGAGCCAGCGCCAGCCTTGAAGACCGCCGACACCATCCATTTTCAGCAGTGCAAAGGCGAACAAGCCACCAAAAGAACCTGACAGTGCCGACGAAACGAACAGATAGGAGATGCGTAGAGCCTGCTCGCGTGGTTGGTAGAAGGTGCTGAGGTAGAGCGCGAGACACGGGAACATGCCTGACTCGAAGAGACCGAGGAGAAGTCGAGAGGCATACAGCTGGCCGACGTTGTGCATGAAGCCGGTCCCGATGAGAACAACGGACCAGCAGAACATGAGGAGAGGGATCATGCGGCCTGTAGCTGTTAGTATTGTCATTTCTCTTGGTCGGAGGGATGTACGGACTTGGATGAAACTTCTTGAGCACTAGAGAGCAGGGGACCTCTGCCGCAACATAGGTGACGTAGAACAATGTAACAGCATCTAGCTCTTCTCGTTAGCTTGATCCCAGGGCCGCCCAAAGGGGCTTCCTATACTTAGTGTCACGAATACTCACTTCCAAGTTCTCCATCGCTCATATTGATGTCAGTCTTCATGCCTGCAGAGGCTGCGTTGCCAATATTGGCTCGATCAAGATACGCAGTCAGGAAAATGATGGTCATGACGGGCGCGATCCAGATGTCGAGCTTGCGCACGAGCTTCCGCTCCACCTTGGGATCGAGAGCAAGCATCTGGCTGGCAGACGCAACGTCGCTCTCGCCACTAAAGACGTTTGCGTCCTTCTTTTCCATGGTGAGGGGCCTGGGGAGATACTGAAAAAGTTAAGACGCTCTTCCGCTGCTCTGGTTGGTAATATAGAGGAGAGTTGCGATGCTGGTAGGGTTTGGTTGTATCGGGGCAACCGGCGAGCTTTAAGTAGCCATGCCAATGAGTCTGGGGTCTCTGCAGTCTGGGGTAATTTCCATGTGGTAATGATTCGATATGACCCTGGTTTGCAGAGTCTAAGTTGGTGGAGAGAGCTGTCACGGCCGCACATCCATGACATGAGTCGCATCAGAGTCGTAGCGCCGATAAGATCAGCGGCGGGTTGCCTACTCTATTCGCGGGCGGCGACGACTAGTATCTGTGATATCTCCATGTCATGTTCTCATGAGTAAGTAAGTGCGGGTATTTGATAAGCGCAGGTTCCACCGCGCTGGGACAAAAGAGGGCATCGCCGCCAATCGACGGCGACGAGACGGCATATCTCTTTTAGCGTCGCCGCTCTTATGTACCGTGCGCGCGACAGTGTCCGCAGCAACGGCGACACTGTGTCTCAGCCAAGTTGGATCCCTTCTGGGGCCTCCTGGTATCGACCGGTCTCGGTACAAAAGGGAAACGGCCTCAGTCCCCTGCTTAAAGAAGTTGACTTCCCGTGCTGCGGTGGTATTTGATGCTTTTCTTTTTCTTTTCTCTTTTCCTGTTTAGAAAGGGGAAAATCCTTGTACGATGAGCGAATCACCGGTAAGTATAGCTAATTTCCCATTTCTATGTGTCCATTCCATGTACTCATTCAGCTATTGTAGACATGGAGTCGCTTTGTGCGCTTCATTTCTACAGACAACCGAGAGCTTTGTGGAGAGCCTGAGGATCCAAGTATCGATGGTGAGTTCAATATGAAATTGAGGCCTCAATACTCGCCCTGACAAAACTATCCAGTTGGCCTGGCCATCGCCGCAAATGACGAGGTACGGGTCAAGGTCTTGGGTGGTTCGTCTGCTCTATCAAGCGGCCCATGGACTGGGGAGGTTGCAGCTGTCAGAAAGGTGAGATTGCCCCCCGTATCATTTTGTGAGGATTTTTATTGACCGGTCTACAGCTGCTGTCACCATTATCCGCACAAGAGGTTGGAACAATTCGTTGCATTGGGCTGAATTTCAAAGACCATGCGGTAAGTCAGATGCTTGATCCATCCAGACAAAATGCTGATTTAATTCAGGCCGAGTTGAAATGTCCGCTCCCTAGTGTGCCGGAGGTGTTTTTCAAGCCGGCGCAGTGCATCAACAACCCCTTTGACCCAGTTGTTCTCCCCTCCAGTGCACCGGCAGCAATTGATGCAGAAGTTGAGCTGGCTGTGATCCTTGGAAGGGAGTGCAAAAACGTGGATACGTCTTCCGCATTAGACTACGTTCTTGGCTATACAATAGCCAATGACATTACAGCTCGGGACGTCCAGGCGAGAGTCTCGCAATGGGGCTACGCGAAAGGATATGACGGCTTCTGCCCTCTAGGACCTGTTCTTGTGAGCCCCAAGGCTCCTGGCTTGAATATAGAAAATTTGGACATGAAGACTAAATTGGATGGTCATGTTCTACAAGACGGAACATCCTCGCAAATGATTTTTTCTGTCGCGGAGATAATTTCATACTTATCAAAGGTAACAATCAGCCTTAAACACGTCAAGGTCACTTAACCGCGGCGCTAACATAAGACTAGGATACCACATTACCGGCTGGAACCTTGATTCTGACGGGAACACCATCAGGTATTGGGCATAGCTACTCGCCACCCAGATACTTAAGGGCAGGATGTCATCAACAAATTAGCATCAGTTCTGGCTGTGGAACTTTAATCAATCCTGTTGTCTCGGAAGTAGCTGAACCAAAATTATAATTAGCCGAGTTCAGTGAGGATGTAAAAAAAAATAAGAATTAAGAGATATACTACCGGATTGGTTTTTCTTTAGGCTTTCACTCTCAAATTCAACAAGAGCAGTAGAGGCAATGCGGTCCCTATTATAGCAGGCGATTTCATTCCAAGGTCCCGACTCCTTGAGCCAAGATTTGTTGATCACACCCGTTTCTAACTTGCGGTTAGTCAAACTTGTAAGCTGACCATAAGACGCCGTTGGTCTCTGTCGAGATTTAAACGGGTGGAGCGCCGGTAACCCCTGCTAAACGAGATTAACGAGGATGATAAGCGAGCTTAAACGACTTTCAGCATCGCTTAGACACCTCGTTTAGGCTCGCTCTGGCTCGCTCATTGAGCTGTCATTTTTAATTTCGTATTTACGTGCTTAAATTTAACAATAGCGGGCTTCATCCGTGCAGCAAGTTCATATTCGAGGCTGAGTGAGGTCCAAGCATTTGCTTCGCCATGATGGACTCGTATGTGCATGAAATTCTTAAGGGCTAGTTGGAATATAAAGCTACCAATTCAACCGTCTAATTCTCTACTTACCAACAACTATCACAGATCTCACTTAGCCTCCCCTCCCTTCAAGCCTTCAATTGATTTCTCTGCATCTATTTCCAAAATGTCTTCTGACGAGATATCCTTCGAGCTGTTTAGATATGATCCGTCTCTGGCTGCGGCAGTGATCTTTATCATCCTCTTCCTGCTAATCACGATTGTTCACGCCTACCAGATGTTTCGCACTCGAACTTGGTTCTTCATCCCATTTGTTATTGGAGGCTGTTGTATGTGCAATATTTCTACCTAGCTTGGTTCCTACTAATATGAGCACTACAGGTCAATGGATTGGGTACATTGGGGTATGTTTTTCAAGTTTACCAACTCGCATAACAAGGACGCTGATCTGATCCTTTCTAGAGGGCCATATCAAGCACAGAGTCTCCTAATTGGACATTGCCACCTTATATTATCCAAACCATATTACCCTTAGTGGCTCCGGCTTTGTATGCTGCCAGTATCTACATGGTTTTAGGTCGCATCATTCTCGTCACAAATGGGGAAAAGTACTCGATTATCAAGAAGAATTTTCTCACGAAAATATTTGTGGCCAGCGACATTGTCTCGTTTTTGCTACAGGGTGGTGGTAAGTGTAGACTTTTAAGAGGCGGGACACTGCAGCTGACTCACTTCGACAGGCGGCGGCATCATGGCAAGCGCTACGGCTGAAGCCCTCGACACGGGTAGAAACATTATCATCGGGGGACTAGTGGTGCAGGTGGTGATATTTTCTGTCTTTGCCGTCACAGCAGCCATCTTTCACTGGCGCATGCGAACCAACCCAACTGAACACGCCCGCAACTTTAAATGGGAACTGCATCTGTACGTTCTCTATGGCGCCTCGCTCCTGATCATGGTGCGATCTATTTTCCGATTGATTGAGTACGTCGAGGGCAATGATGGCTACCTCATCTCTCACGAGATCTTCCTCTACATTTTCGATAGCGCGCTCATGTTTGCTTGCATGGTCTTGCTTGCTTGGTACCACCCGAGCGAGATAAATGCGCTTCTAAAGGGAGGGGAAAGGAAAGCGGTTCGAAGGGTCTTTATGATCTACTCACCATTGAACTCTAGTACAAGCCTGGCCTAAGCAACTACTCGACTCGTTGGGTTCTAATCCAACTACTGGTGTAGTATGATGTATGAGGGGTCGAGGAACCCTCTGAAAGATTCTGTTGTGCTATAGAATGAAAGGATAGAATTGCTACAATCACTTGTCTTCTATAGGTAACATGCTTTCTCATTTGAATATGTTATAGCAGCGGGGGATTTGATGGTACAGCTTTGCGTTATCGTAATTATAATCATTCATTTAGTCTGCTCTTACTATTGACAGTGGACTTTTTCTTCAACAAAGCCAACTCTTGTAATGCAACGAGAGTATGGCTTAAGTTGGGCTGCTTGTACATCAGTAGCTCTAATAATGACTTATCAGACAGGCTAATAGCACAACATACCTACTATAAAGACTTGCCTGGGTTTGTTTCTAAATCACAACTACCCCTTGCCTTTTTCATGGTAGATCTTATTTGATTCTACTTCAAGAACTAACAATTATAAAACCATGTATGGTGTCTAAATATTTTTCACCCGATGTCTCTAGCACCCAATTGATACTTTATTCTTGCACTTTCGCCGCTTTTAATCTTGCCCACTCAATATAAGGATCCCACTCCTGATCAATCTTAAGAAGGGCCTCGGATAAATCTCGAATGAGGAGAACTCCAAAATCTCGTCCCCACCAATGCTCGTGAATTTCGAGCGTCAAGACGCCATAATAAATCCAAATGAGCAGAGCCATAGGATCGCTCTGCTTCAAGAGAGTAATGAGCTGATGAGGCGCCATGACTGGCCACGCAATTGTCATACCGTGCCTGCCCGAAAAGCCGATGACGTTTTCAAACGTAGTTTCTAGGCTATGAATTCCAGCTGAATAAATTTCGTATGTTTGCGGCCCAACATATTTAGATATAGCACGTGCTCGCTCGTGGAGAGACGAAAACGCTTCAGCCCTTGATCCTTGTTCAATTGGATCTGGCGCCAGTTGGATACCTTCGGCAGGTGGCTCCAGGAGAACCTTGAAGGGGCCTTCTTTCAGACGTTGTTCTGAAGACCTTATCACAGAGACAACGCCCCGAAGCAGTTCGAAGATAGATACCAAGCTCTCAGACGGATTCAAGTCCGAAGAAATCCCCATCGAAGCGAGATTTATAATCATGATCAGAATTGAAAATGAGAATATTGCGTTGACATTGTCATCAGAGACATTTGACAGCGCTTCTTTGAAACCACGGATCCCCGAGTCTTGATACACCATCGCGGTTTTGATATGTTCAGAGCTCTGTAGAGGCTCGAGAGTGGCTAGATGAAGCGCAGCCACTGCCAGAATACCATCCGCCAGATATTCATACTGCATAGCTTCGCGAGGGATAATGTCTCTAAAAAGCTCATGATGTCCCGGTTTAAGGACCATAGTCTCGCAAGTTTTAGAGGTATAGTGATGCATTAAATATAACTCCCTTCCTCTTTTCGATTGTATCAGTGGTGCTTCAACTGAAAGGTGTCGGTGTTCGCTCCACTCCTGTGCCTCCCCAGGCTCCGTGGTAAACGAGCAAGTTTCCCTGCGCTTAGAACACCTTGTACATGATGGCTTGGCTTCATCGCACTGTGGGGTTTAAAGTTAGTTTCCAGGTGGGACTTGACTTTTCTACCATCTCGACAACCTCAGGAAGAACGAAGCTCGGGGAACTCAGCGCGATGCAACCTACCTTTACGCGCCGCTTCCTGCATTGCAGACACCCGTATCGCGACTTACTATGCGGCCTCCGCGGGGCGGACATGTCAAAGAAGGAAGGATCTCTCCCTCCAAACGCAGTGACTGCAATTATCGGGAGATGAACAAGTCTTTGGATCAGCAAGGAGTAAGCAGTGGGTCAAACGCGGCATTGAACCATCGCCAACATCACGTGATGCGCTCAGTATACTCGTGATCCTTCTTTCTGTCGCGAGATGCCCTCGGACTTCGAAAATGCATTATTTTATGTGATGATGTAATGTTTCATGAGAATTTGAATCTATTCAGCCCTGAAATTGACTTGCCTGGTACCAAATTGACTACTGGGACCAATAGAGATAGCCTGAGTAGAGGATGTATGGTACAAGAGCACTTTATAAATGATGATAAATGAAGACACTCTCGGGGCGGTTGACGATTAAAAGAGGAACTTGTAATTCTCTTATTAAATTGACAGTGTGAGAGGAGGGATCAAATTTCACCTGATACTTTAGTACTAGTAATCTCGTTAGATCTAATCAGCCGTGAGTCATGCGGCGAAAACCTGGGGAACTTTTATCCAGGCTTTGTGTGGGACTATTTCGGATAGACCTATATATCAACCTTTAGTAAAGGCAACTTGACAACCTCAGTGCAGATCCCGACTAAACAAGACACCAACCCGGTCAAGATCATATATGGCGAGGCGACCCACTACCAGCTTCATCGGTTGTCGTTCTGCAACTCCAACTTCCGAATATGTTCACAACCCTGCACGCTTTACGATTGGCGTTGCTGCGCCACGCGGCCCACAACACCCAATTATCTGACAGGATTTCCCCTGACTCTTTTCGTTCCTTCACCACAAAAAGAACAAACAAAGAAGAACGGAATACGATTGATATTCTAAGCTAAAGTTTCCATCCAACTGGGGGAACCTACACTTACTAACTAGCTTAGTCCGAGGGGTCCTTTCAGAGACTTATAGAAGGGCCGAGACTTTTCTCCGCCCATAGAGAGTTAGACTACCAACCATGGGACGGCAGCCACCTGAACCAGGAACAGTTCAGTGTGAAACGCACCAGAAAGGGGGTCATTTGCAGACAACACTATGCAGGAAACTCCCAGCTCTTCTTGCCTTACCAAGTGAAATTCTACTGGAAATTCTGCAATTAAATGTGGATTGCACGTGGGATACAGAGAAGGCTTACTGTCTAGATCTACGGAGAACTTGCCGTAAGTTGGGCCTAAATAATGTCTGTCCTCTTATACCTTTTCCTTCGTACTTATGCCCCGACTTAGGAACTGTTGATGATGCTGTTTCACGCATTGTTTTCCAGAGGATTGATCAGGGCATAATCCTTCGGAATAAGAAGCCATTGCATGGCCGGACTCTGAAGTGGCTACTCCTTACCAAGACAAAAATTCAATATACCAAAAAGGAGGGGCTATTCGCAACTATTCACGCATCCGCAGCATGGATGTCTACGCAAAGCGCATTTAACTCTAGGAAGCTCTACACCTACGACGACTATCTCGATGCTGCGTGCCGCGCCATTGTCGCCCGCCATGAAGATGACTGGATTTTGCAAAACGCAATTTTTGGAGTTTCAACATGCCGAGACAATTCATTTCGGACTAATCAGAAAAAGGCCCAGACGGTTGAGAATGATCTGGGTCAGGATGTGACGGAGATCCATGCATCTGAAATGGCCAATGGCGCTCTGCATCTTGCCGCGTCGCTTGGGAACGCCTCAGCTGTGATGTCGCTACTCGCAAGAGGCGTAAATCCGAACCAAAGCCATGCCTTGTACGGATACGCCCTAATTGCAGCCATATTTGGTGGACACGTGGAGATAGTCCGTCATTTCGTCAAACATGGCGCTGACTTGAACGTGCGGCCTCTGGCCGGTGAGCCTCCTGTTGTGTTTGCTGCCCAGAGAAATAACAAAGACCTAGTAGACCTGCTGGCGAAGGAGGGCCGTGTTCGGGTGAACAGCAGCTGTAAAAACGGATTGACTGCCTTGCTATGGGCTGTGAGGCGGGGATGGTTGGATACAGTCCAGACACTTCTCGGGCGAGAGGAAATCGACCCAGATCCTTTGACAACATGGGGGGACTCGCCGCTTGCAGCAGCGATAAAGTGTCGGCACGATGACATCGCTCGCTTGCTGATAAACCGACTTGATGTTGAGCTTCAGTTTCGTTCTGGCGTACAGGGTCAATTATTGGTCGCTGTTAAAAGGGGCTCCTGTGAAATCATCAGCTTGCTACTCGACAGGTACAAACTCGACCCAAATATTCATCTTAAAGCCGATAAATCTCTCTTAGGTCTTGCTGTGTTCTGGCGACAGAAATCCATTGTGGATTTACTTTTGAAGCACAAGGATGTCGATCCAAACTATAAACAAAAAGACACGCATCCTACACCTTTTATGATAGCAATTGACAATGGGGACATCGAAATGGTGGAGCTTCTTATTGCTCACAAGGGCTTGAACCCAAATCTCATGTCCAAGGGGCTCACGCCGCTGGCAAAAGCAATTCAGAGGCGGCACGATCAAATGGCTCAAATTATTCTTGGCCGAACTGATATTGATATCTCTATCAGAGTGCCCCTTAAAGGTACAACAGAACGTTCTCTTAGTCTGCTGGGTCTAGCTGCTTTGAAAGGTACACATGTTACTCTACGCGGTCTTCTCGATCATCCTGAAATCGGAGACCCAAACGATGGGGGGAAAGAGGAGCCCACGCCTTTATTCACTGCGATATCCCGTGGCAATACCAGTGTGGTCGGAGAGCTCCTCAAGCAGCATGATGTGGACCCTAACAAACTTTCAATGAACAGAGTGCTAGAGATGATGACACCACTACAGCACGCAGTTAAACGTGGCAATAGGAAGATAGTCAAGTTGTTGCTGGGTCGAAAAGATTTGGATGTGAACAAATTTGGGGAAAACCGTCACACGCCTCTGGAGCTTGCTGTCCTGGAAGAGGAAGCACCCGGACTTACATCTCTCCTGCTTACAAGAACGGACATTGATATCAACAGGCAAGCTGAAGTTCGCAGACAAGAATACCGGGTTGAGACTCATCGCATGACTACGGAGCTGAATAAGCTGGGCTACAACTTTAAATCAGTACATGCTGAAGGAGTTGGACTGGGAGGCGGAGAAACGATACTTTTACTCAACGCAAAGGGTGGAAGGGTTGATTCTGTCATGCAACTTATGCGTGACAAGCGTATCAATCCGAATATAGGAGATGCATGGGAAAGAACGCCACTTTGGTGGGCAGCTCAGGAGGGCCATATACAGGTGGTGGAGCGGCTCCTTGAGCTCGGCGACAAGATCAAGCCATCGCTTGTCAACGTGAATGTTCAGGACCTGGAGGGCTGGTCACCTCTTCTTTGTGCTGTGAATGGGAGCTACGAACCAATCGTTTCCGCGCTCCTTAAAAGGCCTGACATCGATCCAAATCTTGCCAATCAGGAGGGTTGGACGCCCTTACATCTGAGCGTGGCCCGAGAAAACGAAGGGATAGTGAAGCACTTACTGGCACACCCCAAAACAAATGTCTGGGCAAAGCTAAAAGTCGGTCGGACGGCACTGGAACTCACTGGCCCTTGTCGGGGGAGGATATTCAATGCAGTGAAAGCCCGTGAAAATCGAGACGCTGGGCGACGATGACTTAGATCCAGAAAAGGAGGGGGGGTGAGCAAAAGCCTTCAGGGAATGCGCTGAAGATAGCCATAATGCAATAACCGCTATCCAAAGAAGAATTATTTGTGCTCACCTACATAGATCTACCATGTTTTTGTATGAACTGAAGGTTGCTTCGGATGTTGTGAGATGCTGCCACTTTGCTACAAAGACGGCTCATTGGCGAACTTGTTCGTTTTGATTAGACTCGATTTGAAAGAGATTTAGTCCTTACTTCAGACAAGAATTTGTTGACGGTTTGAGGGCATAAGAAATGGAACGCATCGAAATCATATCTTTTACGGCAGGGCGCGAACTCTTTTCACGGACTTGGACACAAGCTATTCATCTGCCCCCTTTAAATTTACGTTATATTTGATTGTTTTGGGAAATACAGAGCGCATCCATGCAGCTTCTTTCGCTTATACAAACAAGTATGAACTCCAGTTCCCAATCTCTCAACTCCAACCGATGAATTTTTCCTTGCCGCTTAGTAGACAAGAGTAACGGGCTCCTTGACATATGATTTCAGGCTCGTCTCACCGTTGAGAGACTGGTAAATAGCCTGTACAAAGGCCTTGGCGGCCGCATCGGCACCGTCAGGGCTTGTGTGGGTGTGATCAGAAGGGTAAAAGGCGTTGACAGCGCTAGAGCCAAGCTTCTCATACATGTTGCTGACTGCCTGGAAATGATCGACATATGTAACAGACGCATCGTTGAGGGCAGTGACGGCCGTCTTTGTGTAAGCCACAAAGCGGCTCGCGCCTCCTTCGAAAGAGCCCGTCTCCCACTGGTTGTTGGGAGTCTGGGAGCTGAGAATCACAGATGCACCCTTGGCGGTCATAAGCTTAGCCGCCTGGGTCACGTAGTAGACAAACGTGTATACGGTCTCGCCCGTCGAACTGGACGTGCAGGTTTCAGTTCCATCACCAGGGCAGTCGGAACGACCATTGTCGTTCTTTTCAGGACTTCCTCCATCATTGTGCCCGAACTCAATAACAACAATGTCGCCTGACTGAACAGCATCAGCCACGGCTTGGAATCTACCCTCGTCCCAGTACGAACGGGCTGATCGGCCACCAATGGCGTGGTTGGACACTGTAGCAGTCAAATAGTCGCCAATATAGTTGCCCCAGCCATCAGTTTTCCCAGAATTGGAGCCGCCCTTGGCCATGGTACTGTCTCCGCAGAAATGAACAGTAGGTGCCTGCTTCGATACCCGACCGGAGGCAGGGGCAGCCATTGCCTGCAAGGCGCCCAGCGCAACGATCAGGAAGGAGGAAGAGAATTTCATAGCGAATGAAGGGATAAGTATTATTTCAGAGATGCCTGCTCAATGAAAATGGACTGAAAATGAAGAACAAACTGCTTCCTATGAGGGTGGAAGATCTGGCGGGATATATCCTATATTCAATAGCAAGGGGAGCTTGTCTTCCGCTTTTTCTTACATTGACCCTCGTGTTAGTTTTGAAGCTTGGATCAAATTTCGCTTCGCTGCTTCCGCGTTGCCAAGTTGGTAAATCCCCGTGTTTCATCCCATGTCAAACACAGCTGTCCCTGAAACAAGTCGCATCAAGTCAGAACCACGCGGCTTGGCATCGTCCGACACCAGAAGTCCGGTTTGACAGTGACTTCTTTTCCAGTCTCTCCTACTCTTGCAGCAATAGCCGGGCGGAAGCGTCTGCCCAACATTGTGGATCTTATCAATCTCATCATGCACTCTTCGCTATTCTGTAGCCGATCACTCCTGGTGCAGTAAACAACTAGACTCCCGGTAAAAGATAAGATTACCGAGCATATATCTTCCAAAAAATAGAATCCCAACAGCTAACTTGTCTTGTGTCGGTAGGCCTACCCGAGCATCACTTCTCTTTGTTAGCTATCCTTCATCAAGTAAGAGGGGGGAAGAAGAAAGATATTTAAATTACCTTCCCAGCCCCATTCCTCCATTATGCTAAACCAGTGATCTTTGCTTGTCACCGGATATTCCCTGTGCCCAGATGTCATTCGAGGCCGAGTATGCGTTGCAAAAGTAGAGAAATCGAAAAATTCGGACGCCCCAGTTACATCATCTGCAAGACAACTCTGGCAAAATGATTCTCCAACGCCACTGTCAGGTCGCAGCGCTCCTGATCCCATCTGCGGGTCTATGACTCCGGGGGCGAGTGCGGGAATTGCTTCGTTCGTTGAGCCGTGAGTAGAATCAAGGCACGAGGCGCATAGGTTTACGCGGCTTTCGCGTCTTCTCCATACTTCCAATGTAAGTTCTAGGCATCGTTCCACAATCCCAGAGGTCATCTCACTGGACATTGACTTCCATCGGCTGCGAACCCAGGCCTTGTCTTCTGCATCAATGACCTCACAGCCCGCGATCATCAGTGGCAGCACGTGGAAGATGAGCGCACGAGATTTAAGAGAAACTGTAGCAACAAGAACAAGGATCTTCTGGGCCATTTCAGAGAAGGATAGCTTTCTTGGAAGTTCTGGGACTGCCTGGTATAGGAGAAGAATCGTGGACCACTTGAAAACATTGGCCGTCTGCACCAGATCCGAGGTGGTTAAGTTGGGGTGCCCGTACCCGAATGGGACCTCTAAGTCGATTGGAGGAACCCAAGCTTCGATAGAGACCTTCAGCTCCGCGGCATAGGATACCGTTGCAGGGGAGTTTATGGCTTGCCGTGCGCTTCTGACACGTCTGACGAGGTCACCCACGCGGCCAATCAAAGGAAATAGTGTCCCTGCACATCCCATCAGAGGATCTATAGGCAGCTCAGAGCTACTTTGGAGGCTTAATTGACTGCAGGAGGTCATCAGTTCAAGGTCGATCTCTTGTGCGTCGGTGCAAGTGATCCGCGTGATGGTGTCTTGGTACATCCAGGTATTAGCCAGAAAGCTGAGGCAAATAGTGCTCTCGGATGTTTGTAGCCCTGGAAATGCCGCGAGAGCCCTTTTAACAAGCGGTCTTGCCCTCCTAGTGAACCGGGTGCCATTGGATGATCGCGGGTAATGCCATGTCTGGGCAAAAGCCAGAACCAGGGTGATAACCAATGCCACTTCAAGACGCATACTGCTGCTGTTGCTGCCAGTAGCTAGCTCTTGGATGCTATTTTTGAAATGTGTAACGCCTTCGGAAATGAATTTAGACATCTGGAAATATGTCATGGCTGCTATTGCATGATAGAGTGCAGGGTGTTCTTGAGCAAGCGGCCAGACAATTTTGCGCCATGGATTTCCGTTTGCACCCCCATACATGCAAAGCACTTCGCACACTCGACGATCATAGATACGAGCAACGTTCTCTGGGCTATCGCGAGGGATGTCGATTTCTTGAAATAATCTGAACATATCATTGTCATCTGTGATACCGGCCTCTTCTGGTTCCGCCCTGTTGGAGCGAGGATTCCATATTGCGTCCAAGGGGTTGAGATCCGGTTCTAGTTGCCTGGGTGTATGACCTAGCCAGTCAATTATGCTGCCGCCCGCAAACTCGTATATAAATGGCGAACCCGGGAGTGGATCAAGAGAACGTGGCAACATTGCCGATGCAGGGCATTCTGAGCCATCGCCCGCCGAGGAGAAAGTGCTCTGGCCATTTAAAGTGTTGTGAAGAGGAAGAGTTTCGTCAAAGCTTATTGATGTCCCGCCAAAACGGAGCTGAGAAGGAATATCGGCAGCGGGATGATCGGGCATTTGCAAGATTGGAGAGCAACCGCTTGACGGCAAAAAGGGGGTAAAGCTGGCATCCCCGAAATTTGGTCTGGCCCAGCCATCGGCACCTAGCTCCCCCGTAGACAGCGCTTCTTGTATATCGTGATCTTTTGGTCGTTGGACATCTGGGCGGCTAGAAGATGTGTTTGGCGTAGGCTCCGTTCTCGGGACACCTGCTTCAGGGAGGCCTGCCATTACCCATAAGCCCCATGCGACGTGGTTCGGGTCACAAAACCCAACTTACTGGTCCTATTCGATGAAGCACCCGGATGCCGGAAATTTTCCTGTTCGACCCATTTCAAATTTTTGAGATAGCCGCCACAGGGGACGCCTCGCCGGCGACACTCAAAACAGGACGGTTTGCCCTCGTCGCACTTCCTCCGCCTTGCCTTGCAATTAACACAGCCTAGCAAATCATTTGTGAGTGTCCACGTATACGATGGGGTATAAAGAGAGGGGCAAACCGTCTCGGCTTTTGGTTGCTTTAGACCTGGTACGGGGGGGCGTTTGCGGCTGCCCCTTAGAGGTACGTGGTAGTAGCTGACGGGGTTGGTCCATTCAGTCTAGTCCAGACGGAACAGGGAGAGGCCTTGCGAGGACGAAGCAAACAACGCAAAGACTACAGTGAGGGTCTGCGGGCCACCTCGTCTGCGACGACCTCAGGCTGGGATGCTTCGTGTGAAGAAGATGGGGGATAGGGGCAAGACCATGGCGAACGGCCGGTGATATAAGGGCCGAGCCGTGCTATCATTTGCGGGGTCGATAAGTGACCAACTCCGATCACGACCTTGTACCTCCACACGTTTGACGTCGTCAACCGCCAATGATCGCCTAGTGATTAGGAATAAATGGGACTCGTCATTGACCGAATGGTCATCTTGCAGCATAAAGTTCCGGATTGCTATTTTTGTCTGACCGAGCATGCAGCATCTGGTTTCACTGCTGCCAGGACTACTAATACGTGTAGGTAGATGACTTATTTACGAACCGCTGTTGCAAGTTGACGCCGCCTTTAAATAACCCTCGCACAAATGGCTATCTTGCATCAATACCAAGATACTGGGAGTATCCGCCTATTTACACTGGAAGAGCCAAGCAGTCGCTAGCTACGTCGGAACGTCCTGGAATGGTTACGGGAAGATGTTTACTCCAAGCCGGCATGAGTTCATTGAGGTGAAACGGAATGCTCTCGTAACTATTATAAGAAGGAGTACCATACGTGACTAATCCAAAGTATTAAAACAAATTCAGGCCCTCGGACCCGTCACCCACTGCTTTCCATGCCAAACTATCGTGAAAACTAATACTAAACAGAATTGGAAGACACACAGAAATGGGTTATCATGCACAAGCTGGATCTGTCATTTGGGGATTTCTCGGGGTTATTGGTCGCTGAGCGGGCGAGCTTGGTTCCAGTTCCTGTTCTTTCTCATACTGAGCAGAATACATGTCGAGAACCTGAGTCTGATAATCTAAAATCAAACTCAGCACCTGGACAAATAATTTTACTGATCTGTAACTTACACGAAGCGCGATTCTCTTTATTTGGATTAAGAAAGCCCTCGGTATGAATGCCGATGTTCAGGTTTATCTGCGCCCACTCGGCAAGTTCAAAATCCTCCAGCGCAACGGTGCTGGTGAATTGGAAATACTCTTCATCAAACTTCTTTGAGCCCGCCTCAGTCTCGTGATATTATCCGAATTCCATTGTCGAGCTTAATGCGTCCTTCTAAGGCATGATTCTCTAGGATTTGACACCGCCGGCGTCAAGGCTCAAAGTGTAATTAGGGAATATCTAGATGAGCAGACTATCAAGAGAATTCTCGGTACATGCAAAGTGTTGAGAGTAATTTTTGTGATTGACCACCTCAAAGGTGACGGGCGAATAGACCTTGGCGAATGCATGATGGCCAAGGGACGTCCATGACTTGAAAACAATTGATTAACAGCAACTTTATGGGATAGAAGCAAGGTACAGCAAGTCTTATAACGGCACGCCGCTGTAATGTGTAGAGGTTGCTGGAGGTGTAGAAGCGGGAAGTGTTGATGTGCAGGCAATCATCTTTGTAGAGAGTTATAATTGAGATTTAGATCAACTCGTGAGCTGATTCTGGCTCAAAGCAAGAATCGGAGCTCATATCAACATAGATCGTCATGAGGCATCTCGTGAAATACCTCTGGTGAAGGCTGCCTATCACATGCCGCTAATCTTGATGGAGAATTCGAGTCCACACCGGTTCTTGCCTGCTCGATTAGGAATATTGATCCGCCAGCGTCTGACGAATAAGATGTATCCTATATGTCGAAACCTTGCATGTGGTTGTGCATTGTTCAATCAGCCCTCGTGGTAAATTT
Organism: Clonostachys solani; assembly: GCA_902141235.2. Classification (NCBI taxonomy): domain Eukaryota; kingdom Fungi; phylum Ascomycota; class Sordariomycetes; order Hypocreales; family Bionectriaceae; genus Clonostachys; species Clonostachys solani. Next base: position 591,111 of record CABFOC020000048.1, read on the forward strand.
AAACTTACTTGGGTGTAGATGGTCTCAGGCTATTTTGCCTATTACAGGAAAGCGATCTTACGATCCTCCGGTTCGGACATGATTGCGGCAACGACTCTGGTGCTTTTGGGGACGCGAGATAGGACAGAGAGCGGAATTGCGCCTGTCTAGGGAAAGCGATACGCCGGAGTATACGCCGGGATGCCGAGCCAAGGTCAGAACACCTTGTCGAAATTGTCCGTGTTGATCACAACACAGCACAAGTCAGGAATGCGATCCGACCCCAACCTCCAGCGATCGCACGAGCGAAGCTGAGATGGAGTTGCCGACGCATTATACTTCATTTCCTGGCCCGCCACTGCTTTGCGGGAAACAGAAACACAAACTCTCTTCTCAACTTCACGCTGTTCGTAACTGTCGATCGTCCTTCACCATGCTGAATCTTGTCGACCTTTCTTCATTTCCCCCTCAAGTACCTATTTACCTCTTGCTTGCTTTTTTGGGATCGGCATTTTTGAACGTTTGGCTGTTGGTCTCCAAACGCAGCTTCTTACCTCTTGTTGATGAACAGAAATTGCAGAAAAGAGGCCTCACAGGTCACCCGGCGGGATGGTGGGCCAGTGAGACCTTTTTCCAGGCGGAGAGGAGGTCCATTTTCAGCAAGGTATGTTCGTAGCCATAACTTACTCTGCACTAGTTAACAAGGGCCAGACATGGATTTGTGTGAGCCACCGAGGGCGTTTTGCCAAACCTGGGGATTACGTTACGCATGAGCTTGCAGGTTTCCGATTTTTCATCATCCGCGGCAAAGATGATCAAATTAGAACTTTCCATAACATTTGCCGCCATCGAGCCTTTCCTGTGGCGAACAAAGCTACTGGGTCAGCCATGGTTCTGGGATGCCAATACCATGGCTGGAGCTACAATACCAAGGGAGAACTCACTAAAGCTCCTCAGTTTGACAACGTTCCAGGTTTTGATAAAGGCAAGAACAGCCTGTTCGAAATCCACACCAAAGTAGATGGCTCGGGCTTTATCCATATCAACTTAGCGGGAGACCAAAGCCCAGTTGATAACCGCCCTCCGAACGCAGAGAAGATTGGGCGACCTGCCAGGATCAGTCCAACCTCACAATTTATCCATGGTTGGGAGATGGAGGGAAATTACAATTGGAAGGCAGCAGGTAACCCGCAATCCCTAATCTCTGTCGCTCCCAGGATCATCAATAACCTAAAATATATAGATTCGCAGGGAAACGGGGATGATGTTCACAATCCGAGCCAAGAGACTTCAGGAATATTTCCACGTGCATTATTTACCCACAGTCTTACTCCTGCGGGGCAGCTGCGCTTCTTTCCTCTAACCACCGTCTACACGAAGAGTGGGAGGCCCTTCTGGTACCAAATAACCCTTTCACCAGCATCTGCTTCCTCAACAACACTGCGCTGTGGACTGTACTCGACGAAGCAGTCAGAAATCTCACAAATAGGTGAAATTAAGGCCACTTTAGAAGCAGAGCTAAAGCATACAATCCAACGTTATGAGGATGTCTACAGGAAGGCTCTCAGCCAAGACGCAACAGTAGGAAACTTGACCGGTATGGAATTCTCACATTAAACATGAACTCAAAACAGGCGCTGATACTTTTCCTAGCAAATGGCGCAAAAATCGCGAACACTGTGTCCAAACACCTCAAGCAAGAGGAAGTAGAAGGCTCAGAAATCAAGCCAGCGACAGTGCAACACTATCGGAGCGCGGCGCATTTGAAAGCTGAACAAAGTAAGACTAATACCATCCTAACTACAACACGGAGTGCCGATTCTAATATGGATTTAATAAGTATGTCAAGCAATGCAATGCAGCAGCGACAAACTGGATTGGTGATCAGCTCCGCACTTCTCAACCGCTGGTTCACTAGGAAAGGAGATCTCGGAAGAAATTTGATATCCATTGTGATAAGTGGCATACACATGTGTGTGTGTAGTGTCTGGAAGAGCAATATGGTTTGTTTGGATTTATAAGTCAAGCCTACGTCCCAAAGCAACAAGTAGACCTACAAACCATAGTGTATGCGACTCTCCTTGTTATTAGATATTGCCAATGTGACTTGACTCTCTCAACCTAATAATCAATTAATGACACAGTCTCAAAACAGCAGAAGACTATGTATCTCTAAATTGGTTCCCTACGCGTAGATTACAGTGTCAAGCTTACTCCCATAAAATCCGCTATCTACACTATCTTGCTTGCCCAAAAGGCCAGAAGTATTTGATTATCCGAGGCCGGCTGCTGTTTCCTTATCTCGGTATCTCGTTACGCACTCCATGCTACTCTCCCTTATTTCCGCAATCCACCCACAACTCCCCTATCATGCTATGATTAAAGGTTATCATTGCCCCAAACCTCGTCGTTGTCTCAAGTCTAACTAGCCGTTTTTGGATACCTTTTGCGCCATATCTCTTTGATATGATAGGCTCACAGCAAAGGCCCCATTTTCTGAGAAGCGAACAGCTACGACAGGTCAGACCTCACGATGGGACAGTCGATGGTTTGCATCTCATCCTAGTCAATTAATGAATTCCATATAACTATAAATTTAAACCACTTACCGGCCCTAAGAGTATCTAACCCTCTTCTCGCAGCCTCACTTTCGCTCATACAGTGCTATTGAATCACCTGTTTGTCAACTTACAGGCGCTGGAAAGAACATAGACAACATCGCAACCTTGTATGAAGTCTCAGAGCCACAATCTTTCCTTCGGCAGTTCATATTGATCATTTCTGCTCCCTCTATTTGCGCCGTCTAAGTTCAGCGATGGAAGCTCTTCACAATTCAGAAAAGGGGCTGAAGATATCAGGGGAGAAAGCCACCCGGCCAAGGGCCTCTCTTGAACAGATCGGAAGCACACAAGCTTATCATCATGATGGAACTCGCCGCATGCTGAAGTCGCGACATATCCAGTTCATTGGCATTGGCGGCACCATTGGTACTGCACTTTACGTACGCAAAAACCGGGGGGACCAAACCGGATCCGTGAAATTCAATCTTATCCGCCCCCAGAGTTTCCCTGTTCCCTTGCTCCATTTCTAGTTCTGAAGTGCTGACTGTGAATGCGGACTACAGGTCCAAATAGGTAAAAGCCTTACCAATGGTGGCCCAGGTAGCCTGTTCATCGCGTTTTCATTCTGGTGCACGTTTATCCTTGCCATCACGATGTGTATGGCAGAGATGGTTACTTATCTGCCCATCTCATCACCATTCATTCGGTTTGCAGGCCGCTTTGTTGATGAAGCGCTTGGATTTGCTGCTGGCTGGAATTTCTTCATCTTTGAGGCTGTCCTGGTTCCGTTTGAAGTTACTGCATGCAACTTGGTGATCCATTACTGGAGCGACGTTGTTCCAACAGCTGCAGTGATTGTAATTGTTCTTGCTCTCTACACTCTGATTAATGTACTGACCATCAAGTGGTATGGTGAGACTGAATTTTGGGCTGCACTTGGCAAGGTGCTTCTAGCTGTCGGCCTCATCATTTTCACCTTTATCGTCATGGTGGGCGGAAACCCTCAACATGATAGGTTTGGCTTCAGATATTGGCATACACCAGGCGCCTTTGCAGAGCTCTACTACGAGGGCTCTTTAGGTCGATGGCTAGGGTTCCTCTCCTGTCTGATTCAGGCCGCCTTCCTAATTGCTGGCCCAGACTATGTGTCCATGGCGGCTGGTGAGGCTGAGAACCCCCGGAAGACCATGCCTCGAGCCTTCAACGCAGTCTTCTATCGTCTGACGGCATTCTTTGTCCTCGGAGCACTCTGTGTAGGCATCCTGGTTCCGTACGACGACCCAGAAATGGCAGCAGCTTTTAAGACTGGAGAGCCTGGTGCAGCAGCGTCTCCTTATGTTGTGGCCATGAATCGGCTTGGCATCAAAGTCTTGCCACATATTGTCAATGCCATGGTCTTACTATCCGCATTCTCCGCAGGCAATTCTTATCTGTACTGCGCCTCCAGGTCACTTTATGGCCTTGCACTCGAAAACAAGGCACCTCACTTCTTAACGCGTTGTACAAAAGACGGCGTCCCTATTTACTGCGTGGGTGTTGTGCTAGCAATAGGGCTACTCTCCTTCCTGCAGCTTTCTGCCAACACTGCAGTGGTTCTCAGCTGGTTTGTTTCACTCGTGACCGCCTCTCAGCTCATCAATTTCTGTGTTGTTTGCATCACCTACCTATGCTTCGCACGCGCTCTCAAGGCTCAAGGCATAAGTCGCGATTCACTCCCATTCAAAGCCCGGCTTATGCCATTCGGTGCATGGTACGGTCTTTCTGGGGCTTTCATCATGGTGTTTGTGCAGGGCTATACTGTTTTTCTTCCTGGGTTTTGGGACGTCCCCAATTTCTTGTTTTCGTGAGTGGTCAAGCCCAGCCGTGCGGTTTGAGGAAAGCTGACTGGCTTCAGATATACCATGGTTGGCGTGTTCCCAGCCCTTTATATCGGCTGGAAGCTGTTCCACAAGACAACAATCCATAAGCCTCTTAATGTCAACCTCCGTGAGGACTTGGATGTGATTGACGAGTATGAGCGGAACTTTGTTTCCCAAACTCCAGAGTAAGCCTCATCTTCCCCGGGCCACTTCGGAATTATTATTGACGTCTTTGAAGCGGTAAATTCGAACGGGCTCTTGACAAGTTGTTTGGTTGAGGTATTTTTGACGGGATATTAGCCACAGTTTTCCAACCAAGCTCAAAAGATGTGAGGAGCCTCTGATGGACTATCAATGATCATCAAGGCGATGCATTCTGTTGTTGGCTTAGAGGCCGGTGCTTATACTTTTGTCACAGATTAGGCCAAACTAGCCAAAAGGAAAATTCCTTGCCTAGTCTTCCACGGTTACCCTTATATAGCGCCTGTCATAACTTTTCTCTTGCTCCATGGTTTCAGTGACGCGATTTAATTTGAACGCCCCAATTCTCTGTGCGAGATCCTGATTCGTTCAGAATTAGATGAGTTTATCTCATGGTACTGAACAAGTATTCGGAAAAGTATATAAAGTTCTAGCCGACCATCTACATAAAAGTGATATCGAATCCCTTTTTGCATTTACCTTAACCTATTATGATCAGTCATTCGGGTCTAGGGGAGGAGAGAAATTGTTAAATTACCTACGAGGGCTCGGGCGGACTATATCGATTTACACCCTGGTGAGTGAATAGTTTGAATTAAAATCAGAGTCAACCAAAGCAACCCTCCACAGGCTTGACGTTCAGCTATTGGTCGACTCTATATAAATATGATTATGCTCGCTATTATGTACCTTTTCAAATCGACTATGGCGTATATTCCGTTCAATCCTGCAGATCTAGTAGACCTCGGACCACTCCAGTCGCATATCCATCAAGGACAGGCCCGTGAGTAATTATTAATGGTTCTCTCTCTCCGAAACTTCCCCAGTAAACAAGAATTTTCAATCCGAAAGGCGGATAGAAGTCACGCTGTTAGTCACTAAATTACGTTGAGAGTAGTATGCAAACCACTGCGCGACTTCCTCGATCTCTGTTTCCTCGAGATGCTCTAAATATTTATCTCTCAACGGCTCAAGTTGCTAGAAAAGATATCAGAATAAGAGTAAATACGAGAAGAATATTATGTGGTTAATTTATATAGGGGCGGGTGGCAGTACTTACGCGATCAATAAGGAAAAGAATATCCTGAAAACGTTTAGCCTCGGCCAAGGCTTGGTGTGTAAAAACTCGAATATTAGACAACCTTTCCTCCAGAGGAAGTTCGACTATAAAAGTTAGCAAGTTCTATAGCCAAAGAAATGTCAGGGTAACACCAATGGATAAAGCCATACAGTAAATATTGCTTCTCTGAACTGCGTCCAGGAAGCGGCTATCCAGGAGAGACGGCGGAAGTAAAGCAAGAAAGCTCATTGCCATAGAGAATCGAAACCCAAGATTGTTTTCAAAGAGAGATCCGAGACGAAGGGCAGAATCCAACGCCCGGGGGCCAGGCGGATCGGCTTGGAAGTCCGGAGTAAACAGCGACCGATAATCTAGGATGACAGTAGACCATGGTGTTTTCTCTTCCCGCCTCCAGTCGAGGTACGCAATGAATTTCGGTTGTAGATCAAACAAGCCATTTGAAATAAGCTGTTGAAGAGTAACAACTTGACATCTATCTTGGATCTTCAGGGACCCTTGGGAGAGAAACTCTCCGTTGTAATGTGCTGTCCCATAGTTTCCCAGGCGGAGGTTCCCGAGCCGTGCCAACCGCTGATTATGGGGGCTCAGCGGGCTTATTAAATCCATATCTCGAAGGAAAACTCTTTTCGGGAATAAACTGGTGTCTATGACACACAGATGTATATCATTGAGTGTGGCGCCGTTTGAATCCGTGCTGTAGCGGTTGAACATGTATAGGATAGCCACCAAGAGTGAGCTCGTCCATGACACAAAAGGGCTGAAAGAGCGATGATATGTCCAGCGCAGGTGATCCGCAAGCTCGTCGGCGATCACACTGGCCCGGCGGCTGCAGACATCCACGGGTATCTCAGACTGGCGCTCATGTGCAGCCTCCATGGACATGGCCCACTTTCGGTTTGTGAGACCGCCCGAGTTGGGGGTGTAGACCCTGAATAAATACCGTGGGACATTGTTGGAAGTCGCACGCAGCCACGAGCCTGGGGCATTCGAGGAGAAGGGAGTGCACTCGTAAGGAGCGCTGAGCGATTGAACAGCCATTGATTATTCTGCCAACTTTTGGTGTGCGATTGATGGCAACTCAGGAGGTTAGGGAGGAAATGAGGATTCAATCCAGCCACACCATTCAGCAGTGGGGGCTGGACAGGGGCCGCAATCAAATCAATTCAAGTGTTGAGCCTTATCAAACACGCCGAGCGAGGTGGCCTCGGGAAAATTACTTGCACCGCATTGATTATAAGTAGGTAATTGAACTGAGGGCATAGATAATTATTCGGTGAACCAACTCCCCTTCGTCTCGCCTCTCAAACAGCTATCGACATGGGAATATCATGATTGCCCCCATTATGGGCTCATTGTACCCGCTTGCCAACTCATTTAACTGTCGGTGTGGGGAACTTCACGTGATGTCTTGCGTCTCCCCATAGAATTAGGTAGGAGACGGGCATGACAAGCAGCTTAACTACATCTAACCTTATCGCAAGCGCCGTACCCATGCACAGCCTACCCTAGAGTTCTCTTCTCTTCACGACGAGAAAGATCCGGGGGCTTTCTGATCTATTCTCACCGTTGTCAACACTAGCAGATCTGCAGTTGCTTTGTGGTGGAATACCTTTGTGTCCTCTGATTAATACATAACTAACTACATTACCTAGATTGACTATTTGGCAATCCAAGTTGCATCAATGCCTTGGTTCGCGCTGCATGAATTTCATGCGCTGTGGGTCGACATCACCTCCCCATTTCCTGATGTCAAATTCGAGCACCTCGACCTCTGTGTAACCCAATTTTTTGTAGAGTTTCTCCCCGGTTTCACTCGCCTCTAGGAAGCTCTTCAAGTGCAGGCTATCGGCAAGTTCTGCCCCGCTCTCAACCAGAAGCTGACCAGCGCCTCTACGCTGATGCCTCGGTGATGTTGCTAGTTGCGTCAGTTGGACATGAGGAGTCTTGCCTACTAGCCGAGCCTTGACCTCCCATAGCCTTCCCAAGAAGTCCCTGGCCATCTCAAGATTGACCCTATCACCAAGAAGATTTTCAATATCATCAGCGTGTCGGATCTTTATCTCCTTTGCTTCTTCATCGTTCTTATACACAAGAAATGAGGCAAAGGCTATCATTTCGTTGTCAAGATCCGTGTCGGCGACTTTAAATATCTTCATGAAAGGGTTCGCTTCCCATTCCTTGGTTGCCCGCTCAGCCCTTTCTCGCTCCTTGTTGGAGATCTCTTCCGCACTCATAGCCTGTTGTGTCCGTGGGAAAAGAAATGGCTCAATTGGGTTGTTTTGAAAAGCTTCCACTTGAAGGGGTTTAAGTAATGGCACATCGGCCTTTTCGACCTCTAGGATTTGGAGAGGCATGGTAGAAAAAATTGAACCTAACACTGAGGCTGCAGTTGTTGGTATTTCGGGTTTGTTGGCTGTTTAAACCCTGGGGGGATCCAATGAGCAGGGCAAATTGCAACCCCAGAACAAAGAGATTCAGCCCATCGGTGACTCGGAATTAATAATATCCGTTCTTGAGTGAGAGATCCCCAACTTAGCTGCCATAAGCTTGTTTCTACTCGATTATTGCGTCAAGGGTGTTGCAGCTATCTTTCGGGTAATAGTTGGTTGATTTCACTGGCTATGAAATACGCAATTTTCGCACTTACACTTTAGATGACGCAATATCGATCATTTGTCATCCTTGATAACTAAGCTTCAATTAGAAATCATGGGATTATACCCGGCTAAGATGGGCTGCATGGGGTCCGATCTGTAGGGCGATGATTTCAGCGATGATAGGCAGCTTCGTCAGAGGCCCAGTCATGCTAGAAGTAAGCGGGGATCTATATATTGGCACAGTGCCTTCCGATCACGTCTACTCTCAGCTTGTGACAAGACTCAGCTATTCACTTCACGAATACATGCATCTACTACATTTTCACGATGGAGCAGTTTGAGTTTCACGATGCTACTTCCCGTCTAGGCCGCAGCTGGGAAACCATTGACTCTGGTGTCACCCAGCTCCTCCTCAACCATGACCCTGTCACTGGCAGACGCACCACTCTTCAACGCTGGGAACCTGGAGCCTCAAATGCTCAATCGCATCCTTTTATCCACGACTATGTCGAGGAGATTTATTTAGCTGAAGGAGACTTGTACGACACTCACCTTGGCCGTGGATGGACTGCTGGAGCATATGCGTATCGAAAGCCGGGGATGAAACACGGCCCGTTCAAGAGTGACCAAGGGTGTTTGATGTTTATTGTCTGTATACCAGTGAATGGGAGCGGGAATGAGTTGCGAGACTCGAAAGAATAATTCGAGATGGCCGGAGAGACTTGATGAATGATGTACGAGGGTTAAGTTAGAAGGTATATGAGCAACCAATCGCGATTATTTGCGGCTACCTCTTTTAGCAATGTTTACTTTTCCTCCAAATATCACCGTATTGTAGTCATTTGATTGAAACTGATCTGAGTTTCTAATCTGAGCACCCGGTAATAATGTTCCCAAACTATTGCCAGGTAAACAAATCCGTGGCTTTGCCGCCTTTTCGTGAACCCTCTAATTCTAACACGTTTAGAGAAAGAGAAGATCCCTCCTAGTCTCTTGTCCTGTCTAAATATCAACTTGAATAGTATGAAGCTGATTTTGGACAAAGATAGGGAAGGCCATCCGACAACCACATCACGTAGGTACCTACTTCAAGGCCAATTTAAATCAGCATAAAAGAATAATCGAGTCCTTTTTTTCATCAAAGTAAGAACTAGCTGTGCCAATTGACAAGTATAGGACATCTTTAAAATAGGTACCTAGTTCAGCGGGTAATGTTTTCGCTGTTTAGGATTAGGGACCTAGAGGATTTCACCAAGTCAAAACCACCTACCCTGAAGCTTGGAACGTGAACAATTTCCAGGCGGAGCCATGATGTTTCTTCCAAGCTTCCCTTCCACATACATTACACCCCACGTCGATCTTTCAGCTGCTTTCCTGCCAATACTTGGCCATATACTTTCAAGATGCCGCCGGTATGTAAGAAAACACGTCGAGAGCCTGCCACGACAAACCCTGTACAAATTGAAACTGACTCTGAATGCCACAGCGCCACCATACACTCCCCGCCGCCCAAACCTCGTCCGCGCGAGAGGCCCAGAAGTCCTTCTACTGCACGCTCTGCTCCAAGGGCTACTCCCGCATGAACGATTATGAGGCCCATCTATCCTCCTACGACCACTCTCACAAGCAGCGACTGCGCGACATGAAAGCTATGGTGCGGGATCCCAACGCCTCGAGCCGAGCGCGCAAGGCCGAGGCCAAGGCCGACGGGATTGTCAGCATCAAGATGCCGCAAGACGGCGCTGGGTCGGCATCCTCTGGCGGAGGGTTCAAGAAGGGAGGGTTCAAAAAGAGCGGTTTCAAGAGCGCCTTCGCACCCGTCGAGGACTCTAATGCAGCGCCGCCCCAGGACAACGCGAGCAAGCCTACCCAGAAATTAGACATGCCAGGTAGACCATCTCTGGTCAGCCCGGCGGAAAGCGATACCGAAGATGAAGGCTACGAGATGTACGACCCCCGCTTCCCGACCGATTAAATTGGCATGCTCTGGGCAATGGCGACGAGTGCTATTGTCATTATACACACACGATTTCTATATTCCTCTGCCTACATGGAACCTACTGGCGCGTCCAGCGGCTGCCGTCTATTTGAGAAAGGTCCTCCTCTAGAAGCCCGAATATGTTCTGGCTGCCAGCGAACCAGTCACCTGTGGGCTCCTGGCCAGACACCTGGCCCCCATGGGCCACATTGCCTTGATTCATGGTATGGTCTTCATTTGGGATGAACCCGAGCTGGCTCAGATACATGTCGAACTCGTCCCCAATTGGGATCATGGTTTGGTCCTGCTGCTGCTGTGACTTGGCTTCGACATACACCGCCGCCACGTCCCGCATGACCTGGAACATGCGGTGAAGCTTCTCCGCCGTCTCGGAGACGTCCCGCAGCGCCCCGAGCGATTCGACGAATTCGTGGAGGACCATTAGATCGGCACGCGATTGAGTTTCTATCACATAACAAAAGAGTATGAAGAAGGGGGCGAAGGGAATTAGCATTAGGCTCCTGGGAAGTTGTTAGCGCTAGAAGGAGGGTAGAGCTTCCCTTTCATAACGGGGGAAACCCGACCAATGGACGTAGATGGCTTTAAAGTATGGCCCATATCGCATCAGACCGATGCTCTCCTTGTGAATATCCATTGCTTTTCTTGCCGACTCTAGGCATTTATCACAGAAGCGACTGACGGAGTTCTCGGGGGCTGGGAGTGCTTGATATACGAGCGTTAGAGTGACATGGAAACCGATCTCGTCACCCTTGAGGAAGAAGCTGATGATCTCAGATGAATTGACCGAATCGAGGTAGGCAACAGTCTCATCTCGGGTAGATGACACCTGTACTTCCAATCGTTCACATTCGGCTGCCAACTCCCGCGCTCTCCTAGCCAACTCAGCTGGGTCGGACTGCAGAGCTCCAGGGCTATATCTGTAGAGTATTCATCAGTCCATGTCCCAAAAGAAAGTCTCGCCGTTCTGGAGCGTACAGCTGTTCATAGATGCGGCCTTGCAATGCAGCCGTCTGCACCCATAGGTCCGTGATGGGTGCGCCTTCCGGCAACTTAACGAAAGAGCCGAGGTCAAAGCTGCGCTCGATGCTGATGTCGCATTCTTGGATGACGGAGGACCGGCCGAGTCTGAGGCCCAGATTCTTGTCGATGGTGTATATATTCCAGAACAGGGACGCCTTAATTTTCTTTATGTGAAGGGGATCGCCAGCAACACGCTCGGCGCGATGGAAGCCAGCCGTTTGGCAAAGCTGAGCGGCAGTCGAGTTCAAATACCAGGCGACGGAAGGTCTGGATACATCGATAGAGTATTGGGCCTACAGAAAGGGTCAGCCACTGTGCTCATGCATTCCATCCTGGGATAACACAGGTCATGATGTCGGAAATACTAACCCCAAGGATAAGTGCCTGAATGGTCTCGATCTTGGGAGAAAGAAAGAAGGGAAGATTGGCCAAAGCGGTCTCCATGTTGGCTTGACACAAGAGTCCATACGCGCGATACTCATCTTGAAGGCCTTGATCCTTCGCGAGAGCTCCTTGTTCCACAAAGAGATTGTAGAGGCCGGAATTGACGATGATGAAATGGCAAAGTGAAATATCCTCGGTTGGAAAGTAAACCATGCGGCAAAGGTCATCGAAGCCTAGCAAGCCAGTAATATGGCAGACAAAATTGAAGAGGCTCATGGGGGTGTCTATAAGTTTGTTGGCATCAAACTGTGGGGGCACGAGGTTACTCTACTCAATATTGGAATTACTTACTCTTTGCATCCTTTAGAAGCGGCACAACCACTTCGACTGGTGGCATAGGGAGTTTGGACACGCCCCCGGCTGGAACTGGTTTCTGTAAAGGGAAGCGCGGTCCATGGCTCACAGACTTTTGCTTCTGCATTTCGACAAGCTGGCCAAGAGTGGCGAGGGCCGCCTTGATCGAGGGATCGGCCTCCCGGAGAGAGGTTCGCTGGACCGCATTCTCGAGAAATTCGCTAGCAAACGCTGTCTGTGCTGTGAGAGCGGAGTCACCACCAAAAGCAGACTCGTTATCACTCGAATCAATATCCCCCGACGAAGCAGTGGTGGGAATGCTACTGCCTGTTATCGGGGTTGGTGCCAAACTTCTGGAACCCGGATCAGTGGCAGGCTGGCTCTGTGTACTCTGTGTGGAGGCGATGTGCTTCAGGTAGGCTTCAATATTCTCGAGTCGACCCTCAATGCGGTCGATCTTCCGCTCACTAGATACAAAAGAAATCGGTACTGGTGAGTTGCCAAGGAGAGGACATGGGTGGCTAGGCGGGAAAGGCGGGTACATACTATTGAGAGGATATAAGAACTCGCTGCCGACTCTCCTTTGGGCGCTGCCCAGCGCCCGTGGATGTACATGACCGTTTGGCCATGCGGCAGTTGGAACATGGCCAATCCTTATCACACCGAATCTACAGGGAGGTCCCAAACGGGTACACGTTAGCAACTTAATGCCCGTGGTTTGTGGTAGATGAGGCAGATCGATCACCATTCATACCTTTTTTAGGCGGCATTGGTCACACTAGGAGACAGTCAATGGTTAGTCCACTGATGCACTAGCTAATTATGCAGTAAAGGGAGACCCTGCACAATACGAAACCAAGAGTACATTGCGCCAGCCTTTCTTACTTGGGGGGGTCAGGACGTACAGCTCTTCGCGATGCGGCATCTTCGGGCCCCGCGGGCTCATTCCCGGGATCGAGTCCCTGTTCGGTACTCTGCATGGCGGGTCTCCAAGCTACTTTTAGCTGAATCAACTGTGGACGGTGAGGGAAAGCGGTGGTATTTAGTTATTGGTCGCTGCAAGACATATGAGGTTGCACACGGGCGGTCGTGCGTGGGCCTGGGTGCTGTGTGCTTTTGAGGTACTGAGACTGAGCTGTTCCGGAGTGAACGGCAAGCTCTGAGCCCCTCTCCCCTGGACGATGTATTTGGAAGTCTGAGCGGAGGTTATCTAGGCATGCATAGGTTTTACGGCATACATAGCCGGACAGTGGATGCCTGGCCGCTTGCGTATAAAGATAGGACCGGGAACACTAATCAGCCTCTAGAACAACGCGAGGCTGTGACTGGTTTCCCTTGTTCACCCAGTAGCAAGGGAAATCTGGCAATGGTTAATCAGTGACGTCGAACACGTGAGGGGTTGGGTGATGTCCGCAGTCTTGAGCTAACTACCGATCTGATTGATTGGAAGAAACAATCAGATCAAGTTCCGGCCAGTTAGAAACCACAGCGAGGCAGGTGGATATATGGCTGGCGGCTCAAGTAGAGGTGATCATATTATTGCCAGACCAACTTACACAGAATGTGGTGAGAAAAGGTGACGTCCCACACGCGGAGTCCGCGGACAGCGGACTAGCTCAGCCACATCCAACATAAATGTGTGGCTCCAATTGGCATTCGTGGCGGTGCATGGGGCAGTCAACAACAGAACACTGGCGACGAGGTGTGATGGATCACTCGCCAATCAGGCCCCGATTGTGATGGATGGGAGCATGCCTACCTTTTCGTGCATATAGAGTTCTTGTTACAGGTTGTTCCCGCTATAGGAAGGAATGTGCTCTCTTTGGAAGAAGATCGGCTCTTGACTGGATCTCCCTTTGCCAATAGTTCACATGAAATTATGCCATTGCCGACATATAAATCGTTAAATGCATAGTCTAGTTATGGTGTATGCAGTCTATCGGCTGCAAGCCGCTCTAGGCTTGAAATCAAGGTCTACCTAGGTCTAACAGAAACTCATGCCAGAGTCTTGGCATCACCGTCCTTCAGCTTACCGGCATCCACGAGCCTCTTGACCTCACCACTCCAGACACCCTTGATCTCATCAGCGACCTTGAGACCGTTGAGCTTACCAGCCAGATCAGCAAGTTCTTCGTTGCCGATCTTGCCTTGGACCAGGTCAACATCACCGAGGACAGAATCGATCTGAGCAGCGGATGCCTCGCCAGCGCCGGTAAAGTAGTTGGCATCCTTGACAGAGCTCTTAAGCACACGCTTGTTCTTCTTGGCAGCATTCTTGGCGTCTTCTTTGGCCTTCTTTGCCGCATTTTTGTCGGTCTTGGCCTTCTCAGCCTCTGCTGCCTTGAGCTCTGCATCACGCTGAGCCTGGACCTTGGCAGCCTCCTCGGCCTCCTTCTCGGCCTTCTCCTTGGCAATGCGTTTAGCGTTCTTCTTGGCGTTGGCTTCTTGGCGGAATTTCTTGATACGCTCATCGCCAGCAGAGGCATCGTCGAGCAGCTTGCGGAGGCGGGCATTGTCCTCGGCCTTCTTCTTCTTGCGGGCATTGGCGTTCTTGCGCTCTACGTGGCGCTTCTGGTCACGGTTCTCATTGTCATCGGGAACATCCTCGTCAAGGTACTCGAAAGTACGCCAGCTGTCAAAGTTGTACCAGAAGTTGTAGAATTCCTCGACGTGTTCCTGTGTGGAGTTGACATCACCGAATGTAGGAACAGGGTGTGTCTTGGAGAAACGGCCCTCGGCCTTGAAGACCTTGGACCAGAGCTTGTAGTAGTTGCCCGACTTTTGCTCCTTCTTGGTAGGGGGGTCAACGTCGGCCTCCTCGTCGACTGAGTCGAACTGGCGACGCTTGATGGGGTCGAGAAGAATGTCGGTGGCCTTCTGGATGCACTTGAAGAACTGGTCGTCGTCTGTGCGTCCCTGGGCAGCCTTCTTATCGGGGTGGTGCTTGAGGACCTTCTTGCGATGGGCCTTCTTGATCTGGTCCTCAGTAGCCTTGAAGCGATACTTGGACAGGCCAAGAATCTTGTAATGATCCTGTGTCTGTAGGAGATGACCTTGTCAGCCTCCACAATTCACAACTGGAGGGGTAGCGGGGGGGAACCAACCTTCCAATCCTTAGCCTCGCGCTGAAGCATCATGGGGTCCTCGGGCTCGCTAATCTCTCCATCGTCGATGTCCTCGACGTTCTTGGCCTTCTCCTGGGCCTGGATGCGGTCATCCTCGGAAAAGGTGCGTCGGTGGCGGGCACGGCGGGCGTGGGCGAGGAAGTGAGGGCCGACGGGCTCGATGCTGCGTTCGACGGCACCAGAGAGCTGGCCAAGAGCCTTGAAGTCTTTCTCTCCAGTCCAGCCCTCGGGCAGGACGGGGAGTGGCAATGTGACAGTCGCAACGGAAGCCATCGTACCGTCGTTGGTATAATGCAGTGCGGTGGTGAGAAATCGCTGTGTGGATTTTTTGATTTTTTTTAGACACAATATTCCCCCACTCTGATGCCACCCCACCCAGTGCACTTTCTACACCCCATCTCCAACGCCCAATTACCTACATAGGTAGGTACGTCAGCAGAGTTGGTCTTCAAATGTTATCAAGATTCTAAGAATGTACCCAGTTATAGGTTACACGATGTAAGTGGCCATTTTTCTATCTCGTCTGCTCGGGCCCAACCGGGTGCTTGGTGATCGTACCTAATTAGAAGATGAAGAAATAACTGCGAGCGATACTAAAAATAACTATAAATCTTGGCCTACAAGTGAGGTACATGCAGTAGAAGAAGGCAGACTTCGCCAATAGCTTCATACCGAGGTAGAACTCGAAACTGATCTGAAATAGCTCAGCACCATCCACACATGATACAAGGAACATGAAGTCAATTAAGCTCGCCACCACTTCCATCGCCAACTTTTGCGTTCAAACATTCTTACCTCTCTCAACTATACATCACCTTCCCTCGACCTCCCTCAAAAGGCAATCGCCGGAAACTAGCAACTCTAAAAGTAGTAAGGAAGATAAAATCTCATTAAAAATACTATATATCTGCCTGTATTATGAATCTGTTAGCCAGCTCGTAACCCAGACCAATCGAATCCATGTCACCAGTGACATCTTCCTTCTCGCCTCAATGGCAAGGCGGGTAGAGCACGCCCCAGGTCGACCAAACCAAAAACATCATTTTCTGGGAAATTGAAGCACCGCGTATAGCCGGTGAAAGGAAGATGCCAAGATCCCTCGTTCCTGCGAGAGCCATGTGGCAACTTGGTTGCTGAAGGCGTGCAGCCCGGTAGATGGAAGGAATCCTGGAGGCTTGGCTAGGTTTTGCATCATGAACAAGGGATGGCTATTCGCCCACAACCGAATGCAACGTCGAATAGGATTAAGCTTGAATATGAGGTGAAGGAACGTGCGCCTTGAAGCGATGGCTTCTCATGCGTTCGAGATGGCACCATTCCGGTACTGCTATGCATGTTGAACCAGTATAAATTGTAGACGGTTTCTCACCGGTTAGCAGGAGAGGCCCAGAATCTGGCAAGCGTTTGATGAAGACAGGAAACCCAGTCACAAATATTAAGAGCGACAAAATCATTCACTTCGTCCACGGAAATATCCACCATGTTCTTCCCCAAGCTCGCTATCCTTGCTTCCGTAGCCTCTCTAGCCGCCGTTGCCGGTGCGCAAGAGACATACGAGGAGGTGGTTGATGGCTATCGCTTCATTAAATCTGGACCCAAGGAGCTCAAGCCCAAAGATAATTACGAGCTCGAGTTTGCCCGGTTCACTCTCAATCTTCTGAAGACTAGAATCGGAGCAGACGGGCTCATCGAGCTCTTGCAACCCGACATCAAGGAGGCTGACGCCTTCTGGCACGATGTCGTTGATCGTTCCACGGACAAATGGGTTCCCACCGACGGCAGAGCCGTGGCATTCCTCCCCAACCTGACCGCATACAGCTTCGCAGTCTGGAGTCAGAGCCCCTTCGCCGATAGATCCAACAATGCCGCCAACCCAGAGCACTATGTCAAGCGCACCACCAACCTCAACGGCACCCTCCAGTCCGAAATCTTGGAGGGCTGGGGCGGCGTCACAACCCACTTTTCCGTCTCCGACTACAGCAGCCCTCCCAACCGAGCCAAGCACCCGATGCTTCGTGAGCTGCCAGAGTTCCCCTTCCAAGCCGCGGGTGACAAGGTTCTCCGTGATGGTACCAACACCCGCTTTGGCGTGCTTCACATCTCTGCCCGCGATGTCCCTGGCGAGGAGTATGGCTCAGACATTCCAGGAGTCGATATTTACGCAACTGTCTGGTATGGCGATGGGGTCGAAGACGAGCATATCGAGGTCGAGCGCCAGCACATCACTGTTGAGATTATCAACCAGTCCATCCAAGCACAGAAAGATATTGCAAGTGGCGAATTTGTGCCTCCTGCCCTGCCGTCTGCCCCTTCTTCCAAGAGATGGTTGGCATAAAGCTGTGTTGATTGACATGTGATGGCATTTTCAATTCGAGGAGTGCAATAGAGATATAGAATAGTGCTCCAGAGTAGATGAATGAATATGGGGTTGATTGGAATGCCATCATTGTGCGTCTCGCGTGAATAGCTTTGAAGGAAATAACATCTGATGCCTTCGGCAACAAGAATTATTGAGTTGGAAGAATTGTCCTGGGCGAGACCCAACCCTTGCACAGGGTGACACTGCGATCTACAGGGCATTTTTCGGCCTTGGTACAAAGTGGCCACCCGGTGCGGGATCATGTAAGCCGAGCTGCAAAATCCAGCCCGCGCCGTTCATCCACATTTTCTTCCGCCCAACTACCGACCAACGTCCACCCGTCTATCACCACACGCCTGCTCCTCGAGTTGCGAGAAAACGACACAATGGCTCTGGTAGCATACAGGCACCTACTCCGCGCTGCACGACTTGCATTCCAAGGTACAACCAACCACCACACACCACTCCATCCAGCCTCATTGGAAAGACCATAATCGCTAATTGCCTGCTCCTGATAGGCGACGCTCCCGTCCTCGCCGCAGCTCAATCCCAGATCCGAAGCGAATTCATAAACAAGTCAGCCCTTGACCCCTGGGACAGACCAGCCGCCATTCAACACGCCGAAGATGTCGCGCGCATCTTAAGGGAAAATGTTGTGCAGGGAAGACGAGATACCGAGAACGATCACAACTACAGTATTACTGCCCCTCAGTCACCACTTCCTAGATCACATGGCACTAATGACCCAACCAGAGTTACGCATACACGAATTCACTGAGAAGGGCGACAACGACAGCATCAAGGTGGCCGGCGCCGGTGTCGCAACGGGAGGCGGATGCTGTGGGGGGAGCGGTTCGAAATAAGTGATAAACAGGAACTGGCCCTGGCCGCGGACAACATCGTCCTGAACTGTATAAATTTTGTAACACTATGATCTAGCCTAGTTCTTGTCATGATACCCATGATGCCTGTATACACCCTCCAAACCATTTGGCTCGCTCAAAATTTACCATTGGCAATAAACCACACCTTCCAACCCGGTACACCAAAATAACGCCAAGATATGCAAACGTCCATGCCCTTTCGTCCCCAGTTGCTGCTTACTCTCCCTGAAGACTGGCATAGACTGGGGTATCCTCTGCGCCAGGTGGCGCCGCGACGGCTGATGGTGGTGCCGCAATGGCTAATTGATCTGAGGACTGCTGCCCAGATCCAGAGGCGGCCTCTATCGAGCGAGGCTTACTTCGCGAGAGGCCCGCACGCGCATCTTGCAACATCGACGCTCTTTCCTGCTTGTCCATGTTTCCAATAGCCTTTGGCTGACCCCACCGTATTCGCAGGGGGCAACCTGCGATGACCGCCCGTCCTTGGCATGCGAGAGCTGCTTTCTCTGCTGCCTCCCTCGTTTCGTAGTTGACAAATGCACAGTGCGACATGTGCGAACAAACAAGACTCTTAATCTTCCCATGAGCCTTGAAGAAGTCCCGGAGCTTGTACTCGGGGAGATCGTCCTCCACGCCAGTAACAAACAAAGACATGATATTCTTGTCAGCCGGTGGTTGCCAGTCGCGGGGGCTTGGAGGCAGCTGAGCCACGCTTGGGAATACTTTTCTTCCCTTGCCGCCTGTCCGCGCGCCTGCCGCGATGGCTGCCCTGGTATCTCGGGTCCGAATCGGTCCAGGTCCGCCCAGTCCAGCCCCGACTGCAGCGTTGCCTCCAGCTCCTCTGGATGCCTCCACCTCAGCTTCATCGACTGCTCGCCCTTTCCGGAAATACGGTTTGCTCTGTGCTAGTCGCCGCAAGAGCTCTCTCGCCTTCTCGTCCGTTTTCTCGTACTCCTCCACGCCAGCCTTGCCCTCTTCAATGAGCTTCTCGTTGTTTTGCGCAAAGTATTCCCTGTTGATATCGGATTGCGGTCCGGGGGCAACCATTTTCAGAGCGGCGTCGCGTACAGCGATGGGGAGGCCAAAGGAAAGATCGAGCATGCAGGTCTGGCAGCAGTTCTTCAGTCGCGCGCAGGTCAGGCAAATCATCGTTCGCTTCTTGCGCCCTTGCGCGCGATCTCCATTCCAGCTAAAGACGGTAAAGGGCCGCGTGCACTGTAGAGATGGAAGTGTTAGTATCGAATAGCAAAGATATAAGGAGCAGGCAAGTGATGAGGACATACCAGTTTACATTGGTCGCCATGATCCTCCTTGAGCATCTTGACGTATGGATTTTCTGGCAAGCATTTTTCACACACAGAGGGGAAGTCGGTGGACTCCCACCCGGAACGGTTGAGGTCTTGCTTGATTTGAGGAGGCATTTTGGCGGCAGGAAGTCGGGTGGCGCGTAGTTGGATGCGGTCTTCAGGTTGCCACGCTCTGATCGCAATAGAAGATGTTTCCAAGTTTGATACTGTATGGGTCTGATTAGATATCTCTAATCGATAAGATTCTACGGTTGATGACTAACCCAGAGAATGTGCTTCGCTTTCCTTCGCTCTTGCTTTCACATGCTCGGGTTCGTATTCGGTCGAGGTAAAAAAAAGTAAACACACCGCCTGCCACAGATGGTGGGGTGGTCGAACCTAGTCCTAAAATGAGTTTTCCCCCACCCGCCCGCATCAAAGGAGTAGCCAGAGATTGGATGCCGCTATCAATTGCGATCCAGGGGTAGCTGAGGGTCCTCGAATTCGGTTTGATCGAAACTTCCCGGTCTGCAGAGAGTTTGGAATTTTGGCTGGCTTTCCCGCTTCTTTTCCTTTCATCTCTGATCCTCAACCCATTGACAATACTGTCAACGCACCTCTTTGCCTTGGTTCCCACTAGCCCTTCAATTGGTCCCGTAATCCTTTGTCTCAAAGCATTCAACATGGCTGGTTCATCGACCACATCCGGCCTCGAGCGCGAGGATCACAGCCGTGATGCCGCATTTAACAAGGCAATGCACGGCAAATCCGCTCAAGCTCGTGGTGGCATCTCTGCCATGTTCGCCAAGGGTTCCGGCGCAAAGCAGGCTGCTGTTGACGAGTATTTCAAGCATTGGGATGACAAGGCCGCCAAGGACGAGACGGAGGAGACCCGTGCTGTAGGTTCCAATCCTGACACCTCTTCAATTCATTGAGACTGACTCCTATTGCGATTGATTAGGCACGAACAGCCGAGTATGCTACTCTGACCCGACAGTATGTTCCACGAATCCTACGATACAAATGGAGGGGCTCTGCTTTGCAATAAATACTAACAGTTCAACTAGCTACTACAATCTGGCCACTGATCTGTATGAGTACGGCTGGGGTCAATCTTTCCACTTCTGTCGATTCTCGACTGGTGAGCCTTTCTACCAGGCCATCGCGCGCCATGAACACTACCTTGCCCACTCTATGGGCATCCAAGAAGGCATGAAGGTGCTCGATGTTGGCTGTGGTGTTGGTGGACCTGCTCGTGAGATTGCCAAGTTCACTGGCGCTCACATCACCGGTCTCAACAACAACGATTATCAGATTGACCGTGCCACCGCCTATGCTGCCAAGGAGGGTCTTTCTGGCCAGCTCAAGTATGTCAAGGGTGACTTTATGGTAAGAAATTCAAATCCCCACATGTTCATGCAATAGTATAATTCTAACATGTTGTCAAACAGCAAATGTCTTTCCCTGACAACTCATTCGATGCCGTGTACGCTATTGAGGCTACCGTCCACGCCCCCACGCTCGAAGGCATTTACAGCGAAATCTTCCGTGTGCTCAAGCCTGGCGGTGTCTTTGGAGTCTACGAGTGGCTCATGACGGACGAATATGATAACAATAACCTCCACCACCGTGAGATCCGTCTTGGTATTGAGCAAGGAGACGGTATCTCCAACATGTGCAAGGTTTCCGAGGCCCTCGACGCCATGAAGGCTGCTGGCTTTGATCTCCTCCGTCACGAGGATATGGCTGACCGGCCTGACCCCTTCCCCTGGTACTGGCCTCTGTCCGGTGAGATGAAGTACATCCAGTCCGTCTTTGATGTCTTCACCATCGTTCGCATGACCCACTGGGGACGTGCGATTGCCCACGGTTTTGCAGGTGTCATGGAGACCCTGAAGCTGGCCCCTGCTGGCACCAGAAAAACTGCCGACAGCCTGGCCCTGGCTGCTGACTGTCTAGTTGCCGGTGGTCGTGAGCACCTGTTCACGCCGATGTACCTGATGGTTGGCCGCAAGCCCGAGAGCAAGTGAAAAAGCATTTAGATGTTCGTTGATTTCGAGCAATGTATGGCGCAGCATCCAATACCTATAATTGGGAGGGGCAAGGGTAAAATATCTGGGTATTTTGAGAACCAAAAAAAAGGATGAAACTACCTACGATTTATGCAATTCCATCATGGACTTCTTTTAATAATCATAATACGTATCAACTACCACTTTATCTAACGAGGCATCATGTCGAACGTGCATGTCGAGCGGACTATCAATGCCCGCACAAGTGCCGTGTTTAACTGCGAACGGTTCCTTGCAGCAGTGACCAACAGTGTCTGCCCATTGTGGTAGGCGGTGGCACTTGCAGTCTGGCCAGTGGTTGATAGGGCCCGGGCGAGATTGGCCGATCCCCAACAAATGCTTGCCAGCTTAGTGGGGGGTCTCGGATTGATTTGTTCTGACGGTACCTTCAGGCGGCAACTCCTGCTGTAGGTACTTGCTGGCCGTTGGCAGAAAAAAAGCTGTGAGATAGCAACCACCAATCAAGTCAAGCTTTGGCTTCAAAACCTGCGGCGGAAATTCCCTCCTTCTTAGGTGAGGTTCCATCAAACCAAAAAAGTGCTCTAGCTTCTCAACACCACAACCTCAATCTGGTGTCCCACGTCAAGGTCCATCATTTCCAACCCATCCCTTCCATACCGACGCAGCTGCAGTTGAGTTGGTGGAAGCATTGACCTTTTGCTCGTCTCCTTTTTGGTCTCCAGTCTCCGTCCTCTTCACCTCGCCCGTCATGTCCCGCATCCTCCGACCTGCAGCTCGCCTGGCTGCCTCGACGCGCGCAATTGCCCCCCGAGCACATGTAACCCAGCCCATTGCACAGCTCTCGCGCGCCGCCCTCGCCCGAAATGCCTACTTTGGAGCTGCCCAGACCCGAGCCTACGCCGAGGGCTCAGGGGTCAAGGAGTACACCGTCCGAGACGCCCTCAACGAGGCTCTTGCTGAGGAGCTCGAGTCCAACCCCAAGACCTTCATCCTGGGAGAGGAGGTTGCCCAGTACAACGGCGCATACAAGGTCACCAAGGGACTGCTGGATCGCTTCGGCGACAAGCGAGTGATTGACACCCCGATCACGGAGAGCGGATTCTGTGGTCTGGCCGTTGGTGCCGCTCTGAGCGGTCTGCACCCCATCGTATGTATTCGTCCCCCTCGGAGAGCGTACAGTTCTCAGTTGAGCTAACAGGAAAACTCCAGTGTGAATTCATGACCTTCAACTTTGCCATGCAAGCTATCGACCAGATTGTCAACTCCGCTGCCAAGACCCTCTACATGTCCGGTGGTATCCAGCCCTGCAACATCACCTTCCGCGGCCCCAACGGTTTCGCTTCTGGTGTTGCTGCCCAGCATTCCCAGGACTACTCTGCCTGGTATGGCAGCATTCCCGGCCTCAAGGTCGTCTCGCCATGGAGCGCTGAGGATGCCAAGGGTCTTCTCAAGGCCGCCATCCGTGATCCTAACCCTGTCGTTTTCCTCGAGAACGAGCTTATGTACGGCCAGTCCTTCCCCATGTCCGAGGCTGCCCAAAAGGACGACTTCGTCATTCCTTTCGGTAAGGCCAAGATCGAGCGCTCCGGCAAGGACATCACCATGGTTTCCATGTCCCGCTGCGTTGGCCAGACTCTGGTCGCTGCTGAGAATCTGAAGAAGCAGTACGGGATCGAGGCCGAGGTCATCAACCTGCGATCCATCAAGCCCCTTGACCTGAACACCATTGTTGAGTCCGTCAAGAAGACCCACCGCCTTGTCGTCGTCGAGTCCGGCTACCCTGCCTTTGGTGTCTCTGCTGAGATCCTTGCTCTGACCATGGAGTATGCCTTCGATTATCTTGATGCTCCTGCTCAGCGTATCACTGGTGCCGATGTCCCTACTCCCTACGCCCAGGGGCTGGAGGAGATGAGCTTCCCCACCGAGAAGCTAATCGAGGACTACACCGCCAAGATCCTCAAGCTGTAGACTTGACATTTCTGGTGGACATACAGTTGGAACATATTACAGACTAATACGAGAGTTGGTTCAGGGGGTTTCTCGCCGCTGGTGGCTCACATCACTAATCACCGCGACTGGAAATGAACAGGAGTGGGTAAGTCTCTGAGGACGAAAATAACGCGGACTAGCGATTTCTTTGCATACTTCGCGACGAACTCGAGCCTCTTTTTATTGTTAGACGGGACGGTTGGGCTGGGATCTGTATTTGTATGCCTTTTTTTCTCCTTGTATTCACCGTCCAAGTAAAAACAATTTTCTAGTGACTGCCACAACTGAGTTCAGACGAGGATGCTAGGACCGAGTGCCTTTTGTATTACCTTGTGCTGTTCTATAGATGCCTAAAGATAGTGCGCGTTTCTATTACTGCTGCTGTAATTTAGAAACTCATGATTAGACGTGTCTTTCGCCAGGCTCGTGGGTACCAGGTATGGAAAGCATGTGAGGCCGAGCATTGCGAGCTCGTTTTAAGACAAAGCACAGAGCGCCCAGCTTAAATTAGTTTTAATAAATAAACAAGAGTTTATATTCTTTTTTCCTTGTTGATTGAGTAGACTCATGTTTGGAAATCAATCGGTGTTTTTCCCACTTGAGCATTGTAGATGGTTAGTTTGTCTGTTTGTCCACAGGGTAGGTTGGTGACCGTGAACTTGGGGGTGCTACTTCTTTAGAGGATGAAGCGTAGAGGCGGGGCTCCACCACTCAACAGTCACCACCTCTAGCATTGAAAGCACGAAGCCTGGGGCATCCACTTCGTCCACTCGTCATCACCTCCCCCAAACCTGCAGAAAGAGAAGGCAGGAAGAAAGGGAGTCATGGGCGGTATCGACGATCTTATTCTGCGGGAGCAGGCTGGCCAAGGTCTGCTCAAGCCCTCATCAGCCCCGCCAAAAGACCCCGACCAACTGAAGCGTAAGCTTGAGGAGCTGTATCTGTCGCCCTCGACCGAGTTCTCAGAGGAGTGGCTCAACCGGCTCCAACAGCGATGGGAATTTGAGGCCGACTACACATCACTCTTTAAAATCGCACCAACACAGACTCGCACTGTCACTCGGTTTCTGAGGCATGGGCTCGAGGGTAGGGTCACGGGCTACAAGAATGTCACGGTTTCTGCAAGCAGTGCTACGGCCAAGAACTCAACGAGCTTGTTGAGAAAGCCAGCTAATCGAGCTGATTTCGTGAGAGGCGCTGCCGGCTTCTTCCCTTTCGCCCCGGGAGGTTTGGATAGCATCGAAGCGACAGCAGCCCTTGAGGACCAAATCCACATTGGAGGGGACGTTGATGGGAACGGGGAAAGCGCTGGCCGAGCCAAACTGGACAGAGTCATTCAAGTCGGAAATGAAGGACGGCTGCTCGAAATTGCCCCGGGACTAGACCGCGGAATAGACTTCTCCAAGAAACCACAGCAGAACCAGGATGATGCAACTGCTATCAAGCAAGTACTGGAGGAAGAACCGGAGGATGTCAGTGATGAGGACCGATCCAAGGATGCGTCCCCAGGTAGCACGCCTGATGCTGTTGCTGAGGAGGAGGAAAACGGAGACGATATCGATGACATCTTGCCAGTCGAGTTCCCTTCGCTGGAACCACATGGAATCCTTGCAGCATCTAGCGCTAGAAAGGCTGGACGCGAATGGGCGCACATGGTCGACATCAAGCACGAGATGACCAATTTCCGAGAGCTCGTTCCAGACATGGCAAGAGAATGGCCATTTGAACTTGATACTTTCCAGAAGGAAGCCGTCTATCATCTTGAGAGCGGTGACTCTGTCTTCGTTGCGGCTCACACGTCTGCAGGAAAGACAGTCGTCGCTGAGTATGCGATTGCACTGGCAGCCAGGCACATGACCAAGGCCATCTACACATCTCCCATCAAGGCTCTTAGCAATCAGAAATTTCGCGATTTCAGGCAGACATTCGATGAGGTCGGCATCTTGACTGGAGATGTCCAGATCAACCCTGAGGCTAGTTGCCTAATCATGACTACCGAGATCTTGCGGAGCATGCTCTACCGCGGAGCCGATATCATTCGAGATGTGGAATTTGTCATTTTCGATGAGGTTCACTATGTCAACGATTTCGAACGTGGTGTTGTATGGGAGGAAGTTATCATCATGCTGCCAGAGCATGTATCTCTTATTTTGTTGTCCGCTACGGTGCCAAACACTTACGAGTTCGCCTCCTGGGTGGGTAGAACGAAACAGAAGGACATCTACGTGATTTCAACACCAAAGAGACCAGTTCCACTGGAACACTACCTCTGGGCTGGGAAAAACATCCACAAAATCGTGGACCATGAGAAGAGATTTATTGAAAAGGGTTGGAAGGATGCTCACTCAGCCTACCAAGGCAAAGAGAAGGAGCCCCCGGCACAAAACACAATCGCAACGAGAGGTGGTAACCCTCGCGGAGGACAGCGAGGTGGGCAGCAGAGGGGAGGACAACAACAACGCGGTGGGCGCGGCGGAGGCCAGCAGAGGGGCGGTGGCCAACAAAGAGGACGAGGAGGGCCTCCAAGAGCAAGCCATAATCCGGGCCACATGGGACGTACTGGCCGTCCGGGAGGGTTTTCGTCCGCTGCACAGGATAAAAACCTTTGGGTCCACCTTGTCCAATTCCTTCGCAAGCAAAGTCTGCTGCCAGCCTGTATTTTCGTCTTCTCCAAGAAGCGCTGTGAGGAGAATGCCGATGCTCTGAGTAACCAAGACTTCTGCACAGCCTCCGAGAAGAGTCACGTTCACATGATTATCGAGCGATCAGTTGCACGTCTCAAACCAGAGGATCGCCAGTTACCTCAGATCATTCGGCTCAGGGAACTTCTTGGCCGTGGTATTGCTGTTCACCACGGCGGTCTGCTGCCCATTGTCAAGGAAATCGTCGAAATCCTCTTCGCAGAGACTCTGGTCAAGGTGTTATTTGCTACGGAAACGTTTGCCATGGGTCTCAACCTGCCTACTCGAACCGTGGTCTTTTCGGGTTACCGGAAGCACGATGGACACTCATTCAGAAACCTCCTTCCCGGAGAGTATACGCAAATGGCGGGACGTGCTGGACGAAGAGGTCTGGACACTGTTGGATCCGTCATTATCGTCCCGCCAGGAGCCGATGAAGCACCCCCGGCGGCAGATCTGCGCCACATGATATTGGGCGAGCCATCAAAGCTTCGGTCACAATTCCGTCTGACCTATAACATGATTCTTAACCTCCTCCGAGTCGAGGCTCTCAAGATTGAGGAGATGATCAAACGAAGTTTCTCCGAGCACGCAACCCAGCAATTGCTTCCGGAACATGAAAAGGATGTGAAGCTGGCTCAGGCCGATCTTGCCAAGGTCAAGCGAGAGTCATGCCCCGTCTGTGACGTGCACATGGATGACTGCCACCAGGCTGCGCAGGATTACAAGCAGCTCACATTCGATCTATACAGGGGACTGTTAAATATTCACATTGGCCGCCGAATGTTCTGCCAGAGCCGACTAGTGGTGTTAAACTTGGAGGGTATCCGAACCGCCGGTATCCTCCTTGGTGATGGGATGAGCTTAAAGGGGACGTCCGACGAACCAACTGTTCATATCTGTACCATCAAACCTCTTAGAGAGAAGCGAGATGCCTCTGATCAGTTGCCGTTTATTCCGCCATTCAAGAAGTATCTACACAAGCTACCCCAAGGCAAAAGACGAATCAAGATCAAGACTCTGCACGTCCCCTTGGGTGATATCGAGTGTCTGACCAGATGGGTGAGCAAGGGGATCGTGCCCGAAATCTTCCAGGGAGGTGAAGCATCCGTGAAGGCCGAAAAGAAGTTACAAGAGATCTGCACTGCTTGGGACGACAGATGGGATGAAATGGATTTCGGAAAGGTCAAGAGTCTGCAGCTGCAAGAGATGGTGGAAAAGCGTATAAACCTGGTCAAGGTTATTGATGCTTCGCCTTCCGTGAAGTGCCCGAGCTTCTTGAAGCATGTGAGTTCACACCATCCCCCTCAATTCTATTGACTTTGTTGCATAATAAAAAAACCAAGGCTAATATCGTACTTTAGTTTGCTATGTGTCATGACGAGTGGCTCATTAAGGAACACATTTCCCAATTGAAGCAGTCATTATCAGACCAAAACTTGCAGCTTTTGCCTGACTACGAACAACGTGTTCAGGTGCTCAAGGAACTGGGCTTCGTCGACGAGGCAACGAGAATTCAGCTGAAGGGCAAAGTGGCTTGCGAGATTCACTCGGGTGACGAGCTCGTACTGACGGAATTGATCCTTGACAACGTGCTCGCTGACTTCGAGCCTGCCGAAATCGCCGCCTTGCTCTCCTCTTTTGTATTCCAGGAGAAAACGACTGTCGAACCCGTCTTGACCGGCAATCTTGAGCATGGAAAAGCGACTATTGTAGCCATTTCCGAGAAGGTGAACGAGGTTCAGACCCGACTTCAAGTCATCCAGTCTGCCGACGATTCCAACGATTTCACCTCTCGCCCACGCTTCGGCTTGATGGAGGTTGTCTACGAGTGGGCCAGGGGGATGAGCTTCAAGAACATCACCAACCTGACTGACGTTCTGGAGGGTACCATTGTGAGGACTATTACACGACTTGACGAAGTATGCAGAGAGGTGAAGAATGCAGCCAGGATCGTGGGAGACCCTGAGCTTTATCAAAAGATGCAGACTGCACAGGAGATGATTAAACGGGATATCACTGCTGTGGCAAGCTTATATATGTAGACGAACGTTATGAATTCAAAAAACATCTTGCAGTCTATCTGATTGCAAGTGTAGCTAGTAGACTAGCTTGGACATGCATGTCTTTATTTATAATACCTGAGAAATGTATCAGGGAAAAGAAAAAGAGATTGTTTCGGCTATAGGCAAAAGAGAGAATGAGCCAAACCCACCCTTTAGAGTAGTAATAAACGCTCAACGCCGACCCATGTAAAAAGAAAACACCACCCCCAATAAGCATTTGCAATCAACCATATCCCATAATCGTCGTGCCAGCGCCAATACATCTATAAACACAGTGTAGGTGTACAGGTTTACGCACGCAGGGCACGAAGTCTCTGCTGAAGCCTATCCTCCTCCTCGGCCGATGGCTCGTTGGCTTGGGCAGGCTCGGCGGTGGAGGGGGTAGCCTGGTTGAGTTCCTTGCTGAGCTCGAGACCCGCGTCGTCGGCGAGTTTGCCGAGCAGCTCGTGCACGGCATCCTCAGGGACCTGTGCGGATGTTGACTGTGTCATGGCGTCCTGGTATATGCTGTTGGACATGGCGTATTCCTCGTTTTGCTGCTTGAATTGCTCGAGCGTCACGAGGGTCTGGTTTCAAATGTTAGTCCGGCTGATCAAATAGACCAAAAGCGAAATATAGTAGGAATTGTATTACCTTCTCAGGGTTCGAGTTCTTCTGGGCGACGTTCATGACCCTCGATGACTGGCCCATCATGTGCGTCATGCGATTCATCGCATTGTTGGCCTGGATCTGCGATGACTGGAGTTCGGCCATGTCGGCGACCTGATCCATCTGCTGGGCGAGAGCCTGCTTGGAAAGGAGAATCTTGGCCTTTTGGTAGGCCTTCTGAGTCTCTCCCTTCTTGAGCAGCTCCTGGATCTGCTTCTTGAGGACGGGATCCTGCTTAGCGGCCTTTTGTGCCTCGCGACGGGCCTGCTTGGCCTGGAAGCGGGCCTGGAACTCGACTTGCATGTCGCGGGCCATCTGGCGGTTCGACATGATGGCGGCGAAGGGCTTGTTACGGGGGAGGGGTCTGGCTGTGATGGAAACGAACGGGTTTTCTGCTGGGCGAGAAGTCGATATGGAGGGATGGCGATGTGGAGTGGGCAAACCTGATAAAGAGGAGGGGCGTGACGCAACTGGAGGGTCTAGGCCACTGGTTCCGGGCTGTGGCTGAACAGGCTGCAGCATAGCCACACTTCTGGCTTTAGGCCGGCCAAGCCACAGAAGGCAGCGACATGATGTCAGGAGGAGAGCGTCTAACTCTGGCGTCGTCATAGAGAGATGGGTAGCTCGACAATTTCCATGAGTCCGAGACCCGGGAATTTGGATTTCCATTCTTACCCAAGCATAAGTCAAAATGGTGCATGTGCCGAAGAAGCTGAACGTGCAGAGTTTCCCTCGCCCGCCGCGCCTCGAGCAGATATCGAGACGTATCAGGGTCACTTGGGAAGGGCAAGAAATTGCAAATACAGAGAATGCCTACTGGGTGCTGGAAACGCACCACCCGCCAAGTGCGTCTCACTGACTATTCCATCTTTTGGGCCTGGGGATGGGGGGAGACAGTAGCGCGGTAAATCGAAACATTGAAGAATTGTAATAACCTGATCAATAGCTTACTACCTCCCGCCCTCCTCCATCAAGATCTCTCTCACCCCGACGGATAGGCAAACCTGGTGCGAGTGGAAAGGTGCGGCAACTTATTACAGCGTTCAGTCCCCGCTGAACGGAAGCGTCGTGTCGAACCGCATCTGGTCGTACGAGCGTCCCACGGAGGGCTTCGCGGCCATCAAGGGCTATGTGTCACTGTACGCGGGCCCATGGGAGTGCTTTGTGGACGGAGAAAAGGTCCAGGCGCAGCCGGGTGATTTCTACGGAGGGTGGGTGACCTCGGAAGTTGAGGGAATCATCAAAGGCCGAAACGGGAATTGGGATCCCTTGTGAAGGGCCTTGGCTTGTAGATGGGGATATCGGAATTGCTGGAAAGACGGCTGATATGTACTAATAGCCACTCCTATCTTGCTCGTGTGCTCTCTGATTACTGACAGGAATCCCATGAGGGTTGTGTCTGTTGTAAAACCAATTTCAAGTGTCCCTGTTACAATGATGAAACAAACGGTGGGAATCCTTCGGGTCCCACGGTAAAATGAGTTGCACGTTCCCGGAGGACCCTTTCGGCATGAGGCGAAGCACCCGAGACTGCAACAGGCAGCACCGCCTGAATCTGGATTCAATACACGCTCGCAATGTGGAGGAGTTGCTTCGGAGATGAATGTCATGGATCAATCAAATTACGACGACAAATTACGACGACCAAACGGGCCGGATCCTCCGTGGAACTCTGTGAGGATACGAGAATCAACCTATTTGGTTGCTCGGGGCCGGCGGAATGCTAATACCTCTCGTGTTTGGCAAACTTAGGCACCAGAGGGACGGCGCGTGGATGGAATGAATAGCCCGAGCGGGATCTTCGAGTGATCCTTCCTTCTATCTCGGGGCCATCGGAGACTCGCGCGTCCTCCAACTCACCTAAAAAGGGAGCTTGGTGGGCGGGCCGCCCTTTGGCAAATCATCCGGGCCGAACAGGACCATTGGGTGGCCATGATGATAGTTTTTGCTTAGCTTCTTGTATACGCAGCTATCATCGCGTTATCAACCCGCCAAATGGGTGACCGATCCGGTGTGATTATTCTTGGACAAGGAGCCAGGGCTCCGCGATTGATATCAATGCCCCTGGCCTTTGATTGGTGTTCAACATTAGCCCAAGGGTGATTATTGTTACAGTAGCACAAACTAGTATTACATAGAGTTGAAACAGGGGCTTCGTCGCGTGCTGAAGATCTTGTCTTGCGAACTTAATACATTGTTATTGTTATTATTGTTATTGTTATTTTTACCCCTTCTATTCTATCCTTCTGAGAGTTTGTGGTCTAAGGTTGGTTGGAAGTGAATCCTGCCGCTAGACTATTGTTGCTACCTTAATCTGTATGTAACTTGCCCTGACCCTGAGGAATGCGGTCCTCCCTCCACTCACAAGCTGGTTGGCTGGCTGCTATGGGGCGGTAGAAAGCTCTGGACTCATGGCGTGGTCGATGGATGATGGGATGGATCTCGGATTGTCGGTGGCTAATTAACTAGGATTGGGCACTCCTGAATATGGAGAAGCCCGTAATGGTTACAGGGCTCGTAGCATGTCGGGTACGAACCCCACTGCATGATCTTCGGCGAATCCTGCTATGGCTTGAGAGGCAAGGAGGAGACTTGAGTTGGCGGCTAATGCACCAGAACGTCAACAAGACGAGCCAGAAACTCAGCACAATGGGAACAGTGGGAGGAGATCAGCGATCAATGTGCGTATCTGCAACATTAGATGCCCCTAGTGCTATGAATAGGAATACTATTTATGCAGTGCATAAAACACGCCCACTTGATGCAGTAAGAATGCTTAACTGTTGGTGGCTCAGCGGCAGACGGTCCCATCGTATCTTATCAAGCATCGACCGACTCACGAGCTAAAATACCGTATTGGTGCGCGGATTGGATCCGACGCACGCCATAATTGAACCTTCCAGGCAGTATCTTGCTGCGCCCGTCCCTAGGTAAGGCCCCAGTGTGGTGCCAGCGCTGACTACGAGCGCTAGCTCTGCTGCTCAGGCCTATCATGCCCATGGCTCGCACAACATGCGGCGGCGTACGTAAGCGTGTGCTGTTCGTGGCTGTTTGGGCGGGGACGCTGGCCAAGTTCCGAGTGGAAGTTTCTAGGCTTCAGCTTTTTGCACGAGAACCCACGGTCATGGCGGCCCCCCTGCATCCGAAAGAGTAAGGTGCCGGTAGGTAGCAGTATAGATTAGCCGTGAGTGCTGGAGCAGGTACTGTGATAGCGGTCAGGAGGTGCTCAAGCCCTCCACTACGATGAAAGGAAGCACGTAGGTACATCCTCACAGACTATCCTCCCTCAGACACGTTGGCAATGGAACGAACGTCCACCAATCAAGGCGGGTCGCTAGGAACAACGGCCCCCACTGGGGGCCGGTAAGATGCTCAGCCGTTCAATGGACATCGGGCATCCCTTGAAAAGAGGTTATCGGAGGCTTGTCTAACAAGGAAGGAAGGGAGGGGAAGACTCAAGCCCTTCCGAGTGGCCCGCGCCCCGTAACTACCGAGCATGCCCCCTTTAAGTCTCTGTTGTTTGGTCCGGATCGCCTTAAACTGGTATGAGAATCAGGTAGGTAACAACAAACTATTGCCTGGTTGCAATTTACCCGACATCTTGGTAGGCATTTGCCTTGGATACCCACCTCACCATGTACATGCCACGCCTGTAGGAGAGGTCGGTGAAAGGCAACATTCCTGCCAGGAAAAGTAATTTCTAGTCCGCAGATACGGCCTCGTTTTAGAGCGTAGTTGCGAAGTAATTGATGAGCGGGTTGAGTAAGCCGGCAGCAAAAAGGGTGTTCCTGGCGGCCCCTTCATTGGCCGCCTGTCCTGAACTCTGAGACGGATTATTAGCTCTGACTACAGAAATAGCACAGGCTAGTCAAAGTACCAAGGGGGATGATATGATGCTCACCACCGAGAGTCAACCTCGCTGTGGACTTTGTGGGTGTGGGGCGCTGAGGTGCAATGGGTGGAGGATGAGGCCATGGCGGGTCCCACACCCACACCCCCTTTTTAAGGAACCTAAAGGAAGGTGCCTCCTGAAAGGCTTCCTTCCTGCATGGCTGCCGGGGGGCTCCTGAGTGGTGGGAACAGGTGACACAGCGTACCCAGCGCCCCGCATCCTTACGTAAGGATCGGTCGCCCCCTGGACTCCCACAGCTGGAGGCACAATCTGGACAGGTGGCATTTAAAGGTCCCCTTCCACCCGTGATGCCCAGACTGTTCTGGTTCCTTAGGCTCAAGCACCTGGCTCTCAGGACACGCTGTTCTCATCAAGAAGACACTTCTTAGTCTCTTTTCCCATCGTCATTGAGTCACACACTCGCTTCATCGCCCCAGCGCTGACTCACACCCAAAGGTTGGATGGACTGCTGCCTGTCATGCAACAGTAGACATGCTGCCATTAAAGTGGCCTTGACCTGACAGTTCCCCCCCAAGAATTCATCAAGCGGCCATCCATCCACCCTATCCACACCTTATACACACAGCTAGACTTTGACCTGTCTCAGCCGTTACACAGATTGATCCTCCCCAGCGATCGTCGCACAGTAACATGGATAACTCACCAGCGGAGTCATTCATCTCCGCACCGGCAGAGAATCTTTCCTCTTTGTTTTCCACTCCCACATCTACAATCAGCCCTCTGGCAATGATGACTCCCACGTCTTCCGCCGAGGACCACCACAGCCCCGACCCTATGGGCGAGGAGGACGACATAAGCCCTCCATCATCCCCTGGCTCTGAGAAGAAGCCCACCAAGAAGCGCAAGTCATGGGGTCAAGTTCTCCCTGAACCAAAGACCAACCTGCCCCCAAGGAAACGGGCGAAGACCGAGGATGAGAAGGAGCAGCGCCGAGTGGAGCGAGTATTAAGAAATCGTCGTGCCGCTCAGTCATCCCGAGAGCGCAAGCGACAGGAGGTCGAGGCCCTGGAGAAGCGGAATAAGGAACTTGAGTCCCTCTTAGCTAATGCGCAGAAGGCCAACCTGATGCTCGTTGAAGAGCTCAAGCGCTTCCGTTCTGACTCCGGGGTCGTCACTCGAACATCCACCATGGACACATTCAAGGACAACCACCTGACTCTGTCGCCTGAACTCTTTGGGGCCCAGGCTGGTCAGGGCCTTGAGCCAACCATGAAGATGCTCGATGACCTCATCAAGCCTACTGAACAGACCGTCAATCCAGCCTCACTTTCCCCCCCACCGGAGTCTGGTGATATCAAGCAAGAGCCCTCACAAGAGGATCTGAATCAACCCAACGAGACCCAGATCCCAGTTCTGAACGCTGATGAGCAGACCGTCTCCACCGACATGACACAACGTCCTGCAGAGATGTTGTGCGACCTGCCGTGTCATTTGTCGATGGAGACGTCTCAGTCTCTCATCCCGTCTCAGACCTGGACATCTGCTCTATTGGCATTCAGTCTTCAGCTCAGGATGATGTTGCTTTCAGCTTCAACGATGCTTTCGGCCTGTCAGCGGCCATTAACACAGATCGCCATGTCCTCGAAAGCGGGCTTCTCTCTTCTCCCGAATCCACATATCTTGACGACGATCATCTGGCTGGTGACTCTGCCACCGGCTTCTTCCACCAGTCTACATTCGGACTCGACATCAACGAGATCCTCTCCGACGAAGCGAACAACACAGTATCAGACCTTATGGCAGCGAGCCACGACGCCGCAGCAGACTACTTCGGCCTCGAGCCGCAAATCTACGACTTTGAGACTCAAATCTCTTCGGAAAATCCTATCCAGCAGCCCCAATCTGGCGCGTCCTCTTTTGGATGCGACGATGGAGGCATTGCGGTTGGTGTCTGAAGGACGCGAGACTCAGGTCCGAGATTTGCTTAACGAGTCGAAGAAGACGCGCGAAGTCGATCGCCAGCTAACACAATGTTTGAGAAATATTGCTTTGCCTTCCAAGGAAGTACTCATGACCCTGTCATGGGCCCTAAAGGTCGAAATCCGAAAGTTGGAGAAGAGGCAGCAAGAAAGCGACGGCATGGTAGCAGTCTTTGGACCTGAGAGTTGCGTCCCTGATGACAGGAATTACCAACCAACCAAACACTATACTATTACATTAAAGGGGAAGAGACACGGAGTTGAAGATCCCAGCGGTAGTACGAAACGTCGCCGACTGGCTTGATTTTTTATTATAACGAGAAAAAACGATTTCTTTGACCAACGTTTTGAAAGGTCTATTGGAGCTAACTTGTTGAACTACGGGTGGTGAACTGGCGCAAAACGGACTGGTCTCCAGGATGGGACATGGCTTCATAGAAGGGTTATTGAAATCCCCTGTATCAACAAATACAACTTGTAAACCAAGCTCCTGATTGAATTATTTTCTTCGCTCTTTGTTCATTGTGATTGTGTATGAATCGCCCCCAACACAGACTCCTTTCCTGACCAACCAATTTAGTACTGAAGT
This sequence comes from Clonostachys solani, assembly GCA_902141235.2. Lineage (NCBI taxonomy): Eukaryota > Fungi > Ascomycota > Sordariomycetes > Hypocreales > Bionectriaceae > Clonostachys > Clonostachys solani. The sequence continues at coordinate 626,638 of CABFOC020000048.1, forward strand.
AGGACCTAGTCTCCCTATCGTCTGAAATGCATTTAAGAAAGTCATTAAATCGTATTCATATTACCACATCTCTTCCATCTCCCGTAGTGCTGCCTCGTCATCAGCAAACTCGTCTTCTTGCTGCTTCGCTATGTTTGCCACTGGTTTTGATGGAGGTGGTTTTTGGCCAGCATCAAAGCTCTCTGCTTCAGCAATCAACGCATCCAAGTCTTCGTCTTCCAAGTCATCCGCGACTGGATTCTTCCTCGCCTTGTCATGATTGTCGGCTTCAGCCATAAGTGCCTCCAGCTCATTATCATCTGGCTGGTCGGGCCCGCCAAGGATCGGTACGTTTATTCTGGCTGCCCTCGGTGTGGCCCCATACAGATCATCATCGTCATCAGCCCCGTTCCTCCTCACGGTAGGTGTTGTCGGCCTTTCCATGCTTGCCCCCCCTGTGGTAGTCTTCGATCCCTGCGAAACACCAGCGTCGCCATCATCCAGATCCAGGAAATCAGCTGCAGTTGTCGGTTTTGGTGCACCGCTGTTGATCCATTCACTTCTTGCTGTCACGAGCTTCTTCTTATGGCCCGCCTTCTCCACCATCGCAAGGGCATCGAGGAATTTGGCCTTTGGAAAGAGGTCGTCGAGCCATAGTTGATAGAATGATAAAAGCCGGGCAGCGTCTGAGAACTCGTGGCCTTTGCCTTTGATCTTTAGCTTTCGTGCGCGGGTTTGCAGCTTCGGGATTCCAGCAGGGCCTAGCAATCTGTTGTTACAGGTCTGTTAGGACGATGATGCATAAACTTGGCCGGGTAAACTTTGAAGTGAAAGCCTCTACGCACCTGTCCTCATCAAGTTTGATATTTGGAACCCGCGCCCGTTTCTGAACCGCGACTTCTGTGTCAATCCCAAGGCCTGTGTCGGCTTCCTTTCGCTTTTTAGATGGTGGAGGGGTGGGTGTTCGGAATGGGTCGTCGGATAAGTCTCCCACGTCGTAGTTGTCGAGGTCATCGTGTGGTGCGGACGCAGTCTTGGACATGATTGCAGTTTCAATTGAGGCGAATTTAAATGGAAAGAGCAGCGAAATGCCAACGCCTGTACTGAACGGTCATATCATCGTATCTCATCACGACATTGGAGACATCTAGACGCGTCTCATTGGCGGTAGACGCGTCGACAGTTTAATGGGCAATTACATAAGCAAAAACGTGACAAAGCACGTGCGCAAGCTCCATCACATGACTAACCTTAGCCGAAGGTCAATTCGTCCATGCTACGACTTCACGATATAGAGATCTGATAGACGGACTTGCTTTCGGCAGAGGTATCGCAAAATGGCCGACACAACGACCAAACAGACGTTTGCGGGGCCTAGCAAGGCCATCCAGACCAAATATCCGGTACGCAGAGGCGGAATTGGTGCTTCAATGGGTGATTCAGCTACTGACGAATAGGATATAGCTCATTGATAATGACCCGTATGTGCTCCCCGAACAACCTCACGGCCTCGATACCCCGTTTCCCGAATCGCCGCGATGAATCGAAATCTATAGATGGAACGTATCGCATTAACTATTGGACTAGGCATTTTAAGCGCGTAGTCGGGTATGCCAGAACCTCCGACTATGTTGCTGGAGGTGCGGCTGCTGCCTTCGCCCCGGTAGCTCTCGCTACACTCGAGAGGTTTGCGCCCTCGCACGCCGGAAAGGGCGGTTTCCCCAAGGCCATGCGCCTCGCCGGATTCATCGGTCTGGCCGGTGGTTTCCTCTACTTCTACCAGCGCTCAGCCCGTACGATTTCCCCATTGCCCCGGCAGAACCCCCCTCCTGCAGGGAACATTTTGACTAACGGAGGATGAAAAAACTAGTGCGATTCTACGGTGCTACTGAGAACTCCAGGGAGGTCGAGCTGGATATGCGCGAGATGGTTGACCGGGTCAAGAAGGGAGAGACGCTATACGGCGAGAGCAGGTTGACTCCCCACATGCAGGGCGTTGCTGCCCGCCAGAGCAGATACTCAGCGCTCTTCATGGGCGTTGTGCCGTGGTTCAACTTCGTCAACCACAACCAGCACGGTGTTGATACTGCCAAGTACTACCAGCAGGCGGAGCGGGAGCTGGAGGCGGAGCGCCAGGCCAAGGCATAGAGAGGCCGACTTGTCGAACTATGTATAGTACAGTATTGGGGGAGGGGATCTTCGGGGAGTATAGCCTTGAGGGACTAGACGTCCTGTTCTTTTCCGTGTTGCCCGCTGAAAAAAACAAAAAGCATTTTCAAACTACATATATCGAATACCGACCATCTATTTTGTTATTCATATGTTAGCGCATCTTGTTTGGGGCAAATGGTCCTGGATCAATGGGGAGTCTTCTGTTCTTGATGGGCCGGTGTAAGTTGACAAGCCGTCGAGGTTTATGAGCTTTCCAGCTTCGGTGTTCAATCCAAGAGCATGACACTGGGATGGATCGCGACATGTTTGAGCTCGCCATACAACCACAAACTCTGCAAAGAGTTTGAAGAATGGGGCAACTATCCTATAAGTAAAGAATTTATCTAATCAACGGTGGAAGCATACACGATGCTCAACTTAATTCTGAGCTCTGAGTATTTTTTGAAGCTCCGGAAGATCACAATCAATTTGCATCATTTCTATTAATCTTTAAGGCACACTAGGTATCTTGATTCCGTAGAGACTGCTGCGCTAATCTAACTACCACTCACACATGACCATTGCTCGCAACAGCTGACCGAGTTAATCATCAGGTGATGGCCTAAGCTATCTCGCTGAGGTTGAAAGGTCAAGGCATGCGCACCATGTGGAATCAACTCTACTGAGATAGACAGGCGGTATTTCAACCCCATAAGATCATATTGCCTAGCCATGGATGCATCGGAAACGGACATGAAGGCTGATCGAGAATAACTCTCACAAGGGAGGGGGGGACGCCACCTAGTTGGCATGGCTCTTTGATCGCGGTTATCTGAAATCCTCCGTTCCCATACCTAGAGCAATCCAAGATCGATCTGTTACCCAAAGATAGAACCCCAGACGTGTGATCTGGAACCTTTTTCTGATAGGCCGTCTCCGATGGGCATCGGGCAGTTCCGACGATGCCAAGTCCAAGCTCATCAGCATCTGGACCGAAAAATTTAGCGCAGCCACTGAAAGACAGCGGATTAGTTCTAATTATGCAAATTACCCCGCCCCCTCATTAGAGATGGAGGCTTCTGACCGTTGCGGTTGCACAACATGGGAACTTTGTCATTTGACTCTATGCAGCAGGCACTTTTTCTTCGTTCCTTCCTTTTTGATTCTATAGCTAGTTCTTGGCGGGGTTCAATTCATATCTTTTTTCTTTTCTTTCACTTTCCTCCGCTACTAAACTCGACTTGATGCTTGCTTTTCCATCGTGAACTCGGATCTTATACCATCTAATTATTTATTTTTATCCCATCGCAGCTCTCCCAGTTGCGCCGAAACTGCCAACATGCCGGACATGAACCTCCCCATCATCGACCTCGACGTCTACCTCAACAACCCCCTCGACTCAGCCGCGGTTCAAGAGGAATGCCGCCGAGCCGCCGATGCTCTCATCACCTATGGCGCCTTGGTCCTGCACGACTCTCGCGTCTCCGAGACCGACAACACTTCCTTCCTCGACCTCCTCGAAGACTACTTCGCCCAGCCAACCGAGCTGCTGCAGAAGGACGAGCGACCTGAGCTGAGCTACCAGGTCGGCGTCACCCTCGACAACACAGAGAAGCCAAAGTGCGCCGTCGACGAGCCCTGCCTGGACGTAATCAAGAGGCTAGACCCGGACCAGAGACCTCTAGACATCAGCGCCCACTCGCCCGACCCCAAGTGCCGCTTCTTCTGGAGGATGGCCGAGATTCCCCCATACGAGACCGTCTTCCCCGGGCTGAACGCGCCAAACGTTGTCCCCCAGGCAGACCACATCAAGGAGAGATGGGAACCCTCTATGAACAAATGGGGGTCTTCGATGAAAGATTCGTTCGTACTACCCCTCGGGTCCTTGTCGCATCTCAACTATGTTGCTGACCATGTCTTGTAATAGTTGCTCGAGACTTGCCGAAATGGCAGCCGTTGGATTGGGTCTTGCCCCGGAGGCTTTCTCCGAGGCTGGGAAATACGGGTTCGTTGCGCCCGAAGCACCATTATTACCTGCTTCATTGGTTCGAAATAAAAACACTCCTAGCTAACCTTGAGCGCAGACCCCATCTCCTGGCTCCCACCGCCTCCGATCTCGTAAAATACGGCGCCAAAGACACGATCCTCGCCGGCTTCCATACCGATCTAAACTTCCTCACCATCCACGGCCGTTCCAGATACCCCGGCCTGAACGTGTGGGCGCGCAACACGGGCCGCCGCATCGCCGTCAAGATCCCCCCCGGCAACAATCTTCTCGTCCAGGCCGGCAAGCAGATCGAGTATCTCACCGGGGGACTCATCAAGGCCGGGTTCCACGAGGTCGTCATCAACGACAGGACGATCGAGACCATCGAGAAGCGCAAGGCTGAGTTCCCCGACCGGCCCCTGGTGCGCATCTCTAGCACCCTCTTCTGGCACCTCAACTCGGACTTTGACCTGGTGCCTATCCCTGCGCTGGCGGAGAAGGCCAAGCAGGTCAGGGCGGAGCAGCTCAGCCTGGGCAAGGACGAAGGCGCGGAGGCCCAGTACCCCCCCACCAAGGTTGGATACCAGGTCCAGAGCGAGCTGAAGCACATCGCGTTGATGGCGTAAGTGTGGCAAGGTATTTCAGGTGGTACTACGGTTCCACGAAGTGAGGTGGGGAGAAGATACACAATGAATGATATGACCTGATGTTTCTGCATTTGTCGAGATACCATGAAAGAACAATATCAGCGTACGGGAATCATATGGAGCGTGTGTGTCAGTATATACGTTATACCACATGTATCAAATGTCACAAGGAGGGGCAGCTGGCAAGATTTCCCCACGCGCCCCTCGCAGTTTTCCCCATTGTCAAGATAAGTTCAATTGATTTGTATTAGGTGTATGAACACTGACTGTAGCCTGCGAAACCTTTTTTTTTTAAAAAAACAAATCTGACAGCACTATGAAGGGAATCAATGCGCGTCTCTCGTCATGTCGTGTTTCGCATAGCCACATATCCTAAAGTATACTTTGTGTGTGTACCGGGGCCTATTTAGGCCACTCATAATAGCCCCCAACAGCAAAGAGCTGTATCCTATCCTGCCGCCCCAACTACTGGACCTCCTTGGCCTTGCTCTGATCCGCGAGGCTGGGTTCGGGCGCAGCGCCCTGGTCGGAGACGCTGCCCTTCTCCTTGCCCTCGGCCGTCTGCACAACGGTCTCTGTATCCGTGTCTTCCTGTTTCCAAAAGTCCTTCTTGCCCTTGGAGAGGCGCACGAGCCAGGGAGGGAAAAAGCCACCGGGGATGCGCCAGGTCCAAGGCTCTTTGTCCTCGATGTTGGCCGGGACGATCCTGCCGCCGGAGGCGAGGCGGATCAGCCAGACGAGGGTGTTGATGAGGATGTAGGAGCAGACGCCCCCAATAAGGCCGTCGGCGATGGAGTAGCAGAAGGGCATCAGAACGATGGTGAGGAAGGACGGGATGGCGTCGCCAATGTACTTCCAGTTGATTTCGGTGACTGAGGAGACCATCATGGAGCCGACAAGGATCAGCACGCAGCCGGTGGCCCAGGGCGGGATGGAGGCGAAGATGGGAGCGAAGAAGACGGAGATGAGGAAGCAGAGACCGGCAACCATTGCGGTGAGACCGGTCTTGCCACCTTCGGAGATGCCGGCACCGGACTCGACGAAGGCAGTGACGGGGGGAACACCAAGGATGGCACCGATGGAGACGCAGATGGCGTCGACCATGTAGGCGATAGAGGAGCCCTCGAAGTCCTGGGTGACGGGGTCGATGAGTCCAGCGAAGCGGGCCATTCCGTAAAGGGTACCTGTGCAGTCGAGGATGTCGACGTAGAGGAAGGTAATGAGGGCGAGGCCGAATTGGCCGCCGTATTCCGAGATGTTCCATTCCTGGACCGCCATGATGTTCTCGATGGGATGGAAGTCCACAACCTTCTTGAAGAAGTCGAAGTTGTCGTCGCCGAGGGTGGTGTAGGGGAAGTAGGTGACGGGGGTGCCACGAGGCCAGGAGATGACGCTGACGAGGACGATACCAGCAATAATGGCACCCTTCACACGGTACAGCATCAACATGACGGTGAGAATGCCGCCGCAGAAGATACCGATCCACATGGAGGGGTATCGCATCTTGTCCCAGCCAGGGCAGGTTCCGTCGTCGTTCTTGTTTCCGGGGGAGCAGCCAGCGAGCTCCATGGGGGTAGAGGTGGCGCCGACAACCAGCCCAATACCCTCACTGTAGGTTAGACCGATGAGGGTCAGGAAGAGACCGATGCCGACACCGGTAGCGACCTTGATGGAGGCAGGGATGGCGCGGGCGAGCCATTGGCGCATACCGAAGAGAGCGAGACCGAAGAAAATCCAGCCTTCAATGAAGATGGCGGTCAATGCGACGCGGAAGGGAACGGCGCCGCTGCCGTGATAACCAACTAAAAGACGGGTTAGCCTTTCTTCTTCTTTCTCGCTATTGCGATCACGTCTCAATGGGAAGAAATAAGGTGAGACATGGGTGAGATCTGAGTGGGTGAGCCGTACCAACGGTGTAGGTGAAATAAGCATTGAGACCTGGAGTCGTGTAAGTCAATGGCGCATATCGAATCGGAGGAGAATCAATGAAGGAACTCGACGAGACAAGCAATCTCGTCAACGGCTCTCGCTTCAGTGGATGACAATCACATACCCATGCCGGGAGCAACACCAACGGGCCTGTGAGGGAGGGAAGTCAGAATTATAGGATCTCATGAATTTGCGCATCCCTATTCATTCCTCCTATGAGCATACTCACATATTGGCAAAGAGACCCATGCAGAAGGTAGCCAAGGCGCAAATAGCAGCGGTAGCGGTGACGGCATCGCGACGGATACCCTGTTTGCAGAGGAGGTAGGCAGTGTTGGCTTCGCAAATGGGATCGGCGGCGGTGGACTCGCAGACGCAGGTGCCGCCAGAGTCGGCGATGATGGAGGAGTTGACAGCAATGATGTAAGCCATGGCAAAGAAGGTAGCGAGGCCGGCGCGGATCTCGGTGAAGAAGTAGGAGCCCTTGCGTTCACGGCGCTGTAGCGAGGGAAGAGAGGGGGCCTCTGGTCAGTCTTGTGTGCATCTCGGCAAGTTGTTTGCGTTTGCCATCCAGCCGCCCAAACCAAACCAGCTCAACTCATTCACTACCGCCATGGGAGGAGGCGAGCGAGCAAACGGGCGGGCGGGTCTGGCCGGAGTAGCTTGCATTGGCTTGGTTCGAGTTGACTTACATGACCCGAGCCATCGAGCTGGAAATATCTGCCCACGAAGCTTTTGGCAACGGCCGCATTGGTATTCTCAACCCACCCCATGGTGAATGAGCGTCGAGCCGAAGGAGTCCTAGGGGACTGTCTTGGTGATTTCGATGGTGGGGGAGGGGGGAATAAGAGGGAGGTGAGGTGAGGAGATGCAGAGAGCAAGACGGAGAGGAAGCTGCCGGGTAATAAGAGAACCGGGATAGAATGGACCCTGCAGGTGACAATGGATCAGGCCAACCCAGCAATCAGCACAGAATGCGACGAGGAGGAAGAGCGAGAGATGCTTCGATGCGCGCGCGCGTGAGACGACTCGAGGAGTTTTTTAGTGGAGCGGGAGACCCTGTTTTTTCGGTTGGCTTTTGAAGCGCGAATCGAAGTTCGGCAAAAAAAAAAAAAAGTGACTCGTGCCGTCGGGACGGAGGTGGGTACTGGATGGGGATAGCAGGTAATGCTATTACATACCACTTGCAGATAGATGATAGTGGGTGGAGGAGTGTGGGTTGAGTGATATGGAGAATGGAGGGGGGCGAAACCGAAGCGGCAGGGGAGGGAGTGAAGGAGTGAGATGAGAGGAAGAGAAGGCGAGCGATGAGAGTTGAGGATCTTGAGGGTCCTATACTCACGATGGGCCGATGATAACAACACACGACGAGGGTGTTGCAGACAAAAGACCTTGGACTCTGATGATTCCAAGCGATGTGGGATGTTCTGCCTAGATAGAGGCACTCGTATGTGTAGGTATGGAGACTTTATCAATGCGCCAGGGCTGGAGGTGAGAGGACGATGTGAGAGCCAGGTGAGAACGACTTGAGAACAGGACTCGCCGGCTGGCCAGGAGCAAACGCAAGGTGTCAGTGAGTGTGTGCCTCGGGACATGCAGCAGCAGTTCAGTGCAGTGCATCACATCGAGTCTCCCCATCCGCGGATCGATGCAATTACTTATACCTGTTGCGGTTTGCAGCTCGTCTAGTCCTCTCTGGGCGTCCCCGTGTACCGTATCATGGCCTTCTGGATACCATATCGCACAAGAAGCATGCTGGAAATGAACCCATTGGGTTGACGGCATGGGGATGACCCCGGTCCGTTCATTTGGCCACTCCAGCTCCAGATACCAGATAAGTAGCTGGTGGGATACCCTGTCCAATCCATCTCACCAACCCCAGAGGTCTCACGGTGCCTAGAGCCGGTGCTGATAACTGTACGGGATGAGCGCGGGGGGCCATCGTTGGGTCGGATTGGGGCGACGTCCGATGCGGTGCTCGCAGTTCAAACAAGCCATCTTGTGGCTGCAGAGGCGGCGGCGGTCATGGCCGTCTGGCTGCAGCTGGAGCCGTGCCAGCGTTTACCTAGACTCTAGCTTAGCTCGCTGGCTTCAGCCTGGCGCGGACACTGTATGATATGTAAGGCACGGCATGCGCAGGGGTGCGACAACGAGGACGGGGATGGATGATGGGGATAGGAGGGGTGGGATGGAGTCTGAGATAAGGTCAGGGCCATCTCGAGCCCATTTACTCGCTGGCGCCGGTTTGTCTGCACTGATTCTGGACAGAGCACACGCCACCAGGCTCTAGCGCATCTGCTTCTGGTGGTTGCTCCTGCCGTCTATTCCGCTTCACTGCTAGTCCCTGCTGGTCCGATCCGCCCAGCGAGCCACTACTTCTCGAATCTTGCCTGATTCGAGCGTGAGCCGGCCAATCCACGGCAGTTCCTTTTTCTTTGGGTAATAATCTCCAGCTCTTATCTATGGCCATTGACCTGCTGTCATCACTTATCCTCCTTCATCAGCTTCTGCAGCCGCAGACTGGTGTCGGCCGTCTCCGTCGATGCCGGCCACGATAGGAGCTGGCCGTCTATCTCGGCCATTCTGAAATTGCAGTCTGTCTGTTTGACAAGCAGCTGCTGAGGAGGGCTGGGTGCGCGTCTGGCTTGTCGCGGGGATCCCAGTGGCACGGATAGATGGCGGTTTGAGCCACTGGGCCGCCTGTCCCCGGCTGTGGCGCGCGCCGTAATCCATAAGGTATATGCACTCAACGGACGCGCCCTATCATGATCATTAGTCGTAGTCATTCTTATTTTTAATTTTTAATCTTCTTTTAATGGCTGGCCCCCAACGGCACTATCTGGGGACGATGTGACCGGTCCGCGGTACGAATCGCGTTCGCAGTTTAGGTCGATCCCCCAGTCCGTCCCTCATGATGGTGCCGCCAAAAATCATCTCAGCTGCTCCCCCCCTCGGAGCAGAGCACAGCGCAGCACGACACACGCACAGCATGGCAGAGACAAGACGGATGCACCCTCTCTCTGCTCTGCCCATTTTTGTTCAAAGCTCCGGCTGCCTTCGACCGGCAGTGAAGCGTCTGCCTGGGCTGTTGCCATGCGCATGCTTCGACGTAGTTCTTGTCATGGTGCGGGGCAGTGAATGTTGGTTGACCTAACTATGGTCTATACTTGTGCATCCACGAATAGAACATGGCCCATCTGCTTGCCTCCCACCCTCGAGCTTCTCCTGTCGGTGTTCGGAAATGGGGTAGTAAATAATCCATGGGGTAGACCGTAGATCACGCTAGATCGGGAGGCCAGGTTTAGGTGCTGCTGAGTTCTGTGTTTCATTGGTGGGTGGCTGCAACCTGATCTCCAAGATCTTGACCATCCCCCAAACCGGGTGTTACACCGGGTTCATCATCTCTGCTTGACCGACAATCATGCAATAGGGTTGTAACCTCCTCTCATGGCCTGCATCTCCCCTCGAGCATGTACATTAAGGAACCAGTCGTGCAGATCACCCAATCGAGCACTGCTACGTGTGCACGCCGCGAAGCTAGTTTGAACGACGTAATCCTCTAGCTGATGCTGGGAATCTGCACCATTGTCCACTGATTTTTATTTGCTGTTCCTTTGCAATATGTCTATCACTTTCTCCTTCATGATTATGGCCCGTTATTGAAGAGGTGGTAGGTTGGCACTACCTGTTGGAGCTGCCGCATGACATCTTTCACCGCACGGGTTGTCTATCTGAGGGGGGGGAGATATTTTGCCTGGTGTCGCAACGGGCATGTCCAGCGAGGTTATGCGCCGTACACACGAGGGGACTCGCGTTTTCCATGCACGGGCACGGGCGAGCGCCTGTCTTTCCAGCCATCTTCGCTTCGTACAAGCCTGGCTGCCAATATTCATCACATATCACATGGACGGGACAAAAGAACGCCCAAAGACCAAAAGGCGATTTCATGGTTGATGGCTGTGTCAGCCCGCCGAGGTCATGTCAGACAGGCAACTCGAGGTCATACACATGGTCTGGTCATTGTGGCGTGTAAGTGTCATTAGGCTGATGCAACACCAATACCACCCATCTCGAACAGAGACTGCTGGGCGGATGCACTGGGCGCCGTAGCACATCTTTTACTGCTGATTCGGTGTCGTGTTTGGCTGAGAGCAATGGACAGGAATGGAACCGACAGCTCCTGGAACCCCCGATTTCGATGACGGATGGGGCTCCCAACCAACCCACCGATGATGATGTGTGGGTGGTCGCAAAAGGCGCAAGCAGGAAACCGGGGCTGGCTCAGGTAGGCGGTCTGCGACTGGGCGAGGCAGCCGCTGTGGTACACATACTGCCTGGCAGCTTGGCAACGTGGGCAGCTGGCGGCATGAAACAGCGCAGCAGAGTAGAGGTCATCTGGAAAATGTGGAAAATGACAACGACGTGCATGTCCCGTCCCACGTCCAGACTGCAGCCCCTCTCTCATTGACGTCAGCTAACCAGGTCGCTCCTTCGTTCTCACCGGACCGCTGGTTCAGTGGTCACCACGTACGTCGAAAAGTGGCGTCTGGAACACGGCCGCCCCCCGCCATTGGCCCGTGTTGACGTCACGAGCCACTTTCCTGCCTTTTGGCTTGGGGAAGCTGGACCCTGAATGCGCAGCTGCAGCACCTGAGCCCGCCTGCATCGGCACTTGCCTGGCCTGGGCCGTGTCTCGCATGCCCTGGCCACCATCATGATGCATTCATTCAAGCCATGTCTCTATTTCTGCCAACAAGACGTCTCCGCCATTGTTCTTCTTCCATCCATCCCTCTTGCTTTTTCCCGCCAAGACCTTAAAACACATCCTCTCCTCTCTTCCCCTTGAACCAAGCCTATCCTCGCAATTGCGCTCCTCCTTCCAGCATACCCTTGCTTGGCTGCCTCCCTCTTCCACAAATTCATATATATCATTGACGCCTAGGGACGGACCGCACATCCCGCCTCTTTGCTATTTTCTTTTTCTTCTCCATCTTCACCAGCTACTACCACCACTGGCCCTCCAAGCTTGTGCTCATTCAGGTAACCTTGGCCAGCAATAAATACCACACACCTCAACGCCAAGACGCATAATACTACTACGCCTTACAAACAATACCGACCACCCCAGCCAATGTCTGCACCATATCGATCCGGGAGAGACTACCCTCCCAGTGGGGGTCTTGCAGACGGCTACTATGACCCTCGCCAGTACTACGGTGACAGCAAAGCCTATGACTCAGATTCTCCCCCGCGCTCTCATCGCCATCGTGATGACCTGGGGCGCCCCTCGAGACGCCACAAGTCTGAACATCGCCGGGCTCCCGCGGATGCTTACGATGATGCCTACGAGAAACCATCTCGGCGTCGGAGCCGAAGAGATCCTGGTCCGGACCGCCCTGAGATAGTGTCCGACCCTTATTATGGCAAGAAGCGCTCAGCACATGACCCAACCAGCCCTTCCTATTCACGGGAAACCGAACGTCCCCGCCGCCGTGACGAGGATAGAGACCAAGAACGCCGCTCTCGTCGGCATGAGAGAAATTCCATGCCACCTCCAACAAGAGAGCCATACGATACCTATCCTGCTCCAGGCTATTCTCAAGATCGGAAGTCCGACCGCCGATCTAAGAAATACCGGGCTGAGCCTGAGCCACGGTCATCCAGACATCACCGAAGACCCTCCCCATCCCCCGAACCAAGACCACGGCGACACGAGCCTCCTATGCCGAGGTCAAAGGGCGGCCACTATAGAGACTACGATGACCACTACGGCGCACCATCTCCTCGGAGAGCTCGTTCTCATGAGAGACCCAACTACGACTTTGAGAGGTCTGCTCCGCGCGGCCGTCCGGCAGAGCACGGCCCTTCCCGTTCTAGAGAAGCCCCTACCAGCCGGCGAAAGTCAGTACCAGCAAGCCCAAAGAATAAGGGAAACCCATGGTGGCAGAACCCCATGCTACAAGCTGGCGCTCGTTATGCCTTCACGGCCGGCGCACAGGCTGCGCTCCGGAACAAGGATGAGCAAGGCCCGTGGATGGGACCGAAAGGTGCCAAGGTTGCTACAGCAGCTCTGAGTGCCGCCTTGGTTGATGGCATCATTGCTCAGAAACAGGGTGATGGGGGTGGTGGCAGGCACTAATATATGAAGCCACTTCAGTTCCAAAAACAACAATACGGAGATTTTTTGAGAATTTTGAAATTACATGCACGCGCTGGGTAGACTTGCAACTCATCTCAATTCTATGACCTGCTATGACTTTTTCATTCGGCATCTGATTTTTTATTTTTTTTGGGCTACGGAAGCATACACGTGAGTAAGGAAGACATTTACATCTGTTTCGTCGTGAATCATGACTGGAGTTGCCTTGAAAGGTACATGTTTTAAAAACCTGAATGTATTATGAGATTATGAACAGGCACCTTCACTGGGTGGAATAACGGATAACAGGCTGAGGGTAACGGCTTAGATTGAACTTGTGAATTTAATATAAGTACTCTTTGGGAAAAGTTTCAGTGATTGATACCAGAGCGATACTTGTCCATTAGTGATACCGATGAAAGAAGTTGGACCGCCTAGTTTCCAATGTTCCATGGCCGGCAGCGTGTAGCAGCGCAGAAGCCATTGCAGCATGGCCCAATGTACTGTCCATCTGATCCATAACATTCCCCTATTACACAGACAGGTCAGCACAGCTCTAATGTCACGAGTTTCTTTTTATTCCCCCAGCTCCTTCAGGTTTTACACCCCGCGGACGTGAGGGGGGAAACTAACCGTATGTTGGCACGCATATGCCCTGGCAGGTTACACTTCGGACGGGTTGGGGAGGGCCGATGATAAGATGCTGGCTCCCGTCTGATGTGTCAATGCTGTGCACAATGGTTTTCTCACCATCGGTCTTGAAGAAACACTGAGTGCCGGCGTTGTAGTCCGGGGCATCGATGATGCTCACAGAGAGATCACTATCTATTGTGTATCGAGTTAACGCAACGAACAACTAAAATGCAAACAGGATGACTGAAGAAAAGCGGCCATACTGGTGAAGACCTCGGTGCCGTCAGCAGGGACGGCAAGCTCATAGGATGCCGGGCCGGCGTGGAAGGTCAAGTGGGCGACTTGGACTGGTGCGCTACGGGTTTCGAGGGAGGGAAGAGCAAGGACGCTGGTGAGCGAGAGGCTGATGAAGAAGAGGGAGAGCTTCATCATGATGATTTGTGAGAAGAATAATTCTGGTGGTTCTGTTTTAGAATGATTGATAAGATATCACTGTTCCAGGACCTGGTGATTGATGGTTTGACTTGTGTACGAGCCTGGGATATTGGTTTGCCTCGGAGCAAATCACGCCATAAACCCTCACTTATATACTTTTCACTCTCTCCTCTCTACGGTATTGACGATGCTGCATGAAGGACATCACGCAGTAAGCTGCAAGCGCCTCTCAGCATGCATTCCTCTCGTCATCAGCTCAGCTGACAAGTCTACAAGCCGGCAGATGCAAAAAATCAATTTCGTCACAGAATAGCAGGAAGGGGAATAGGCTATAAGCACGGTCAGATACGAAGCACCGGAAATGAGAACTTTGCGATAGGGCTGCCCAGTAAACGTCGAGCCCGTGTTGCAGATCCCTCGTGTTGGGTTGTGGTGAGGCTGCCGAGACCGTAGCGGCCCCTCCCTGGTCCCCCTCCCCCGCGCGGGGTGAGATGCGTGCAGGAGCTGAGGTCGCTTGGTGGCGTGAAAGAGCAAAAATGAGCATGATGAAGCTGCGGGAGGGCCCAATCGGATCGAAACTCGTCGGATGCTCGTGGAATGCTGACCCGGCCAGATTCTCGTATTGCAGTAGTCATGGGATGGACCTGGATGCGAGGAACGCGACGATCTCTTCATGGAGGAGGGCATACTAGGCTGGGCTCCGTGTCTTGGCGTGAGGACGGCACTTGAAGAGTCCTTGGAGGTAGAAAGATTCGAGAATAGAGCTAAATAGGATGGTGGGTAGACGTCTCTTGTGTTGGATGAAACATCATGTGACTTGGTCCAGGTGCAGCCAGTCCTTCATTCGTGATGCACCGCGTCTGGATGTTGAGACTGGGCGGGCGCGTTGCGTGATCGGACAAGGATGCAGTGACATCCCGAGATCGCAGTCGTTGACATCGGCGGATTTGCAGATCAGGAACCCTGCCCAGGTCTGTCTGTCCACCCATTCTCCGAAGTTTGCCATTTTAAGCCGGTCCTGTCCCGGAGAAATTCCCACCAATTCCGCACCGCTCCAATGTGCCGGATAACTGTGCCCTCCCTCTCCAACCCCGCTGCGGAGGAGGAGCAGGCTGTTATCGGCGTCTGACGGCTGCTCTCGACACGCACCCAGACGAGGCTGGCCGGGACGGTATATCAGCTGGCCTCGATCCGACTCAATCGAGCACCTTCGACGGATCGTCTCCTACCTAAGTAGGTAGATAGAGCAATTGAGCAGGAAGCCCGCCACAGGCAATCACAAGCAGACACAGGCTCGCGGCTCAGGGAATGGCTCAGTAGGGCTTTCGTCGCCGAGCGTTTCCCTTTTCAATGCCGACGGGCAACCACAGCGCTCCGCTCAGGCACCTTACTGGGCGGCTGGCCCCTAAAGCAGTCCACTGGCCGCCAAACTCCAGCCCAGAGGAGCTCCTCTACTCGGACCTCCCCCCCGCTGGCTTCCCTTTTGGCTCCTCCTTCGTCTCTCTCCAGCCTCCTGGTGCGCTCCTCGCCTCCACTCCTCCACTCTCGATCCGCCATCCGTCGTGCTCTTTTTGTTTTTCGGCGATGCCAACTGCCCACCCACTACTCATTGCAAGCTAACATTAAATCGTCCACTCCTCCAGCCCCGAACTCGGCATCGCAGCGTTTAACCCCGAGACGGATGCCCCTCCCCCTCCCCCACAAATGCCGACATCTCGCCTCATAAACCCATCTCGTCGCTGCTTTGCGTCATGTAGACCTGCTCTTCTTTCCTTCCCTGCTTCTCCTTCATATTCTTCCCTTCGTCCCTTCCATCTTCTTCGTAATACGACCAGCGGCATTGGAACCAGCGCTCCCCAATTGCCCCTCCACACCATCATATCCAAAACCACAAAACGATCAATCATCACAGCCGCCAACATGACGAAGCTTCTCTATCCCACCTCGCTCGTCCTCGACGTAGCCTCCCTCGAGGGTTACTCCGTCCAGCTCGTCCCCTACGACGTCAAGGCTCCCCAGATTCCTGCTGAGCACCACGATGCCACCATCCTCGTCACATGGACCAACACCCCCGACAACCTTCGCTACGCCCAGGCCAACCTCAAGAACCTGCGCTGGATCCAGTCCCTGGCCGCCGGCCCCAATGACGTCCTCGGCGCCGGCTTCGACACCTCCAAGGTCACAGTCACCACTGGCTCCGGTCTCCACGACCGCACCGTCGCCGAGCACGCCCTCGGCCTGCTCCTCAACGGTGCTCGCCGTTTCTACGAGATGCGTGACTTCCAGCTCCAGAACAAGTGGCCCGCTCACCTGGGCGGCCCCCAGCCCGACCGCCCCAAGGACCGCTTCACCACCCTGCGCGATGCCCGTGTCCTTGTCTGGGGTTTCGGCAACATTGCCAAGTGCCTCGTGCCTAGTCTTACCGTCCTCGGCGCCCAGGTCAAGGGCGTTGCCCGCTCCACCGGCGTCCGTGACGGCGTCGAGGTCTACTCCGAGGACCACCTCGCCAAGCTGCTGCCCGAGACTGACGCTCTTGTCATGATCCTGCCCGGCTCCGACTCCACCAAGAACGCTCTTAACGCCGAGCGTCTCAAGCTGCTCCCCAACCACGCCTGGGTCATCAACGTCGGTCGCGGTACCTCCATCGACGAGGATGCCCTCGTGGATGCTCTGGAGAAGAACGAGATTGGCGGCGCCGCCCTCGACGTGTTCCAGACCGAGCCTCTCCCGGAGAGCAGCCGCCTCTGGAAGGCCCCCAACGTTGTCGTCTCGCCTCATGCTGCTGGCGGCAGGCCCCAGGACGCCGAGGCTCTGATTACCTACAACCTGAGAAGATTCTTGGCCGGCCAAGCTCTCAAGAACGTCATCTGATTGCCCAAGTCTTGCAGAAAATATCCTAAAATAGAGAACAATTAGTCGGCTCCTTTGCGTATTTATATACGGAGACATACATAGCTTCTAGAGAGATTAGAAAGATAAAAAAAATACAGAAACATGAGCATAATGATATAATCAGTAACTTTCAAAGTGCCTGCGTCTGTATGTGTAACTGGATCTTGGTGCTTTGATCAACAAGGCGCCTTTATGTAAGTCGATGGTGATTGGAATTGAACCTTGTGCTACAAGTTGTCGTCGCATAGCTCGCCTCCAGGCTACTGATTAAATCGCCTTATGTTTAGAGGGCAATTTCAAAATTGACTGCGCAGAAAACCTCACGAGGTTGGTTCTATCATCGGGAAAGCATCAAATTCCTTTCATATGTGATTCGGGTGCGATTTGACGGTGGTAGATCAAAATCTGACGAGGGTGCGCTTTCATGTAAGGGCAATGATGGACCGAGAAGGGAGATCAGAGCTTCACTGCAGCCTTTGCAACCGGACATGCAGGGAAAAGCGATGCAGTGGTCTGCAAGGGCCGCTCTAGCCTGCCGCCTGCTTCATCGGAATATGATAAAACATGAAAAGCTGTGTGGTTTTGATGCCAAAGAGTCCTGGCTGATCTTGGCCGATCTTTCAATGTTTGATATCTGGTCGATATGCACCTGGAGCCTAGCCGAGGTCGACATTATTATATTTACCTTGTCGACAGAAATGTTGTCGAGGCTGATACCGACATTCCCAGCCTTGAGAGAGTTAGATAATGTCTCTCCAAGTTTCTGGTTCTACCTCTAACCACATCAAACTAAAAAATGCAGTTTTTTCCATGCTCCAGCTTTGATGGCGGGAGCAAGATGTCCTTCTGCCCACTCACCACATCTCGCCTGAGCACATGCAAACAGATACGGGGCTGAACTTCCCCGAAAAGGCGAATGGAAAGGAGAGAAAATTTCAAAAGGTCTTTCACAAGCTGTGGAAAACTCTGGTGCGAGGTGGGCCACCGCGGTCCACATAGATCAGATTCAGGCCGCTAGGAACTGGCCAGATGCGGCGTACATCTCCTCGTCACTCCACCCTCTCCAAGGGTATCAAAGGGTGACATGCAAGGGCCTACCTTCTCTGCCATTTTTGTCGTTCCGGGGAGACAGGAGGCACTCATATCGTTTGCTCCTCGCCTGCTTGGCTACTCGTAGAGGTCATGGGTGCCGGCACTCAATCAATTCATTTAGGAGGCCAGACTCCGGTATACTGGAAGTTACACAACCATATTCAACACCTCCAAAGTCATGATTCTGTTTAGATATACCAGCTAATGGGCATTGATGGATGGCGATCCTCCGGTGGTGGTGATCTCCCGCCGCCACCCTGGAGGGATGATGATGGAGACGAGCGGCGATCAGGAACTGAGTTGACAAACAGCCGCCCGGCCCTGAACTCCCGAGAACCCGAAGTGCGTCAATAGTAAGAGGCCTGACTAGCAAACCCCGTCGGCACTTTCCCGCTACTACGTAACACGATCTTCGGGGGCTACTGCTAGCTGACAGATATGGCTCAAGGTCGTGCTCGGCAACGACACTGACAGCTATACCCCAATGGAAAGGTGGTTCAAGCAGGGGGCACTTGCTAGTCACCTACTTGAGTGGGAAAGCAAGGGCACGGGGAGGGAAGTCCTGGAGACGCACACGAGTCGACGAATTGGTGGGCTCTTGCGTGGACGGATCCCCATGCGTGCATCTACCTTCATGCAGCTGCTCGGGCGCATTGAACTAAACCATTTAGAAAATTGGTCTAATGAGCAAATTCTGCCTTCATCTTACACAGTTTCCGAACCCGGGGGATCAGCCATTCCTCGCCCAGCGCCTAGAGCAACCCCGAGCTGATAGGCTCGACGAGTTACACGCTGCGACGAGCAAGTCCATCCGTGTACGCCGTCTTGGCCAGGCGGAGACTCGTGAGACCCTCCTTGTTAGCCAACATCCCTCGCCGCAGTGCTATTTTAGCCTCCTCCACTTCAGCTGAACAAAAGTATCCAGGACAGCACACTGCTCACAAGCTTGCTTCTCCTGCTCTACGGGACTATGCGAAAGCCTACGCTTGAGTCTAAGCCAAGTAAGCTAGTGGTAAATTGTCAAGTACAGCGTCCCAAAATCAGCCCAGTTCTAATGTCTCATCCTCGGAGACGACGGGACTAGGAGATGCCTGGGCCTTCTCCCTCCTGGTCCTGGACACACATCATGTACCATGTATGCCACTGACCTGCGAGAAGGCTGACCATCATATTAGCTATAACGGCGCTATTGGGAAAAGTGGCTAGTCTTATTGTTGCCTCCTTCCTGTGTTTACACCTCTCATCCAGGCATTGCATCACTGGAATGCAAGTGTTGACATTCTGACCGAGCACATTTGTTTAGTTCTCCCCGTTTCCTACCAAAGTCAAGATGCGAGGATTCACCAAGGAGTTCATTACCGCTTTGTCGGTCTGGGCTTGGAGTGCTGCAGCACTCTCCATCCCCGCCATCCACAATGTTGCCAGTCAGATCTGCCCCCGATCAATGGAAGAGATGCAGCAGCTGCAAGACAAGCTCTCTCCCATAGCCAAGATCTACTTCCCCGGCTCGACGGAATTCGTCGAGGCTTCCGTCCGCTGGTCCAACTTGCACCCTCCCACTGTGAATGTGGTTGTTGTGCCTGGAACAGAGCAGGATGTTTCTGAGACGGTAGGATCTCTCACTCTCCCAGTCACTACCCCTTTGCCACCCAGCAGGACTAACGTGCATGCTCAATTGGTCAGATCAAGTTCGCCAACAAGCAGAACATCCCCTTCCTCGCATACAATGGTCACCATGGTGCCACCACCACCCTGGGAAGCATGAGCTATGGCATCGAGATCTTCTTGAAGCAGCTCAACAGCATACAGATTGCCACTGACGGCAAGTCCGTCACTGTCGGGGGAGGAATCAACTCTAAGGTGGTTACCGACACTCTCTGGGCCGCTGGCAAGCAAACCGTCACTGGCACCTGTGAATGTGTCAGTTACCTTGGCCCTGCTCTGGGTGGTGGCCACGGCTGGCTTCAGGGCCACCACGGCCTCCTCGCTGATCAGTTCCTCTCGATGAATGTCGTGCTCGCCGATGGTAGCATCCAGACCATTGACGAAAACTCGGATCTCTGGTGGGGGATGAAGGGTGCCGGCCACAACTTCGGCATTGTCACTTCACTCACCTCCAGGATCTACGACATCCAACACACCAACTGGTCCATTGTCACCTTCATTTTCAGCGGCGACAAAGTTGAGGCCGTTTACGAGGCCGCCAACAAGTTCCTGCCCAAGAATGGAAAGCAGGCTACCGACGTCCACAACTGGTCATACTGGCTTCGCAGCTCGGATCTTGACCCTGTCAACGTAAGTAGACGCTCATCTGGTTCCCTTTTGATCCCACTTTGCATTTTCTAACCAGCTTCGTGCCTTATGCAGCCTGTTATCATTTTCTACCTGATCCAGGAAGGTGTCAATGCCGTCGACTCTGCCTACTCCCAGGCATTCTACGACATCGGTCCTATCGTCGCCACTCCCCAGACTGGCACATACCGCGACCTAGCAAAATGGACCAATATCGCCATGGATTCTCAGCCCTGCCTTGATCTTGGCACCAACAACCCCCGATTCCCTATCTACCTCGATTCTTACAACGTTGCTGCCCAGAAGAAGGTCTACGAGGCATTCGCTGAGGTTACCAGCGGCTCCTCTGCCTTCAATGGATCTCTCTTCATGTTCGAGAGCTACGCTGTCCAGGGCGTCCAGGACATCAACGCTGCCTCCAGCGCCTTCGCCTTCCGCTCTGAGAGCATTCTCGCTGCCCCCCTCCTCTCCTACACGCCCAATGGCTCAGCATTGGATGAGCAGGCTACCAAATCTGGAAACAAGCTCCGCAGCATTCTTCACGAGGCTACCGGCAGAGATGTTCTGCGCACTTATATCAACTACTCGTTTGGTGACGAGACACAGCAGGAGATTTACGGAGACGAGAACTGGAGGCAGTGTCGCCTAAAGACCCTGAAGAAGAAGTATGATCCAGAGGGCAAGTTCAGCTTCTACGCCCCCGTTGTTTCCAACAAGCACAACTAAGCACGCAGCATAAAGGCGAGGGAGGGAGCCAAGTCTTGGCTTCGGTGCTTCCGATTGATAATTAGAGAGTGAAAAAGACCTAGCCTCGGGCCATTAGGTAACAAACTTCTAACAGAGTGTAGTCATTTAGTCATATTGATTCTATTAATATATAGAGAGTAGCCGTTTATAGTGGTAAACACGCTCTTAGATCCAAGAAAATGTGATAAAATAGACGTAGCAAAAGTGAAAATCCGCAAAAGCAAAGCCTCTCCCTCACTCCGCCCTGGCTTGTACAACACATCGGTCAAATTCCACCAGCTGAGAGTTTTGCAGATGACGACGCCAGTGCTTCTTCACCGTGGGTCTGATTTATGGATATCTACCTAACGCATCTGTCATCGATGGAAGAAGCTAGCCTCGAGACTATTGGAGAGGCCCGTATGCGTGCCTGGCCCTGAAGTCGCTCCGGGATCCTCATCCGTACGATGGCCTAGTCTAAGACTCTAGCTAGAATGAGTTTGACTGCCGGCGAGTGGATATCCAACCTTCTTCATTCATCATGGCTTTTGGGGTGCAGCACGGGCAGTCGATTTTTTTTTTCCCGGCCATCCGTGAAGATGAGCGTCGTTGACATGTGAGAATTCATCAGGTCCGTGTGCTCTTAGCCAACATCTCGGGGGCAAATTCCGGTGGGTGGCATGGAATACACGAAAGACGACACAGGTGCTCAGTCTAGAGGTGCAACGACTCAGTCGGCTAGTTGGGAGGATTGCCATAATTTAACCAAGGATCGCTCGATGACAGCCTTATGCTCTCGACTTGCAACGGGCTTCGACCAGGCCCTTCATGGATGAACCGCGGACGCCACCACCAAACTCGCGAGAGAGTAGAGTCAAAAGATCTCAACCATGTGGACCACACCAGCTACGTTCTTCATGAGACTTACTAACTGCTTCCAAAATAGTGTACCGATCCATGGACAGCTGATCAACGCGTATGTGCTTATGGAGTAGTGGAGATACGGGTTGCACTAGACCTCGGCGCTCACTCTCCCTCCACATCTCTTCTGCAGCTACTAGTAGGGTCCAAACATTCCTCATGTCAGGGCAAGGGCCTGCATATCATGGCTGAGGTCTTTAATCACCGTTCGCCGCCATGGCTCGGTGACTAACTTGGATCCCGTTGGCCGTGACGGAGGCGAAGGGAGTTAGTCCCTTTACACACGAAGAACCTCCTATCACATCTTTCCTTGGCTCTCCTTATTTCGCCCACGCCCCCGCTGTTTTTACTTGCGCTTTTGGTTCTTTCTTGATTTAAGTTCTATGTACTCCCTTTAAAGAGGTCGTCGTAATATGCTGGTGTAGCTCCACGCCATCTTGCCGTGCCTCACCCACTCGTTGATATGTCTGCCATCAACCCGCGTGATGCGGCGTCAGATGCGGCGGCGGCTGCGGCCATCGAAGCTTTTCGCCAGCTGACAATCGAGATCTGGACCCTCTATGCGGTCGGGGTGATGTCCACGATATTGAGGACGTACGCTCGCATTCGGGCTGTCGGCGTCCGAAACCTTCGAGCTGACGACTACCTGATGTGGCTCGCCATTGTTAGTCGGGCCCTTTTCTCTTAGACGACAAGATGATGACTATCATTAGAAGGCTATTGTCATATTATTGAGCGATCACTAACCGAGCTTGACTTTGCAGCTTTTCTACACAGTACAGTCGTCTCTGGGGTACAGCATTGGTCACGCCGCAAATGGCCTCGCGAACAACAGCATGACGGATGCAGAACGCATGGCATTGAGCTCCTCGGATCCCGAGTTTCAACTTCGGTATGCACACAGTTGAGTCAAACTCGTCTTGTCTTTCACATTGGCTAACACCGACGTCAGGGTTCTCGGGTCAAAGATTCAGGTTGCTGGCTGGACAATCTATTCCACCTTGATCACTGTGCTCAAGCTTTCCATGCTAGCATTTTATATTCGACTCATGGTAGCATATAAATGATAGCCATAAGCTGCCAGAGTTTAATGCTGACATGATGCAGGAAGGACTTGGACGATCGTATCAGATTCGAATTTGGGTTGGCTTTGCCATTGTTATTAGCAGCTATGTCGCCGTCATGATTTCCATTTTCGCCGGTTGTCGACCCTTCAATAAATATTGGCAAATTCACCCTGACCCTGGAAGTAAGTTTTCCTCTGATCATCTACATAGATCATACAGCATAGCGTCTTATATATGAATCGTGGGTGCTAACTGGCCGCCTCAAGACGTCTGTCAGGCTGCCGTCTCTCGGCCGATCGTCTGGTCTGGGTTTGCCGCCAACGTTGTCACTGACATCTACCTCATCTGCATTCCTCTCCCAATGCTCTGGAGCTCTACTCTGCGAATGGTCAAGAAAATCGCTTCGACAATTGTCCTGGGCGCGGGAATATTCGTTCTCGTCTGCGCCACCCTGAAGAGTGTCTTCGTCTTAGTGGTAAGTCGGATATCGTGTCATCAACTAATGGCCTGTCGGTTTATTAACACCAGTGATTCAAGGACCCCGTCAACGGGCCTCAGCTTGCAGGTTCATGGGGTATCAGAGAAGCGTTCACGGCCGTCATGACAACAAACCTGCCCATGATCTTCCCACTCTTCAAGACATGGCTCCGTCCTTGGTTCGAGAGCGCCCTTCGCTCCTCGGAGAAAGCATACAACTACAGAACCCCAAACGGATTCCAGACAATCGGCGGCGGCGGTGCCAACGGCAGCAAATCATTCAGCAGGAACAAGCGTAGTGGGCCAGCGAGCGAAACCCACATCACCGCCAACATGACATTCAACGGTAGCGAGGAGCAGATTATTGATGACGTGAAGATGCAGAGCTTCAAGGTTACAGCCGGGCCTGTTTCGGGCTCGGATGGCCAGCCCAGGCCCGGTATAACCATTTCAAATCAGGTCGAGGTCACGACAGAGGAGCGAGGGGGCCAGCAGCAGAACCCAGCAAGAGTCCACGAAACGTGGTAGATGCGGAACCTGAGACGAACTCATGACCATAGTAATGACGCAAAACCTATTCTGATACTCTTCCTTGCTTCCATGCACGTTTCCATGCCAAAAAGAGCCTGCTAGGCAGATTACTTTTGCCCGGGGCGGATTCCTTCTTCCAGATCAGATCAGTTCAACACGCAACGAAGATGGCCTTCCAAGAGCCAAGACCAACTCTTGACTGAAAGACGGCCCGTGAAAGCGTAAGGATTATTATGCCATAGTGATGGCGTGCCCGTGACTGGCATGGTCAAAGGCCCATCGGTGTCTTCCTTAACTAATTAGCCTGACATATATGCCAATAGATCGGCGTTATTGGCACCGTTGGAGGGAACATCGACAGTCCAGGAGTCACCAATACCGATACGCTCGTCGGTGCCTGTGTTGGGGCCAGAGACAACACGCCTCCAGGGTGCATCCCGGTGCTGAGCGATTAAAGCATGTCGATTCTCAGGCAATCTGGTTACAGATCCACGCTGCGGCGAGTGTTTCTCGGGCATCAGAAACAAATCTTCGGAATGAATTGGTCCACGTTGCGGCATCCGTGAATATGGAAGCACGGAGCTGGTGCTTCCGCCCTACGTTTCGTACTTGTTCCATTAATGCCAGCCCCTTGTTCCAGAACCCCGGCTCGTTCCCGCACAACTTGAGCCAATCTACACTCGCCGGAGCTTCTTGGGGACCCGAATCTAGATGAGATCTACGTGCAACCCACCACCAAAGTGGTCTCACTGTACGTAAACAGGGTTGCACGCTGTTGCGTTTGCTCAGCCGCCTGACACCAGCGTCTCGTCCAAGAAATCACATCACCTGCTTCGTGTCATCGAGGGACCTCTTAGCACAATCGCCATCGTAATCATCACTTTGGGGCTAGAAGTACAATGTGTGGCAATTTTTATCATGTTGAGCAACTGGTTTCATTCAACAGCTCAGAGCAGCGCATAAAATGCTGGTTCAAGGAATATTTGGGTGATCCTTGCGGTTTTGAAACAGGAACAGACACTCAAAAGCTCCGTGGGCAAGGTAAAATCAGACTTAAATCCATATAAACATGTAGGGTCGCATCTCAAACCCTGTTAGCTCCCGGGTTTACGGGAAATTCCCCGTTTCTCGCATCCAATCCAGAGCACAACAAAGGCGCTTCCATGGATTACGCAACCAGGAGACATGCGATTCACTTCGCCTTGATTGGATTCGGTGGGGACAAGGTTGGGAAGACCAAGACCGCCATGCACATACTCCTGCAATGACTCCAAGGGGGATGTGATCGCATTGACCTGAGCCGTTCTATAAAGAGCAGACGACGAACCGCCCTTGGTTGACTCGATCCAACCTTCTCTCACCTTCAAACCATCCGAGTCTTCCAACTCTATTCCATTCACTTCCCAGCCCCTTCTTTGCTACCTTCAGACTCTCCTTTGACAGGAAGAACACTCAGCCCTTCATCACCATGCTTCCCGTTGCTCTCTCCGTTCTTGGTCTGGCCGCTGCCGTCAACGCCCACGGCCACGTCGCTACTGTCGTCGCCGGCGGCAAGGAATACACCGGTGGTCTTCCCTGGAGCGCTCCCGCTGACGCCGTCGGCTGGGCCGCTAGCAACCAGGACAACGGCTTCGTTGCCCCCGACGCCTTCTCCAGCGGCGATATCATCTGCCACAAATCTGCCACCCCCGTCTCCGGCTATGCTACCGTTGCCGCTGGTTCAAGTTTGAGCCTGGTTTGGAACACATGGCCAGAGAGCCACCACGGCCCCGTCATCGACTACATCGCCCCTGTCTCTGGCGACTTCTCCTCCATCCAGAAGGCCTCCCTCCAGTGGGTGAAGATCGCTGAGAAGGGTCTCGTCTCCGGCTCCAACCCGGGCACCTGGGCCTCTGATGAGCTCATCGCCAACGGCAACACCTGGACCGTCACCATTCCCTCCAAGCTCGCCCCTGGCAAGTACGTCCTGCGCCACGAGATCATTGCTCTCCACTCCGCCGGCCAGTCCAACGGCGCCCAGGCCTACCCCCAGTGCATCAACATCGAGGTCACCGGCAGTGGTTCGTCCTCTCCATCCGGCGGCGCCGCCTTCACCTCCTTCTACACTCCTACCGACCCCGGCATCCTGTTCAACCTCTACGAGTCCTTCAGCTCCTACGACATCCCCGGACCCAACGTCTGGGCTTAAAGGAGTATCCAGTCTCGGTAGTGGCAGGGCGACGAATGTACCCAGGGCTTCTGCGAAGTCTCTGAACTGGGCACTACAACGTGCATGAATCGTATGAGAGGGAGCTGGCCTGGCTTGGCTTGGCCTGGTGCTGGCCGGTCAGATATTCACTGTAACATAGCTTAGACAGGTGGATTAATCTCCAAAACAAGACGCTGGAAGGAATAAACAGATTGGTTCGCACTCTCAGCCCCTATCCGTGGTGATTTCGTATTGTCAAGCATGGAGTGTTTCGTGTGAGCTCTGTTGTGGGGGGGATACGAAACCATGCATGCCGTCTTCCGCGTCACGTGAAGTTTCATCCAGGGAGGGTGACCCTCGACTAGCTCCATTGCAAAGCCCGGATGTTAACACTAAAAGCGGAACTATTTAATCACAGAGCATATATTATAAAACTACAGCGTTATAGAATTTATAGGGATTATTAAGATATATAGGCAAAATAGTATAAATATATCTTATTTCTTAAAATAAAAGATTTTTTTTTACTATATCTTAATTATTATAGAAAATTTAAAATTAATAATATTATTATTATTTATTTTTTCTTACTATAAATAAGGGTTATCTAGTCCTAAGATTAAGCTATATTATTTATTTTCTCTTACTATAAATAAGGGTTATCTAGTCTTAAGATTAAGCTATATATATAATTATTATATATAGTTTTTAAAATATAATTTATAGCTTATACTTAAACCTTTAATACTATAAAAACTTAAATATTTATATATTTAGCTTAAGTATAAGTATTAATATCTTATTAAAAACTCTAATAAGGGCTAGCTAATATATAAGTTAGCTATAGCTCTAAAAGGGGATACTTATTATTACTAATTATAATTACTTTCCTATATAGTAATAATAATAGTAATAATAATAATAAGATATTATTATTTAATACTTATATCTCTACTAATAAGGGCTTAATTATTAAAGTAGATAATAAGCTCTTAAAAGATATATTACTTTTAATTATAAATAACTTAAGAGAGTTATACCTAATATATATAAAATCCTTAAGCCTATATTTAATTAAAGGGCTTTTTATAGTAATAAAGCTATTAATAATAGAGTAAATCTAATAGCTATATCTACTAGGTTTATCTCTATATTATAATAGCTAGGTAGATAAGGTATTTAATAAGATATTTAATAAGATACTTCTTAGTAATATAAAAGATCTATATAATATACCTAGCCTTATTAATAACTACCCTATTATATATACTTATTATAACCTAGTATTTAACTATTAGTTCTAATATATTATATACTATATTAAATTAATTTAAGTAGAGGTAGCTTTTATTTAAGTTTTAGTTTAATAGATTAATTTAAATTTAGGCTTACTTAATATAATATAGTAGAAAAGCTTCTAGGAAAAGTTATTATATTTAAGGTTTATAATATTTACTAGAAAAGTTAAATCTATAAGGTTAGATTAATTAATTATATCTATAAGTATAGTATAGTATTTATTATAATAAAATCTTTATTATTAATATATAGCTTAATTAATTCCTAATACTTAGTAATTTATATAGTTATATATTATATAGTATAAGCTATATATATAACTATTATATATAGTTTTTAAAATATAATTTATAGCTTATATTTAAACCTTTAATATTATAAAAACTTAAATATTTATATATTTAATTTAAGTATAAGTATTATTATAGACTAAGGCCTAGTAAGGTCTTAGGCTAAGCTTAATAGAAGGTAACTATAGGTAGCTTAAGCCTTAGCCTAAGCTATAATAGTACTATAAAAGGAGGAACTTAAACTACTAGAAAGAACTTACTCTCTTCCTCTTTAAGAATATAAACTTAAGAGTTAATACCTATTTATAGTTATTATAAGGCTAATTTACTATAATTTATATTCTTCTCTAAAGTATTATAATAAATAGCCTTAATACTTTAAAGACCTCTAACTATAGAGGAATTACCTCTATAAGTAGCTTAAACCCTTTATTATTAATAAGAGGTATTTAAGTAAAAATATTAAAGTTCTATAAAGGGGTTAAAGTATAGTTTTAATAATTATAATCTTAGTAAGTAGAGCTAAGGAATATACTTAATAAGCTATTATAATTATAACCTTAATAAATATAACCTTAATAAATATAATTACCTCCTCCTCTACTTTAGCTAATATTACTAACTTTTATTATATTATTAAATACTACCTTAGTAATATTAATATATAGGAAGTAACTTTTAAGAGGTAAACTATATAGTAGTAATAAAGAGTTATTCCTAATATAGAAAAAATAAATAAAATATATCTTAATAGTAGATTTAACCTTTATTAAAAATAAAAGGGATTAATTTAAGTATATTTAAGGTACTTTTTTATAAAAAGCTTAAATAAGGCTTATAGCTTACTATAAATAAAAAGGGCTTAAAGGTATATATAGCTTATAAGTATTCCTAACTTATATAGAATTAGTATTCTTAGACCTTTATTATTAATAAGTAGCTTTAAGTAAATTAAAATAAATATAATAAAGTTATAATAAGTTATTTATAACCTTCTATATATAGTTTAAATAAAAGCTAATTATAGTAAGAGGACTTTATTAAGATTTAATTATATAGCTTTCTTAACTATATAATTATCTTAATAAATATATATAGGAACTATATATAAATAAAGATATCTCCTATAAAGATTATACCTTAGTTATTAATTAACTAAGAGTAATTATAGTTAATATTAAGTTATTTAATCTAAATAAATATTTAAAGACTAAAAAAGAACTAGAGAGGTACTTAAATATTAATAAGAATATATTAATAATAAAAATAAATAGTACTTACTCTACTTATTATAAGGAATAAAAGGGTAAGAGAAAGAAAGGGGGTAGCTTTTATAAGGGATTAAGCTAAAGTTAAACTAAAGATAAAATAACCTCTAAATAAGCTTAATAAGTATTTAAGGATATAATCCTTAAATAGTAAGAAATAAAGGCTTATTTATACTATAGTACCTTTATATATATAATTAAGAATTACCCCTTAATATAAGTAATTAAGGTTAATATAATTTTTATAAATACTAAGGAGGATAATACCTTAAAAGGCTCTATTTAAGGGGAAAATAACTTAAAGTTAGAAAATAAATAACCTTTATATAGAGCTTTATATAGTAAGAAACTAACTTATTCTATATATAATAAGAATTAACTATAGTTATAGAGGAGAAAGAGTTTACTAAAATAGAGAAAAAGATAAATAAACCTTTATTTTAAATCTTAGTTTTATTTAATAATATAAGATTTCTTAATATTTTAATTAATAATAATTATAATTATTATAATATAATTAGTAAGTAAAAAGCCTAAAGTATAAACTTTTAATAAATTAAACTTCTTTAGAAGAAGGAAATTAAAATAACTATAAGTATAGAAAATATATATATAGTAATATATATTATTAAGACTAAGATAAATATTAATAATTAGTAAAGTAAGGTAATACTTTATATAGTCCTAGGGTTAATAAGAGATATTATCCTAAGAATACTATAACTATAGTATAAGGGGGTTAAAATAGATATAGATTAAAGATAACTTAAGATAGAGTTAATAAGAGGGCTAATAATTTAAGATATAGATATAAAACCCTCCCTTCCTTAAGCTTAAGTATTATTAAAGTTAATATTTATTAGGTTAATTAAATAAGCCTAAAAATTAAGCTATATTAAAACTATAATTTACTTAATTAACCTTTATAAATTAATTAAAATTATTTAATAATAAGATAGAACTAAGTTAGCCCCTATAATAATATAGCTCCTTAATAAGCTTACTATATTTAAACCTTTATTTAATAAAGAGAAAGCTAATATATTACCTCCCTATAGAGGTACTTTAGATTATAAGATTAAGCTTAAATTAATAGTAAAAAACACTAGCTCTAACTTACTTTAGGGACCTCTATATAATATACTATAAGACTACTTACTAAAGGTTAAGAAGTAAGTTATAAAGCTAATAAATAAGAGCTAGATTTAAGCTAATACCTTATTAATAATAATACTAATTCTATTAATAAAGAAGCTAGGAGGAGGGTAAAGGTTCTATATAGATTATTAAGCCTTAAATAAAATTATAGAATAAGATTATTATTTATTACTATTTATTAAGGAAATACTATAATTATTATTAAAAGCTTATTAGTTTATAAAACTAAATATAAAAATAGCTTTTTATAAGATTTAAATAGCTAAAGGGGATAAATACTTAATAGTATTTAGAATATAATTTAAGCTATTTAAATAACTAATTACTCCCTTTAGTTTATTAAGTACTTTAGCTATTTTTAATAGTATATAAATAAAACTATAAGGGATATACTTAAGGACTTTATTATAATATACCTAGATAATATTTTAATATATATTAATAGTAATTATTAAGACTATATATATAAAGTATATATAATTCTATAATACCTTTAGTAAGTAGAGTTATATCTAGACCTAGTAAAAAGTATATTTATAGTAAAAGAGATTAAATATTTAAAATTTATTATTTATATTAACTATAAGATATACCTTAACTTTAAGAAGATCTTAGTAATTAGAGACTAAGAGGCTTTAACTTAGCTTAAAGGGGTTTAAAGTTTTTTTAGGTTTATAAACTTCTATAAGGACTTTATTAAGAACTTTATAGTATTAATAATACTATTAATAAACCTAACTAAAAAAGGCTATCCCTTTTAGTAAGATACCCTTTAGTAATAAGTATTTAATATATTAAAAAGCTTATTTATCTCTTACTTAGTACTAGTACTCTAAGACCTAGATAAAGAAATTATAATAAAAATAAATTATTTTAAGGAAGTATTTAAAAGCTATTTATTATAATTATTATATTAAGGTATATTATACTTAATTATATATTACTTTACTAAGTTATCCCTTATAAAGTAAAACTATACTATATATAATAAGGAGTTATTAATAATAATATTATACTTAAAGGCTTAGTCCTCTAAGTTATAAGGTATTATTAAGTTATTTATAATCCTTATAGATTATAAGGGATTAAAGTACTTTATAAAACTTAAGATAATAAATAAATAATAAGCTTATTAAGGAGAATTCTTATCCCTTTTTAATTATTATTTATAGTATAAACCTAGATTATAAGTAGTAAGGCTTAATATATTATTAAGATAAAAGTAAGATAATAAAATATAACTTTATAAGAAAGTATAATCCTTTAATTAATATTAATAATAATAATAAGATAGAGGTCTCTTAAAGCTATAATAAAAGCTCTTTAATATAAAACTAAAGGAGCTAGCTTTAGATTAAGCTTAAACTAAGAGTAAAGTAGCTATATTAAGGCTTTAGAAAGCTATATTCTATTTATAAATATATACTTATAAGTACTTTAAGATAAAGGTATTAGAAATAATATAAATTATATATAAAGACTTTAAGTAATAACTAAAGGTAAGAGGAAATTCTTAAAGGAGGTAGCTATAAAAGTATAGATTATAAACTATATAATAAGTACTTATAGTACTTTTCTATATAAGGGATAAGTATAAGTATTAAACTAAGAACTTTTAACTATAGTACTAATTTATAAAGCCTATAACTTATTAATAATAAGCTACTTAAAGTAAAATATAATATTTTACTTACTAAATAAATAATTTTATTAAGATAAATTATTACTTTTTATAAAAAGGTTTCTTTAAAATTACTTTTATTATAGAGGCTATATATTTTAATAAAGAAGATAAAGGTTATTATAACCTTTATTAATAGTAGAATAATATTAATAATAAATCTTTATTAATTTTATAATAAACTTATTAATATATAAAAAGAGTAATCTATAATATTTAATAATTATTATAAATAGACTTTTAAAATATATTTAATTAAAGGCTATAAGCTTAATAAAGGTAAAAGACTATATAAATAGGTTTAGGATATATAGTAAAGGTTTTATAGATTCTTATTATAAATTATAAATAATAAGAGTTTAAACTAAGTTAAAGAATTTTAATTAATATTATATAACTTAATAAAGGTAAAATAACTCTTATTTACTATATATTATCCTTAAATAAATAATAATATAAAAAGAGTAAACTAAGAAGTATAAGTAGTATTAAGAGTTATAATATTATTTTTATAGTTAGATTAAGTATTATACTTACTAGCTTACTAATTAGCTTTAAATAATAAAAACTTATTAATTATAGGTATAAGCTTATTTAAGTTATTAAATAAGTTTAATATTAACTTAGTTTAAATACCTTAGGATCTACTTAAGCTAAAATACTCCTTTAAAGGTAAAGCTATTTAGTTCTTAAAGTATCTAAGGTCTAGGACTAAGTTAGCTTAAGCTATAATTATATTTATATAGTAAAAATAATAAATAAATATAAATTAATTATATTAACTTATAAAGTGCTTTTATATTAATAATATAGTATAGCTATTATTAAGAAATATTAAGATAGCTTATTTAATTAAAAAGCTAGATTAACTATATATAAAATACTTAGTAATAATAATATTAAACTTAAATATAATTACTTTAGATATATCTAGAACTATTTATCTTACTTTTTATATAGACCTTATAAAGTAAATAGTTATTAACCCTCTCTTATTTTAAAAAGTTATAAATATAAGGCTAAGGCTATTAAGGGTAGATTTAAATAATAATATATAAAAGGATTAATATTAAATTAAAGCTATATTAGCTATTAAGAATACCTTAGGCTAAGGCTATTATAGAAAGGTTTTAGTAAAATAGATAGATTATAATAAGCTAACTTAAGAGCTATTTAAGGAATTTTAGGATATAATAGCTTTAGATAAATTTAAATAGAAATAAAGTAATATATACTTTATAAATAAGCTAAAGGATATAAGGAAAAGATTATAAAAAAATATTAAATTAATAAGTAAAAACTCTTATTAATTATATTATAATTAGGCCTTAGTAAAAACTATAGAGGGGAAAAAGGGTAATTATAGCTTAATACTTAGTATATATATTAAATATATATCTTAATTTATTTTATATTTAGAATCTTACTATTTATCCTCTTTAGATTTATTATTATACTTATTAAGGGTTAGCTTATAATATTAACCTAAAGGCCTAAAGTATAACTTAAGCTTTATAAAGAGATCTTTACTATTTTAGTTTATTAAGTTACCTTTATTATATTAGAACTAATTATACCTATAATAATATATATTAAGGTATTAATCTTATATATTAGCCTTATAAGTAAGGAGCTTAATAGTAATAATAATATTAGATTATTAACTAAGGGTAAATACTTAAGGTTAATAAAGGGTCTAGCTAAAAGAGGATTATTTATATAAGCTATTTAAAGAGTATATAATTTAATTACTCTATATATAATTAAGGGGCTAAGGTATATAATTAATATAACTAGGAATAAGACCTTTAGGGGCCTTAAGAGGCTAATTATTAAACTATATATTTTTACTATAAGAGGTATAAGAACTAGAATAGCTAGAGGATATTATAAACTAGAGGGGGAGTAGCTATTTTAATAGATTAAGAGGTTATATATAGTAAATTAGTAATTAGATATTATTTATAATATAAGGGTATTTAATACTAAGGTAAAGTAGGATTATACTTATTATTATAGTAGTTATTAGAGCTAAGTAGTATATAAAGTATATTATAATAATAATTATTAAAGCTAAGTAGTATATAAAGTATATTATAATAATAATTATTAAAGCTAAATAGCTTAAAGTAAGTATTATAATATCTTATATAAAGACTTAAAATAATATAATTTAAAACTTAAGTTATATTATTTAGGATTTAGTTTTAATACTATATAGATTCTTAAAGTATATAAATTAACTTTTACTATATATATATATACTTATTAATATAATTTTAATTAAAATAATTAATAACTATATTAAAATAAGTTAATAATATTATAATAACTTATATTAATATAGTAAAACTTATTAATAATATTATATATAAAGTATATTATAGTATTATTAGAAATTCTACTTATATAAGTATAACTAAGAGTAATAATAATAAATTAAATAGTTAACTTAATTAAAGCTCCCTATAAAGTAAGGATAAAAGCTTAAGAGCTAGAAATATATATAGAATAAATACTTATATTAAATTAAAGGGTATTATTATAAATAAGTTTATAAATATAAATTAACTTATTATAAGAAGGGGCTATAATAGAGTATTTAGCCTTTAAAGTAATAATCTTAGCTTAAGTAGTAAAGATAATATAATTACCTTAGTTAATAATAATTATAATATTATTCTATACTTATTATAGAGTAAGATTAAAGGTAAAAAGTTATATATTCTACTTATATTTTACCTTTTTATTATAATATATAAGGTAGGTCTTACTATTACTATATATATATATAAGCTTACCTTTAGTAAAAGTACCTTAATAATATAGGATATAGATTTTAAGGATTTATTTAAGGGTAATATATTATTTATTATTAAAGTTACCCTTAATAAGGAAACTATTTATAGCCTTTTTAATTATAAGCTTAACCTTATTATAGCTAAAGGTAGGTTTAATAATAATAAAGATTATTAAGATAATAATAGTTTAAGAGCTATTATTAAGGCTAAGGTTAACTATAGTAGTAAATAGAGATTTAGGGGTAAGAGGATTTAATAAAGTAAGGATTAAATTAAGGGTATTCTATATTAAAAAGTAAATAATTAGTAAGAAAAATTCTTAAGGAAAAAGGGTAATAATATATATTTTATATATTAATATACTTCTTTTTTTTATAAGTTATAATTAGAAGCTCTTAAGTATAATAATACTTAGTTTTATCTTTATACCCTTAGGGATTAATACTATTACTATTTAAAGGTAGATTAAGAGGTAGTATAATAATAAATATATTATTATAAAACTAGATTAAAATTAAAATAAAAAAGGTTTAAGGTAGTATAAGTATAATATAGAAGTTATAAAGATATAAAGGTTTAAATATAAAGATAAATAATTAATATTATAGAGGAGTTAAGGTAGTAGAATAAGTAGAGATTATAATAAAGTTAAAGTAAGGTAAGTTTATATTATAATTACTTTATATTTATTACTATAATAATATATACTTATAGTAGTTTTAAAAATAAAAATACTAGGATAAAGAAAGGATTACTTAAACTTTTAGTATAGTACTTTAATAAGTTCTAAGAGGGCTTTAAGTAAGGAGGTATATTATAAACTAAGGCTTAATAAGGTCTTAAGTTAAGCTTAATAGAAGGTAACTATAGGTAGCTTAAGCCTTAGTTTAAGCTATAATAGTATTATAAAAGGAGGAACTTAGGCTATTAGAAGGAACTTACTCTCTTCCTCTTTAAGAATATAAACTTAAGAGTTAATATCTATCTATAGTTACTATAGGGCTAGTTTACTATAAGTATTAATATTTTATTAAAAACTCTAATAAGAGCTAGTTAATATATAAGTTAGCTATAGCCTTAAAAGAGGATACTTATTACTATTAACTATAACTATATTCCTATATAGTAATAATAATAATAATAATAATAATAATAATAATAATAATAATAATAATAATAATAATAATAATAATAATAATAATAATAATAATAATAATAATAATAATAATAATAATAATAATAATAATAATAATAATAATAATAATAATAATAATAATAATAATAATAATAATAATAATAATAAGATATTATTATTTAATACTTATATCTCTATTAATAAGAGCTTAATTATTAAAGTAAATAATAAACTCTTAAAAGATATATTAATTTTAATTATAAATAACTTAAGAGAGTTATACTTAATATATATAAAATCCTTAAGCCTATATTTAATTAAAAGGCTTCTTATAGTAATAAAGCTATTAATAATAAAGTAAATTTAATAATTATATTTATTAAGTTTATCTTTATATTATAATAATTAAATAAATAAAGTACTCCTTAAGGATATAAAAGACCTTAATAAACTTAGCCTTAATAATAATTACTTTATTATATATACTTATTATAATTTAATATTTAATTATTAGTTTTAATATATTATATACTATATTAAATTAATTTAAGTAAAAGTAGCTTTTATATAAATTTTAATTTAATAGATTAATTTAGATTTAAGCTTACTTAATATAATATAATAGAAAAGCTTCTAGGAAAGGTTATTATATTTAAGATTTATAATATTTATTAGAAAAGTTAGATCTATAAAGTTAAATTAATTAATTATATTTATAAGTATAATATAATCTTTATTATAATAAAATTTTTATTATTAATATATAGCTTAATTAATTCTTAATACTTAATAATTTATATAGTTATATATTATATAGTAAATAATATTATTATAAGATTATTAAATATCTATTTAATTACTTTACTTAATATTATATATTAAATAATATAAATATAATAAAACTAAATTAAATATATATATTATTATTAAAATTAATTATTAAAATACTTAATAAAATTAATATATATAATTTAAACTCTCTTTTATTAAAGCTAATAACTTATTATAATAATAATAAGTATAATTTATTATTAATTATTATCTCTATATATATTCTTTCTAACTAGAAAAAGAAAATCAGTTCCTCCACTTATTTAATCAACATTTTATCTGCTACAGCCTGCCTAGCGATGACCTCTATCTGTTCCTAACGCTGCAAGAGCATGTCTCTTTGGTGAGTCTTTCTAATCTGCAATGTACGAATGGCGTTCAGAGTGTCTTTAATGCTACCCAGATATTCTTTAAGAAGGACTGATAATAGATTAGTAGCCTTCTTAAAGGTGCCTTCGGTGTCCTCTTCGCTATTTATGTAGCTCTGCTACTGTGTATTGATATAAGAAAGTAGCTGTAATGTGATCTAAATACTGTTATGCCTTTTTGACCTAGCCTGAAGCATGAAATCTCCTAGGTGCCCTTTTTCCTCTAACTCTGATATTTGTGCCGAGCTCAGTCTCGGCAGGATCAAATCATTGAGGCACAATTTATCCTGCTAATTGTCTCTTAATAGAAATCCGTACTCGGATATTAGATAGTTGTTGGAGTGGTCTCTATATGATATG
Source organism: Clonostachys solani (assembly GCA_902141235.2). Taxonomy (NCBI): domain Eukaryota; kingdom Fungi; phylum Ascomycota; class Sordariomycetes; order Hypocreales; family Bionectriaceae; genus Clonostachys; species Clonostachys solani. The sequence goes on from CABFOC020000048.1 coordinate 663,915, forward strand.
CACATCTCCTCACTAGCACGATAAGGGCGGTCTGCAGTAATGATATAGTGTTCCGTCATAAGTGATACAATGCAACCTGTATTTGCGTGGTTGAAGAGGTCAGCAACCGGAAGTAACGCCAGTCGGTCGTGCCACGGGTATGACATCATATTATTCATGTCGAAATAAAATGCTCTTGTATTGACAAGCAGCCAGGCATACAGGTAATCTCGCCGATCTTGGTTCGGAAAGCCCTTTCTGAACGTATCCCAATCGATTTTGAATCTCGCGAGTTGTTTGGCCAAAATTCTCTTGGCCTCTGCAGGGAGAAGCAGTTGGAGTTCTTCGGGCCATAGCATCGGGACGGTGGCTTCAAAATCTGTCCATTGTGGTACCAAACCAGCCCAGTCTGCCGTAGGATTACGATGGAGTGCAAGCTCGGCAGCCAAAAGGCCATGGATCGTCATTTCTGGTGAAAGTTGGCAAGATATATCTTCCGGGATCGTGTGAAGGCTGCGAATAGCCTCGATCGGTACGGTCATGATGGCATCCCCTTCCTGGTGAAAGGTCAGAAGGAGGTCCCAAAGGGAGAGGCAGACTACATACTTTGATGTCATGAATAGCCACCACCCCAATTCCACGGCCAGGGACGGCAATCGGCTTAATACCAGAAATTTTGACCCCTTGCCCCTCAGCCCTACGAAGAAGGCTTTCAATGGCGTCCATCGTATTCGAAAACGTCGTTGCCCATCCCGTCTTTATGAGAGCTTGGTTTGATCGTCCTGCAGCTAGGCTCCAGCACACTGCAGTCGTAGCCGGCATTTATCCGCCCAGAAGCCCCACCTGCGATGGCAGAGCGACACCAAAATGTATTTGGAGTACATAATGACAACACGTGTGCGCACGCTTTCAACATAACAGCGCGTGCAAGCATCGTCTGAAAAGAAAACCCTGTGGTCGCAAGCTATCGGCTACGATGGTAAGTAGGGCCATAATAGACCCATCGCCGTCGTTCTTCCAAGGCGCCATCTAAACCGGCCAGCCAGCACATCACCAAGCAGAGCCTTCTCTAGAAAGCCGACAACACAGTCACGCACAACGACGTCCGCGAAAGTAAACCCGAGACCGCATCATAGCTAGTACAGCATCATACGACTATAAAAACTCTATCGCAAGAATTATGCTATACTATTTTTGGCCTTGCTCTCCAAGGGGGAAATTGGCTCACTGAGGGAAAAAACCTACAAAGCGTCCTTCAGGCAGCGAATATACAATTCTGCAGGTGAACAGACAGATACGATAAGAAGCACTACCAATAGCGTACCGTCATATTGGATTCCAACTGGGGGATATAGAGGACCTCACGCGATTCCTCATTGCGATTAGGAGTGCTAGTCGTGGAAACATGGAAATTCTGGTTTTCTCCTGGGAGAGTGAAGTCGATCATGACCTCAATTCGTGTACGTTCCTAGACTCTGATACGAGCTATCTTAAACTACTAGCACATGTTTTTGCGTGTGTTTAACTTCTTAAGCAGTGTAGGAGGCTTAGGTCATTACGCCTCTGATTCGAGAATTTTATGATGGAAGATGTGTCAAAGGCAATATTCATGTCTGACCCATTAACTTGCTCAATTCAAGTCGAGCGGGTAGAAATTACAGCTAGTCGCTGGCTGCCTATATTGACCCGTGTGCTGTAGATCCCTAATTTATGATGCCACTTTCTAATAAATTGAGCTATGGCGAGGTAGACAGACCATCTGGTTGGCTAACCCTTGTTTTCTCCGTTTCGGAGTTCTGTTCGCCGTAGGTTAGGTCCTCGGGGGCTCAACCCGCTCGAGGAAGTGGTAGTTCCCATATCTGCTAATTGTGTGTGGGGGTTACCTTTGGGCTGCTTGCGAGGATCTCGAGCGCACACATCGCATTTTTTGAGCAGGAAAATGACGTCCGCACGCAGGATACCATAGTAATTGTTGCTGACGTCCTTCCAAGTTGCATCCCAGCCGCCGTGACGATTGCTCTCATGCGCCTCTCCTACTACATCTATGATCTTATCCTCTGCAACAGCCTCCGAGTATTATGCTGTTTTCCCTTTGGTAACGATATCAGGACTTGCTCCTGAACATTCCAAGCAAATGTTTTCCTGGCATAATGGCGGCGGCTGGACCCCTGCTGCGAGACGGGAGGAGTCGTGTCGTCAGTTAGCCAACGGATCAGAGTGTCTTGGTCGGCTTTCGAGATCCGGCGATTATTTGGATTCTGGCTTAAATATTCGGCGAACTCAATCTTTACGTTGGGAGAAAAAAGAGAGTCATTCTCCATGGCGATTCAGATTGAGATTGCACGGTGCTCCAAAAAGCCAAACCTAGTCCCACGCCGCTCGACTGCAGGCGTAGGATAATTGCTCGACCGTATGCGCGTGTACATTAGGCATACCGTCGACGAAGCCCCACCCGTAGGCATACAGTCGACGAAGCCCCACCCGTACGCGTGCAGTCGATGAAGCCCCTCCCGTACGCGTGCAGTCGATGAGGCCTTTCCTCGATATATGATATTTCACGTTTTGCGTAGTGATTTGGCTCCCTTGCCCTGTGCAACAAGGACACCATGGCAAGTAACCAACAGCTGACCTTGGGTGCCCCGTCCGAGCTTGGGCTCCTATGGGAAAGGGCTATTGAAAGATATATTCAAATCACAGGGAACAATCACATCATCGCAATGAGACACTCGGCGAGTATCGGCGGAGTATTGACTGAGGTCGAGGAAATGGATAAATTGTTCAAACATAAGCGCTATGGCGGCTCGAAGTTGACACGCTTCCAAACTCTTGTCAGTGGGAGTCTCGCACCCATACAGAGATTGGGCGGAATTGCGGCCTACGCCTCCAGGGCTGTAAGAAGTCCCATATCGGGCTTGCGGCAACTAACTAACATGAGTTAGATCCTGCCCCCTAACAAGACTATATTCGCCGCCGTCCGACATTTGATCCAGGTATGGTCCCATAATCCTCTTTCAGTACTTGACTTAAAGCCTGTAGACTGCGAAAGACGTGTCCAATGACTACGATAAACTCACAGAATTCTTCCAAGATGTGGAATCGTATCTACAAGGGATAGAGATATGGGAAACTCAGGTTCCATCAGTACCGCAACTTGAGCATGCGATAAATGCCGTGTTTGGCTCTGTTCTAATACTTTGCGGGTTGTATACCAGGTACATCAGCAAGAAGCGTGTTGGTACGTGCTGGCTCCTTTTTTCAAGCATCCTTTCTCCCTTGGCTGGCCCTCGCAAAGACTATAAAGATGGAGGACTACGAGGATATCTAACGGAGTCACAGTCAAAACCTTTCAGAGTTTGCTTACCGGTGAAGATACTGAATTGAGAGACGCTCATCAAACTTTCCAGAAAGCGGTCCAGCGCGGCCGAGATGTTGTGCAAAATGCGACTCTTTCAACCGCTGGAAAAATGAAGTTGGATACTGAAGCAGTCCGGGTCGATATTCAGAAAACCACTTCTATTATGGAACGCCTAGAACGACGTATGAGTTCCACCGCTCGTGACACAGCTAGGTGGAATCTGCATCTAGACGGTTGGTGCAATTGGATGTAGAATCCTGTGGTCGAATCTAACGAGATATCATAGCCCAAGAAAGAGACAATACCCTCAAGTGGCTTTCTAGTCTTGATTTCCACGAATACCAACGAGAGACTGCTGCGAAACACCACGAAGGCACTGGCGAATGGCTACTGAATACAACCGAATTTCAGGACTGGGTACATGGCACGGAACACTCCACTATGTGGTGTCCTGGGGATCGTATGGATACCAATCAACATCTATTGAATGACTTGCTAACACCCTTATTCAGCTGGCACTGGAAAGACTGTTATGATGTATGGCTAACCACTTTGCTTCTTCAAGCGATATGATGTTGGACCATTTGAAGCGATATTATAGTTCTCCTCACTAACCATAAACAGGTCGACGGCAATCTGTTATGTTGAAAATAACACACCTGACTCGGATAGAGCAATTGCACATGTGTATTGCAATTACAAGGACAGTAAAACTCAATCTGTCTCCGAAATTTGGTCCAGCATTATTCGCCAATTTGCAGAGCAGTGCGAGCCTTTCCCAGTCGAGGTTCAAGCTTTCCGAGATAAGTTCATCAGTAAAAGATCATATCCCACTGAAGACGACCTTTTATCACTTGTTCGTCACCTAACAACAATGTTCAAAAACTCCTTTGTCTTCATTGATGCTTTGGTATGTTTGGAAGGAGCAAAAGGCTCGTTCGTTCGTCCGTCCCTGCTAATACACCTGCTTCATGTGTAGGATGAATGTCCGGAACAGAACAGAGAGGACTTCATTGAGTCGGCCAGGAAGGTTGGATCTTCCATTAGGCTATTTTTAACTTCTCGCCATAGTGTGACACTCGATGGGAGGTTCTCAAACATGAAACGAATCGAGATTGTTGCTCATCAGGACGACATTCGAGCGTATTTAGAGCACAGGTTTGCCATTGACGCAAAGCTTCGCCCGCTCTTACTCCGAGACCCAGGATTGCGCAGTACAATACTTGAAAAGCTCTTAGAGCAAGCTAATGGCATGTGAGTGGTTGCCCAAAAATCCATCACCTGACATACGGCATTCCAAATGCTCATTACACAGCTAGGTTCCTCCTAGCCCATCTCCAGATGGACCACCTCTGCAATAAACGACGATCTCTCGATGTCCGCAAAGCTCTTGGTACACTCCCAAAGGATGTGCATCAATTTTATGATGACTCTTTGCAGCGAATAAAGAACTCAGGTGACGAAGATAGGGAGTTCGCACTGCTTGTCCTATCCTATGTATTTTGCGCTCGACGGCCATTGTCCAAGGACGAGCTCATCCATGCCTTGAGCACCGATCCCGGAGCTACTAATCTGTTCAGTGAAGCATTATATAGCAAGGTTCTCGTCTTCTCCATTTCTTCGGGTCTCATTCGGATTGATGACGAAAGTGGTTGCGTTCGCCTCACTCATCATACACTACATGAACATCTGCATAAATTTCACAAACCGCTTCTAACGGACCGTGAGAGAAATCTTGCCATGGCCTGCCTCACCTACATTTCATTTGAACCTTTTGCAGATGGGCCTTGCAATAAGGCTCGAGACTTGGTTGACCGGTTGAATGAGTATTGTTTCCTTGAGTATTCATGCCACCACTGGGCCGAACACGCAGCCAATCATATGGATGATGAGATGGCCCAGTTGATAATCAATTTTTTGGAAGAAGAGAATAAGCTTGGCACGTGTGTTCAAATATTACATCTCCCTCGTCATCGAATTGGAGAATGGCATAATAAGTTTCCGAGCGACTTCAATAAACTGCACGCTACCGCATATTGGGGGCTGGACAAGATCTTTGAAGTCCTCGTCGAAACAGATGTGGACGTCGACTGTAGAGACAGCTACGGCACAACGCCGTTGCTCTTGTCAGCTAGGCACGGTCATGCTGAAGTGGCGAGACGCTTGTTAGAGACAACAATCCTTGTGGACCTAAGCAATAATCGTGGGGAGACAGCTTTGATGCTGGCAGCCAGGAATGGCCATGAACCGGTCGTGAAACTTATTCTGGAAAGAGGTGCAAGTGATACGATAGAAGATGTTGAGGGCTGGACGGCGCTCCACTGGGCTATCTTGGGTGGCCATAATGATATCATCAAAAGACTTCTGCAAACAGCTACGCCGGACAAGTTGGACAAATCCCAGCACAACAAAGCCTTGATTTTGGCAGCAGAAACGGGCAGTCACAAAACAGTGGAGATGCTCTTGGATGAAGGAGCTGATGTCGACTATAATGATCCCCAACACAGTACGCCTCTTCACTGGGCAGTACCCCAAGGGCATATTGAGGCTTCTGAGGTCTTGTTGAGCCGAGGTGCGGATCCGAACTCGAGAGATCTCTATGGTAATACGGCAATCCACTGGACAGTATCTCACGCTGCTATTGCAAAGTTACTCGCGGGCCATGGAGCCGACGTGAATGCGACTAATGATCAAGGGCAAAGCGCCCTCCTCTGGAGTGCACTCGCCGGGAAGGCGGACACAGTGGAGACGCTGCTCGAGCTTGGTGCCAATATCGATAGGGGCGACGACTATGGCTTCACGGCATTGCACGCGGCGGCATTGGGAGGACACGATTACATCGTCGACCTTCTGTTGGCACAAGGGGCAAATGCCAACAATCGTGACATTGATGGATGGACACCTTTGGATGCGTCAGTGTTGAAAGGGAAGGAATCCCTTGTAAAAGTTCTGGTTGACTATACGGACGACGGTCATAATATATCCTCCCAGTTCAGGGAACGACTGAAGGACGATGGCATGCGTGCTATGATGGAGGAGATGGCTGATAGAAAGTCCGTCGGAAGTACTGTCGTCAGTGGCCTTTGTTCGGTCATCAACAGCGATTATGACATGCGGCTACTCGCGCTGATCGAGACTGGTGCTGATATCAACGCCCAAGACGAGTTGTGTGGGTCTATGCCACTGACCTACGCAGCGGACTTTGGGAGAGATGAGGTCGTTCGCTTGCTCCTCGAACACGGTGCACACATTGACATTCGCGAGCAGAGTGGCCGCACCGCGCTTCACCACGCGGCTTGCTCAGGCTATCATGAAATGGTGGCAGACCTTATTGAGAGAGGGGCAACGGTCGATATCAAAGTGTTTGGATGGACAGCTATGCTCCTTGCCGCAAGAGCATGGTACGCCTATATTGCTGTCTACCTCGTCGAGCACGGCGCAGACCTGGGAGCCCAAGATTTTCATGGACGCACCGCTTTGCAGTGGAGCTGCATCCATGGCGACAGAAGTTTTGTAAAGGAGCTCATCAAACTTGGTGCCGACGTCGATGCTCAGGACCGTTATGGGCAAACTGCGCTACATTGGGCTGCGGCTGGTGGTCATTCGACCCTTGTAACAATGCTGTTGCGTCACAACGCAAACACTACGCGGCAGGCACTTGATGGAACAACAGCGCTTCATCTAGCGGCTTATACGGGGCAGGTTGATACTGTGACTAGCTTTCTCAGAGCGGAAGAAAGACACAGGCGACGATCCGAGCGTGGAACAACGCCAGTAGCCTCAGACACTCGTGGTATGAGCGTGGATACTGATGGATTCACTGCACTCGAGATGGCAGAACTTAGGGGAAATCTCAAGGTGGCGCAGATCCTCAAACAGCACTATATGCGTGAAAATGTTTCGAACGACAGCTCTAGTCTTTCTAGTGGCGCACATTTGGCCAGTAGCCCACAGAAGGCACCCGTATCCAAAGCGCCACCACTGCATCTGGCTGCCGACAAGGAGCACGACTACTTGGGCGGCGCTGGTTTCGCTGGGGCCCTAGGGAGAAGAATACTTGGTACTGACGCACGCCAGTGGCTAAAAGACGAGCGAGCTCGCGTTAACTCTTCCCCTAGTATTATCGGGGAAATCGTGATACCTATTAGAAACAAATTACCACTACCGGCTGAGATCACTATATAGTCAAGCATGCTCTACTACTGCTGCTAGGTTTAACTAGTGAAGTTAGAAGAAAGTTTTTTTATAATTTAACTAATATAGACTAAATATATATATATATTTATTATAATTTAATATTTTTAAGTAATTTATTTTATATTTTTATAATTTAATTAAATTAAATATACTTTATATAAAGAATTTAATACTTTTCTTTTAATAATTATAATTATCTTAAAGAAATATAACTTTAAAATTCTTAATTATTAAAGTAAATATTTATAATTAATAATAATTATATAATTATATTTATTTAAATTATACTTCTTTAAGTTTTTTAAAAGGGTATTTATATATAATATATTATAGATTTATTATATAATATATAATTATATAAATTACTAGATATTAGGAATTAATTAAACTATATATTAATAATAAAGATTTTATTATAATAAATACTATATTATACTTATAAATATAATTAATTAATTTAACTTTATAGATTTAACTTTTTTAGTAAATATTATAAACCTTAAATATAATAACCTTTCCTAGAAGCTTTTTTATTATATTATATTAAATAAGCTTAAATCTAAATTAATCTATTATATTAAAACTTAAATAAAAGCTACCTCTACTTAAATTAATTTAATATAGTATATAATATATTAAAATTAATAATTAAATACTAAGTTATAATAAGTATATATAATAAAGTAATTATTATTAAGGCTAAGCTTATTAAGATCTTTTATATCCTTAAGGAGTACTTTATTTACTTAATTATTATAATATAGAGATAAACTTAATAGATATAGCTATTAGATTTACTCTATTATTAATAGCTTTATTACTATAAGAAGCCCTCTAATTAAATATAAGTTTAAGGATTTTATATATATTAAGTATAACTCTTTTAAGTTATTTATAATTAAAAGTAATATATCTTTTAAGAGCTTATTATCTACTTTAATAATTAAGCTCTTATTAATAAGGATATAAGTATTAAATAATAATATCTTATTATTATTATTATTATTATTATTACTATTATTACTACTATATAGGAAAGTAGTTATAATTAGTAATAAGTATCTTCTTTTAGAGCTATAATTAACTTATATATTAGCTAGCTCTTATTAAAGTTTTTAATAAGATATTAATACTTATACTTAAGCTAAATATATAAATATTTAAGTTTTTATAGTATTAAAGGTTTAAGTATAAGCTATAAATTATATTTTAAAAACTATATATAATAGTTATATATATAGCTTAATCTTAGGACTAAATAACCCTTATTTATAGTAAGAAAAAAAAATATTATAGATTATCTATTAAAGATTAAAAGACTTATCTAGCCCTTTTATTCTAGGAAAAAAGGTATATTTATAGTAAATAGCCCTCTTATCTAAATAATCTATATAAATTCCATAATGCCTCAGTTCAACAGGTTGCCTCCGAGCAGGAGCCTTCGCATGTTACCCCGACCAATTGGTCAGGGAAATCTACTGGGCAGATTGAATTTTCGGGAGCCAGAACCCTCTTGGCCGGCTTTTAAGAGGCTGTTACCACTTCAAAAGAAATCAAGATTCCGCCACAAGCGCGTCTTGCGCCTCTTGCAATACGTCCACCTAGATAGTGGATGAAGCTAGAATCGCCAATGTCTTGTCTTCTTACCTCTACCTCCTTGCCTGATCCTTGGGTGACTTGTTTTGCAGTCATAAGTTGAAATGCTATGAACGGGTAAAGCGATTTAATGAAGCTCGTGTGCCAGTAGACGGTTGCTCTGTCCGCCATCCACCAGATCGTTTTAAACCAGGGCATAAAATTCATACCACAATGAGGAGATAGAATTACTGTTTCAGGGCTAGCGAAGTGTGTAGCTTGGTTTATGCAATCAATGGCATCGTTTGATACAGATTCAACGGTACTGGCTGAGGAGGTCTTAAGATCGGGGTGGATGCTTGGGCGGAAATGTTTACAGCGCCGCCTCCTAGGACTAAATTCTTCTGTAAGTTCATGCTAACATAAAGAACTTTCTTTACCACTTCCTCTAGCTGTAGCTCCAACAGAGTTTCCACTTGCCTCTGTTCCATGAAAGCTCTATTCTGTTAAGCCACGGTAAACTTATCTGGAGCACAGCTGATGCCATGGTGGGCAGCATGACATAAAGTAAAGTAGCTGGATGACACTTGAGCTTTCCACATAGTTTAAACTGTATGCTGAAGCCCTCCACTTCGTCATTATTTCCTCGCCAACTGTCCTTTTCTTACTGACCGATGATGAGCACTGAGCATCAGAGAGCCGTCACTGCCTTCGAGCTCGGTTCTTGACGCTGACGTAATTTTTGAACTGGGGTCATTCAATGGAGGTTCTTCAGTTGTCAATTTCATGTGACAGTATATGGTTAGTGGTCGCATTACCAAGATCGCCGGTCGCAGATCTGGAACCAGACACCCCAGCCAGACGGAAACCATACACAATGATACTTCGACCTATGTGGCACTTTAGCAGGTTAAAGAGGCTCCTTATTCTTTATCCCGTCTGTTAGTTGGCAGAATACCCTACGACTTGCCCTCCCATAATAGCAGGAAGGTGATCCAGTGCCTACCATAACCCAGCTTCACTAGAGCACCAAAAAGCAAAAACAAACATATAACAGCAGGTATTCACTGGTCATCACCGACCTAACTACTAATCCGCCCCTTAAAGGCTTAACTATAGGAGAGCGGACAGGATCCTGTATATTCCTTTAGGTATAGTCGTATATAATAGTTAATGCTATTATAAGGGCTATATACCCTACTATTATAATACTAAATAAAGAGTAAATAAAGCGTAAAAAATATATAATAGTGGGTATTTACTAGTTATTACTAACCTAATTATTAATCTACCCCTTAGAAGCTTATCTATAGGAGAGTAGATAGAGTTTCTCTATATTCTTTATTAATAATTAAATAGAGTTAGTAACTAGGTAGTAGTAAGTACTATAGTTTACTATTAGTAGAAGTATATATTATTTATTATATTCTCTATTATTATAATATTACTAGATAGTATTTTATAGTAAGGGATTAATATAACTTATTCTATAGATAGAAACCTCTCTACTTATTAGCTATAAGTTATTAATTAATTATATAGTTTTATTATATATTATATATATAGTTAACTAATAATTAATAAGTAAGCTAATATAACTATATAATATCTATTAGTATTAGTAAACTAGTAATTATTAGCTACTAAATATAAGAAAATTTTATATAGTTATAATATTTAAACCTACTTAAATATCTAGTAATTATAGCTAAATATTATCTAGAGTAATAGTATTCCTATATAACTTTAATATTAATAAGCTTCTATCTTATAGTAGCTATAGGTATAATCTATTTAACTAAGTATTATTACAACCTAGTAATTAGATTAATTAGAGCTATAATATTAAGGGTCTAATCCTTCTTAATAAATAGATCTCTATTTAATATAATAGATTAATAAGCTACTATAATAACTATCTAGCTATAACTAAACTAAGTACTTATACCCTTAATATAGCTTTTCCTTATAAGCCTAAACTACTTTAACTCTCCTAAGAATAAAATAGTAAGTAGGGGGACCTAGGGCTTAAACTTAAATTATATAATATAAGAATAATAGCTATTTTATATAAGTATTTAGTAAGTGCCCTATTACTAAACTATTTAAGTAGAGATTAAGATAAACCTTAATACTATACTTATATAATTATATTAGTTTAGTTAGTTAGCTAATCTCTAATTTTCTTTAAGGCTTATTTAATATATAGTATAGCTATATATTATAGGATGCTTTATTATTATAAGCTTAATAATAATTAATATATATAATAGAAGGTTCTAGTTAATAAGTTATAGTAAGCACTTATATTTTTTATTATTAACCTATATAATTAGGGTAATATTATAGTAATCTAAGCTTATTAATAAGATAATAGGCTAGATATATCCTAGTATTATAAAGGTATAGTATTCTATATAGGTATTTATTATTAATAATAGTAACTATATAAAATTAATATAATAGAGCTAAGAACTATCTACTAGTAGGTATATATAGTATTATAAAGATCTCCTAATAAACCTTAAAGTTTCTTTCTTTTTTTTTTTTTTTTTTTTTTTTATTAAACTTCTTATAATTATCTTATAAAGGGAATATTAAGTAATATTACTTCTCCTTTACTTTTTATTAAGAATGAAATTCTCCCTTCTACTTTTAATTAGCCTCTCTACTAGTATTATAGGTCTTATAGTAACTATAGAGATAAATTAAGATATTAATATTATATACTATTAACTAATATAGAGTATAAGTTATTTTTTAGTTTAATATTATAGTTCTTAAAATTTATAAATAATTATACTTA